>OX457086.1:50083934-50741929 GCA_949752835.1 Empis stercorea | reverse complement strand
ATAATAATACATAAAAATATTTTTTTTTTTATATATAAAATATTGAAATTATTTGGCCATGAAATAAATTTTCTAAAAAAAACTTTCAATGTGAAATTTTTTTCCAAAAAAAAAAAATTTATTTTATGATGGCGGGAAATTGTTTTTCTTTTAATGTATTTTTTTTTTTTGTATATAATAAATGTAGATAATAAAGTTTGTTGATTTGTTGAAAAAATAATTTTTAAGATTATTTAAAGAATTTTATAATATAGAAAGGATTTGCCCTTTGGAATTTAATAAAAAGTTTATATATATATTTTTTTTTTCAAGTTTGAAAATATAAATGAAGCTACACAAATTTATTAACTTTATTATATTATAAATTTAATTTAAATACTTTAATAATAAATTTATTATTTTTAAAATATTTTTGAAAATATTTTCGTTTAAAGTAATTTTTCGAATGTATTTAATTAGTCGAGATCAAGTTAATAATATCTTAATTTGAATAACTTAATGATTATTAGGAAAAGTTCTTCAATGAAAATTATAACAAAAATACAAATTAATCAATTAATTTTAATTGAACTTGAGTCTAGACTTAATATAGAATTTTTTTTGAAAAAGTTTTTAGATTCTTTTTATTTAAATTTTCCCTGTTCTGAGTTCTCGTATAATCTTAAAAAACCATTTCTATAATTATACTTTTACTTAATTACATACAAAATATTACCAGATTAATATAATTAATAAAAGTTACTATCAAATTATTATTCAATTGGTGACACTGAACTTCGAAACATTTTCTATATTGGTACCTGATGCTCTTTTTGTTTATTATATATTCTAATCAAAAAACTTTTCACATTTACTTATAAATAAATATTCAACTTTGAAATCTTCTAGAAAATTCATATCATATCAGGGAACATAGATATATTTATATATACCAATGTATATGTCATCATAATATGTAAAATGAAACGTTTAGATCCTTTTAAATAAACTCAAAAAAATATCCTTTCGAAAAGGTATCATTTTTCTACACTTATAAAATAAACAAGTTCATTTTATTTTATTTTTTTGTCGTCGTTAACAAGAAACAAATTTTTTTTCTTCTTCTTTGATATACTACATTAAACTTTGAAAACTCAAAAGAATCTCTTGATATCATCTGAAGGATATATTTATATGTTATATCATATCAGGATATATTATTTATATCAAGGTTTTTTTTTTACATATATATACAAAAAAAATACAAAAATAATTGAAAATTATTTCATGCATATCCAATTTGAAATAGAGGAAAAACTGTTTTTATTTGCATTACTGACTTTAAAACTTCTTCTATTTTTATTTTTATTTTGTTTTAAAGTAAAAATGATAAAATTTAATTTGATAAAAGTAATTTTCTTTTTTTAAAATGGAATTTTCAAATGGAATACAAAAATGAAAAGAAAATTTGTTAATTAATTAATAAATGAAATGAAATAAATATTAAAATTCAGATAAACATATATACTTAAGAAATTTTCGTAATAAAATGGCAGACTATGTTAGATATTTTATATATAAAATTTCATTAATAATATCAATAAAATATTTATAGAGTTATATGTGGGGTAGCAGCTAGCAGAAATAAAAAAAAACTTGAGGAAGGAAATCATTAATCATTACTAAAGTGTATTATCATTTTCGAATGAATTCTATATACAATTAAATATAAATAAATACGTGTAGGAATATTTTATATATCAAATCAAACCGCTTAAGAAATAATGTTGCTTTATTATTCAAGAAAACAGAGTTGTATTTTTGATTATATTTTTTAGGATTTCATTGAATTTTTTTTGGCTAGTAAGAAAAATCTTGTCTTTAAATTTATCTACTAAATATTATATTCGAAACTTGTTGAACGATTCATTTTTTTTTCTTGTAAAAACTAGAAAATTCACCAGATTCCTTTTTCCTTTCTTGTAAAACTAGAAAATTCACCTTTTTACTTTCTTGTAAAACTAGAAAATTTTTGTTACCTTAATTTTAATACAATCTTTTTTAGTTTAATTTAAAAACTATTCCGATAAAATCAATTAATAATAATTATTGATATTGCAATAAATTCAATTAAATAAATTATTTTCGATAACTTACAATATTGATTTTTAATTCACTACAATTTCAAATATAAGACATTTTTGACTTCGTAAAAGCAATTTTCAATTAGCACTAATTAAATATACAATATTCTTTAAGAATAATTTATAATATATTAAATTTTATGTTCATTAAATATATATACATTTTTATTTTTGTAATAATTAATTATCCGCACTATCAATAAATAATTTTATTTTATTTTTTTTTTTTAATTTCAACTTTTTATATATTTTTATTAAAAACTTTTAATAAAAAGAAATATTAAATTGCAATAAATTATAAATGAAAAACTTTGATATAAAAAAAAAAAAGTTTTTAATTTTTTATATAAGTAATTTTTTTTTTTTTTTGAGAAAATATGAAGTGCAAACTATATGTCCTTATGTAAAGAGTAACTAAAAACTCTAATAAACTAAAAAAAAAAGGAGAAAAGTTTATTGATACGTAGGCAAAAATAATATACAGTTGCTCACAAAAGTATCCGGCTACTTCTGTTATTCAGTAGAATTAATCTTAGACGTTAAGTTTTAAATATCAGAAAACAAATAATTATTATTTTTTAACATTATTTAGTCTTGTAATTTATAATCCAATCATAGAAATATCAAAATTAAATATACTTCAGAAAAAATCGACAACCAAACAATTAAGTACATAATTCGGGAATGCAATTTTTCTCGAATGACGAACTATTTGGTAACTAAACTTACTTTGGGGAAGTCCCCCGTATGCATACACACTTAGTGGCCGACTTTAGTGTCAATTGTTTTATGAGTTCGGACAGCTATGTAAGTTTTTCTGATAATTAATTCATTTTTCTAATATGTTTTTTCTAGTATTATAAAGTGCGTTAGTAAAGGCTTTTTATAGCCATAATATTAAAAAAAAATACTTAATTGAAAATGAAGTGAAAAACATTAAATATTTTGAACCAAGTAGGGTGGCCGGATACTTTTGGGAGCAACTGTATAAAAATAATATATATAACATTGAAGCAAGGCAAAAAAAATAAAACACATTCTGGAGTGTTAGGGATACAATCTTCAATGGCAATAAATATCTTTGCAAATAGAACAAGTCATTTATCATCTATAGCTTTATCATGGCGGAAACAAGTTCAATATAAAAAAAAAATCTCATATACAATATGATATTTGATATATATATGTATAATATAGCTAAAATTTTATTTAGTAGATACGTTTTATTGGCAATTTTATAAATCAAATTAAGATGATTATATAAAATCATATATAGTAATCTTTAATATTCTTCAGAACTTCTGATATTCATTTTATTTAGTTTGTAACTTAAATAATATAATTAGAAAATTAATTAATGCATCCAGAATATTTGAAGAAATTAAATTATTTTAACATCAATTTAAAAATATTTCTTCAATGTTTCAGTTTTTCCAATAAAACTGATATTTAGGAAAAAAATAAATAAATAAAGATAGACTATATTATTAAGTATTGGAAAAGATGAAAATTCTCAATATGCTGCATAGACAATTTTTGCTGTTTTAAAAATCTGTTTTTCTTTCTTTTTTTTCTTTTTGTATCCTTCTCGCTAGATTTTCTTGCATCGTCAGTAATAGAGGGCTAAAAACCGGAAACCTAGTCCCAAAATATATTTCTTTTCCCCCATTTTATACATACATATATTAATACCAGTTGATAACAAAATTGAGATTCTTATTTTTTTTTTTATTATATTTGGGAATCCCTTTACACATCCTTACAACTTGAATATGTACCAAAAGGCAAAAGAATTATGCAAAAACTTTTCATTTAATAAAGAAAAACCAAGTTTTTTTTGTTTGGAAAGAGGGACGGGGGGACGGGGGGTATATGTAATTCAAGAACATATGCAACCGATATAAAGATGGAAATTGTAAAATATATTCGCGCGTTACAACTTTATCAGAAATATATGTCCTTTAATCATCAGTTTTATGTTATTTATGTTCAATGTTTTTCCTGCTTCCTTTTTTGCTTCAACATTTTACAAAAAAAAAAAAAAAAGAAGAAAATTTAAGTATGTTGTATCGATATTTTTAGTACATATGACAATTTAAAATATATGTTTCAATATATTTCAATTTTCTGGGCGTTAAAAGGAAATCTTTAAGGTAGTATCATTTTGTATATTAAGGAAATTTAAGAAGGTTTTTGATGGTTCCGATATAAGAATGTATTTTTTTTCCGTTTATAAAAGTTTTTTTTTTTGGTTTCCTTTCAAAAAATGGGGAAATTTAATATTTTGGAAAATTGAATTGAGAATTGTGAATATGACATTTTTTTATTATTGCTGTTTACTTTATAGAGTGAAAATGAGATATTCCAAATTTACAGATTATGATATATTAAGTCTTTATTTTAAATAGTATATAAATTCAAATATTTTGTAAATTATTAAAATATTATAAAAATTAAACTGAAATTTCAACTGGTAAAAGCAAAATTTTACTTAAGTTTTGTAATAATTTACATCAGAATTTATTACGATGTTCAATTTAAAAGATTATTTAAAAGCTATATTTTTTTTATCTGTATTGTATGTATTATCAAAAAAATGATTCATATTTATTTCTGTAAAATTTAGGGTAAAAATTATATTAGGTTTCTTTTGAACGGAGACAAGAAGATAATCCTTTTGAGATAATATGATGAATTGTTGATAAATTGAAATATATATTCATAATGGAAAGGGTTTTATTTGCCTTTTTTTTTATTTTTATTACGTAAATATTTCAGTATTCTACCTCAAGGGATTTAGATCAATAATATTTGAAATATTTTTTTTTTTGGAAAATATAGTTTTGAATATTATAATATTTCATAAATTTTAATATTTACGTAATATATACCATTATTTTAAAATTAAATAAATATGTAATATAAGAAAATATTCAATTATTTTAAATATGAAATTTTATCTTCAAATAAATAAATTATATTTAATATCTCGTCTTATAACTTATAATATTAAAATTTAATATAAAAATATTCTAATTTAAATATTAATGCAATAAAAATGAATATTATATCTGACATTCGAAATAATTTTAATAATATTTATTACCGCATTAATCAATATACGCATGATAGATATCTAATGTCAATAAAAGTTTCGATTATCATTTATATAAAATTTATTTTTCCAAAAAAATATAAAAATTAATTATTTTGAAATAAATCATAAGAAAAAATATAAATATAATATTAAGTCAAAATTTTCCAGATAATCAATATTTCAATATATCCTTTAAAGATAATTCCATCTTGATTACAGATTATAGTCAACACAACATTAAGATCCACACACACCAAAAGAAATACTATCCGAAATATAAATAAAAAAAAATTTTAACCATTAATAATTCGAAAATACTCTAATAAATGATTCTGTTTATAACCCCCGAAAAAAAAAACCAAGATTATTATAAAAAGGCAATAAAAGTATCCATAATAATTTCATTGTGTCCTTTTTTCAATCCTCCATCTTCACTCATCACAAAAATAAAAAAATGTGTAGAGAGTATAAAAAATAAGTAATCTATTTTATCAACAGAAATATGAACTTTGACAGATGGTATGTTGATAATTTCTGTCAGAAAAATGAAACTATCAAATCATAATATAAAAATAATGGCAACATATATATAGTTATGTATAAAATATAGTAGATTTTCATAACTGAAAGTATTTTTTTATCTCTATATTATTAATAATAACTTCTAGATTACCAAAAAAATAAAAAATACTTTTATTATATTTACCCTTTACCTTTTTTTTCTTTGAAAATAGAAAAAAAAATTCAATATTTTTGCTTATTATCCTTTTATTGCAATATGATCTGAATGAATTTCATTCCAGTCATGTCCTTTTTTTTTGTGAATTCCGAGAAGTGACATTCCTAACAAAAATGAAATTACTTTTTTTTTCATTGAAACAGACAAAAAAAAAAAAACACAAAATTTGTCAAAAAGGGAAAAAGAAAAATACTGGAAAATGCGTTTCATATACATTGTTGTATACTTTGGATAAATGAATTTCTATATGTATATGGTATATAATGATAAAAAAAGGATATAGTAAAGTTATATAAATGATTCTATATGCCTATATCCATACACAATATTTAAGGATTACAATTGTCACATTCGATAGAACGTGTTCATATTCATTCACCATATTGACAGAAATGAAAAATCCTTTTATAGTTATTTAAAAAAACAAGTTTTTTTTTATTTTGAAGTCATGCTTTTATAAATGTTGTGAAATAGTACATTGAACTGATTCCAATATTTTATATACGGTATCTCCATAGATTTGAATACTCAATAGTAATATTTTATTATCATATATCGAAGATCTGTTTTGTTATGAAGTAAAAAAAATTGAGAAGTGTGTTAGTAAAATTTTGATCGAAAAGATAAAAAATGAATTCATAAAAATCCTATAAAAGTTAAAAAAAAAAACAATCTTAAAAAAGTTTTATTAAAATACTTTCGAAATAGACAAGAAAAAAAAAATACTTCTAAAAATTTATTAATTTAAATAAATTGTTGGTATACTATACATTAAATGTTTTTGGAAAAAATATTAAAACTTTTAACAATTTTTAAGAAAATATAATAAGTTTCGGTAAATTCCAATATAACTTCACATACATTTTTGTTTTTAAATATATTTCTTTATCCAGGTGATTAGTTTTTCTAAAACTTCATATTATTTTTCAATTTTTGTTTTTATCATCTGAAGAAGACATGTTAGAAAGTTCATGTTCATATAATATAGAAAAGTTTATTGTAAAATAACATAATAGAAAAATTGCATTTATTATAGTTTTTCTTTATTAATATTTCTTTTACACTTAAAAGGATTCTGTGGAATCGATTCTCCATGTCATCTATACAATCTATATATATGTGTTTATAAATATATATGTATTATGATATACAATAGAAAATGGAGAATAAAGGATATATAGGTAAAAGGTTGCACAAACGACACCTTTTTAAATTTCTATAATATCCTTGACGCGTTGTCGTTTTAGTATGGTATTAGTAATATATATTGGATACGTGCAGAAATTTCAAAATTGCAATTATTTCTTGCTTGTTATAATAAATTTAATATAATAATGACAACAAAAAAAAAATTGTTTAAATAAATACGTAAAAATTATTAGTTGTATGTACGACAAGAGGAAATTTTTTAATATCATATACTTATAAAATTTTGTTTTTTTGAATTAAGTTTTAATTAATTTCTCATTTTTATCCTTTTTGTTGAAATAAAAAATAAATTTCAATTAAAAAATTTAATCCCTTGATGATAATAATTTTTTGTTGTTTGAGTTGCGTTTTGGGTTTTTTTTTTTGCTTTTGCTTTTGTTATCCCTCAATTAATTTTTGATTAAATTTATTTAATTGAATTTTACGCAGGACAACAAATTATACATAATTGGGCAATTTAAAGGAATCAGTTTTATTTTTTATGTTTTTGGTTTTAACTTAAAATATATGTATAATAAAAACTTAAAGAAAATTTCTTTCTTTGGTCAAAAAACGAGAGAAAAATAGAACTTTTAATGAAAACTTAAATTTAAATGGTAAATTTATTCATTCGAAATATAAAACAATTCAAAGAAAAATACCGAAAATTCCTTATTCTTTACAAGACCATTAAGAATACTTAATTACATGTTATACAGACGCAATTATTATGGCAATTACAATGAATTATCTAGTGATTCATTTTACTTATGTTTTTTTTTTTTGAGGCTATATAAAGTCTTAAATTAAAATTACATTTTACTTTTGGTTTTATACTTTCTGGAAAGATTTATATCTTAGAAATTCCTCCTCCATTTACTATTATTATACCCACGACAAACAAAATGGTATATAATACAAAATTCCTATTACCTTTTTTTATAAGAAAAAGTCCACAAAACTATTATATAATTATATATAAATTTTTATCTTAAATGGAATTTGTGATTCTCCATAGTATAATTATTAATGAAATTAACGAAAATTAGATTGAATAATATATATGTATAATGAAAAATTCACTGATCTTTACATAACGATACCTTTCACTAATTATCTCAAATTAATTATAATTTCCTGTACTACAATTTGTTTTTTAAAGGCGTTCAAATGTAAAAAGCTAAAAGCATATATGGTTTAACGAACCATTTATAAAATAATAATAATATGTAATTAATTTTTGGATGTTATTCATTTATGTATCAAATAATTTTTATTTTGGTCTCAATGTGAGAGAGAAAATAAAGATTATATTTAATTATATAAAAAATATGTCCAGATAAATTATTTTGGATTCTGATATTTACATAGCATTATAAATTTCTTTAATAGTTTCTTAATGATTTCAAGACTACAAGAAATAAATATTTTTTTTATAATGAAAAACTACTTCAATCAAAAATTGTCAAGTCAATTTTAATTTAATATTCTTATTGATTATCACCATAGTGACAATAATAATTATAGAGAAATTTGTGGTATATAACCAAACTCTTGAAAAACAAAAATCTCTTGATAATTTTAAAGTACTTCATTGATTAAAAATATAATAATACTCTAATTCTAATTAATATTTATTATTTGTTTAAGATAATATGCTAAGAGAATTTTAATTATTTACTAATTTAATTATTAAAAATTCATGTTCTATACTTAAAAACATGTCAAACTGAGATAATCTATGGGATATTTTGAAAATTATCCTTTAAAATAATACTTTAATACAATGTCCTTGTAGTTAATTTTAAGAATTTAATATTGTCATTTACATATACCAAAAAATTTAATATTAATATAATATAATAGTTAATTCTATATAATAAGAAACTAGAAAATGTGTTTGTTAAATAAACATTTATAGCCTATCCTTATATACCATGTCCTATATTTGGAGCAATTGAGAGGGTTAAATTATTCTGTATAACAAAAAAATAAATAAATAACAAATTATTATCTAAACAAGGATTTTCAACTCAAGATGATTACTAAATATATATTTTAACAGGAAAATAACAACTAATATGACAGTTCATTTAACGGTTAGTTGAGTGTGTTATATATACATATACATAAATGTATATAATTTAAGAGTGTGAAAATATTTACTATAAAATATATAGGACGAAGGATACTTTATTTAATGTTCATAATAATATACACACATTTAAAAAAAGGATATAGTTATTCATTATGGTCATTTAGTGTTGTTAATATAATGTTTGTTGTATAAAACACACAGTTCAAAGTTCTTGTTAACCACAAAATGATATTATTGTATTATATTATGTATATATATAATTTCAAAACATAGTTAATATATTTATAATAAAATATGAGGACATTATAATATGATTATGTATTATAATAAGTATAGTACATGAACAGCAAAATTTTAACCAAAAACCCACCATTCCACAATAGTATTTTTTTTTATGTTGAAGTATCATATGCGTAAACAAATGTTCTAAATTTCTATTATTATATTTATATACATAAAATTTTATTGTGTACATCTAGGATTTAATTAGAGAGTCTATAATTAATTCAAAAGGATCAGAACGCACATGCGATGAATAATTGCTTTTGTGGAAAATTTTGACAGAAAAATATCCTTATATAATACTTTATATTATGTTTTTATTTCTATATTTAAATTTACAGGGGCTTTTATATTATGTAATGTTTCTTTATATATGTATATGTACAATCAGAAATTGATTTACAAATTAACGATTTTGTCGTACAAAAATTAGTTATCATATAAAATTACTTAAGATGATTCCATCATATTTTAATATTTTTCTTCATTACTGAAGCACCCTGTAAACTGAAAATGAATATGAAGAAAACTAATATGTATATTAAAACTAAAGATATTATAATAATTAAGAATTCTCTTTATGGTTGCTGTATAATATATCTTTTCTACTGAGCTTTACAAAATGATTGACATTTCATCATCCTAGTTACGTATAGTTTCTAAGTAAATTGCGTGTTCTTATATAAATTTTTGGGTAAATAATTTGTAAGAAATATTTCATGTTTTGTTAAATATTTTTTATAATATATTTAGGTTTTATAATACTCTTATTACAATATTATTTTCTGTATTTGAAAATATAATTTTAGATTATATATTTCGGAAGAAGTATTAAAATCACGAATTTTGATTCAATAATGATTGAATTCAGTAATTTCATTAATTTTAAATTAACATTTTAATGTGACTTTTTCCTAAAGAATATCGGAATATCCTTCTAGTTTGAAATTTAAAGTGTATTACCAAAAATACTTCAATATTAAATTGAATTTTGAACCTTAAACTATATTTTCCTAATTTGACATTAAACAAACCGAAAAAAAAATTTAATTTTTATATTTATGATAAAAAAATAATTAACATTCCATAGGCAAGTCCTTTTTCATATATATGTATACTGAATTTAAAGCATACAAACGTATATTAACCTAAAAATTCATTTTATGGTATAAATTACGAAAATAACAAATTAAATAATACGCTTTAATAGACTTTTTTTTTTTGTATTTGTGATAGAAATAGAAATATCCTTTTTAATGTGTACTAAGCGTATGTATAATATACTTAATAAATTTAATTTTATAAAGGATATGAGGATATTACATTATATATGCTAATTAATTAGGACCAAATTATAATCATATACAAACAACAAATTAACCACATATACACAAAATATTTTCCAGTATATATGTATGTATTGGCAAAATATAGGGGTTTGTTTAAAATATATATATTTCAATTATCCTTTTGAAATTATACAGTAATATGTACTGCAATAACATAAAAGGAACTGTAAGTCAATTTAAAAAAAAATTCTATTTACAAATTAATTTTTTAAATACTTACAAATTATAAGATCACTTTTAACACTGATATTTTAAAGATTAAGCTGATCTCATGATAGATAATCTTGTCGACAGACAATTCAAAATTAATATGAATATTTTGTTACAATTTTACGTAATTTTAAAATACCAGAATGACCATTGTCCACAAAGCCAGGATATCATTAGAGAATTTATTTTTAAATGACATCCTTTATATATTAATCCTTTTATATGTTATTTAAAAGCACAATTGAGGGATATGTTTAAATATATACATATATGTATATATATTTTATAATGCCAAAACTTATTTTTTTTTATGTGGCCTCCGGGAGATTAAATCTCCCCTTTATAGTAAAATATATATATATATATATAAACGTACCACCTATTTTTGCACCCTCACATCTCTTATGGTTTATATTTTTTTTAATATTCCATCTAAAATAGCTGTCAACAACATATTAAATGCTTAAATTCTGTAGGTGGGTTAGGTTATTTCATTTTTTCTGATAATGAACGAAAATTTTTTTTTTTAATGATGAATGATTTTCTTTTTTTTTTAGTGTGTGTGTGTGTGTGTATGGCTGCATGTTGGATAAATTTCAGGGTGCGTATTTATATACTTTATATATGTTGATATAAAAAATTTTTTTTTTTGAATTTTCATAATGTGTCAAAAGCAGAAAATGACTTTTTTGTTTTGTTTTTATTAAAATATATATCTGAAAATTTTACCCAACCTCTTAATGCATTCAATTTCTATGCCACCAAATAATTACCCTCTTGTTTAGCTCGACATTTAAAATCAGTTTTTTTTTTTTTTGGGGGAGCAACCACAAAAAGAGAAAAATTATGAAATAAGAAGAACGAAACATTCTTTAGGGAGCAATATATGTAAAATTGTGCTTATTAATTTAAAAGCACTTATGCTATACTCAATTTACATTATTGTTAAAATTTAATATTTTATTTTTCTTATTATTTTGTTTTTTTTTTTTTTATTTTGGTAATAAATAATGATGAATATTTTCTGTTTATGACTTTTTTGACTTTGCAACATTATTTTAACAACTTGTTATATAGAAATGAAGGGAGAATGTAATTTATAGTATGATTTAATATTTAAAGTAGAGACTTTATAAAATTAACTTAAATAAAATTTAAAGACAATTCAGAATTTTCAATTGATTTAAGAAAGTTTTATATAAGTTGAAATTTTCGTGTTATTAAGTATTCAAAGACTTAATAAATCTGTATATACTATATTATGTTATAATGTATACTGAAAAATTTCAATGTACATATAAAAATGTATTAGTTTTAACATTATATATACGAGTATTTAATATGTCTTGTTAACTTTATCTGTCATTTTTTTATTGTAAAAAAAAAATGCCGCGCAGCCGAACTACTGATCAGTAGTTTTATAATCATGGGCTGATCAGTAGTTTTATAATCAAATGCATATTTTGAGTATTATGTTGCACCCTCTAGTGGCAGAAACTGAAAATATAACAACTGTAATTTTATACTACTACTTAGTACCTGTCATATGCGACATTAAACCTTATTATTGGGGTTTATTGACTATTGGAAATCGCATTTTAAAAATTAACATTTTATATATTTTACCATTCAGCGCCTCTAGCGGTATAAATTTCAAATATGGTTACTGACATCGTATTCTACTCTTAAATACCTTTCCAACGAGTGGTCAAACTTCATTTTTGGTGCACATTTACTATATTAAATTACATTTTTATTCGGAAAAAGATGTTTTGGCAAAATGTGAATAGCGCCGCTTACCGGCCGAATTTTAAAATTCTATCAATTACATCTGGTTCTCAATAAATCAAGCTTTCCATCGGTGGGTCTATCATAAACTTGTGTGTACAGTAACTATGTGAAATAACTGCTTTTTATTGTTTACATCGGACAGACGGACGGACAGAAAAGCGTTAACATAAGGGATTTTTTTTTAAAAAAAGCCCTAAAAATAAATGGAAAAGGATTTTTCATTTTCATTTTTGTATAAATAAAAAAAAAATTTGTATTATTAGTTGGATTGTTATCCTAGAGAAATTTTAGTGTATATAAAAAAATTCCCTATATAATTCCCATGAGATTAGATTACCTTGTTCGTCGTTACGTACATGTGATTATCTACTTACTATATATACTTAGTTCTTACATTTACAAAACTAAAATTGAAAAACTGAAATAATGGAGATTAATATAATATTGAATATAACGTTGGCCCTACCATAAGGACTCTAAACCCTCTTATATATAGGTAATAAATATTCGACCTAATTGGATAAAAAATATCGGGAATAGGAATAGCATTGACTATGTATTATAAAAATCCATCACAAGTATATTTCCTCGATATTTTTATCATTTTTCAAGTAGCTTAAAATGGATTTACAAAATTTAATTGCCATTCAATTTTAATTATAATTGACAATAAAATAAATGGCATTTGGAAATTTTTGTATTATCAATTTTATCCGCTCAGACAAAAAAAAAATTATCTATAGATTAAAAATATATAATTTATTTTCCATTGATAATTATATAATTTTTTATTTTTACAGTGCAATTAATTTGCACTTTTTATGCTTCACTAAAAATATTATTTTAGAGTATCAAAAAAATTCAAAACAAATATTATTTTGCCATCATTTTCGTGTTTCATATAAATTTATTGCAGATATTTGGAAAAAATGTATCTTAAATTATATACGAGATACGAGATTCTAAATATCTGCATTAATTGCAGATATTTGGAAAAAATGCACGCACGTAAATGTATCTTAAATTATATACGAGTGTTTTCGAAAAATGTTGTATAATTTTTGCAAATAATTATTGACAATTTCATATAATAGTAAAAAACATTACTGATCTCGAATATCCATCAATAACATTTACCATATTTTATTTAAAAAAAAAAATTAATCTAAATCAAGTCTAAAAATTTGGTTATTTGTTGACAGTTTCTTATTATATACAGAATTATTATTTTACGTGTAAGCTGGTAATAATTTTTCTCCAGAATAAAATTATATGTTATTGCGCTTATTATTTTATTATCTTCACAGTTAAAAAACTTTTTACCAAAAATGAAGCATATTTAAATTTCTATATATAAATGTTACCAAAAGAAAAGATAACAAACATTTTCCACAATTAATAAACAAATATTTACCTTTGAAAGATTTGTTTTTTTTCTTCTCTTCTTCTTCTTTAAAAAGAAAACTTTTCCCTTTTTTTGTGTATTCTGTGTTGTTGTTGGAAATGTTAGAATGTTTTCTTTTACATCACATTAAAAAGTTTTTTTTTTGAGTATCTTGAAAGCTCGTTAAAATAATTCTTTATCTTCAATGTGTCTCTGTTTCATTTTTGTTTTAAAATGTATTCATTTTTCGTTAGTTAAAAAAAAAATAAAACAAACTTTTTTTTTGTTATCCTTTAAAATATGAATATTAACTTTTGTTATCATTGTTGCTAGTTGAAAAAGTCATAAAATATATATAACAAAAATATATCTTTATACCTATTCTTATAAATTTCTGTTCCAGCCACGCATTTCTCTAATAATTAACTTAAGTACGGTTGCATTTAAAATATATATTTACAACCATTTTGAAATTGTAATAATAGCAACATATAAAATTATTTTCTTATCTTCCAAAAATTTATAAATTAAAAGATATTCTCATATATGAAAAATTCTACTATATAGATTTTTATTTACCCAACAACCCACTTTAAATTTTATGTATAATTGTTTAATCTGCGGGCAAATTTTTGAAGTAAAAAAAAAAGATTGTTACATTACAAATATGCAGTGTTAGGGATTTAGGTATAAATCTTTTCCTAAAACTGTTAAAAGTTCATTTTAGAAAAATAATAGTTGAAAAGAAGTTTTTCCCATTATTTGTTATAAGAATTTTAATTTGAAAATTTCAAAGTATATAAATGTACTTTACTTACATATAATAGAAAATTTGGGAACAATAGGAGGAAAATAGATTATAGTATAGTATATAGTATATTTTTTTATGACGGAAGAAAAATATGATTAGAGATTTAATTAAAGTTTACAAATTTGGGTAAACCTAAACCGCTACTATAATAAAAAGTCAGATGACTTAAAAGCTTTAATGTGCGGGCGAAACATAACAAACAATTTATAGATAATATAGTTTACGAAAATTCAAGATTTTCTTGAAAAAGAAAAAAAAAACGAATTATTAGATTTAATATTATAAATTTTATGTGGAAATTTTTCGTGTGAGTTGTTTTATATAAATTTTCTTAAAAAAGAAAATGTGGTTATAGAATTTTTTTTTTCTATTTCTTATTCATTTTCATATTAATTCATGTAGAAAATTTATGGTAATTTTATAATTTATCAACTAAAAATTCTTTAAAAATCAAAATAAAATCTAAATTTTTGTTAAACAAAAAAAAAAAAAAAAACCAACTTTTCTAAAGAAAAGTTTCGTAATTTTATAATTTTGTAACACTTTACTTTATAGTCTCACAAAACAGAAAAATAATAATGAAGGATATTTTTTTTGTAGTCACGTAAATATTTTATATCCACAAAATGGCAAAAACAAAATAAGATTAAAAAGAAATTTTCATTGAAAATGTTATCTTTATACAAAAATACTAAAGAAAAAATAGTATTTGTATATTTGCTTTTACCTCAACAGAAGCAATTTCCTCCCAAAGGGACAAAAAAAATCTAGTCTAGCTGACTAAATCATGATTGTTACCATCGTCAAGTTATAATTTTGATACTCTTCATCAGTAATTGTTAATGTTATTTTAGATAATATTATTTTTTATTTCTTTTTTGGAAAATATTTTCACCCTGTTTTTCTTTTTGGTATATAAATTTTATCTTTAAGTACAATTTCAAAAGAGATTAAATGCTGGAGTCATAGGAAACCGAAAATTGAAATCTACTGGAATAAAAAGCGAAATTATGAAAATAATCAAAGCAACAGAAATTATTACAAAAAAAAAAATGAAATGAAAAAGAATTTTAAATGATTTATCTATACACAAAAAAATGAAAATGAAAACCCAGAGCTCAGTTAGTGTATTTGCCTGATAACAGAGAACAGACAGGAATTATATTTTTGTTGCCAAACCAAATTGTACTTTTCAGTTTACTATGATTGGAGGTAATAATAAGGATGATGTTGATGATGATGATGATGATGAGTACAATTTAAGGGTGCAAGAAGTGGAAAACAACAAATTTGTTAGTTTAGTTTTTGTTAAAGATACAATCAGGTACTTTTCTATCTAGAAAAAATGAGGGTGCATAAATGAAATGGTGTTGGGAATTTTATGTATAAATATAGAAAAGATAAATAAACATTTAGCATCTTTTTTTATAATAGAACATTTTTTTTTGTTGATTATTAACAAACACTGTTTTTATGTTATTTGGGACAAATAAACAATTTAATTTTGGTTCTTGACATTAGTTAAAATGGTTTATGAAAAAATATGATTTTAAGCAGTATTAAAAATTAACTTACTTTTCAAATTGAATTTCAAGAGATAAATTTGATAGAGGAAGATATACAAAATAATAGTGGCGAGTAAAGCTTAACCCATAATTCATATTTTATTTGTATGATTTTTTATTATCGCGAATTCTAAAATTGTTTCTGTCAACTGTTTATAGCATTCTTAACAGTGTAATTCCATAAAAAAGGTGTAAATGTTAAACAAAATATTTCAAGTGGCACGAATTGACTTAATTTTCTTGATTTTGATTATTATTATTATTTCTACTATAAAATAATTCACTAAAATATTTATTAAAATTCCACAAAAAAATACTTCAAAACATTCTACTTTAAATACTTTGCAATACAATCATAGAGAAAAATTAATTTTTGTCACAAACAAATAACAAATTTTGGTTTTCTATGTACATACAAAGGTTATTTATCTTTAAACGTTAAGTAAATGACTACGTTTTTCGTTTTGATTCTTTTTTTTAATGTATATATAAATATTCCAGATTTTCTGGTAAAAGTTTTTCCATTTCAAAACAATATAACATACTCCAGTCATTTACAAAAAAACGAAAAAGAACTAACTGCAATTTATTACTAAAGAGAAGATTGTTTTTAAGTATTTGATTTACACCCATAATATAAAAACGTTTGCTTAAACGTATACCGCTGCCGCGCACTTTATTTTTAATGTTGGGTAAAAAGTGACATGGGGTTTGGGTTGGAAAAATGAAAATCATGTTCAGAAATATAGAAAAATGCAGATAAAAAAAAAAGTTTTTTATTTCTTTTAAGGTGCATTTGAATTGTTTTTTTATATATATATTTTGCAATTGAAACTTTTTGGTTACGGAGGATAAATAATTCTGAACAATTTATTAAAGGTTATACTCGACTTTTACCATTTTCAAAAGTTAACAATTTTTGTGGTGTATGTTTTAGTTTTGATAAAAAATTGTTACTTCTATGTAGAATAAAAAAAATATTAATACAATTATTAATTTGATTTTTCTCCAGTAAATGTTGTAGAAAATTGATGTTTTTTTTGTGTGACAAAATTGATGAAATTAATATTAATTTAAATATAGCATTTAATTGAATTAATTTAAATATATTGGCCGAAAATTAAGGCATTATTATATAGGTAATACTTTTATAACTTCATAAATAATTGTATCTAATAATGAATAAATAAATCTTCAATAAAATTAATTAAAATTTTGACATTTATATCATGTATAAAATTGACAACAGATTGTCATAAATATTAATTATAAATTAATAAATTGTTTCTAACATTAATAAACTCTCATTCTTTCCATGTAATTTTAAACTACTCCTACCAGGATTAATTTAATTTAACATTAACTGACATTGCATAATGACATCATATAAGTAACCTATATAGATAGATAAATTGATTGTTTGTACTGTACTTAGTTTTACAATTATACTCTTATGTTTATTTTGTAAAACATAAAATTATGGCTCTTCAACAAAAATGAAAAAATAAACAATATATACTTTGAATAACATAAAATTCAGGATATCAACAGGCGTTAATCATGTATATTTCAAAAAACATAAATAAAAATTATAACTATTTGCAAAATATTCTTCAGACACTCAATATTATATAAAATTTTATTTTAATTTGAAAATTCCATATATACCTACAATATTTTATTTTTCAAATTTTCATTTCGTGTAACATTTTCGTGTGCCGTGTTAAAAAAGGATATATAGAGGAAGATAAATTTATACATTATTATAGAATATCCTATAAAAGTTATAATTTTAAAGTAAAATCACGACAGTAACGGGTAATCTCTGTTAGACGGTAATTAGGTGTGAAATCGTGCTTAAAATTTCATTTCCTCTTTTTCCTTTCATAATTTTTTCTTTTTTCCAGAATTGAAAAAGTCCTATATATTTTTTTAAAAATATAATTTACTAGCAATTTTTAATTACAACACAAATATATCTCAAATTATAATTATTTTTCTATGTGGGTGGTTGTATTAGGGATGAGATTATTCTATATGTCATCAGGATAACTTATGTTTTTTAAACGTTTTATATGAGTAGATTTAAAATTAAATAATTTATGAATGTTATAAATAATTGTAGAGTATAAAGATGATAAGAAATTTTGGGGTTTGTGAATTATTAATTATAACTTTGACGAAAATTTTATTTTAAATGTCTCGCTATTCAAATTTAGATATTTTATGATAAATAATTATTTTAAGGATGAATAATTATAAATTATTGTGATAATATAACAAAATTTGTCAAAAATATACTAGTAAATTTAAAAAGAATTTATTCAATTCGTCGCAAAATTTAAGTATAGACTGACAACATAAGGAACTATTTAAATAAATGATTTAAAAAAAAAAAATGTGCTAACTTACTTAAAAGATTTTGTAAATAAAAAAAATAATTTTAATAACACATGTTAAGGATTTTCCACATAAAAACAAATAATTTATAAAATCCTTCATAACAAAAGTATTTACATAAATCATTTTTAATGTTAATAATTTCACAATAATAATTTAAATTTTAACTATGAAAAGTCATTGACATCTTCTCTTATGGTATTTAAATTTCGTTCCAATCTTTAAAGGAAAAAAAAAAAAACTGTACTTAAAAAATGGTTTTTCTTTCTTCATATCCTTTCACAGAGGTATTTAAATTTTGTATTATGTAGGTAGAAAAATATTACATATAAATTTTATTTTAAACAGGATATCAAATATATTTTCTGTATATTTCTATTTCCAACTTAAAGGCATACAAGAAAAATATAAAGAAGCTTAGCTTGTTTACTTATTTTATATATTTTTTATTTTTTTGATGGGGGAGAAATGAAAATTTCATTTAATTCTACAAAAGAAAAAAAAAAGTAACTAAATTAAAAATTTTAAGCACGTAGACAAACGAATTAGGCTGTAGAAAAAGGAAACTGTTAAAAGGTAGATATTATAATATATTTATGTATATAAAATGGGAAAAAAAATTGTGTGTATACAGGAATTAAAGACGATGGTGGTTGTATGCTTTTTGACATTATCCAATTTTTATTTTTTTCAAAATGAAAAAAAAAAAGAAAGAAAGGTTTTTTTTTTTTTAGTGTTGACAGTATTCATTCAACAGGAAAGCATAGGTTTTTATACCCATCTAATGTTGAATATCGTTAATTACATACGTAATTACGTTATGGTAAAAATTTCTGGATTTTTTTTTTGTTTAAATTGTGGAGTATTTAATATTTTGAGTAGATGTTTTTGGATGTGGTGTTTTTTTTTTTGGTAACTATATATTTTTTGGTTTTGTTTGTTTGTGGTTATATAAAAAGGATATATGATTATTATTATTATTTTCAACGGGGGAGTATAATTTTTTATTATTATTATTATTATAAGATATCATTTTAATGTTACCAAACAGTTGTCAGGAGAGATTTTATCAAATAATATATTTTTTTTGTTTAAGGGTTGTGGAGGAAGAGATCTCTGGCTTAATTGTAATTAGAATTTTTTGCAAGAGTACAAAAGACGCGAATACATTGTAGTAATAAAAGGAAAGTCTTTTTTTTTTGTTATTTTAATTATTAATCTTCCTTTTTTACCAATTATATTATGATTATTATTATGTTAATATGCACCAAAAACAGGAAATTGTAAAAGAAATAATAAATAAGGAAATCACTTTATTTTTTTGTTAAGTTAAGAAAAGTTTTCGAAACAAGTTGAAATTTATAATATAAAATTTTATTAATTTTAGGAAATATTGTTAGATATAATCTCATACCTTGATTGTAATTATCCCAACTTTACATTATTATTAAAAGTAATGTCATAAGTTTAAGTATATTATATAATTTTTTTCATAAAATATATTTTTTGGCTAGACTCTTTTATGAAAGTTTCTGTATACATATAAGCTTTTCCCTATTCTTAGATATTATTAAAAAAGGATTATTTAAGGAAGCATATATGAATTAACTATAAAAAATTTGGAAATTCATGAATTTTTTTCATATTTATGCATTGCTTTTAATATTGTTAAAAAAAAACCATAAAAAAAAATTTTTATGTTTAGAAATGAGAAATTATTTCTTTTTCAAATTATCTTATTTTTAAATTGACCAAAACCATCGTCTGGACATTTTTAAAATCATTATAATGAAAAATAGTTCTTTCTTATAAGTATAATAAACATAACAAAAAAAAACTTTTCGCAATACGCAAATCGATTTATCGTCTTCACATTTTATTGAGTCAGGCAAATATTTTTATTATCCATTGTTGTCATGTTATTTATACTGTTGTAACACCAGAGGGCGTTGTACATTAAAAATACTATTATTATTATATAAAAAAAAAACAACAACATGGAAATATAATATAATAAATTAAGATAAAAATTATATACTACTATAGTTTTTTTTTTGAATATTTATTGAAATTGCCATCTGTCCACCCATTTTATATATGTTTTGGGCTATTTATAGCTTTTCCTAAGTTATACAAGTAGTAACATTATCGATATTTGGCGGCCGGAGGCGTTTTAATAACATATTTTTTTGTTGTTGTCGACGACAGGAGCGGCGGCGACAGTAACCATATAATATTATACCAAAATAAAAGTCATGCCAAGAACAACAACAAAAAACAAGACTAATTTCTTTTTTTATTATCCTATAGAATTATCCTTGTTATCAAGAATTTTTATATTTATGTATGTTTAATACGAGTATAAAGTACTATATGTAATTTTTTTTACTGTATGACAATATTATACTTAAAGTGGACGATAAACAGGACAATAATTTTACTAGACTGTCTATTGATTCTGTATGAAGATATTTATATCGGATATGAGAAAAAATTTAAAAAAAAAAATTGTATTTGTAAAAAGAAGGACTTTTATGTCTTTGAATAATAAAAAGGAAAATTTGAAAAAAAAAACTATATTTTTATATTTAAATTGGATAAAATATATAACTATATACTTTATATCAGAGAAATTTTCTTCTTTTTTTTTGTGTCTGCTGGCCTGAACACAACAAGGATGAAAGGTAATATAAGAAAAATTAATGAAAATTTATGACAAGAAAAAAAAAACTATAAAGTGCATTATTAGGAAAACGTAGACAAGGTAATTTTTAAATTACAATTTTTCAAACATTTTTTTAATCTATTTTTTTTTTTTTTACTAGGAAAATCGTTGAGGACTTTCATAGGATTTATTTTTGTACGAAAATATTTTCGAAACATATAGTTATGTTTTGTATGAATTAACATCAATTTTATGTTATCTCGTACTTTTACTGACGCAATTAAATTATAATGCAAACAAAACCTTAAAGTATCCTTGTTTCTATCTAAATTCACATCACTCTAAAATCTAATCCTTATTTAAAAAAATAAATAAAAATTTAATTAATCTTTTTTAATCAATTGTTAAATAAAAAAAAAATTTAAGCTTCTTTTAATAGCAAAAAAAAAAATATTGCAATATGTTTTTTACTTTTTTTTTTTTTTTTAGCTTTTACCTATTAAATTAAATTTGATGAAATATCAAAGGATTTTCAAATATCAACACACCACGCACACACACAAAAATGAATCTATTCAATTTAATAATTTATTTCTCATCTCTTGTACATTTTTTTAATCACATTTTTTGATATATAAAAAAAAAAATTTAATTAAACATCTATTAAAATTCTGACAAACAAACGAAAAGCAGAGAAATAGGCAAATAACAAATCTCTCTTTAATAAAAAAAAAATAAAGCCAAAAAAAAATGCCACATTATTCAAATTTCATCATTTAACAACATACATATACATAAATTTCAAAAAAAAAATCCAAGTTTTTCATTTAATTTAATCTCTAGAATGAAAAAAAACGAATTATGCAAAACGTTATTGCAACCCCTGGCAATATTTCCTCATTGTTGCTTTTCATATCCTATAGTCACAGTCACAAACCACCCAACAGGTTAATCTTTCTGATATACCGCAGAGCACAAATCAGACATATGTGAACGGGGGTGGGGGTAGATTAAGGGAGAATTGTTATTATTTTTTTCAACAGGCTTTTTTTTTTTTTTAATTATATTTTACGGGGAGGCCTAATACTCATCATGTATACTACTTTTGTTTTTATATCATTTTGGTACACAGATTAGTGGATAAAAAATAAAAAATTGTATATAAATGTACCTGCCGTTGTTTATGCTCTATGCTTGTGCATAATTTGAAAACATAAAAAATATATCCACAGTACCTACAAGTAATATATGTTTTTATATTTAATTGTGTATTCGTAAAATTGTTTATTAAATTTCATTTTGGTTGTCTAGTCATTAGCCTGTTTGTCCTTTTACAATATTTTTTGATTGGTAATAATTTATTAGAAATCATATAGTAAATCGTTCCTTACGGATGTAGTAATTTTTCTAGCAGATCTTTCACATTTTTCCAATCTAGTTTTAAAGGCAATTCGATAACTTGACGAAAACTTGATGAGATAAATACTTGTTGAGAATGTCAGTAATGTGAAAGTATTTTAATATATTGGAACTTAATAATTTCTGATATCCGAGAGAAGACTAAGCTTAAATAACAATTAAAGATTACTAGAATTGTAAGGTTAACAAAAATATTATTTCTACAGTCCAAAAGATAAACAAACTCCTGCTTTTGTCCATATTGAAATTATTATGATCCTATAGTAAAGTTATATAATATACTAAAAACTTCGGCTAGACAAAAATTTTTTTGTTTTTATTTTTAGAAATGGAATAAAAATTATTTTTTTATTTTTATTTTTGGCAACCATAGGAATTTTTGAAGCCGAGAAAAAGACTGATTGGTATTATAAATGAAAATCCTAGCGCCAGACAAAATAAGCCATCAAAATTAAACATGAAAAGCGAAATATACCAAAAAAAAACAAAATGGTTTATTTAATTGAAAAAAAATTATATGTTTTTGTTTTATTACATTTTTTTTTTTGTATTTTTCATATAAAATTAAATATCTTCCTTAATGTGTCTACGAAGGAAAAAATATTATTTAATTTTTCTATATAGAAATTTTTTTTTATTATTTTATAAGATTTTCTATGAATTGAAATAATTTTCAAAGAATTTTTTTACCATTAAAAATTTAAAAATATAAGTAAGAAGATTTAATTTAATATTTACGTAAATGGTAAATTAATTGGGTATAAAATTTACGTATACAAAAAGAAAAAAAAAATTTAGATATTAAATTTACGTTTTTTATTTGGTTACCAAAACAATTTGACAGACAGACTTAAATATTTCAAATAAATTTTTGTATATAAATATTAAAGTGAAATTTATTTATATTTAAATTAAATCATGTATCAGAAGCTAATTAAATGTTCAAGGTATGAAGATTATTCAAAGGGAAATTTAATATCTGTCTGGTAACTTATTAAAATTCTCAATAAGCATCACACTTAAGTTTCCATAAATCGAAAATTGTTTTAAAAAAATACTTACATATATTAAATTGCTTTGAGATAATTTAAATAACCCAAAAAAAAAAATGGATTTACATGTAAAAGGATATCATTTTACACAAAACCATACATAAAAATTACAACAACAAAAATCAATATTACACAAATTTATAATTTTAATTGTAAATATTTGAATATATTACACAAAAAAAACAAAAATAGCAAAAATATTTTTCACATTTTTTATATTTATTCTTCACATTTTTAATGTTCAAATTTATGCAATATCATGAAAATTTTACTAACATATTAAATAGATATTTTTATTTCAAGGAGTTGTAATAATTTTTTTTTTCTATGGTTTTGTTTGATTAATTCATTAAACATTTATTAAACAAATGTCTGCGTTTACATTTTTAGAAGGAGAAAGTTTTTAAAACTTATTAAATGTTTACATATTAAATCCCCACACACCGCATATAAAATAATAAACACCCACACATTATATAAACAATTTATAAAAAGGATTCATGATTTTCCATTTCTATATTATAGAAATATGTGCACGTAATTTAATAATATTGGAAAATAAAAAAAAATTTCCAGGATATATATTCCATAATAAAGTTTTCCCTTATGACATAAATTTATACTAAAACAAAAAAAGGATTTAATAGTGAAAAATGTCTGTGGTACGATAATATTTAAAAAAAAAAAAAACTTAAGATTTTACTTTATGAATATCATTTATTTATTATATATTGGATAATAAAGGATATTATACCGAATATTGTAGTTTCTATCGTTGAATTTTAGCAGTATGGTAAAATTAAATTTTGGTTAAAATGAGGAAAAACCTATTAATATAAATTATTTAATAATTATTTAAAAAATATCATGAAATATTTACAAATTAATAAATCATGATCTAATAATATAAGGTCTGCTTGATAGTTGTATTAATGAAATATGTGACGTGATCGGCAAGAAATTTTATATGAAATTAATGGTGTGTTTCTTACTTGTGCTCAGATCGATCTAATAAATCTAGAACTGTTTCCTATTTTGACTCAGATCAATCAATTTGAGAATCCCAGACATGCCTGCCAAGATTTGTATTCTTCCCGGCAAACATTGATGCATTTTTTATCTGAAAAATCTCACTCTTTCTTATTTTATAAGTCAGATTAATTTGATTTCATATTTGAAAGAATCTAGTTGATCTATACAGATTAAAATAAGAAACACACCAAATATAATAAATTAAATAAAAGCACAGCCAACTAAAATATCCTTAAAACTTTTACAAAGCAAATCTACGTCCTTGGGAAGAAAATGGCGAGTGTCAAATTATATCCAGCAGACCTTATATTATTAGATCATGTTAATAAATGTTGTGTCAAAATGAAATTTAACTGATATATATTTTCAATTTTTTTTAAGCAAATATTTTCAAAAAACTTTGAAACTAGAATTTTTCAAGTTAAATTGCTTTTCATATGATCATAATTACTTTTATCCAAAGACTATTTGAATTAGAAAAGGACCAATTTAACATGAAAATTTTATTTATATCAAATATAGATTAAATAGGAAAAATTGTATATAAGAATTTGATTTTAAAATAAATAATATCCCTTTGGTTAAACAGGAAATTTATTTTGGCTGCAAGACAGCAGACAAATTAATATAAATTATTTAATTTTTATAACAAATATCCTTTGAGAAAAAAGAAAAGAAAAAGAAATAAATTAGATTTTAATGTAAAAATAAACAAAAAATATAGTCAGGATTTCAAATAAAAGATTCTGTGTTTACATATGCCCACTTATTATCTTTATATTCCAGTTTTAATACTAACACTTGTATAAACAGAAATTTATCTACACGATGATTTTTTTTTTATTTCTGCAAAAAAGAAAAGATGAATAAATAAAATTTTTTATTAATTTTTATTTTTTTTTTTTTAACTTTTCCTGCGTTAATATATACGATTTTCTTGGGAAAAGAATTACATCTGTGTAAAATCCCATCGTATATTTATTCCTTTAAAAAAAGGAAAAATCTTTTTCTTTTATATTATTATCTAACAAAAAAAATAAAAAATAAACTGTAGGCCTCCCAATAACGACACTATCCAACCACCCCCTCCCTCCCCCACATAATCTTTATCCATATTATTTGTTAACCAGAAAAAATAACAAATCATGATGACAAAGAGTATGGGACAGTGTAAATATTTTACCCTCCCTTGAGAAAATTTAAGATTTCTATTTAACCACACACACACACACACAGAAACATTAAAATAAGAAAAATAGTAATTCATACCAAAAGGCAGACGACAAATTTTTCCTTTTTTAAAATATTTTCATTTTTTTTATTTTTGTGGTCTTTTAAAATAATTTTTACCCCAAAAATAACACACACACACAACTACTAAACCAAAAACTTATTATACTATGGGATAAATTGTATCCTTTTTGTAAAAGCTATGAGTTTACATAAAAATAACATTCAAAAATTATGATTTACCTTTGCATAAACGAGAAAAAAAAAAATGCCGAGACAAACGCGATATTTTTTTTTTCTGTTTATTTCCTTTTTTTTTTTTTTGGTTTTTTTTTGTTCTGTGTACGGTTGAGTCCTTGTGGAGCCATTCAAAAAAAAAGAGCACCAAAGAAGCAGAAGAAAAAAATGAAATAGAAAAAAGAGTGAAATTATGAAAATCCCTAATTTTTACATTTTTTATAGCAGGAAGATGGAAAATATTCATTTTTTTTTTTGTATTTTTTTGTAAGTTATTGTTTACCTTTAAAGGTTTTAGTTATGATTGCGGTTATAAATGGAAAGGTGAAATAATTTATGTCCATGGATAAATCGAAGCAAAAAAAAAAACTTTGAATTGTATTTACTGTTTACATTTTGTGAATAAAAATTGAGCTTAAATATTTTATGGGTTTACAAAACAAAAAAATGAATTTTCGTATGAAATTTAGTAAAGTAAAATTTAGTGGACCATAATTTCTAAAAATTTATTAATAATATCTAAAAAATTTTCTTAAAGAATCATTGAAATATTATATAAAGTGAAATTTCTTGTCCTCAATTTTCCAATGATACCTAAAGTTTTTTTTAAATTTATTTGAAAATTTTAATTAATTAAAGGAAAAATAAATATTTTACCTGCCTAAACTTTCAAATCTATTAATTAGTCTAAGTGCATTTATAAAAAACTACTGGAGGAAAAGGACTAACATAATATAGTGAAAATTTTTTATATCACTATCTTGTGAATTGTGAAAATTTTGGAAAAACATTTTTGTAAATAATCTTAATAAATACAAACAACATCAAGTTCATTTTCCTTATTTAATATATTTGTCGTTGTTGTTGTTGTTATTACTTCGTTCTCTTCACTTAAAAAAAAAATTTATAAGGATGTATACAAACCGAAAACCACTACATTCTTATATGACACCAACATTTTTTTTTTTTATTATTACACAATATAAAAAAAGGATATATGAAGAGGCTGTGGAATGCTTAAGGCGAACTAAGTTAATTTTGTATTCTGTTCAGGATACAATGACGAAAAATGGCAATATAAGGACATTCTTGAATATCAGAGACATATACACACAACAAAAAAAAAATATTACAAAATAAAATTAAAATGAGGAAAAACCAAAAAAAAAAGAAAAAAATATTATTATATAAAAATGAGAAAAATTTCATGTGAATTCGGCTCTAATTCGAATTTTTTACGTGCCTTCTGTAATAACATATATACAAGTATATAGAAAAGGAATATAATATGTATACAAGAATATTATATTAGTTTTAAGGACATTATATACAGACAAAAATATATACCATAATTCTCGGTTTTTAGTTTTTCGGTGAACATTTTTGGTCACATTTTTGTCTGGTTGTTTCGGTCCCTTCTCGTTGTTTTTGTTTTTTTTTTTTGGTTATATTACAATTCTCGTGACTTTTGAAATAAATTTTGTACATACAGTTGAAAAAATATGGAAATATTTTCAAGGATCAAAATGAAAATGAAGTTATTTTTCTTCCTCGCGTTATTTACAGTAAAACTATATATATGTATGTATATAAGTTAAGGATATTCACACACAAAAAAAAAATAGATTAAACTTATATGTAATAAAACTTGGCTGACTATGAAGTCATAAAAGTTGTTAATTTGCACTTTTAGTTAATTTATAGCTCAGTCAGCTTTATTAAAAGGCAAAAATAGTTAGAAGATAAAAAAATCATTCAATGAGTGCATGAAGAATTATTATTATTATATATTTGAACCAAATATGGTTAAATAGAATAGAAAATGAAATTGTTAGTTAATTAAAAATTATTTTTGGATCAAAATGGAAAATCTTAAATTTTTGAAAATTATTAAATTACTTTATTTAAATTTAGCTCCCATCTATTTAGTTTTCTGATGGAAATTCTATCCTAAAATATTTTTTGAATATATAATCCTTTACTGAATTGAATTATTTTCGTATAACTAAAAATATTTTCTCTAAACTCATTGATTTTTTAATATGATATAATAAGTTTCATATATTTAATAGGCACGAAATGTCACTAATTTCTCTTTTATACCACCATTATAACATTTGCCTTTTGTGATTTAACCGCATTTTACCTATAGGTCCCAAATATATAAATCATATTTCTTTTTAATTGTTTAAACCAAAATTGTTTAATTGCTATAGTAAATAACCAAAAACAACTAAATATATTTCCCCGGTTTCAAATATACACAAATAAAATTTAAAGAACCCTTTTTAATATCTAAGGAATTTTGATAAAAAAAAAACTTTCTATACACAATCAACCCTCAGAAATTTGTGTGTTTATAAAATTCCAATTAAATCAAAGTTTTCTAAACTATAAAAAGCCATTCGGTTTTTCTTTGCTACCATCCCCACCTCCAATCACTTTTTAAAAACCTAAACAATCATTAAACAAATATAAGAAATCATTAAAATAACTTGTTCTCCCATTTAACATTATAAAATTATACCTTTAAGGCATGCATATATCCTTTTTTTTTGTATATATATAGAGTAGTCTAGATAATATACAAAAAAAAAGGAAAGGTCTCATAACCCTTATTCATGCTTATTTGCCCTTAAAAATATTTTTCGTATATATAAAATAGTCTATGTAATGATAGAAACAATGATTAGGGTGAAATTGGTTAAATGTTGACGACCAAAAATATAAAATTTCTCTATATACCTCCTCCTACTTACATATTTCTTTAATGAGGGCTTGATTTCCATTCTGTTGTTTTTAATGGGCAAACACTAATATTTAATTCATTTTGGTCTGATATTTAAGTTTGTACGTATACGTAGACACAAACACACAGAACCTTTAAGTGAAAAAACTTTTGTAGGAAGGGCAAAGGTTGGAAAAATTGGTATATAAAGAATTAATATTTGTGTCTACTCATGTAAAAGTTAAAAGTATATCGTTAGCTATGATTACCTATGATAAAATTTTATACTTTTTGTAGACTTGAAAAACAATACCTATGAAGAATATAGGAAATAATATTTCCCCCCCTAAAAAAATAACCTTTTCTCTTTTATCTAATTGAACTCATCCTAATATAAACTTTTAACTGGTAAGATATCCGTTTTGGGTATAAAAAAAAAAGGAAAATAAAAAAAAAAAATTATTTTTTTTAAAGACTAAAATATAATTTTCGAAAATTGGAAAATTCTATAGTGTAAAGATTTTCATTTTTGGTTGTTACTGTTGGAGTTTAATAATCAAAAACAAAAAAAAAACTGATATTTTCTATTATTCTAGTGAAATTTGTGATAAGGGTTTTATGCTTTTGTGTGAATAATTAAAAGTGACGACGTCATTTTATACATATATAAAAATATATATGTACATATAAGTACAATTTATAAATCCTTTAGAAATTTTCATATACCTACAAGGATATTTTTGTGTATAAATCAGATGGGAAATGACAACTATTGTTTTTTTTTTCCTGTAATATTTATTATGCAGGAGAATTGAAATAATCTTACAAAAGAGATACATAAGCATTGCAAAATATTGTATATTGTAATAGGTTGAAGAGAAGCCTAATGAACTATATTATAGAATTAGAAAATACTGAATGGTAATTTTTGTTTTAGTCGGAATTGTAAATTTTGTAGTATGAAAGAAAATGAAATAATTTTTGAAGTTTATTCGAAAATTATCTAAAAACTTCTGGGAAAAAAAGGCATTGTTCAATTTTATAGAAAATTATATGTAAGCTCTTTCTGTTTTTTATGAAAAAATTGAATATTTTGAATTGTTTTGAATATAAAGAAAAAATTAATGCGTCAAATTGATGCGAAACAATTGATTAATTATTTATAAATTCCTAATTAGTAAGATTGTCATTTCGATTTTAATTATCAAAGTATTGCAAATGATTTGATAACTTTCACAATTTAACAGCTGGCCATGTTTCAAAATTATAGCATTTTTATAATAGATCAAATTTAGTTTTTCTTCAATTCAAATTTGTCCTATTCCAAATCAAATTTGTCCTTTTCCGAAATCATAAATTTCATTTACCTAATTAAAAAAAAATCAAATTTGACTTTACAATACTCAAATCAATTCAGAAATTTTCAAGAAAACAAATTCAATATTTTGTAATTGAAACTTTATAGGAGTAATTAAATTACATTTCGTATAAAAAACTACAATTATTATTTTCAAGATAAATTTTAAGACATATTATATAAATATTATCCTGTGCCAAACAATTCCTTTCTGTTAGATCATAATTTGTTGTTTCATAAATATTGTGTGTGTGTTTTTTTTTATCAAAACTTATGAGTTAATATTTTGTTATAGATTATTATATTTTAAATATAAAAAGGAATAAAATGATGTTGACATGGGTCCCAGACACTTTTATTGTGGTTTTTTTTTATGGGGTATGAATTATTTGTCCTGGCATTATAAATAGATATTTAAAAAAAAATATATATATTTTATTACAGGAAAATATTTAAGAAAACAACAAATAAATAAATAAAAAAAAAAGCCTATGGGAAAATTATATAAAATTACCAAATGCTGGGGTACTTAAAATATAAGATAAATAATATTTCTTATAATATTGTATATATACATAAAAAAAAATATAATTTACACTTTATTGATTTTTAATTAAAACTTTACAATATAATTTAATCAAAATTTTATACTCCTATATAATAAATAATATAAATAATGTATATAATATTCAATTATTAATTTTACTTGAACAGATTTTATGGTTGAACACAAAAATTTTTGGAAAGATTAAAATTAGCCTAAGTATAGTGCTATTTATGCTTAAAAGTAATAACTTTTTTATGTTAACAAAATTTCTATCTTCTAATGTTTTATTTATATATTTCTAAAATTAAATATATTTTTATATATTACATAAAAATATAATAAATCTTTAAATAATATATAAAATATATCAATCATTTCTCAAATATAAACTTAAATATTTTTATATGTATACCAAAATGAAATTTATCACTTTTTTTTCTTTATTTTGAGAATATTTTCTTTATAATATAAATTTTTATCTTCATTTCCGGCTTTTACTGTACAGATTAAAATTATAAAGTGGTTTTCCTTTAAAAAAAAATAAAACAAGCAGGGTAAAAATATTTACGAGACTAGAATTATTAAAAGAATCATGTACGACATTTTCCTCATTCCAATAATATATATCCAAAGGTGGTAGAATTGTTTGCAATGGATAAAAAAAAGAAGTGTTTTTTGTTGGATGTAAAATTTTTAAGTTTCTTTTTTTTACGCATTTTCAAATATAAATTGCAACCAATAAGTATATAGTACCCACCCGAAGCGACAAGTACCCCATATCTAAGATAATTTTCTTAAGCTGTTTTTTTTTGTTCCTTTGTGTCGTGTTTATAAGTGACTTGCTACTTTTTGAATGCTTTCATTATTTTGGGATCAATATTTTTTTATTGTGCATTCATCTCACCTTTTATATATTGTGATTATTATTATTATTATTATTATTATACTATTATAGCTTAGTGTGTTAGACGAGAAATGGAAAATTCTGTGTTAGACGAGAAATGGAAAATTCTAAGTCTGTCAAAGAAAATGCTTTTAATTTTTTATAAGTAACAAAGAATTATCGCTTTTAATGCAAGTCACAATCACACAGAAAATTAGAAAAATATTATATATTAAGGAATTATTTTAATATATAGCAATAATACATATATGTATGTATATGAAAAAAGTACTTTTAGTATAGTAGCTTTTCTAAGCTATCGAAACTATTAACCAAAAAAAGTTCTTAATAGTAAAGTGAAAATACAAATATATTTTTTTCATTGATAAAGTTCTACAATCACCCAACACAGTCCTAATGTACATACTTATACCAATTTCTTTTCAGACACACTTTCTTACACTTTCTACACCTTTTTTAAATCGGCGCCTAGAAAAAGTGTACACTTTTCTACACCCTCAAATTTCAAGGTGTAGAAAGTGGAGATGTAATTAATTTTTTTTTTAACTTTTTAAGGTGGAAATATATGTCAATTAAATAATATTTTAATCACAAATTATGAAAAAAAGTATAACAATTTAAAATTATAAAGAATTTTGTCAGGGTGTAATAAAAGTATGTTTTTTTTCACACCTTACACTTTCCTACACCACAGTTTTTTGACAATTCCCACCATGGTGCGGTGTAGAAAACAAATTTCTGAAAAGAAATTGGTATTAATGTATAGCAAAACAAAACATTACATATTCCATTAGTCTAAAGTTCTTACGAATTATATAAAATTTTGCTATATGCTACGAAGCTTACCTCGAAAATACATTTCCTTTATAATTTTTCATAATTTTAAAATTATAGTTTTTCAGAAATATTATTGAATATTCACAATTATATAAAATAAAATAATTAAGCATAAAAAATACCTTGAATTAATAAAAGAATTCAACACTAAAAGTTATTTATTTTCCAATTGTCTTACAAAAATTAATTTTAATAATACGACAAAAGAAAATTTCTAAGAATCTTCACGAAAAACTTAAATAAATTTAGAAACAATGATTTTCATTTGTATACACAAGAAAAAGAAAAAAAAATATTTGAAATTTCACCTCATAATAAAACTTTTAAAATTATTCTAACAAAGAAAGGATTCACATTAAAATTTTGATAATTTTTCTATGTTATTTTCTATTCTTTTAAATAGTAAAAATAAATAAATATACATAAACTTAAATTTTATTTGACTTTTAAACTTTATGCACAAAAACATAGAATAGGAAAAACAAAAATATTTTCAAAAGTTTTAATAAAAAAAAAAAACATTGTTACAGTCTAAATAAAAAAATATAAGTTTGTGTGTAGAAAAAGAGTTAAAACCGTGATAAAAAAAAAACTTTCAGGAAAATACCGACAAACAATTTCCTCCATAATAATTTTAAAATGAGAATATAGTAAAAACAACCACATAATACACACAAAATGCATACGTAACGTAATACACATACGCGAAAATAATCAACAAAACATGTAGATGAAAAGGTATTTTTCTTCTTTTTTTTTTTGCAATTCATATCCTTTTTACATTTTTATTATTTATTTTTTTCTGGGAGCCTTTATAATAAAAAGGATGTAAGTATATATGGTTGCAATGTTTTATTTACGATATCAAAGTTTTATTTTATCGCTTTTCTAAGGGCACAGTAAGTTAAGTTTTCAACATTTTAACAATTTAATTGTACTGAGATCGCACAATGTGACATTATAGTAGAAGAAGTTGTTATACCTAATTTTAGTGTTGTCAGTCATAGTTTCAGATTTTAAAATTCAGATTTTTTAAATATTATTTAGAGTGCCAGCAAAATACGAATTTATGAAGTTTAGAAAATTAATCCATCATATTTATTAAATTAAAATTACCTAATAAAATCTTTGAAACATGGAAATTTGATTTCCAAAAATTGGAAACTAACTCAAGTAAAAAATTACTCAGCACTATTTGTTTTTAATGTTTATCAAACTAACTAACTAGATATCAACGTCTCATATGACCCGAATGACACATATCCAGACATTTTTATTTATATACCAAACTGAATAAAATACACAGTGCAAAACAATATTTGAAATTATTTTTATTATTACAAGGATTTACAAAAAAAAAAGGATATTTACGTACATACACAATTCTTTGATATTAATATTATGATTGTATAGATTTGTATATTTTTATTATTTTCTGTTATCTTTTGGTGTATGATTATTAGAATTATCCTTGCCATATATATTTCCTCATCTAAAGGGAATTTGGTATAATTAAGGTTTTTTATGCATATTTTTGTATATTAACATATTTTCCATAAAAGTTTTTTTTTCAATTTTCTTTGGGAATTTTATAACCTTTCGAAATATATAAATTAAAATATATAAAACACAAATTCATATAATCATGTTTTTTTATTTGTTTATGTATTTTTTTACAATTTTTATAAAAAAAAAAGAGTAGATGATATTATGAACATATGAGGATTTACCATTTACTCAAATTGTTGTAAATAAAAACCAAAACCAGTAGAAAAGGAAACAAAATAAATTGTATTATGTAAAAGCTGGTTAAAAAATAAATAGAGAGTAGAAAAAAAATATGTTTTTCAAATAACAAAAACAATAATTAAATTATTTTTAGAAAAAAAAAACATAACCAATTTTATTCTATGAAAAATATTTCCAGAATTTACTAATTAAATAATAATATTTTGATAAGTATAGACAAAAAATATTTGTAAAATTATTATGCAAAATAATTTTTAATTTGCAAATATAATTGTTAACCCAATTAATATTAATTCCTTTTTCATCCTTTTAGATCCAAAATTCTCAGGAAACAGTAATTTTGCATGGCATAAAGGCAAAAGATATCTTTATAGTAACTTAAAATGTCAAAAATTAATTAATTTCATTAAAAATTATAATCTAAATTGTTAAATTTCTGTAATAGTTAATTTTTTGTGTTTTTTTTTTGACAGTCGGTGGTCGAATTACATTGAACAGTAGGCAGTCAAAGATTGCAATTACAGTATGTTTAACTATATTACAGATCACAAAGTCATGTTAAATAAAAAAATATATGATAGATAATGAAATTTTGCGTCCCTTTGTAGAGATTCAATTTATCCTACTACTGGATTATAGCGAACTCTGTATTTAAAATATAAAAAAAATTCACCATAAACTTTAGATATTTGAAAAATTTATGAATAATTTACAGTAAAAAATAAATAAATTCATTTTACGATTTTTAACATTTTTTTTGAAACCATGAAAAAATTTATAAAGGACCGCGTTTTCTGTTTATTCAATTTTTTTTTTCTCTTATCAAATGTACAAAACGTACATCAGATTCTTTTGCTGTGGTAATACAAAAAAGAAATGAAATTATTCGCGGAAAAAAAAATTCTCAACGAATAAAAAAAAAAACCTCCAGAGATTTGCTTTTCTAGATAATTTTTTAGTCATGTGAAATCTCAAAGGAATATTACACACACACACACAACAGAGTACAACAAAAATTTCTACATTTCTACAAAATCGAAAAAAAAAGAAATACGAATTCCGTGTATCCTTTTTTTTTATAATGTGGGTACAGTTACATTTCCACATTTGAAGGAATTAACATTTTTGTTACACCAAAAGAAAAAAAAAAATAAACAATCCCCTCCCCACCCGAAAACAAACAATCAGAAACGACAAGAAAAAAAAAATCGTTTATTCACTTTAAAATATAAAATTCCTTTCGGATTTACGAACAGGAGAGACAGGATCTCAAAATAAAAATTGTTTTTTTTTTGTATTGTGCAGCTTTTTGTTGTTGTGTTGTTGTAAAGCTTCTGAAGGCTGTGCGAGATGTTTTCAATATTTTGATGTTGTGTCGTCTCAAAGGAGAGATTAATTTCTGTCTTATTTATTATTTTCCAAATATACGCGTTCATATATATTATTATGCAAATTTATTACATACAGACACCATATATGTATATATATTGTAGAAAGGAATTTTAAGGACAATTTATGAGTTTTAAATTTACTTTATAAAGGAATTTTATATTATTTTCAATTGTCTGACAGTCAAAAAATACAAAAAAAAATTTTTAGGGAATCAGAAAATATTTAAAATATTAATTTAATATTTTTTTAAATATATTTTGAAGAATTCGATTAAAATAGTAAAATTTTTATACGGTATTAAAATTAAATAAATTTAAAAAGTAAAGAAATTAAATATTGCATTCATGTATTGAAATTAAATTAAGTTTAATCTAAAATTCTACAAAATCTATAACGAACAAAATATGGCAAAAATTGATTTAATAATTCTATTTTAGAAAGACTAAAAATTAACAGATTAATTTATAAGTAATTAATTAATCTTGGAAATATAAAAAAAAATAGGCAAAATGTCGATTATTTAATAATGCTGACAATTTATGTTGTTGCAATAAGTGAAAAATTTAAAATTATACTCAGAATTTCATTAAAATGGAAAATTGTAAATATAAATTTCACAAAGTGAATTTTTCAATTCTCAAAAAAAATTCAATATTTTATTCATCCTTTAGTTTTCGATTAAAAGACCCAAATGGGAGGAAGGTGTTTTGTATTGTAACTGTAACTCTGGGTATAGATTACAAAAAAAAATATATATGCCTCATCATTGCAAATTGCTTGCAAACATATCAATCTTATTGTGTTTGAATTTCGATATTTTTATACATATACATATAAGTATTATATGTGAATAAAAATCGATTCATTTTTTTTTAAAAAGGATTTTTTGTTTTGTTCAAAAGGCGGAGGGAGTTTAACGAAAGTACTTAGTTTTTTTTTTCGTATAAATTTTTGTTTGCTTTTTATGGTACCAATTTAATACACGTCAATATCAATTTACTCCATTGACAAATAATACTTATATTTATGTATATACGTATACGTATATATACCTCGATTTATATATCCTAAATTGGAAAACGAATGATTTCGTTAAAACGCGATATCCTTGTTACTCATTCCATTATCCAGATAATGTTGGCAAAAACAATACCATTAAATTATCTTTTGAAAAGTATAATTTTTGATATTGTCGGTTGTGTTTTTTTTTTTTTTTATTGGTTTTTGTTTGCCTGACATTTATAGATTTTTATTGGGGTTGACGAACAGCAAAAAAAAATTCAGAATGCTCTTATCACACAATATGCACGAATGATTCGTTTGCGCATTAGAATAAGCAAAATTATATACATAGATTGTGGTTTGGGTGAGGTGCTGTGGATGGTTTTTTTTCGTGGGTAATAAAGTGTTAATAAAATTTTTCCAATAAAGTGCATAAAGTTCAATGAAGGGAAAACACGATGAGGAAAAATTTAGTATTTAGTATTAACCATTAAAATTATTTAAAAATTATAAAAGTAAAATTTTTTAGGTTAACTTTTTAAATTCATGCTAAAAAAATAGATAAAAAATGTGGATTAGTGTTTGTGGTATCAAAGCTAAAATATATTTCAAAAAGATATGATTTAGAATTAAGTAAATTTTTAATTGAATTTCATAACATTCTAAAAAATATTCTGTAATAAAAAAATTAATATTTAAAAATTAACAATTAAGTAAAAAAGAAAATTATTTTCAAAATTAAAAGTTTAACTATATAATAAGGAGTCCTTTTAAAAAAAAACAATAGACAATAATCAAGATTGAATGAATTTTCTCTTTGTATATATTATATAAGTAATATCAATTTTTTTCCTATTAACTTTTTTATAGTTTTCTTTATTTAGTCTAAAGAATGAAAATTCCCGATACTCAACAACAAACAATAAAAACGAAAAGAAAAATATATATATATGTATAGAGCAAATTTATATAAAAATCCACCAAAAAGGATTTTAACAATTGCACAATCAAAATTGTATATAGAATAAGATGTGGAAAAATATTTAGTCGGTTATTTAACAAAAGGATTTTTATATTTTAAGTTTTATGCGATATCTTAAAAAGAAAATCGGAAAAATAAAAAGAAGTAACGAAAAAACAAAAAAGAAAAATTTCTCCGGATGCATTTTCAACAATAATATTATACAATTTAACTTTAACGTATAAGATTGTAAATTTATGGAATGAGTGTTCTATATTTTCTATTTTAGAAGACAAAAATAAAACTTTATGAATATAGAAAAACTATATACGATAAATAAAGTTCAGAAAATGGTTTTTTTATATATATTATGTAAATAAAAAACATGAATCCTTTTTTTCCCCATTTTCTTTTCTAAATGTTGATTTACTTTATGAAAACAATTGCATGTATTATTGCTCTTAAATATTTATATAATAAGAAATTGTTTAAAAATTTCAATAAAATTGGATCGAATTAAGTTTTTAAAATAGTAAAATGCATAAAAAATTGCAAAAAAGAGAAAAATTATAAATTTATTTTTATAGTATGTTTAAATTTTCATTTAAAATAAAAGATGGTAATGTGAAATATATGTTTTTGATAAAATCGAATCGCTCTATGAACAAAACCAAACATAATGGCATTATTCTTTGCGCCTAAAAGTATGCAAATAATACAAAACTGGATTTAAAAATAATTAGTATTTGAAAAATAATTTGTTTGATCACTAAAAATAGACAAAATTCTAATTTTTTTTACTCAAATATTATTTATAGACAATTTAGTAAATTACAGAATTAAATTGTAAATTGTAATTTAGTAAGTTACATAAAAAATGCTAAAATTTAAATTTAAAATAAATAAAAATGAATTTAAAATTATTTATCTTAAATTACGATATTTCGAATAATAATTATTACTAATTCAAATTAAGAATTTTTTGCCTAATGGTATGCTATTTTAATAATATTACTAAAAATAAAAATTTCATAAATGCTTTTAATTTTAACAACAAATTTTGTTTATTATTTTCTATGAATTTATATATAAAGAAATATTTAATAAACAATTATGCTAATTATGTGAAAATATTTAAATATTATTACTAACTTAAAAAAAAAAAAAATTCGCCTAAAGATATGCAGGAAAATATAAAAGAATTCAAGTTTTTTTTGTTGTTTTTTGAATATTTTGTTGAGTATAATTTTATAAAACTTGTTAAACTTTTAACAATCAATTATATTTGTTAAAATATTTATACAAAAAAAAAAAAAAATTTTATCCAACAATTTTTGTTGCTTCTCGTAAAGTGAGTGCATTTTTTGTTAATAATTTTTTTTTTCTGTGGGAAAATATCGTATGTAAATTTTTTCCGAAGTTAAAAAAAAGAAGAAACTTTAATATAAGAAAAGTTTTCATTTTTTTTTCTCCCTATTATAATAGTTACGATATTTTTATGTGAATTTTATGTATACCGGGAGGAGGTTATATTATTGTTCTATAGTTTGGTAAGTTAAAAAATGAAAATACTTTACTGAAATCAGCAGTAGCAGCCTCGAGGTATGAATTTTTAGTATCTATATATATATATATATATAAATATTTTGTTGTTGAGTTTTTCATGACTTTTATCTAAATAGGAAATAAAAAACATACCAGTAGAAAAATGCATGAAGAAAAAGGTGCAAGACTTGCAATATTTATGCAAATGCATACAATTTTTTTTTGTTATTATTTTTAAAAATTTTATATTGAAATATATGAATTTTTTTTTTTGTTCTTACTTTTTTATATTTTATAAATATACAAAAAAAATATACAATTTTTATGCTACATAAAAATGAATATACTACAAAAAAAAATTACAACATAAAATATTTCTCTGTCTATTAACTTTTATATAAATGCAAAATTTACAATATTTTATATAAGATAAAAAAATAAAATAAAATTTATGATAAAATTATTCACTTACCAAAAATTTTCATTTCAATTAAATTTAGAGTATAAAAAATTAAATAAACTGACCTGAAATGAAATTAAAATATAAAATTGATTTTATAATAAAAATGATGAAACCAAAAAAAAAAATTGTGAAATATATAAAATATATTTATTTATAATATTCTTAACGAATTCCATTACCTAAGAGCATATAAATTATATAATGGAAAATTATAATTTCAATTTCATTATATACCATAATATTTCCATTAGTTAAATATATTTAAAATATAAGATAATTGTTAAAATATATAAGAGAAAAAATTTTTATTAAAAAAAATAAAATTCGCCTGTAAATATATTTTCATTAACAAACAATTTTTGATCTGATTTTAATTTAATTTAAAAATAATAAATCACAAATATTGCAATGACCATATAACAAAATTTACAATATAAATTATTTAAATTTGTAACCCAAAAGCAAAAAAAATAACATTAAATAAATCTTTACGACCACAATGAAAAAAGTATATATAAATAATGAAATAGTTGATCGTATTCGTATCTCAATTAAAAATATATGTATATAATAAAATAAATAGTAAATTTGGTTCAGAGAATGGCCAGAGAAAGACAAAATATATTATGATATTATATTAAATATTTATACAAATAAATCTGATATATAAAGTGAATAAACACAAATCAATGCTGACATAATGCATAATATTATTGCCACTATGCTTCAATCTACACAAAATTCAAGGATTATAAAATTTATGATAATGCCAAAAAAAAAAAAAATATTTTATGTAATATTTAAACGAATCGTGAAAACATATACCAAAAAAAAAATGTACAGAATTTTATATAATGTCATATATATGTGTGTGTATGTATATTTAGTGATCCCAACCATCTGTATAAGCTCCATTCTCTGGAACAAAGTGAATTATACAATTTCGTTAAATATGTTAAATATAATAACTTTTGATTTCCCTTCCCCTTTTTATATAATAATTATGGTCGTAGGAAATCAGAAACAATTCAATTTTTTTGTTTTGTGTTATCGTAAAAGGATATGCTATTCACTATACCTTATGTTATGGTGATATAATTAACATTCGATTGCAATTAAAAAATATAAAAAAAAGCCATGTGTTTATTATATTTTAGGGGGCCAAATGGTGTTACAGAATTTATAACAATAGAAATTAATATCTATATCTATGTATGTAAAAAATCATGATATTCAGAAGAACTGATCCAACTTTCGGTCAAGTAAGCATCACACATCACATAATACAAAACCGGATGAAAGTTTATTTTCTGACAATATGTCATTTGTATCAGAAAGGGTAAAAATTTTATACATTATTATTTTAGATGCCATTTTCCAACATTGATTTTGATATAGAGTTCGTGTTAACCTGGGTTACAAAAACAAGTATTCACGTATATGAAATTATGTGTGGATGTGTCAAGGACGAAATTTCTACTATATATACGAGTATAATGTAATGCTTTTTATAAAGCGAGACATATTGGTAAATATTGTTTTCAAATATTCTACTTTTTTTGGGGGATGAAAGAGAAAATGCTGGAAAACTCTTTTATTTCATTTTTTTTTTTTTTTGGGACATTTATCGGTACACAGAATGCTTGTAATGTGTACATAACATAATTTTTTTCTCATCGTTTTTATTATAATATATATATACGATATTGTTATGATTATGATTATTATCGTTATTGGTATATAAGGAAAGGTTAATGTTCAAAAATATACTTATAGAACGAACCGTAAAATATTACAAAGATATTTTGATTGTAGTTTTTGTTGTTGTTATTGCTATTATAAAGCTTTAACACATCTCAACCAGGTGTGCAAAATATAATTTTCCGATTTATATTTTAGACATTTGAGATAACTTTTAGTTAAATATATTTGCAATTTTATAGTTTTCAAAGTTTTTTTTTTTTTTTTAATATAAAAAATTATCATGTTTTGGTTGAATTTGTGAGTCCTGATGAGAATTTTATGTATTGGTGGTTGTTTTCAAAAATGATTTTTAATGAATTTTACTAATCGGATTAGTTGCTTTAGGGTAAATAATTATTTTTTTACAATCAATTAACCTGACTTATGTTTGTGAAATTTATCATAAATCCTAGTTTTGTTATCTTAATAAGTCTGTTTGCACTTTGACAAAAAAGAATGCACTTCAAAAGGAACTAATTTTTTGGCAAAAAGAATTTGCATCTAAAACATTAATCGGTTATATGCATAATATAATGATGATGCATGTATCATTGATAGACTTATGCAAATGGAAAATTGTCGGATAAATTCAAACAAATAAAATGAAAGACTGAAAAAGGAAAATATTAAAAAGAAAAATTATTAACTAAATCATTTATATAAAGTATATAAAGAACAAAAAATACATCTCAAATTCACAACCAATTTACATTATATTGAAATACAAATTTAAATGAAATTAATAAATGAAATTTTTTTAATATAAAATTTTATTATCTTCTAGTTTTGCTAAACAGTCAGCTAAGTGTCCTTCCCGACATTCTGTTGAAATTATTTTCAACTAGTAAAATTAATTGTATTCCAAATTATTAGTTTCTTTGTAGTGAAACTAATAATTGCTATAAGTTAGTCTTAACTGTTAAGATTTTCTTTATTGTTGAACTAGAAGTACTAGATGAATTTGACAAGATGTCTTCATTTAGTACACTACCAACTAAGTCACTCTGGTTGATTGAAACATATGTAATATTAAAAAAAATTCTAAATAATTAAAAAAGTTGGAGTTAAAAATAGCAGAAATTTGTGTAAAATTAACATTATACATAATATTATCATAATTATATTTAAATTAAGTATTTTTTACAATATTATTGATAATTATAAATTGTGGAAATTTAAAAAAAAACATAATTTCAATTTATTGAAATTATATGTTTGAAATAATCAAGGATTTCCGAATAAAAAAAATTAATTTTTATATAAATTTTTTATTATACAAAATATATAATTTCAATTTATTTAATTTAATTTTCATTTATTTGTTTACAAAAATATAATCAAATAAAAATTATTAAATTTTATTACAGGATACGAAATGCTGTAAAATTCAATTGATTTCGAATAGTTTTTTATTTGAAAAAAAAAAAAAAAAATTCAATTTACAATTTTATTTCCATTGCAACAGTAATTGCAATTTTCGCAGTCGTCCAACAATCCGAAATACCATAGAAAATGAAACGGAAATTGAAATTGCACTATTCAAAAAAAAAAAAAAGTAATAATAATAATAGTAAAAAAAAAGTGCAATGTGTGCAAATCTATGTCGGATATCCTTTTTAAAAAATTCCACACTGAATTTTGACTTTACAATTTTTACACTTTATTTTCCATTTATACCTTTATGACGCTTTTTTCACAATTTTTGATGTTTCCTGTTTTTCGGTCCGTTTTTTATTTTATTTTAATATTTTTTGTGAACAATTTAAAAGTGTATTTTTGAACAGTATGGTAACAGGTGAAAATGTTTATTAATAAACAAGGTAATAATAATTTTATTTATATTGAAATGGTAATGCAATTATGTATAATTATTATTTATAACATATTGAAAACATTAGTGATATATAGATAGTCAGACAAGGAGACAAGATTGAAAAAATAAATAAATTTTGATGTGGAATTTGAATTTAGAATTAAATTAGATCAAAAATATGAAAAAATACCTTGAACTTGAATTGAGATAATCTTCTGACCATCGTAGTAGTAAAAAAAGATAGAATTTTTTTGTTATTAGCCGAATTCAAAACTAATTCAATACATTTTTTTTTCAAATACCAAACTAGTCTCAAACTACAATAAAAATCTTTAATATCAAAAGTAAACAAAAAACTACTATGAACAACCACAATAACCGCCAATATAGAAATTTTCCAATATCGTAAAACGATAAAGAAAATATTTTCCCTTTCTATAGATTTGTTTCCCAAATTCACTTGATAATCCAGGAAAATAATTCCGACCATAAAGCGCATGACATTTTGGAAATGAATTTTTTTTTTCTGTATGAGAATGAAATAAAGGATTCAACATAATCCTTACTATACCCCAAAATATACCCATTGGAAATGAATACGTATATATTTAAAAATTCTATGTTTCTATAGATTGAACGTTTTTGACAGAATTAACAGAGTATAGATAGTGTACCACCAACTCTCGTTATACTAAAATAATACACAACCAAAAAAAAAAAACAACAAATTTTTGAATAAGCTTTCCAGGATTCATTTTCCCTTAAACGAAACAAATAAACAACATTTTTATTTTTTGAGTATATTATGAAGGTTCTGTCAAAAAATTATCTCAGTTTTTAGTTGAATTCGCCTTGAATAACACAAACGGAAGAAAATTCACTAAATAAAAATCTTATATTATTATATATATATTAAAAAAAGAAAGAAGGAAAATTGTGTTTATTTATTTTCTTTTTTTATCGGGTAACGAAAAATTAATTTTCAGAAAATTGAAAAACTTAAACTTTCTACAAAACAATTTTTAAAATTTTCATTGATGTAAAAAATTTTTAAGTGTAAAAATACTTAAATTTTAATGTGTAATTTTTGAAGACAAAATTAAAAGGATATTCAAGCACACCAGAAAACAAGGAATTTCTGTGCAAAATAAATTTTATGTGATACTCAATAAAAAAGAAATATAAAATTATTTTTTTTTCGGAGTAATATTAAACAAAAAAATCCTTTTAATTTTTTGGTATTATTGTGTGAGTGTTAAGTAATAGTTGTATATTTATGTACCCATAAAAAATATTTTCTTTTTTGGTAGTTTTTTGTTTTTTTTTATATATAATTTGTTACGTCTTTGGTTTCCCGGTGGTAATATAAAAATAAACACAAGAATATAAAAAAAAAAGTCCTTTGACAAGAAACGAAATTCAAAGAAGAAGAAAAATATTATTTAGAAAGGCGTTTTCTCTTTTTTTTTTATTGAGCGAAAAATATAGTTTTGTTTATTAAAAATCCTGTAAAAGGGATTTTTGTTATTTTGAGCTATCAAAAAAGTAAAAAAGTAGAGAAAAAAAACAAGAAAAAAGTTAATTTAAAAAGGATATAAAAAGAAACTGTTTTGTTTATGTTTTCTTAATTAAAAGAATTTAAGACAAGATAACATAAAATTTACTGTGCCAAATTTGTTTAACTATAGACATAAAGCGCAAGAAAATAAACTTTGGTGGAACAAGGAATTTCCTCTCTTTGTTATTTTACGTGCCAAATTTAAAGAATTTATTTTCTAACAAGAATTATAAAATTGCTATATGGTAAGAAAAAGGGAAGATTGCAAAAAAAAAATTCTTCAAAGGATAAATCCTAAATAGGACAACAACAAGAAGTTGAAACCAACATAAAATTTAAATTGGATTATATGCAAATTCAGGTAAATTTTTGCACTAAAAAAAAAATTTTTTTTTTTTATGTATAAAATTTTTGTTTTTCTGTCTTACATTTTTTTCTGTCTTACATATCAATTAGATGAAAATTCTTTTTCATAAAATTTTCTCCAAAAAAAAAAAAAATTCTCTTATCTACGTGAAAATTATTCTTTGAAACGTAAAGGAAAAGATCTTATTTTCATTTTTATAGATAGAAAATTGTCAAAAATATATATAAAAAAAATTCTGTAGAATTTTCTTCTCATCTTCGTTTTCGGATATATATGAAAAAAAAAAATTAATTTAATTTGAAAATAACACGCACTATGAATTGGTTTTCAAGAATTTAAATATTTCTAAGGACTTTCTACATTTTTCTTATACTATTTTTTTTCTGGTACGAATACATTCTAATTTTCTTATAATAAAATATAAACGGAGAAAAAGGACCACCTGTTGTATTTTGCGGGTAGGTGAATTTTTATGTGTGGGTACAATAAAAAGGTACAACAAAATAATAAGGTAGATACAGGAGATTTTTTTTTTTTGTATTTTTTAGAAATTTATGATTTGATTATATTGTTAATAATAAAGATTATTGGTTTGGCTTTTGCATGATTTTTGGTTTTTCGTATTAAATATACACACAGAGAAAATATTTTGATAAAAGGTAATTGATTTTCAATTTTTTTGGGATTACAAACTATTGTATAGCTAATTTTTAGAGAATGTTTAACAAAAAAAATCAATTTTTTAATTAAATTTTCTTGTCCTGTATAAATGAATTAAATGACATAGTATAACATTGTCATGATAATATAGAATTTCACAAGAGTATATTTGAATTTTTATGATAAACTTTAATTCTATAAATTAGTCAAATAAATAATTTTATTTTAATGACACTTTTCTTTATTAAATGTTCAGAATGTTATCAACTATCAATGTCGTGTGTATGTTAGGTAATATTTATTATTTATGTAAATTAAATATTTTGTGTTACGAAAGTCAATATAACCTGCATATACTTTAAGTGTTGGCGTGAAAAGTAATTAATATATTTGGTATTCAAAATATTAAATTTTATATTCTATATTTAATTTCAATTTGTAAATTAAAAATACGAAACATATATTTACGAGTAAAAAATATGATCATGTTTCCAAATAAAAGGAAATCAATATAAAATTAGATTAATTAATTTTCTAATAAACCTTTTAACTTTTCAAATAATATGATATATAATTGCAATAAAGAAACCATTTTGGGAATTTACCTATTTAAAAATTATGTTTGTAAAAATATTAAATTTTTAATTCTTATATTACTCCATTAGACCCTTAATTTATCAATAAATTGTATGTATAAAAATAATATCTAAATAATATTTCGAAAATAATATAGTTATAATTATAGTTTCTGATTTTATACAATTCATTTCATCAAATTTTAACTCTAATAATTATTATATTGCAATTTCAGGCATATATTAAATAATATTAATATAAATGTATTATTAGTCCAAATACAGCCAAACAAATTATATTCTTCAAATTAATAAGGAATATTAAATAAGGATAATTATCTAAATCTAAATAATTTGTTACATTCTCCAAACGTAAAGACTTGAATTTAATCCATATTATATAATTAAAAATTAATATTAATATATAAATCGTTCAATTCAATTCATTTTATACTGAAAATTAAATTTTATGATAATTTACTCCATTAAAATAAAAAGCTTTTCTTAATTAAATTCTTGATTTATTTTAAATTTATTGCATCTGCATAATGCACTTTAAATGCAATAAAAAATTCATTATTATATCTAATTTTCATAAAACCCAAAGCATCAAGGATATTCTCCACTAAAGTGTACACCATTTCCAAATATAATATATATAAGTATATATGTACATACTTAATAATATGCAAAAATGGTAGAGTCATAAGCTAAATTAAATTTAGCATTTCAACACAAAAAATTGCTTTACGTATCTACAGTCATACCTGAAACAGGATAATTTTCTATTCATTATATACATTATTCCTTGTACCAGATAAAAAGAAAACGAAAGACAAAAAAATATATATGTATATATATTCAATTTGCATTTTATTAAAATTTGCCAAGAAAAAAATAACTGAAAATTAATAAATATTTTTATATTCACACATTCAGAAAATTTTCATCAGATAATTTTGACGTTCCATATTCCTCCTTCCACGAATTTTATTAATATAGTGATATTTCTCTCTTGCACCGATTTTCTTTTATAATAAATTAAATATTTTAATATTTATAAGTAAAAAAAAAATTGAAAATGTAAAATTTTCTTTAATAAATATTTTCATGTTAGTCGTCTATAAATCATTAATTTAAAGAAAATAATATTAATTTAATTTAAATGGAAAAGTTTCCACTATGTAAAACATTGCAGTTAGTAAGGAAAATGATATTATGTATTCGAGTTTCTTCGGTTAATGATGGCAGGAAATTAAAATATAAATTTTCGACTAAAGAAAAATTACAATTAAAAAAGAAAACGGACAATTTCATTTCAAAGACTTTAAATATTTTTTATGGTATGCAATTTATATTAAATTTAATTTATTTTACCATTATTGATGATTTGATGATTTTCATATTTTTTTGTCAAACGAAAAATTTGCAAATCCCAAAATATTACAAAAATTTTCAGCAATTCTAATTATTTACGTAGTATAAATTATACAAAGATTTATAAAAAAAATAACATTAAGTTAAATTTATATGAAATTTTATAAATATTTCACATAAAACTCCATTCAGTTTATTACCATTTACATCCTGATTTTAAATTAAATTTGATAAAAAAATATTATAATTTTTTATCTGATTTCATTCACCAAGAAAAAAGTGCATCTTTAATGTGAGAATTCTCTCTCTTTTATGGATGACTTCAACATTTTAAAATAAATTTCTTCCTTATTTTTTGTATTTTGAAAAATGCACAAGATATTATTTGAAATTTTCAAAAGAGAAAAGAAGGACTCTTTGAATATAAATGGTTGTTGGGAATTGAAATTCGTCAGGTACAGCAACAAAAAAAAACAAAACACAAGAAAAATTGAAAATTTTATGAATGAAATTTTGACTTTATAAAAATAGAAAAATGATAAAAATCTGTAGTAGAGATTTTATTAAGATTGTGTGACAGATTTAACTTAAAAGTGATTTTCTATTTTTGGAAAAAAAATATTTCGTTTTTTGTCATCTTCATGTTTTTTTTTGGTCATTTCTCTAATAATTTTCCATATTTTTTTACAAAGAAAATAAAATATTTGATAATTTTTCGTTAGTTTGGTTATAGGTGAACCAAAGTATATTATAAGCATTTAAGGATATAGTTAAGAGATGCAAATTACATTTTAGAAAAATATTGATTCTGGTTGTGTAAATTTGGATATGTCAATTGCAGAAAAAAATTAGTATATTTCTCAATAATTATAATATTTGATTTTTAATTAATTGAATTTTGAAAAAAAAAAACATTTATCAATATTTAATAATCAAAATTAACTATAAATGTCTATACTTTATCACTCAACATTTCCAAGTTCAATTATTTTTTAGATACACAAAATTATTATTATTATTTAGAAACTTTTTACCATAATATTAAAATTAATTTTTTATTAATTACTTATATGAAATTATATAGTAAATGTTTATATAATAATAACACTTTTTAATTGCTTTTCGTTATCAACTAAAAAGATAAAACCCTTAATTTACCTCCTAGACAAAATTATCTATGTATGTATACGATATTTATATAAATAATTATTTCCGGATTTTATTTTTTGTTAGATTTTGTATATCCTTAATAATTATTATTTCTACCCTAAACAAAAACATAAAAAAAAAAATCCCATTAAATTTTAAATATTCTGATTATTATTGAAATTATCGGTCCCATATGAATTCTAACTAATATCCATTTAGGGTTGGGTACGAAATCCTGGTTTTCAAAATCCTGGTTTGAAAATCCAGGTATCAGAATCCTGGTTTTCAAAATCCTGGTTTTCAAAATCCTGGTTTTCAAAATCCTGGTTTTCAAAATCCTGGTTCTCAAAATCCTGGTTATGAAGCAAAAAAAAATATTTTCATTAATTCGGGCGCCCGAATTAATGAAAATATTTTTTTTTGCTTCATAACCAAATATTTCCAAAATTAATGAATCATTCTGCTTTTTCAAATTCTGCGGAATTGTTAGTTCTTGGTGAACTTTGTTCCTGTGCATAAAAATATTGAAAACATTTTTTTTTCAAAATCAAATACGGTATTTCGCGAAGTAATGAAATTTCCGGAAGTAATGCAAATGGAACTAGTAGAACTGAAATGCAATTTCATAATATTAATATGAAATTACTAATTTTAGTGCAGTTGTTCGTTCAATTAACATCTCCAAATAGTTTTTTTTTGTTTTCGTATACGTGCTTAGTTATATTATTATTAAAAATGAATATAAGTATAGTTAAATCTAATAAAGGTAATGATAAACTTATTGTTGATGGTTATAGCTATTATTTAGAAAGAAAAGGTGAAACTTTTCAATGGGTTTGTGCTGAACGAAAATCGCTTTTCTGTAAGGGAAGAGTTGTTACAGTTTATTGTGATGGAAATCATGTGGTCAAAAAGGGACCTTCAGCGCATTCACACGATCCTTTAGCCTACCAGAAACAAATATTTGAAGGCAATAGTAATGTTAAAAGTAACGCTAAGAATTCCGGATTACGGCCCTCTCAAATTATAAGAAATAGTGTTGTGAATTGTGAGGCTGTTTGTAGGCCATATTTACCAAAAAGTCAAGCTCAAAAGCAAAAAATATCTCGAGTGAGAGCTAGTACTTTGAAAGAGCCAAGCAGCCTAACTGATATAAATATTCCAGAATATTTAAAATATTTAGATGGTGAACAGTTTCTTCTATCTGAAAAAAATTTTAATGATAAAAAAATGATTTTGCTTGGAACTCCTTCAAGCCTAAAACTGTTAGCCGAAGCTAAGTGTTGGATAATGGATGGAACTTTTGAAGTGGCCCCATCCATAATGCGGCAACTCTTTTCGATACATGGCAAAATCGGACATGAAGTCGTTCCATTGGTTTTTTGTATCATGAGCTCTAAATCCGAAGAAGAATATTGCGAAATGTTTTATGAATTATGCAAATGTGCTTGTGACTGGGATATTCATCTAAAGCCGCTTAGAATTATTTCCGATTTCGAAAAGGCGAGTGTATCTGCTGCCAAACAATTTTTTCCCACGACAATTTTCAAAGGTTGTCTGTTCCATTTTGGGCAGATAATCTGGCGTAAAGTTCAAGCTACCGGTTTTTCTGCTAAATATGGCAATGACGAAAACTTTAGCAAGCAAATGCGCATGATAAAGAGCTTATCATTTGTCCCACCAGAAGAGGCTATAGGTTACTATAAGGAATTAAAAAAAACCTTTGATCGCGACGCACAGAAAATTGGTACATGGTTCGAAAAAAATTACTTGACAGGAGACTTGTCGAAAAATAGAAAATCTAGGACACCTCCAAAGCCTAAATATTCACCTGAATTTTGGTCAGTTTTTAATACACAAAAAGAAAATTTTCCAAGAACGCAAAATTCCGTTGAAGGATGGCACAGGCGCCTAAAAATAGTTGTGGGAAAACCCCATATTGGTGTTTACCAGCTCATAAATGAATTGGGAAAAGAGTTAATAATTGCTACAACACGGATTTCCAAAATGAAATCTGGAGAGTCTCCACAATTTAATAAAAAATTGAATGAAAAAAATAATAAAATTATTAAAGTGTGCGAAGGTAGAACTAGCCAAGATAAACTATCTTTTTTAGAAAATATTGCATTCAATATTGCTCTTTCATAAATACGTATTAAAATACATTTATATTATTAATTTTTAACTCATTTTTATTTATTTTTTTTATTAAATGAATTGTTTTTGTTTTTTGTGAAATAAACTTTTTTTTTTAATTTATACTTTTTACTTAATAAAATTAAAAAAGTTAAAAAATTTATTTACTTATTTATAAGTTGGGTAAATCCCACATCCAGTTTGTTGGTTCTGGGAAGGCTAAGAACATAAGATAAATAACGAGAAACCGCCAAAAACGGTTCATAAAAAACCAGGATTTAAATCCTGGATTTCTAATTCCGATGAAAACCAGGATATTAAAAACCAGGATTTTGAAAACCAGGTTTTTAAAAACCAAGATTTTTTAAAAACCAGGAATTCGAGAAACCAGGATTTGGAAAACCAGGATTACGATACGATCCCATCCATTTAAGACTCTCACACAATAACAATAAAAAGAAGAAGAAAAATTATAATATAGATAAAAATTAACACAATAGAAAGCACTTAAGACCATCTTTGAGTTATATAAAACTATAAATCTCTAAAAAATATAAAATTTCTTTAGATCATAATACTTACATAATAATAAATATACTCTTAAGAATAATTTGCTATTTCATTAATTTGAATCCTTTTATATTTATTTGTATTGTATACACATTTACACATATATATTATTAATATATATATATATATATATATATACAAAAACAAAACAAAAAAAAAAAAAATAATGATGGAAAATTCGATATGGAAATAGAAACAAAAGGTAATGAGGCAAATATCCTAATGGCTTTAGAGACCATTTAATCTTCAATCCATTTTCACCACATCTCAACAAATAATGAAGACACTTAGTCAAAAACTATAGTGGGACTCTTGGCCATCCGCAGAATCAAGAAAAGATATACAAACAACAACAAAAAACTAGATATATATAATAATATAGATAAATATGTTTATGTCCTATATTTAGTTGTACCAGTATGTATATGTTGTTGTTGTTTTTTTTTGTATTTGTTTGATGAATCTATTATATTTATTTTATCTGGGAATAAAAAGGAATGTTAGAGTTAGTAAGTACGAGGATAGTGTTAAAATTGTTTATTACTGTTATGTAAATTTATTAAATTAAACGACAATCGAAAATGATTTTCCTTTAATAGACGACTAAATAATTCACCAAAAAAAATTCAACGAGGCTAGTGTCAAAATAGCTCATTACTTTTATGTAAAATTATTAAATTAAACGACAATGGAAAATGATTTTCCTTTAATAGACGACTAAATAATTCACCAACAAATTTTCATAATAGAATTCCACAGATTTGCAATTTTAGCATTACTTCCGAACAGAGTTTCATTACTTCTTGTATGAAATGTGGTAATAGTGACCAAAACCCTTTAGAAGATGAATATTTGGAAATGTTATATTTAGCAATCACCAAAAAATCTAATCAGAGTAAATGGTGCATGTGTCGGATAAATCCGTTTCCGGCAAAGATATCCTGTACTTCTACAATACACGAATACTGACTTGTAAAAATTAACCCGATTTCATCTTTTGCCTAACTAATTTTTATACCTCGTACTACTATTTTAGTAGTTTGAGAAAGTTTAAGGGTTTATTAAGTATTATAAGCAAATGGAAAATATTTTGGAGTGTATGTGAGGTGAAGGATTATTATAATACAAACATTTCTATTCTATTAATATAACTAAACAACAAAAAAAAACCGAAATTTCCTTAACATTAGAAGCAATAAAGCAGATTAATGAGTTAATGATATAGAACACAAAAGGATAAGATATATCCTTTATAAATATAATAATACACAGTAGAAATATATACACAAAAAAAAGGTTAATATTAGTTTGAATTTCTTTGTAAAATCCTTTTTTTATTATTTATGTATAAGGACAACATATGAATAATATTTATATATTTTCATATTTATGTATATATAGAAAAAAAGGACATTTTAACTATTCATATACATTATATTGTTATCGTTCTCTGTCTATATATAATAACAGTTTTAATCAAACTATTTAAAGATTGTGACAAATTGATAAGATATATATTTAAGTGGTGTATAAGGACAACTTCTAAAGGAACTTATTAATTTAAAAAAAAAAAAAATTAAATTACTATAGATAAGAAAATGATGAACAATGAAAGGGAATATTTTATATAACTAATTTTTTTTTCTTGTTTTGGAAAAGTTTTTTAATTATAATTTTCATAGTTTTTGAGATAACGAGAAAAGGTTTTTTTTTTATCAAAAATTTTGATTTTTGCTGAGTTTGGTTATATTTCAATATGAGGTCCTGATAACAAGAATTAATTAAGCATAAGCAAATAAACAAATACTCTATTTGTTTTATTCAAATTTCCTAAAGCGAAAAATTTAAATTTGATGGCATAAAAATAACAATGTAAACGAATCAAGTATGATGATAGGCAGACTAAAAAAAAAGAGTCTGTATACACATAAATTTTATTTTATAGATTTCCTGCTTTTGTCGGTATATCATCATAAGATCCTTGATGTAAAAAATATACAAAATAAAAGACACAAAAAAAAAAAATCTTCCATTAAATCAAAGATCGCATAAATTTGAATGAATTTTTATTTCTTGTATTTTTCATTACTCCTAATTTCTCAAATATAAAGTGGATAGTAAAAATAACGAAAAAGAAAATGTTTCAATAGGAAATTTATGTAAAACAATGTTGATTCCAGAGAGGAATTGAAGAAAATTTCAATTTGAATATGTAATGATTGAGAAAAAAGGATATTAAAGAATATGAGCAAAAAAATTATGTAATTTTGTATATACATAAAAGAAATTTTTTCATACCAACGATTCTATAAAAAAAAACATCCTTAATGAACCTAACCATATATGTATATATTATGTATATAATATTTTTACTCGTATATACATAAATTAGCTCATTAGCTGTCATGTAATTGTCAAGGTATTTTATTGTAGATATTTGTTTTAGATTACATATTTACCAATTATATTTATAATTTTACAATATTAAATTACAATTGTACTTAATTAGATTAATTATACAATATGGTATAATTTGTAATAATTATATTTTACTAATTTAGATTAAAATTTAATATTTTTATATTTTGTATAATAAAAGATAAACTTAAATTAAAATTATTCAAATTACAAATCAATATATTAATTTAATAAAAATAAATAATTATTTATGATTAGTAAAAAAATATCTCAAAATTTATTTTAAACTTTTAAAAAAATTAAATTTGTAAAAAATCGTTAATCTAATAAATTAAAAACAAAAAATATTACCAAGAAATTTACAATTTTTATGTACAAAAATTCTTTTTAATTTTAGTAGATTTAATTAAATTCAATTCTGTTACGTAGGGAAATAAGTAGCCTTATAGATATTAAATCGAATATACTAAAAAACTTATCTTTAAAAAAAAAATAACCATTTTTATGGAACATCCTTAATTCTTAGCCATTAGTTCCACTTTGAATATATACAATATACAATTTAAAATACGCTCTTTAGCTTTAATTTTATATTTTTTCACTGTAGTGCAATTTCAGATAAATATTTTATTTTTTTTTTACATTCCGTCCTTATCAATTTAATTTTTTTTTTCAGTTTGTTTTTTGTACTAAAATACATTGAGAAGAAGACTCACCACAGGACATTATTCTTACCCTAATTTATTTAGCCAGAATTGTATTCATTTTTAAGCCCCTCAAATATTTTCCTATTATTTCTGCAACAAATGGATTTAGTGTAATAAATTTATATGCTTAGTCGAAGAAAGGATATCCAACACACATACATATACATATACATTTTTATGACGAGAATACTGATTATTATGATTGGGGGGAATATGGATGATTGCATTTGTCTGATAAAATATTTGTGTGATATGATGAAAGAAAATCTTCTATAAAAAAAACTTATTTAGAGCTGCTGCTGCTGCTGTTATTCTTAATCTTTTCAATGTACTTTTCAACTAGATGGCTGACGGGTGGTTGTTGTATTTACTGGTGATTCAATAATATGACCTAATATAAATATTATGTTATACTCTTACACTTTTATAAACTTCTGTTCTATGATTCATTTCCATTTCTTTTTTGTATTTAAAAGTGAAACTTATGCCTTTTAACATAATTACAAAAATTTTGTATTCATTGACAATAAGAAAATGGTATATCGACGAATCGATTTTAAAAGGGGATGATGAAATTTTGAAATTTTCTATACAAGAAGGATGTTGTATATATATATTTTAATTTATATGTATATACGTAGATAATGTTTATAAGGATGGAAGACTTTCTTACATTATATAAATGTTATATGTTCACCCATATATTTATGTTCTCTAAAGTTTAAAGTGGGCGAAAAATATATATTTAGAATTTATTGAATATATATGTATATAGTTTGTTGGATGGAGGATTTTTCATCTTTTCAGTAAATTCTATGCACACTTAAACAATAAAGAAAAGTAAAAAACTTACAAGTGTAAAAACGGAAAAATTTTGTTCGATTTTTCTTCTTGCTTTCTAAGAACTATGTATATTACCCTTCAAGTACTTTTGTATAAATTTAAACATGGCCCTTAACTTTGTTAAGTAATAAATCACAGGTTAAGCTTATTTTAGATTTAAGAGACTATAAAAATGGAAAAAAAAATTAAGTTTTTTTTTTTTTTTAAATATATCTGAAGGATATCTATGGATTTTTAAACGATTTCTCTTTTATGTTTATGCTTTAATTTATAGCTATATATATATATATATTTATATATTTTATATATTTATAATAATAAATATTATTGAACTTTGCTGTTATGAAAAAACATTTAAAATTGAGATATTCTGTATTTTATTGGATAATTTATTTGAAAGCTTTTTTTATGAATTATATAATATTTTTTGAAATAAAGTAGGGTTTTGTTTTTGTGCTGATTTTAAGCTATCAGCATAAATTAGAAACAAATTTTATAGAAAATTATAAACAGATGTTCTTTTACCCATGTTAGAGCAGAAAATGACTTTTGGTTAATCATGAAAAAATTATTAACATTTCATTTAAAAATCTGTTAGAAACTTTATTTGTGCAAGAGATGGCTTAATAATATTTTAAACTTTATTTTAAGTAAAATACAAAGATATGTTAGGGTATTTTTTCTTTTTTACAAGAAAAATTGTAAAACTCTTAAATTATATTAACAAAAGATGAAAATTTTTTGTAGTAAGAAATTCAATACAAAAAAATACTCTTCTTTAACATTAAAATTTCATATTCCTTAAATAAAAAAATAATCTTACTTTAGGAGTTTGTTTAAAACTAAAAAAGAATGTAGTGGAAATTTTACTCAAAGATGTTTTAGTTTCGTGTAGCAAAGTTGACACATAATATTCAAACTTTTACTTTCTAATCTTTCTCTATACTTAAACTTTAAAGTGAGACCATTAAAGTGTATATAATAATTTAATTTTTAACAAAAATCAAATTCAAAGAATTATTAACAATGACAAAATTCCTTTTTTTCTTTCATTTAAAGTTTTGATTTGCCCCGAACAAATAACAGAAAAATATTTAATGCTAATTCAATGAAAAAAATATACACAGACAAAAAAAGGATATTTAAATTGAAACTTTCCATTTATTTTTATAAAGCTTCTTACAGCAAAAAAGCTAACAACAACAAAATTATATGTGCATTTATTATTATTATTTAAATCCGATAATAGAATTTAATTTAATGTCCTTTTTTTTTTACTCTTTCCTCAGCATTTGTCAAATTCCAGAACAATGTATTTTCGTTTTATGATTTGATTAATTTTTTTTTTGTTGAAAAAATTATTTTATTGTCATAAAAATGTACAGAATTTTACTTTTATTATAATATATTTTTAATGTCCTTAAATAATAAAATTTTAATAAAGTATTATTGTGTAGGCAAATTGGAATATAAAAAATTGGGACAAAATTGAGTGTTATTTGTTTGATAAAGAAATATTCAATTTTGTCAATATTTAAAATTACATTTAGATTGTATTATTAAGGTCTCCAGTTAAATTTATAAATAACTATACGAAGTTTAATACAATATAGAATGAAATGTTCAGGGAAACTATTTTATATTTTTGACGTAAAATTGCATAACAACATATATATATTATTGAAGTTATATTGAAATCATCAAAATATTAACCTGATTGTGTTTTTGAGAATATTTATTTAAAAATATCTAAAATTCAAAATCATTAAAGTAAAATTCTTATTGAAAACTTTTTATGATTTTCCTTTATGAAGAAAGGAAAATTAATTTTAAGGAAATAATATTAATATTTCCATTTTAATGCGAAAATTTAAATTTATTAAACCTCCTGTCTGTGTTTCAAAATCAGAACAGAAATTTTCACCCGAAAAACGATACATTTATAATTTCGTATTATCGATTTATATATCAAATTTCTCTTTCCACATAAAATTTGTATTAGATTAATAATTAAAAGTATGTTTTTGAAGATATGTTTATCCTTTATTTTCATTATTTTATCCTGATAATACATTAATTTAAAAAAAATAACATTTCCAGATAATTAATAAGAAATATTCTGGGAAAAAAATAAAAATTAAATGTTTCGTTATTATAATGTCAAATTAATACATCCTTTTTTGATGATGATGATGATTATTATTATTATGTATACATGTACCCAAGTCAAATAACGTTAAAATTATCCTTTTTTTTTTAAATAAGAAACAAACACAAAATTACGTTTTATTAAACCTACACGTTACGTTACAAGGTAAAATGATATTAATAATTTTTATTTATATACTCTTTTTTTCTTTTAATATCGTATTTATTTTTTATATACTTTTATGAATTTCGTATATAGTTCAAATAATATCCTTTAACTGGTTAATATACATTTTTTTTGTGGTTTTTTTTATATAAAAGATATAAAAGATATTTTAACATAATATAAACAAAACAATGAGTTTGTTTATATCCTACTTTTATGTTAATTAAAAATTATTTCAGAATATAATCATTAATTTATTTAAAAGGATTTTAAATAGCAGATAAAATTAAATTATTATACTATCATGGTAACAGTGTTGTTCCTTTACGAAGGCAGATGGATAGATAAAACACTATATAACAAAAAAAACATTTAGATCCAGAATATGTATATTTTTTGTTTTATAAATTTCATAAAAATAATTTTTCTTTTTTATAATGTCAAAATTTCCGGGTTGTATTATCCTCTGATGACAAGATATTTATATATACAATCAACACACACAAAACACACACTAAACATACATAAATACTATCTTCTTATATACTAACTCAAAAGGATATTATTTTGATCTAAAAGTCTTCTATAAAATCTTGATGTTGTCACATGGTTTGTCTACAAAAAAAAAAAAAAAAAAAAAACTTGTGTACCAACCTTTCTTTCTCTCTAACATTGAATTATATACGTGCATACGTGTGTATGTTCTTTTTTTTTTGTATATGCTAATAGAGTTATTAGTTTAGAATTTATTTTGCAGAATGAAAAATCCCTAAAGTATGAGTGATTATGTGTCCCGGTGTTTCATTTTTTATGTTGTTTTCTGGGTGTGTTATAAAAGCTAAACAGAAAAGTCTCAGCACGAAATAAAGAATATTATAAGTATTTATTATTATGTAGTGTATACTTGTTGTACGTTTATGAGACTATACTATACCTACCCTCTTATATGAAACAACAAAATAATATATATATATATATATATGTATATACAAAAGTATATAAATATAATTCACGAGATTAAACTTTATTGAGAGGAATTTACCTTTTTTTTTTAGCATTATGTATATAAATATTATGTGCAATTTTAAAGAGATTATCTTGGTTCAGGTGCAAATTATATTTTGTTAAGAATATGTATAACACCTAAGATTATGCTTTTAAAGCATATATACATATATGTAATGTAAAATACTCATATATATATAATGTATATATTATAAATTAATGTTATATGAAAATTATTATAGTGTTTTGTGCGTGGAAACTGGAAACATTACATGGATGTGGAACATATGTTTTCTTTTTTTCTTCTTCAAAATTTGTAATATTATAATTAGATTGTCAAAAACAATCTATATATAATGTAAATAAGGAAATATCCGTATGATAGGATATGATTATTTTATTTTTATTTAGATTTAGATTTCAATAACAAAAAAAATTTCATTTTCATAAATAGAAAACTACTTTATTTTCTAAATTCATTTAATTTCTAATTAATATTATTCTTAGAATTTTAGTTAATCCAATTATATATATCGTAGTCGAAATTATTATAAATAATATACCGAAATTCTATATATGAATATCCTGAAATTTTATAAAAAAAAATACATTTAACCTCGCAATATTATAATTAGAAAACTAATTTTAAAATGTTTCTTTCATTATTAAATTACAATAAAATAATCTTTGAATACATCAATAAGATTAAATATCACTAATAAGAATCCTTAAATCCTATATTCAACAATTCGTCTTTTAATAAGTCAATAACTTTTCTATTATATATATATGTGAAGCTCATTAAATATTATAAGGGTATTAATTGTTTTGTCAAAGATCATAAGGGAAAATATTTTCAAACATTTCTTCTTATTTATTTTTTTTTATATAAATGTATAATATTGTATACCTATTTTAATAACATATTATTTTCATAGAGTGAAAATTAGGTTGGCAAAAATGTTTTCTTAAAAATAAACGATAAAAATATATAAATTCTAATAAATTATTTTGTATATATAAAAAAAATCCTAGACAAACTTTACTTAAACCGAAAAGATTAAAGAACCCTTAAAACGAATTTCATATATATATTTTATTTATATTTATGATTCCTACTTTTACCACCCAGAATCTAGAAAATACATATCAGCCTAAAAAGTATAACTGATCTGGTATACGGAATTAAGAATTAAAAAACATAAACAGAGAACAAGAAAAAAAATAAAAAAAAATATATAGTTAGTAACCCAAAACCTTTTTGCTATAATAATAATTTACACAAAAATTCAACTCTATATGGTTATAGTTTTCCAGTAGTAAAAGTTATCATACTAGTTGTTGTTTTTATTTTTTGTAAATTCGTTTTACACATAAGAAATAAAAAGGATCTCCTAGTTAGAATTTAGTCTTTTGGTATATGAGTTTAAGATTAAATAGGATATGTTATCCCCAGTTGCCCCGTTTTAGGGAAATGGAAATTTATATACAAAAATAAATATAGTAGTAATTTTATGTTTTTTTTATATTTCTCTTGGTTATATTTTATGTATTAAGAAAAAGTGAGTTGTATTACAGAATAATACGTTTGTCTGGGACTAGTAAAAGAATATATAAATTCGAGATGGAAAGTGAATGAAAATGCAAGACGGAGAAATATTTTATTTAAACGAAATTGGAGAAAATTAATAGTAGTTTAATCTTTATTAAGAAGAACTTAACTATATTTCTTAATTACTGAACTAAATATTTAAAATTTTAGTTCTAGCATGAAATTGATAATATTTTTTATATTATTCTTTACTATAAAAAGCATAGTAGCTAAAATTTTATTAGAAGCAAATTTAAATTAGAAAAAATGTCTGAACTGGATTTCGATATTATAAAATTTTAACTTTGTCAAGAAAGCCTAGTGACAATATTAAACAAACAAACATTAGACGGTTAACAACTTTGATTATGCTAAAATAAAATCTGTTTTTTCTTAGATCGTACACGGGAGTATTAAAAAAAATATATCTTTTTTTGTCTGCTGCATTTGAAATCAAGTTGATTTCTCCTCTTTTTTTTTTTTTTTTGTTATTTCTAAAAGTCCAAATGGAATGAATACCATAACGTATATAAATTTCACAAAATAAATAAAAATAAATTGAAATATTAAATTATTTATATAAAGAAAAGAAAGAAAATTATTTGAAAAATATAACAAGAAGCGAAAAAAAAATGATATTTCATAAAAAATAAACAAAATAAAAAATTCGTAAGAAAATTTATTTGAGATTTTCAAAATGAAATATTTTTTAGCAAAGAAAAATTTCATCTTTTGAGATTTAAATTAAAAAAAAAAATAAAATTGTTTATTTTGGATATATTATTTATAAATTAATTTTAGTTGATTATAATTTTACAAATTGATTATTTTGTTTTTGCGTTTTGATTACTTAATCATAATTACAAGTTTATTATACAATTACTTAAGTTGTTTACAATATTTGTAAAAGTAATTTTTTGTTCAATGGGGTCAAAGAAATTCAATCTTTAACCATTTTATAGATAAACAATTTATTTCTAATTTTTTTTTTAATTGTTAAAAGCATTTTCATTAACTAATTTTCCTATAGTTTTAGTTAATTTTTATGTTTGTTGTATTTTGAAGTATTGTACATTTTAAATATTCTTAATTAAAATTCAATAATTTAAAAAAAAAGTAGTGCTTTTACTCTGAAGTTTATACTCTCAAATGTGCAAAAGTTTTTATTAAATTTTATTTTGCAAATTTTCTTAATTAAATGTAATTTATTTAAACTAAACTTTTTTTTATACAATTTTTAAATTAAATTGTGTTACAAAGGCCATATACAATTTTCTGATGTAGTGTGTAAAAAACTTAAAAACTGTCTACATTATATGAACGAGTTAATTAAATTGAAATATAATTTTTTTGAGTCAAACCAAAATAAACAAAAAGTTAAATGAAGACACTTTAATTTAATTTTGCAGCAAAGAAGATAATTTAAATAATTTCTTAAAATCAAAAATAAACATTAAAATAGAAAATTAAATATCAATTAAACTTTAGCAAAATTTTGAACGTGAAAAGCAATTTAAAAATTTATTTACATATATTAAATTGCATTTTTATGAAGTATACTTAAGTTTAATACTACAGGATATGTATTAAGGATTATAATGAGCAGGCGTGTAATTTAAATTACACTAAGCAAATTAATTTGAACAATTAACTTTCAATTTACATATTTCGCTCAGAATTAGATATATTTGATGGTTTTATCTTAAGTGTTATTGAGAGAACTAAAAAGTCAAACGAAAATTTATAAAAACACAATTTTCCGTTCCATATATTCAAAATGTTGATTGAAAATGTCGACAATGTAACCACAATTTAGGCAATTTTCATACTTACAAAGTGCCATCTGTTGAACCTTATTTTTTAATTACACTGCCGCATTTGTTGTTAATTATAAATGTTTAAATCAATTTGTCATTTTTAGTGCAATTTTTTTGGAAATAATTACATTTAATTTTTGTGCACGAATTGAATGAGAAAAATAAAAGATAAAAGAAAAAAAAATTGTAATTTTTCGTTTTTTATTATACTTGTAAAACTTTTTTATTTTAATGGACGAAATCAATAACAGTGAAAAATATGTTGTTAAATTCATTTCCATTCTTTTTGTTTATTATATTACATTCTTTTTATTACATTTTGACATGTAATTTCATTGAAAAATTGAAGTAAAATTTCATTTATTTATTTATGTACGCGGACAAATTCACAATCCTTAACCCAAAAAAAAAAAAAAAAATCTAATATTTTTCCCAAAAAACAAAAAAGTTTCTACTGTTTTTCTATATATGCAATAATAATAAAAAGCTTTTTGGAAAATTGAAAAAGTTTTCTTTCCAAAAATTGAAAATATGTTTAAAACAAAATAGACAGAAAAACAAATAGCAATATTTTTTTTTTTACTTCTTATATAAACAATTTTTTTTTCTCATTTTTGTTATCCTGTCATACCAATAAAAAATTGAATTTGAAGAGTGAAAATTTTTTAGAATGGTTAGAAAAAATATATCACAACAAAATATATATCGAAAACAAATTCGTCAAGACTTAATATAACAACATGAAAGGATACGGTGTGGAAATTCATGAAAATTCATAATAAAATATTATTAAAAAAATACTAGAAAATTTTGAAAAATTTTTCCTCTTCGTTTACATATTGTACAAATTTTTGTTAAATTTCATATAAATAAAAAAAATGATAATAACTCAAGAAACAAACAAAAAATAGAAGAAAAAAAACTTGTTGTTTACCAAATTTTTGATAAATTGAGGAAATATAAAAGAGAAAATCAACAAATTTTTTTTATATAAAAATATTTATCCTTTATCCTTTGACATTATTTTAGAAAATAAACTGAAATATTTTTGGTATGCGTATTTTTCGCGAAAATATTGTGTAAGAAAAATTTTTGGCTGTATTTTTTTTTTCAAAAGTAACTATAAATATTTGTGACTTTGTTATCTTCAAAGTTTCACCATATATTATGGGACTTTTTGGGCATTTAGTTTTGCCGAATCAACGATGACTAAAGGTTTTCTATAAAATATCGTAATGATATGATTTCAAGAAATTCTAAACATAAATCTTCTCTACTGTAAAAAAACATAAATAGATTTTACAGTAGTTTAGATTTATTAAACATAAATCGACTCTACTGTAAGATCTATTCAATTTGTTCCAATAATCTCATTCTTTTTGGACCAATTCGTGCTATCTAAAAAAAAAAGTCAAAATCAAATAACTTTACGTTTTATTGTATCCCCCTTCGCTAAACCTCACATTAATTTGTTCTTTTACAAATATTTCAATTCTAAAACCTCATAAACTCATTTAAATTTAAATAATAATTAAAATTGTAAAAATAAATTAATATATATATATACAACAAATTTTTATGCTCAATAAAACTATTTGTAAAAACATTTTTTAATTAAAATAAAGTTTCCATTGCAAAATGGAAAATTCTAAATATTTTCCCAAAAATATTATAAAACTTTTAATTTGTTTATAAATTTTCACTAATATTTTTCATTTTTTTATTTTTATTACAGGACAACAACACTTCTCGTTTATTATTTGTGTTAAATGCGGGATCATCAAGATATCATACTAAAAAGTTAACCGAAAATCGTAATTTTCATTTTTTATAAATGCCAGAAATAACAACAACAAAAAAAATACAAACAAATTCTGTATCTCATTTACAATAATAATAATAATAATACTAAAAGCAAAAGAAAGCAAGGAAAAATAAATATTTAAAAAATATTATTAAAAAATATTAAGAAAATACCAAAACAAAAAAAAAAGTTACTTAAATTAAAGAAAAATGATACAATAATTTTTTCTCATTTTCTTTGTTTTAAATGAGCTTTCATTTTAATAAAAAAATAATATTTAACAATTCTTACCCTCTGTATACACAAAAAAAAAGTATAAAAAAACAGATACAATACAAGGATATATGCAAAGTCCTGTAGTAGGAAAATTTAAATAAAATAAAATACACAAATTTCCCACAACATTCTGCTACGAATTTTGATATTTCACCAAACCGAAATTTCACTCAAGCAATTTATTTAAAAATATTCTTGATATACATAATCAAATAGATGAAGAAGCTACTCATCGTCAATTCAATGATATTTAAGGTATTTTATTTCACGAATACTTGAGAAAAAAAACAACAACAAATATTGGAAGAAATGAGGTCAAGTTTTTATATCTCGTTCAGAACATATAACAATAATATAAAATAATCATTAATAATCATAATTGTATATATATTCTTATTTCATATATCGTAGCTGAAAAATAGAAATGAAAATTTTCACTAATATTCCATTATTTTTCATCAAAAAATATGAATTTCAATTAGCCAAGAATAGAAAACTTTTTGCTTAAAAGAATTATATTTAAATTAAATGTAATGTGATGCAACAAAAATTTGTGCCAAAACAAAAAATTTAAAAGAATAAAATAATTTTCAATTAATTTTCAAAAATCATCATTATTAAATCTATATAGTTATCAATCAATCAATCATCAAAATGTCGATAAAATTTAAATTTTTCATATTAAATGATAATTTTTTATTAAATCTACTCATAACTATGACAATTATAATAAAACCAATATTTAGTTCTACTATATCATCAATAAATGATGATAGAATACAATTAACAACTATAAATAGTGCTATTATAGAAACAGTACCAACACCATTAATAAAACCAACATCATTCCAACAGCAACAATACAGTGATTTAGAAGAATTTCGTGAAATGAGTCGTTTTAATGAAATGTATAATGATTTTCCACGAATATCATATGATACAATTCATCAAATATTAAGAGATGAAGATAGTGGTAATGGTGATTCAATATATCGTCGTGATGAAAAACGATATCAAAGACGATGGGAAAAATCAACAATTAGTGGTATTACACCAATTGTAACAACTACACCATTGAATAATATTAGTATTAAGAAAAAAATTTCAAATACAAGAATTAAACGTAATTCAATTACGGATGATAACTTTGACTTAACTTCATCAGATTCCGAAATTATGGAAAATGATAGTAATAATAATAATAGTGATAAATATATTATTAATAATAGTAGAATAATTAGTACAAAAATTTTAGATTTAACAAATAGTAATATAACAACAATATTTGATTTAAATAATTTAACTAATCATAATTTTACTACAATTAATCAAATTGAAATATTAAATTTAACAAATAATAAATTATTAAAATTTAATATAAATAATTTAATTAATTTAAAAAATTTACAAATTTTAGATTTAACTAATAATAATTTAAGTGAATTTATATTAAATGATAATCAATTAGAATCATTGAAAGTATTAAATTTAAATAATAATTGTGTTAAAAAAATTTCAACAAAAATATTAGATCATTTACTAATTAATAATACTAATACTAATACTAATAATACAATTTATAAATTAAAAGAATTATCATTACGAAATAATTGTATAAAATCAATCAATTCAATCAATTTAACATTATTTAATGATTTGGAAATATTAGATTTGTCATATAATCAAATTCATAAATTGGATCAAAATTTTTTGGTAAAATTGAAAAATATTAAATATTTAGATTTATCAAATAATCGATTAGGTGATGGTGAATTAATATTGACACATGTCCAAAATAATACAAAAATAAATCATAAAATTGATGATAATAAAATAGAAAAATTATTATTGTCCACAATAAGTAATAAAAATTTAAATATTAGTAATACTAATACAACAATAAGTTCAGAAGCTACTGAACCAACAATAATATTCAAGGAACCCTTTTACAATCTGTTAAACATTGATACTTTGATCTTATCCTATAATAACATTCGGTTTATTGATTTTGAAACATTTATGGTATTACCAAATTTACAATATTTAGATTTGTCACATAATATGATTCAGGGTGAATCGATAAAATCACTTCAGGGTATACCAGATTTAGTTGGATTATCAATAGCTTATAATCCGGATTTAGGTGATTCATTACAAGAATTTGTAGCATCATGGAGTTTAAAAGAATTAGATGCTAGTGGTACAGGATTATGTCGGATACCAGCAGCATTAGCACAATCAGTTAGAACATTAAAGCTAGTAGATAATTGGTTATCGGTAAGTTTAATAATTTATTATAAATATTTAAATAAAAAATACTTTTTCGATTTAATAATTTTAATTTTATACATCAAATTTAACAAAAAAAACTGTTATTGTCCTCATAGCCAAAAAATCCACATATTTTAATAGGTTAATGACATTTTAATGTAACATAAAAAAAAATATGACTAAAAAATATGTATAAATATTGGCAACAAAATTCAATTACCTTAAAAACTGTGTTAAAAGAGAAATATAATATTTATTTGGTAAAAAAAATATATTTCTATATATAAAAGCACTTTATATATCAATTCAATTCTGTAAAATTCAAACTAATTTTCATAATGCGATATGACATTTTTGGCATCGAATTACAATTTCATTTTTCTTGGCATCAAAAAATTATTTTTTCCTTTTTCTTGTATTATAATTATTATTATTATTATTATTAAATTTGACCTAAAACTGACTCTAATGATGATGGATAGAATTTAGAATACATAAAACTTTTGGTATTTCAATGTGGACTAAAATGAATAAACAAAAATAATCCTTAATATTGGTAAAAGGTTTGTGTTTTGTTTCATTTCACAAGTGATATGGGTTGCTTTTTATCGTTCGGTCTTTGACTTTACGTTTTTGAGGAAAATGTATACATAAAAGAAAAATTAAGATAAAATAACAAAATTTTGCACCTTTATTTAAAAATGCGAAAACATTATATTTTTTTTTAAGCTTATCAAAATTATAAAAAAACTTTTATTATTTTAAGTGAAATTAAATTTATAGTCCATAACACTTCTTGTAGATTAATTATTATTTAACAGAAAATGTCGTTAAAAAGACTTTTCCCCTAATAAAATATTTTGATCCTTTTTTAACATAAATTTACACAAATCAACAATAAAATGAAAATATAAATTTTAAATTACCTCATTTAAAAAATAAAATAAAAAAACACAAACGACGGAAAATGTGACACTTTAAATAAATATTTAATTATCATAATTTAATAATAATACTTAATTATAAAAGCATATTTAAATATGTATTTTATTTATGTATATTAAAACTCATAAATTTCATAATTAAATATTTTCTTAAACATTAATATTAATTGCTAAATAAACAAAACTATAATATTTAAACTTTTACACGACCCAATGGAATTTAAATTGTTAATTTTTATTTAAATATACAAAATTTCATCAAAAAATAATTTCACCCAGAGATAATTTTCTATTTATATATGAAATTATTGCGTAAAAAGTTGACATAACGAAAAAAAAAAAATACATTATAATTAATAAATTCGACAATTTAAAAATTTCTATGGTTTTAATAGCAACCCCACCACAATCTCTCTCTTTTTACAATTATATTTTTTTTTCAGGATTTTCAGGACTATTTGTTTTTGTTTTACAATTCAAAAAATTGGTTTTTGTTTTTAATAAATTAAATTCGTCTTTTTCCAAATCGAAATTCATTCTTTTCAAAAAGTTCGTTTTCATTCTCGAAAAAGAAGACAAATTTAAATTGTAAAAAGACGAATTTGACGCGAAAATATTTTTATATTAATTTTTTTTGTTCTCTTTACTGTGCTAATTAACAACATTTTTTTCTTCGTTAAATTAATATTTGCTGTTTTTATTTGTATTATTTTATATATTTCCTTTATCGATTTTGAAATAAACAACAAAAATATTTTCATTAAACATTTTATGACATATTTTTTTTTTTTTTCAATTCATTTAAAATGTCTTGGAAAAAGGATACTTATATATACCAAAAAAAAAAATAATTCTATAATGACTATTCTGGGGTCGTTGAGAAAAAAAGATTTCAAAAAAGGATTATTTGTTTTTGTTGTGAAGAATTAAATTTCTCTGTTGACTGTCTTTAGTTTTAAAAGGTTCATTTTTGAGATCGCGTAATCCTATTTTATTACTTTCAAAAGGACTTTAATATACAGACAAAAAACAAAAAAAAACAAAACTTTTTTCTGTATAGAAAATTATTATAGACTATGGAAGTTTGGGACAAAACAGTAAAAGGACTAAACATTTTTCTATATATATAAAGACATCTATGTGTTTATATAAAATAAACTACTGCAAAGTACTCCGCAAAATGTATTTAATGTTCCACAAAACGAGAAATTGCGATATAAATTAATGTTGCCTAAGGGTTAAAAGCATTTTTTTTTTATTTATTTATTTATTTATTTATTTTTATGCTTTGTGTGTTCTACTGTTCTAATTTTTATTTTTTTGTACAATGTTGTTCTTATTATACTGTTATATCAAGATTAAGGATGACAGGATTTATCGAAATTGGATATAGGATGAGAGAAAGTAAGGGAATGGGATTAAATATTGCGACAAAGTAAAATGTAAAAGTTTTGCGGGTTCAAAGATGACATAAGAAAAAAATTTCGTATTTTTTTTTCTGAGTAACAAAAAAAAAAAAACAAATTACTTTAAATAAGCTCAAGGTTACAAGGATATGAACATAAATAATATTTATATATATATTAGCAGAATATTTCTTCAATACATACTTAATTTAAATGAAATTTTTACGAAAAATTTGTTTATATAAACTTTGAAAAAATATACAAGAAAAATAAACATTTATAAAGAAGTAATATTTCTTTGAAAAATTTAATATTTTATTAAAATTTCATACTTTGCGTTTAAAATCTGCTGAAATTATCCAAAAAAAAAAATTATATCGCACAACATAAAAAACATAAAAATTTAGCTTAAAATATTTAAAATTTCAGTCAAAATTATATTAAAATATTGAATTTCTTTATAAGTCTATCAAAATCAATCGGAAACCTTCTAAAAACTTTTCTGTAATTTTACTAAGTAAACCTTCCTTTTTTTATTTATTTATAAATAAATTTAAGGAAAATATTTTTTCTATTAAAAATTTAATATTTAATTTTACAGGTTATAAACTGTGGTGATCTTGACAGTTATCCATTACTACAATATCTTGATTTATCATATAGTCATATTGATGACATTGAAGAAGATGCCCTTGGCCGTTTAGAAATGTTAGAAACATTATTTTTAGATCATAATAATCTTAAACGTATACCAATTAGTTTACCAACAAGTTTAGAAAATTTATTTTTACATCAAAATCAAATAACCGATATACAACCACAAATCTTTCAAGGATTATATAATTTAAAAACATTAGATTTATCATATAATAAATTATTATATTTACCTGGTTTACCATTACCAAAATTATTAACATTAAATCTACAATCATCAGAATTGAAACGTTTAAGTCAATCGGTTGTTAAAACATCACCAAAATTACGTGATTTATTATTAGATGATAATCCAATTAAATGTTCAGATTTATTAGGTATTGCTGAATGGACAAGTAGTTGTTATGGTGAAAATTATGAAAATAATAATAATCGAAATTTATCATTAAAAAAAGATATTAAAAAATTATTTCAACAAAAATTTAATCATTTTGCTAATTTTAAATCAGAATCTGAAAATGTTAAACGTATAAATAATAATGATTGTTGTATTAATATGAAAAGGGATAAAGTTATTAAACAAATAATACCAAAATGTGCTGTTGCTGATGTTAATTTAAAAAATAAACAATTGTTGGAAAATGAAGCTTTACTACTACAATTGCAGACAAATAATAATGAAAGAACAACAACTAAAACAACAACAAATGGCGATGAAAAATTAGATAATTCTCAAGATAAACTTCTTCTTCTTAATTTATCTACTAACAGCAATCGTTCTGGGCAATGGCCAACCGCTACAACAATAATAATAAAAGAAGAAAATGTAGAACAACATGAGGCAAATAATAAAAAGATAATACATAACAATGGAGTTGACATAATTAAACTAAATTTTACTAAAACTATAATTGTTCCTGAACATTCTAGTAGTATATATAATTTTCCAACTGATAATTATACAACAGTAAATACACAAGAGAAAAATCTTATTATATCTAAAGTACATAAAGAAAATTTACCATTTACAACAACAATTACAAATAAATTTCCATCTGAAAAAGTAGAAAATTTTTCTTTTTTAAATTCTTTAAATGGAAGAAAATTTAATGAAAATAAAAATTATATAATGCCAACAAAATCAACAATAGTAAAAAGTTTATCAAGTATTTCAGGAAATACTGCAAAATTATCAACGATTTCAAATACAGCAATTGAAGAAGAAAAAGTCTTTAAAAGGGATAAGCAAATGAATATAATAAATAAAGAGAAAAGTTTACAAGAAAAAGAAATTAATGCCAAAATTCTTCTTCCGATTTTATCATTATCATTAAATAATTCTAGTAAAACTATTATAGAACAAAGTGTTATTTCAACTAGAATATCTAATGATAGTAGTGGTATGGATAGTAGTAGTAGTAGTGGTAGTAGTAGTAGTAGTGGTAGTAGAAAATATGTTCTTGATAATAATACAAAAAATATATTTAAAAAACAATTGATACAAGATAATTCTAATATAGAACAAAATAAATTTTTAATGAAATCAGACAACAATTATGTTAGAGGGAAAATGAATGTATTATTGATGGTAAATGATAACGTAAAACATAAGCAAAATAATAGCGAAAACTTTGAAAAAACTATAAAAACAATTACGAATATAAATAACAATTCAATGACTTCAAGCAAAATAAGAAAAAAAAATTATATTGAAACTTTGCCAATCATTAAAATAGAAAATCCGGAAAATTTTCTATTAAATAATATAACTAGTAGTAAGAGTCCAGAAAATATTCTTAAAGATAAATATTTACTAAATGAGACTAGTAAAAATTTAGATAATATTACTACAAAGAATTTTCATAAGATTGATGAAACAAATATTGGAAAATTTTATGAAAAAAATAATGATAGAAGTTTATATGCCTCAAGTAAACTATTAAAAGATAAACAAGAAAATGCTCATCCTTTAATTTCATTGAATACTACTAGTCAACCACCATTGATTACACTATCAAAAGATGAAATTTTTTTAAATAATAATACGAAGAAAAATTCAATGTTGTTGGCGCCATTGCCATTAAATTCAAAAGATAAAGAAAATGAAAATTCAAAGAAAAATTTACAACAACAAAAGATTATATTAGATGAAATAAATCGATCGGAAATTAAAAGGCGAAAAATATATAAAAATAATCAAATGAGGCGAAATAATGAAAAAACGAATATAAAAATGAAATCTTTTATAGAATTGACAACATCAGCAACAACTTTTATTAACTGGTCAATTGTCAATTCTGAAAACCAATCAACCTTACCAAAAATTATTGCTACTGATGACACAACAACAACTTTGGCGTCTATTAAATTGGAAAATAAACTAACATCATCATCAATATCTGGTAACAATAAAGCTGACAATGTAATATTTTCTAATAATGGTCAAAATAATGTAAATACAATGACCAATTCTGGTAATATTACAAATGAAAATGTTATCAATAAAGAGAATCAAAAAAATTCATCAATAATTTACATGGATCAACAAAAGGACGACCACCAACAACAATATCAGTTTGTACAGCAAAAAAATGTTGATAGAAATTTATTGAATTCTTTAACAACCACATCAAAGTCAAAACATCTACAATCATCATCATCACCACAACAACAAGAACAATATCAAATCCCACCAATATTATTACAAGGGAATTTATTACATCATGAGAAAAAATCAATTGAAAATTTAATACTAAATAAAAGACCCTCAACAGAAAATCATTCAATTGTTAAAGATAGTAATTTAAATACGCAAAAGGTACCACCATCACAACCATTACCACCATTAACAGCAACAACAATATCATCATCAATAGGAGAAGAACTAATTCAATCGAATAATCAGTTAAAAGGAAATTTGGAAAATTCCAATTTAAATACAAGTAAAAATATCGTATTACACGAGAGCATAAATTTAGATAAACATCAGGAATTTCGTATAAATGAAACGTTAAATCTAATTGGAAATAACAACAAAAATAATGAGGATAGAAAATTTAGTAAAATTAAAATAAAAATTGACCAAAATAATGAAAACAATGTTAGTAATCATAATATAAATTCAAATACAAATATAAAAGGATCAAATAAAATTTTAACAGAATTAAAAAAACGTAATAATCGAAATTCAGTAATTAGTGATGGTCATCAAAAAAATTCAAATGAAAATGTTGTTAATAATATTATAAAATTACAAGAAATTGAAAATTTAATGTCAGATCAAAAAGATGAATTAAAAAATGATAATTTAAATGATTTATTTAAATCAACAAAATCAAATAATTATCATCATTATTCACATGATGATAATAATGATTCAAAAAATTTAAAAGAAAATTTTAAAAAATCATTTAATGAATTTAAAAAGGATACTACAGAATTTATAAAATTAGAACATCAACATTCCGGGATTTCTAATCGAACAAATCAATCACAACAATCATCCACATTAACGATGGCAACCACAGAGAATAATAGTAAACAAATAAAAATAATTGATAATCCATTAGTTAAAAATGAATTTTCAAATTATGCAAATATAAATAATCATAATAATAATAATAATGATAATGATGAAATATATCACAATGATAATGATCAATTTGAAAATCATTTAAAAGTAAATACAGAAATTATTCATCAAGTGCAGCAACAAGATAACCTAAATAATCCTTTAGAAATTGAATTGCAAATTTCTAATAACCACAACAAATCAAATAATAATAATAATAATAATAGTAAAAATATATCTGCATTAGAAGATATAAAATACCAAAATTCAAAATTTAATAATATTAGTAAAATGAATATTTCAAAAAATCATAACCATAAAATTATTGGAAATGATATTGATAATAGTGAAAATGGTAATGGTTTATCACCAGAACAATGGTTAGAAATACGTTTAAATAATCAAACAACAACTGGTCATCCAGGATTATTTATTGTTATTGGTATAACATTTAGTTTAATATTTTTATTAGGTATTATTCATATATATCGATGTCATCGTAAACCATGGTATTATAATAATCATAATAGACATAATAATTATTATTTTAATGATAAAAATTATGGTAGTCATGATTATCGTAATCGATGTTGCCGACGTCGTCAACAATGTCATTTAAGTTTAACCCAGCATAGCAATTGTACGTGTAATGATGATATAACATTAAAACAAAATCGAAATAATTCTAATAATATTGATGACAATGATGTATATTGTTGTCAATGTAATGATGATGATATTAATGATTATTATATTGAAATGACTGATCGAAATTTAAGAAAATCTAAAACATCATCAATACAATTAGATCGAAAAAATATGATACCAATGGAATTGTTACGATTACCACCAACCAGCACATCACCAATATCAACATTATCAAATCAAATTGATAATAATGATGTTGATGTTGATTACAATTGTCATTCAAATAACTTAAAAATAAGTCATTTTAATGGCAAAGATCGGACAACAAGTGGAAAACGACAATGGTGACGAAAATTTACAAAAATAAATGATAATTCATATACAACATTTAATTAAATTATGATACGATTTTATATGATTATACAATATAAAATTGACAATTTTTTGGAACTGAGTATAAAAAGTAATTTAAAGAAAAATATTAAATATAATAAACTATAAAATTAAATTAAATATTTTTTGTAAATAATATAGAGAGAAAATTGAATTTTTTTTTTAAAATGAAAAAAAAAAAAAAGAATTTAATTTATATTTTTTGTATTTGAAATGAGAAAATTTAAGAGAAAAAAAAAACCATTTGTAGAATTCATGAAAATTTTCAAAACTTTAATTAGATATTCTTTTTGAATAGACCACCCCCCAATAATAAGTATAATATTTATCTATTTATATATTAATAAATATAATAATCATAATTTGGAAAATTCTACTGGCCAAAAAAATTAATGTAAAGAAAATAATAAATTATTATAAAAATAAATATATTAAATTATTATAATAAGAAATAAAATATCTTTATTATTAATATTTATTAAATATAAAAATGTATTTTAAATAAAATATTTTTGCTTATATAAATGTAAATAAATTGATAAAAAAAAAAAATTATATTAATATATTAAATTTAAATTTAAAAATATTGATGTAGTATTTCAAATAAAAAGTAAACTTGAAAAAAAAATTAATTTAAATGAGAAAAATAAAATATTAACATTGTCATTAAACTTTAAGTAAAAATTTAACAATAATAATAAAAACAAATTAAAGACTTAATTCTTTAAAACTATATTTTGTTTTAATTTAATTTATCTTTTTTTTTAATAAATATATTTAATTAAGATTTCGTTAAACTTTATAGATTTATCATAAATTTAAGGGTCGAACAGAATGACTAATAATTCATCTGTAAGGACCGGTAGTTCGTCACAGTCTATATTAAAATATATATAATTAAAATACTATAGAGTATATATCCTATATGTATCTTGGTTCTAAAATCTCATTAAACCAGTTTCCTACCAGGAATTGTAGGAGTTCGATAGATAATTTTTATGTATGTAAATTCAACTGTCAAATTACAGTGACTAGCCGAAATATTAAATATTTAATGAAACAAAATACCAACGACAACATTGCGTGATATCAATCGTATCGTACGTATTACATTATTCCAACGAGTATTTTTATTATTTCGAGTATTAAAATGAAAATCAATACAAAATATAATTGTAATTATTATTTACGAAATTCGTATTTTTGATATTTCGAGTTTAATTTATGTTCAACTCTCGATGTTCTTAAAATCCATTTATAATTTTTTTTTTTTTTGAAATTTCCAATATACAACAAGGTATTAACATGAAAGCTTTCAAACAAATATCGTAAGTATCTAAATTTTTTCTATAAACATAAAAGTTCATCCTTAAAATTTTATTTTCAACTTTTGTATTTTGAAAAACACAAAAAAGAATCACGATTTTCCTTTATTTTAAAAAAAACTTCTAAATTTGGGATAATGGTTTTTATATGTAATTTTATATTAGACTATATAGACATAAAATTTAATTTAGGATTATCACACGAACGAAATTCCATGTTGTTATTTGAATATTTTATATATTTTTGTTTTTCAATACAAGTGAAAATTTAAATTTTGATGTCCTTGAAATCGAATTTATCAACAATTTTGTACGAAATTAATTTGAATTAAATTGAAACAAAAAATAAAAAATATCATACTAATTAAATATAGGTAAATTTTGTTAAACATAAAGCATATAATTGAAAAAGCTTTCCTAATTAACTAAATAATAATAAAGAAATTATCCTATATTAAAGAACATCAAAAGGAATTTTACTCACTTTAATCTTTTATCCTAATTCCAAATAAACATATATACACATTATCTCTTTATTAAATTAAGGATAATATTTTCGTGATTAATTTAATAAATTAAAATTTATATCCGTAATTCGTTCCAAAATATAATTTAGCAAAAAGAAAACTTCAAACATTTTTTTTTTTTGTAAAATCTTTTTGATCTTCTTCTCAAATCTTTTTTTTTTCTTTTAACTAATTGCAATTAGTTAATAAAAAAAAATTTAAACACGAAAAAAAAAAACAGAAATACGAAGAATTTTTCTTCATCATTTTTTTTTCCAAAGGATATTACATAAAAAATATCAAATTATCCTTATAAAACTGCATTCTTTATTATAATAATAATAATAATAATAAAAAGAAAGTATCTTTAAATTTTACTAGTATAGGAAAATAATTTTATATTTTATTTTTATTATATCGCTAACAATCTCGTTATTTTTTATTACATTTTCTTTTTGTTTTCTGTAGCTAGGGTGGTAAGGAAAGGAGGACGAAAAGTAAAACAAACAAAAAACAGTAGTGATATAAAACCAAAGCCAAATAACTTTTGTGCCAGCCAGAATAAAAAATGTCTATACAAACACAAACGAATAAAGAAAATATAATAATTTTATATTTTTTTATTATTATATTTTTACTATTTTCAGATTTCACCCAGTTTCAGTAGGATAACGAGTATCCTCGTAAATTAAAATGGTTTGTCATATTAAAAAAAAAAAAACAAAAACAGAACAACAAAAATGGAAAATATAGAAAGAAAGGAAAATATGTGGATTAGTTTTGTCTACAAAAGTCCTTTTTTCTATATATGTATAAAACCACCATTGAAATGAAAAATTATCTTCTGTGTAGCAGCACAAATAATAAAAATATTTTTAAGGATAAATTAATTTTTAAACTAAATAAAGAAATTTTCATGGAAAAATTTAGAAATTCGCAATTGTAAGATATTAATAATACTCGTATACCTGGCTGGATAGTAATTTTTGCGGCAATATTAATTTAAATTATTTCTCTGGAAAAACTAATGAAATCTTTTTTACTTTTTGTTGACAAAAATGTCTTCAAATTAAGTTTTTTCCCTGGAAAAAGTAAATTTTTTTATCAAAAATACAATCAAAAAAAGTGACCGTTTTAGTAAATATTTAATGGATATTTCATGTACTATTAAAAGATATTCGTAAAAACATAAATTCTGTTTGAAAAAATTTTTATATCTATATGTAACATGAAATCATTTAAAGTACTTTTTCAAGCTTAAGAAAACTTCCTCTTATATTATATTAATTTTATGTTAGTAATTAATGGAAAACTTTTAATTATAATCTATAGGGAGGAGTAATGGTTTGATTTTGTGTTTTGATAAATTAATTTTAGATTAGGAGTAGAATAAAGTTTATTGCAAAACAAATAAAACAAAAATCAAAATAGACAGACATATAAAAGATTTCTATATACCATCAAAATTGTTATTTGAAAGTTTTAAAATTAATCAATTAAATATGATAAATTATAATACATATTATATTATTAATTTATTCTCTGTTGGTTTCTTAATTTCTATAGCAAGAATATTAGTTATGCAACTTTTGGCATTTAATCTATAAAAATATATACATATTTCGTAATATATATTTCGTACTTTTAACTATTTCGTACTTTTAAATTAAATGACTATAATAACAAATATTAATTTTGGTATCCAATAAAATATTAGAAAATTAATTAAGTTGCATTAATAGCAACACTTTTAAATTAAGAGTTGACACATATACATCTATTTACACATCTAAAATCATGAATCATTCGAAACCAACGATATATGTAAATAATTAAATTATAACACTATTTGAAATTTAATATTTTGGTATTCAAATTACACAAAAACTCAATTAAAAAATTAATAATTTATTACTGAAAGTAATGGGTTGGTAATTTTCAATTATACAAAACTTGAAAGCTTTTTAGAACATTTTTTATTTAAATATTTTTTTAGAAAATAGTTTTAAAATATAAATCTAAAATAAATATATTGTCTAACCAAAAATATCTTTAAAAATATATATTCCACATGGTGTCATAACATTTTATGACAAAACAAAAATGCTATCAACCTAAACAACCTTCAGGATTATTAGTAAAAGCATCGTTGTCTGGTTAATACAACATAAATATGACTAAAATATAATATATGATTATTAAATTTTTTTCCATCCAACATAAAATTATTTCTACAAATAAATTCTATTTTTTTTTCTCCTTAAAACTATTGTATGTATATATAATACCGACATGACACCTTTAACTTTTATAGTTTTTCTCTAGTCCTGAATCGCATAAATATCTAAACCTCTAAACATTAATAGTTTCGGAAAATGTTTTTCTGATATAAGTAATAAAAAAAAAACAACAGAAAGACGGGGGGGAAATAAGAGTATAGGATAATATTAATTTCACACCAAAGGTATACAAGGATTTCTCGTTTTCATTCAATGCTTTTCTGTGGTTAACCAAAAAAAAATAAATCCAAAACCATAAAAACAAAAATCCTTAGAGACATATAAAAAAAAGAAAGCCAGTTAGACATAAAATACCAGGACACGCAACATTGTAAGGAAAGTAATATTTTTAAAGCCTTTTTTTTTTGTTGGTTTTGGTGGAAAAACACTTTTAACAAAGAGGAAAAAAACAATTTTCGCTACAACAAAATGTAAACGATTTTATTTTTTTAAATAATTTTCTTTTTTATTTTGATTTTGGCTTTGTAATTGATAGGAAATTTTGTGAGCCTAAGTCCTAGGGATTTTTTGTTTTTTTGGTACTGTTAGACTTATTGATAAGTTAGGAGCTTTTATGGGTTTTCTATATATTTTGCATATCCTCGTATAGTTAACTAAATAGAGATAAAGAAAATTTAGGAGGAAAAGGAATAAAATTTATATTCAAGGGTTTTTTTTTTTTTTTTTTTTAAATTGTAAAATTGTAGGAGTTCATAAATTTGAATATAAATGTTATTTGAAATTTTAGTTTCTATTTGGTATTCCGGATAAAGGATTTACACATATTTCAGGCTTAGTTAATTTATGGTAACTTGGATAAAAATTAAAATCGTTAGGTTTTCTTAAAGTTATTTTGATAAAAAAATTTTTTAAATTATTCTGTATATTAAACTGCACACTTTATTTAATACAAATATTTAAGTTACCTCCAGGCAGGACATTAATAAATTTTACTCTCGTGACCATATTATTTATATATGGAATATAGTGAGTGAGGTATAAATTTATTTCAAAATGAACCGGAATTTCATATTTGTCTATTCAAAAATTATAAACAATTTCATCTTTTTATTTTTTTGCCTATTCCTAGTTAGATCCTTGTTTTAATGGGATTTGGGATCGTTATCTATATATTTTTTTATGTTTATTTACAAAAATTTAATGGATTTTTCGTTTGTATGATATTTTTTTTTTTTCATATATCTATTTTCCTTTTTTTATTTTTTTTACTTTGTTTTGTCAGGTCAATTTTTTTTATATATATAAATTTTTTTTTTAAGGATTGTATAAATAAAAGTGAAGTAAAAATCATTTACTTTTATTGTCCCCTTTACTATACGAAAAAAAAAATACATAAATACTCTTACCACCTAAACATATTTTTTTTATGAAAGTAAATATACAAAAAAAATATATATATATACGGTAAATATAAATTCAAACAATTGGAATTTCAGGTTTTTTTTCTTTAAGGATGCATGTACGCGTACATATATATACATATGTGTTTACCTTACATGCTAAAAAGAAAAATATATAAAAAAAATACAAGCTTTCTACAAACCATAAAATATAAAAAGAATAAAAAAAAAAAAATTGGGAAAAATGGAAAAATTCAGGTAAAAATAAGGGTCGACAAAGAAAATAATAATTTTTTTTTTAAGAAAATTGGATATCGTACAATAAAAAATATAGTTTTCCGAAATTGTGAAAACCAAAAAAAAAAAAAAAAAAATAGGGTTTGTTCAGATTGAATGCAACTAAATAAAAAAAATAATTTTGTTCAATCTTTTTTTAAATTATTAAAAATAAAATCTATCTCTGTAAAGTTATATGAACTAATGATATATCAGTATTTCTGTATTAACTATACAGACTATCATTGCCAAATTGTCAGCAAATTACTGACTATTAATGATAAATCTACACAAAAATAGAACATACCATCATGTAGATTTAATTTTTGGGTAAGTTTATATTTTAATTCACTAGATATGGTCAATTTTTGGTTAGATTTCTATTGCAACCCACTAGACTGACAAATCATTGATCAAAAATCCAATCATTATATTTAAAAACTCCTTTAAATTAATAAATATAAACCATCTCATACAATTTTTTTCACAAAAATCACATCTGAGATAGCCAAATCCAACAAATAGAATTCAATTTTTTTATATATATATTTCTCAAATATACTTTTTTATATACCATACATGAGCACCATATAATATTTACTTTAAAAAAAAATGTTCTTAACAATATTTTCCTCTAGAATTCAAGGATTTCTTATTATTCCATTGAAAGAATATTTTCCTTATTTTTGTTGTTGTTGTTGGTTTATATATGGTGCGATTCTAAAAAGATTATTTAAACAAATTTCACATATGTGTGTGGTATATATATATATATGGAGAAGCTCCATCAAATTTGAATATCCTGCCATAAATGTGGAAATATATATATATAAAAGATTTTCTTTTTTTTTTGTGCACACAACCTCCATTTATGTTGTAAAAATAATGATGCTCGCTCACCAGCCATCAAGAAGAAGTTACCAAGTACTAACACAGAAAACGAGGTAACGAACTTAAATTGCAAAATACAGAAGAAAAAAAACTATGTACAAATCCTAGAAATCATATACAGAAGATTATGTTTATTTTTTATTTTTTGAAATTGCAACACTAACAAACAAAAAAATATCTTTACACATTTATGCATATACATAAAAGAGATATTTATGTATATTTTTCAAAAGAAAAAAAAAATTACCATTTATATTTTTTTTGTGGGTTAAAAAAAAAACTATATATAATATACATGTACGTGACATGATCCCCAGGTGTCGCTTATGGTAACACACGGTTACAATTTTAATATTTTTAGTTTTTAGCTTTTTTATTATGTTTACATTACATTTTTTTTTTTTTTTATTATTTTTCATTTATTATTATTATAGTTTTTCAGTATTTTTTTTTTTTATGTTGCATGTGATTGTGGTAAATATTTATACAAAGTATTAAAATAGAAATAGATACAATTTTAACAATTTGGAAAATATTTTGTATATATATAAAAAAATATAATAAAATTAAATAACAAAAACATGAATTTTCAATAAAAAAAAGACAAATTTTATTACAAAAGTTAACGACGAAAAAATCTAATCAATAAAAATTTACCAACGAAAATATAATCAAATCTAACAAAAAAAAATTTGTATTTCTTTTTCATATTGCAAATCATAGATAACATAGATAGAATATGTTATCTATGTTAAATGTACAACTTTTCATGTTATTTAAAGACAGACTATACATATTTTAATAGATTTATTATTTAAAATTATCTTTGTACACAATCAGTCTGTCCTCTTCCGAATCAAATTGGTGGAACTCCAAAGTGTTGTCTTTATTTTGAGAAAAAGACTAATTTGACCTCAACATTTTCTATATACATATATTTTTATTAAATTTATGTCGAACATAATAATATACAATTACATTATTGTTTATTAATACCGAAATGTATGTATAGCATGACCTAAAGATCACAAAATCAATTAATCAAAATATGCAACTTTGCTCTTTGAATAAATATTAAATATATTCATATTTAAACCTAAAACAAAACTAAGAATTTAATTAAAATAATGTAGTTAAATAATATATATAAATTATAAATAGAGAAAACACTATGATATGAATACATAAAAGTTTATCAATTATTTAAAACTTTTAACCACAATATTAAATATCAATATTTGAACATTTTCTATATAATATTCTAAAATTAATTATCAATAAAATTATTTTAATATCAAAATGAAATTGATTTAAATATAAATTATAATGAAAAAATACAAATCAAGGAATACAATATTTAATTTAATTTCAAAATACATATACATATATGTATTTGTATACGATAAAATTATGCAATAACAAAATTTTATGATCAATAAATAAGCATTTCAATAAATTTACCCTCTGTCATATTTATAACAGTTCTACATATTACATTATTTTGTATATGTGACGTAAGTAAATTTTAATATTAACCAAAAAATAAAAAGAAAATATAATATTTTATTATCAGAAAATGAGAAACCGCACAATATTTAATCAAAACGATAATAAATTATAACTGATTTGAAAATCTGTTACACATTATCGCATCCATAAATATAATTTTTTTTATATAAATATATTAATGGCAATATAATAATGTGAACAAAATCAATATAATATAATATATACGAGTATAATGTTTTGATATTAGTAAAATTTCTATTAAAATTTAATGAACAAAGATAAAAAATTTATGTATTTTATGAAAATATATTAAGAAAATTATATACTTTGTCGTTATATTACAATTTTATTTTAAGTTCGTTTAAATAATTAAATTGGGATAATTTTTTAAAAATAAAAACAACTAACAACACCCCAAATTTACCAAAAGATACTATTGCATATCCTTTCTACAAAATCCTTTAAATATTTATAATCTAAATACTATAGTTTTATAGTATATATTTCGTAAATTAGTGTAAAATCAATAAACATAAATATCAATTTGTAAAGTGCGGTTTAAATATATTTTATATATACATTTGTGTATCTACTAACATAAATATATTTCGTATATTACATATGTATAGTAATTAAAACGTGATTTATGGATAAAACAAGGTGAATTTTCTAAATGTATATTTAATATTATGTGCTAATTTAATTTATTTCATAATAATTTCTACAGATTTCTAACAGGTAAGATACGTTTAACACTTATGGGTATTGAATTTTATATTTAATGTGATAAATTCAGTTTAAAATAATCGAAATTGTATAGATTAATCGAGGGTTACCTGTACAAAAAACCGAGTTTATCGTTTGGTTTTATAAAATTTAATCTGAAACTTTCTAAATTTTGGAATTATTTTACATAAAACATAAAGGATATTAATATTACGTTATTTGCAAAAAAAAAAAAACAAATACAAGGTGCATTGACCGAATTAAAAAAAATATATTTTTATAAATTTAATAATGATTTTAACATTAATTTTCTATTTAATCTGAATATAACTTCTAATGTTAATTTTCTAAATTTGTTCTATTAAAAAACTATCTGAAAATTAAATTTAAAATTGTAGTTTTATAGTAATTTAAAAAAAAAAAATACTATTTTAATATCCAGTTCTGGCGTTTAACTATTGAACAATAAATTACATAGATTTAATATCACATATAAAACGTATTAATATTAGTAACTATATACTATAATGTTTCCCAATATAGATAAACCCTGATTAAATTTATATCATTCATTATTATACCCTAAAGTTAAATATAGAAAATTCGATTTTAATAAATTTTTACTATAATTACAACAAGTAAAAACTCTAAATATTAATTAATAATAATCATACATTGGCACTATATTATTTTTTTATATATATACCAATGTTTGGTAACTTAATCTCTTATATGCGTAAATTTATAGTCAATGTAATTAAATGACTAAAAAATTTTTTTTTAAATAATAAATGATGTAGATATTTTTAAATCCTTTTTTAATTAAGTATTTTATACACTATCAATTTCCATTTCATTAATTATGTATATATTTATTTAATAAAATTTTAAATTTAATTTAATTTAATATATAAATTATAGCTTTTTCTAAAAAAAAAAACAAAATTTTAATTAAATTTTATAAATATCCCTTGATCCATTAAAAAACCGAAAACAACAACAGAATAAAAAAACATATTATTAATTATCCATAATCTTTCAGTCAAAAATTTTATTTAACCCATTCGTCATTTTAATAAAGTGTCACCATCAGAGAGAAAAAAAAAACTCTTATAGGCTTTCAGCGTAATCATAATTCATTGTTTATTGAGGTATTTTTGGGTGTGAGGTGATTTTTTTTTTTTTTTACTGATTAATCGACAATGAGAACAACATAAAAAAAATAATAATGCATAAACCAAAAATATGATTATTATTATTATTATTTAATTATTATTGTTTCTCATTAATTATTAGGACTATTATTATATATGTGTGTATATATAGCTGTAGGATAGGGAGAAAATAGATTGACTTTAATTGATGAAAATTTACATTTTTCCTGACGAAGGAGGGGAGATTTAATAATGACAATAATCATTTATTTTAAAGGTGTCACAATATTTTAATAAATCAACATAAAAAACAACATGATTTTATGTTTGTTTGTTTGTTTTTTTTAATTTAAAGACAAAAAAGTTGGTAATTTGATTAATTAATAAAATGAGATATTGTTTAACTAATTTAATAGAAATATATATACATTTTTTTTCTCAAATTTATAAAAATGATGAACTAAAACTATAATCTATATATAACCATTCCTGATACCTATATAACAACTAAGATTTTCTCTGTTAAAGGAAGAAAATAGATTACACAGATCTCTAAGTAATATATTAAAAAATAAATCATTGTAAATACAAACAAACAGAAATTTTTTACTTTGAATTTTATCATCGTACCTTTAAAATTATGATAATATCAACGTGCGTTATCCTTATAATCTTTCGGGAAATTTTCTTTAATATTACAAAAAGTAAATATTTGGTATAGTAAAATTTTGTTTATTTAGGACAACTTCTAAGTTTTTACTAATTTTAGAGTATATAGAAAGCCAGTGGACGCAATAAATAAAAAAAAGTAAGTATATATTCATGATATTAGACATTTTAGGATAACGAATAAAACCCAAAGTTAAATTAGTTAAATGCATAAGTTTGAAAAAATAAAATAAACTTTCAAATGTTATAGAGGAAGAATTATTTTTCGTATAGTAAACGTAAAAGAATTTTAATTAAATACAATTTAAAAACTCATATATGTTAATATTATTCTGGTAGAGCAACAATCTGATATATATTATCCAGGAAAAACTTTTGTAAATAATTTATTTCAATTTAACTATACATAAAAAAAAATCCTAATATAACTAATGTTTGAAATTAAAATTAATGAAAAAAGTATATATATTTTTTTTTTATAGTCAAAACCAAATTACACACCATTGTTTACCTCTAACATCATCAGTAATGTTATTGAAAAAAAGGCAAAAATATTTTTATTTTTTTTACCATAGTTAAAGTCAAATCCAAAAGGGATTTTAAATAAATTTCAATTTTAATATACACAACATATACAACCCCTAATAGGGTAAGTGTCAATCAGAATGTCAGAGTCAAAATAAAAATAAAAAAAAAAAAAACTTTCCCTAAGGCCAAAAACATCATTTACCTATATGAACGCATGGCAGAGTTCAAATTCCCAAAAAAAAAAAAAAACAATTTTACATCATATACAAACAAAATACCAAAGCCAAAAAAATTTCCATATATTTGAAAATGTGTTTTCAATAGATAAGGAATTTTCATATTTCAGGAGGAAAAAGTTTTTCGAAAAGAAAATTTAATATATAAAACATTTAAAGAAATATATTTTATGCCAAATAATGTTTAGACCGCCGAAAAATAAAGGATTTTGAAATAAATATATGTATATAAATTTATCATAAAGATTTTCACATTTTCAATGTGTGACGGTGATTGCAAATCATTTCTTTTTTAGGTAATTTTATTTTTAAAGCTTTATGAAATTATTTTATATACTCAAAGCGACTGGAATTGTAATTTTATTTTTATTTTAAAGTAACTACAAAACATTTTGCTTTAAAAAAAAAAGAAAATTTCATTTTATATTTAAATAATGAAAAAATAAATTTTCATAGTTTTTGACATTAATTTAATTTTAGTATTAAAAACTAAAAAAAAAATTGTTCGGCTTTGTAACAATTTTTAATTTAATAAAACTTTTAATCAAAAGTCAATGATACAAACAATTCTCATATTTTTATATACTTTGAAACTTTTCATCTAGAAATAAAAACGTTTTTCTCGTAAAAGTTTTATAGTAAAAAAATTCAGTTTAATAATTCCTGTATACAATTAAATTATAAATTTGTTTAATATTCTATTAAAATAAAATAATTTATGGAAAATATAAATTTAAGTCGAATTATTTAGTTTGAACAATTGACAGTGTTGCAATTCTCAGATTATGCTGTAATTGTGCTGCAATTTTCAGCCGCATAAATGTTAGCTGACAACAATTTACAATTGACACTAATTGGTTTGTTTACAAAAAAATTGCTAAATGGTTTGTTTACAAAAACCATTTGAAAGTAAGGGCTCGCCGCAGCTGAGGCTCGTTGACTTTTAAGAGAAAAAAAGCTTAAATTGGTTTTCCGTTACTAAAATAAATCAGTTTCAAACTTCACGTCATAAAAAAAAATTACCAAAATTTTAAAAAATCCTTTAAACTAAACATAGTTAATCATTTTAAAAGAAAAAAACCACACCAATCAAAAAAACCTGGTACAAAATTTTGTCCAAAAATAATTTTTAACAAAAATATCAACTTACTTAATTAGAATAGTTTTGATTATCTTTACGGAGAGAACATAATTTTCTAATTATTAAGGATTAAAGTAAAATTTCAAAGTTTCTATTATTATTATTATTTTTTTCTATAAAGGATATTTTACTTTATATGTTGAAAATTTTCTTTTTTGTATAAAAGTATAGTAAAGGTCTGAATTATGCGCAGATGTTTGCCTCATCAAAAAAAAAAAAATCTTGTTAAACTTTATTATGAAATTTAATTTTTTTTTTTTTTACTTACTTAGATGGAAAAAGAAAAACAGTTCAAAAATAAAACATTAAAAAGATTTAAAACTTTTTAATATATATTTATATATATATTTAAAAAAAAAAAATCTCCCCATTTTCCTTGTGTTTTTAAGGATTCCATATAATTTTTTAGCACTAATTTTATTTTGAATGGTTGAAAATTTGTCGTCAACAAGCTAAACAAAAAGAAAAGTAAAAAGGAAATTGTCTATCTCGAAAGTAGCCAGGAAAATTTTCTTCTAAAAAAAAAATTTTTTTTCAACATATTCAGAGTATTATGTTTTTGTAATAGCATAAGCCTTATGCCTAATAAATGAAAATTCTTCTTTATATGTGAATAACAGAAGAAGAAGAAAAAATAGAAGGAAAATTCTGTTAAATTTTTTTTTTGGTAAGGCAAGAAAATGTTTTGAATAATTAATGAGAATGAATGAGAAGAATGTCCTGTCTAGAAAAATACTATATAGTAGCAAAAGTAAGAAAAAAAATAGGAGAACCACTAAAATATAGAAACCCAACCAGCTTTTTGTGATGTTTCACGTTTTAGTTATCAAATTTACAACTTTTCACACACTCGTTTGGTAGTACGTAATTTCTTTTTGGAAAAAAGAAATACATTTCGAAATAAGAAATCCTCTATTTTAGATGTCTTAATTCCTGCGTTGCACTGATTACCAATTGTATAGGAGTATTCTAAGAAATTACACCAAGAGATATAAGGAATTCGGATCTATTTCTCAATCGAAACCTGTTATGAAGTCAAGAAATACTCAAAATGTTCCTTGGTTAAGATGTGTTTTATATGAAATAACAAGGATTCAATTTTTATTCTTTTTTTTTTGCCAAGTTTTTTTGTCAACATGGTATTTAAAATGAAAGGAAATTCTAATATTATTTCTTGATATTTTCTAAAAAAAAACAGTGAAAAGTAAGATGAGGAAAAAAGATTTTGTAATCTTTAAGGACTCCAGGTGCTTAACTTTATATATTTTGTTGTTCGATTTTTGTTATTTTTTATCTACTCTAGACTAAAAAGTAAAATAAATTTTTCTAGACATTTCAGTTAAGAATCTATGCAAAAAAAAAACTGTTAAAGAAAAAGACGAAATATAAAAGTGAAATATTACTTTATATTTTAAATAAGAAATGATACTTTTTAAATGATATTTTTATGCTTTAACACTTTATTAAAGGTTTAGCCGAATAACATATACCTTAAAAAATTATAAATATTTGAATTTGTTTTCGGCTAATAATAAAAATTAGATCTATAATCATGTACTGGTATCTAACCAACAATCGCGGTAAGAAATTTTAACGTTTTCTTCTAAGGATTTGAAAACATCTTCAAATCCTTAGAAGAATTTTATTTGAAGAGAAAAATATGAAATATTATATACTCATGGCTATAAATAACTATCTGCATCTATTTATATTGCTAAAGATTCCATAAACATTCAATTAAGATGTTACCATGTGAACAATTTTCCCCCTATTTAAAAAAAGAACTCTAACAGATATGAAATTGACTTTACAAAACGCACGAAAATAAAAGATTAGATTAATTTCAATTTCAATCGTAAATATGTGATGGGGAATCATGAAATATTCCAATTAAAAGAATTTAATTCATGAAATTTCAATTGAAATAAAATTATATAAATATATTTCATTTCCATTTAGAAATATTTTAATGTTATTTAAATTCACTTCAATAATCCTATCCTATATATAAATATTAAATATTTTTATAAAAATAAATAATTCCTTGTGTATAAAATTAAATTCTAGACCAAAATTATGATGCAATAAATATGTATTATGTACATATATATAAAACATCATAATTTCATTATAATTCTCCTGTTTAAAATGACAAAATATATAAATTTAAATAAATTTTTACTTAAACCAATTAAATTAATTACTTAACATGCAAATTCAAGTACCAAAAGGATATAAAATATAAATATAATATTATAAAAATAAATTTTAATTAAATTATGCTTGTAAAAAAAAAACAACAAACATATATTTAAATTATAATTTTACCTGTTTCCAAATTTGATAAATATATTTCCCTTAAAAGCATCAATTCATCCTCTGGTGCTGCTGTTATAGAACCAAAGCAATCATTTTCTGGCCAAACTTCCCTTTAAAAAGTATAGAGTTTTTTTTTAATATATTTTTGTAAATTCATTTAAAGTTAAATTAAAGCAAATTGGAAAAATTTATGATAAGCTAAAAAGTAAATTTTCAAATTATAGTGGTATTCTATTACATATATATACCACTTTTAATTTCTCATCATTTAATTTTAAATTGCTCATTTTTACATTTGTTAATCGTATATAGTCACAACACAAGTTTATTTTTTTAATTAAACTTTTAATCACAAAAAAAAGCTCTTATGATAACCTAAAAAAAAAAATGTACATAAAAAAAAATAATTTTTCCAGATTATCCAAATAGGTTTTCATCATTGAGTAGGGAGCAATATAAAAATAATTGTGAAAAATAATTAAAACTGAAGAGATTATGGAATTTATATAATATAATAGTATATATAATTTAGTCTATATGGTAAAATTATTTTTTAAAAACCAACCTACCATTTTATATAAAAATGCTTCATTGAAAACTCATCAAAACGAAGTTTAATTCAATTTTGCAGTGCTTTTTTTTTGTTAATTTTATGTAAAACCGATGAAACTTAAGATATAAAAAAAAAATTTTAAAGTGTGGACGACGACGACAACATAAAAATGAGAAAATTATTTAACTATATATAAGAAGTGAAATTTGCCAGATGTGTAAATGATGAAAAACTTCAAAAAAATAAATTATATACCAATATAAATTTTATAGTAGCGAGCAATTACCATTTATACAACCCAGTCTCCATCATTTTATATATTTTTCTATAAAATAATATTAAAATATCCCCAAAACCAGTTATAACTTTTATGTAATGATTAGTATATGGTTTTTTGTTAGGATTTTTTGTATATGTTGAGGTTAAGGATATAGAAAGCGATCTGGATAAAAGATGATGAAAATAGAATGCATTCAACTGAACAAAGTATAGGTTCATCTATATATATTTAATTTAGTTATTAATTTTATATAACAATTACGCATACACTTGTATACTAAGGAGACCTTTTGTTTATTTTATGATAAACGATTTTCGTTAGATCTATTAAAATTTTCAAATTGTCCAGAAATTTTATGTGAAATTATTTATGCTGAAAATTCGACCAAAATTTTGTAATTTTCAATAATCGATAGTACATTTAGTGGAAATAATACTGGTTTTTAAGTGCAATCAATGGCAGATATTGATAATCAATTTTATTATTAGACTGTTGATAATCTATACATATGTAAACCTTTATTTCAAAATAAATTGTATTTATGAATAAATATAAAGTATAAGGACATACAAAAATCACAAAATTTTATGTAGTCATTAAAACAATTCATAGTGTAAGTCAAAAAGAAATAGTGGACGTACATAAATAAAATTAAATTATGAGTTTGTTCGAAGTTGTTTGCAATTTTCGATATATTAAAATTAGCAAAAACAATTGATGAGTTGGCGCGTTTACTACAAGATACTAGCATATAAATATTTATGAACACTTTTTATTGAATTTATTGGAAATTGTGCTTAAAATTAAATCAAAAATTAAATTTTACTCTTTCAGAATTTAATAGTATTTTAGTAGCAACTGTTCGATATGCATATGTTAACTAATATAATGATTATATTTATGTAGTTTTCTCGTTAGAATTAGGTTATGTACATGTACACATAGCAAAACAATATTATGTGAATATAGTGGAAGGGTGGTAAAACCTTTGATGTGGTGGTGGTGGTGGTTAGGATTTTCAATGGTATATACGTACACAGATACAAGCTTTTTATTTCTTTATTCTCTTGGTTGATATTAAATCAGTAAAATTTCGATGATGATGATGGGCACATTGGGATGTTTTTATCCTTTGCTTTTGAATTATTTCAGTTCATAGAGCTTTTTTATTAAGTGAATGTGAATCAAACTAATAGAAATAAGATTATTTTTTTCTAATTTTCGATTGGAACACTAAAGGTGAAATTTTAAAGGATCATATAAGGATGATCCTTAAAAATTTCATAATAAATTTATTTAAAATTTTGAATTGTTATTAAATATTAAAATAATCTATATAAATAATTTATATAATATAATTCTCTTCGGACAACAATCATTATGGTAACTAGTTTATCCTGTCTGATAAAGTTACAATATTTTTATAAATATATTTTATTATCCTTATACGGTACACTATTTTTGTCTTTATACTGATGAATACACTATATATATACAGACATAATATCCGATTTAAATTTATATTATATTAGATAAACACATACTACATAAATTCAAAAATCTTTTGTATTATCAAATATAATTCATTTAAAGCTCAAGAATATAATATTTATTTGAAAAGGAAATTTGCATATAAATATGAAAAAGGAAGTAATAAAATCTGAATATAGAATAAACCAAAAACCACTTTACAATACTATATGTACTATAAAATCCGGTATATTTATAGATCATAATTAAAATATCAAAATTTTAGAATTTGATTATTTACACTAGAAAGTAATAATATCCTTTCTTTGATATATATATTTATTTTGAGGACAGAGGATTTCATATTTTGTTTGGTAAATATATTATTAAATATGGAAAAAAAGTAAATAGAACAAATTTAAACCACAAAATTACAACACCATACGATAATAAATAAAAGTTATAAAAAAAGATAAAATAAACATAATACTAATACCACTACATTATATACTAAAATTGGATCAAGATTAATGATTTCAATTTGAAATAAAAGTTAACTCTCCAATGTTGATTATGCTGCTTCTATAGCTTTGGGACATTGTTTTCGTTAAAAAAAAACACATTTTTGATTAAGATATTTTCTACAATGTCAAACACTCAACAACAACAACAAAATAACCCCCAGAATACAAAAAAAAACAACAGAAAAGTTCTTGTATATACAATTTAGAAAATTGACTGACAGAATTTTTAACTTTTACAATTAGTCAAAATTGTAATTGTTTGACACAAAAAAAAAAGACTTAAGAGAAAATATAATAAAACCAGAAGGACAATATAAAAGATATTGTAGGGGATTTAGTATTTATGACATAAATGCAAGGAATCGTAAATAACAAAGCAAATATTTTTATGTTCAGGAATTGTAGATATAGCTTTTGCTTTGCAACGAGTGAAATTTTTAGTATCCCATTAGTAGAATAATAGAAAAAAATTATATTATTAGTTCTATTCTTCTAATTCATTCAAAATTTATGTTATATGTTACTTTATTATCAACAAACCAGGATTTTTTATCTTTAATACAATACCCCATAAAAATTTCCTTTTTCAAATCACTTGTGAAAACTATCCTCATATAATTTTAAATGCTGGCACGTTAATAAAGTTTTTCAGATTTTTAATTTTAAGTAATGAAAAATCATTAGTCATTTTTGTAGCCAAATAAATTTTATTAAACAATTTTTTTTTTATGGTTAACTTCTAGGCTTTCACATTTTATACATATGTATATATCGTCGTTTTTTGGCCATTTTACAATTTTATATAACAAAATTAATTTCCATCACCAGTCGGGTATTAATATTTTTTTTGTTCACTAACCATTGGAAAGGAAAAAGGCGTAAAACAAAATATGGGTAAAGGTGTTATTACATAAGCTAAAATAATATATATAAAAAAAAATATAGTATTATATAACCAAAAAAAAAAATTCATATTTATTCATTTTTCTTGTTTTAATTTCAAAACCACCGCAGACAGGTATTATTTAAAGCTCATGTTTAATGAGGTTTTAATTAAATTGCCTGGAAAAATGATGAAAATTTATTTGTCCACGAAATATACGAAATATACATAAATGTAAATAGATAAGTATAAATTTTTGTATAATAATATAAAAAAGTATAATTTTAATGTTAATTAAGTTACGTGAATTTTATGTAACTCATATATGTAATACTACTACATATATACAATGTATAGAGAGATTAATAGAAATGAAAAATAATAATTTTTAATAGTGCATTTTGAGTTTTTACAAATACATTCATTTAATGAACAAAAAAGAACTACAATACAAAATTCAGGATATTATATCTGTTGCGCAATTTATCATCAGTTATCCTTACAACAACAAAAATTAATTAATATATTAAGTGAAAATATTATGTAATGCATTGATGGAATTGCAAATGAAAATATTACTTTCATACATAATATAATGTAATGTACATAATATATATATATATATATATTTTTAATATTATTATTGTTACATAATCTTTTGTCCAAAATGAAATATCGAAATTTATTACACACATTACGTAAAAGGTAAAATAAAAATATAGACATAAATCTATAAAAAAATATTTTTATATATAAAAAAAAATGTTAAATTATATCTTTTAGGATTACTTTAGAAGAAGGACCAACTACTTTTAGCTGTACTATGCAGAATTAAATTCCTACTAATAACTAAGACCGTTTCACGGATTTAATTACAAAATTTAGTTACACGGATTTAAAAAATTTTGTTTCACGGATTCTAAATTTAGTTTCACGGATTTTAGTTTCACGGATTTAATTACTTTAATTAATTTAAAAGTTATTTAGCCAATACAACTTATAATGATTATTTAAGGATAAGAGCAAAAGTCTATACTAAGGTATAGTCAAAATTATATTAAGTAATACAATACATTTTAGAAAATATTAATTTTAGAAACAATTAATTTTTCATTAAAATCAATAAAAATGATTTTTTATTGTCTGGTAAAGTTTTCTGTAAAAATTCTTTCCATTGCTACCAAAAAGGATATTTAATTTTTAGCAAAAAAAGTGCATAGCATGAAGATTCTTTATTCTTAAACAATGTTCCGAATCTTATTTGAAGGAAAGTAATTTTTTATTAATAAACTGATTTAAAATTTACTTTGTATCAAAAATCAATTTTTTATACAAGTATTTTTTAATGAAGCAATTAATTATTTTAAGAAATTATTTAAATTAAAGTAAAATCATTTTTTTGTCGCTATTAAAATATAAAACTAATCTTAGTTTTATTTTTAATAAAGCACAAACGAAAATTATATAAATAACATAAATATTTTATAATTATTTATCATTATTATATCCTTGACTAAATAATATCTATCCTTCTGATATTACAACTGAAAAAAATATATTTTTTTTTATGAAATGCTTTTAATTAACATTCAGAAAAAAAATTAAAAAATGTACTTAATAATTAACCTTTTTTAATCTTCATACTTATATTTTAAAATAGTATATTTTCATAATGATAAAAAAAGGACTAAAACGTAATTTCTTAAGAGAAGTACACTTGAGAAAAAAAATGTTAAATATTAGCTTTGCCAAAATTGCATCGTTAACACTTCTTTCATAAAACTATAATCTGGTTATATAGTTATTTCTATTATTAATGTGTACAGAAAAGAAGGACGAAATTTTTTATAAATAATGTACACTCATTTTTCTAATGTACAAAAAATTAATATAAAGGATCTGTAGAGAATATTACATACAAAAAAAAAATTCCAGACATGGTCATTTTTGGGACAGTGCAGAGAAAATAAATTTAACATCTAACGATAAGACGATAGAATTATTAAATTGTATTTTTTGTATATGCAATATAATTTACATATAAGATATTCATCTGCCTAAAGCAGGATATAGTTTGGGATTTTTTATTTCTATTCATAAAGATTTTTATTTTAGCACGGATTTTAGATTTAGAAAATTATAAAATATATTTTATATCTTAACTAAATCCGAATAGAACTCTAGTGGGACCAATAAATTGGTCTGGAATAATTAAAATTATTTCAGAACAGCAATTGGACTAAGTGGAAATTTTATTTATTGTAAGTAGTAAAATTTACAGTGATCTAATTTTAAAGCAATTCCAAAATATACTATCGATCGAGTCCAATTGCTGACTAGCACTAGAGTGACTCCTCTACTCTACTAAAATTATTAACGTAGTTATCCAAGTATAACAGAACGTTGGAGTCTATTAGAAAGGACCAAGAAGAAGATACAAATTTAAAAATCATTGTAAAATTAAATCTGTAATTTCTTTTACCGTCCATTTATGTACATGTTACTTAACTTTCAATTAATATTCTATAATTTTATAATTCATTTTCAAAAAATTAACTTAGCAGAAAAATAAGAGCTTAAATTAGTTTGTTTTTTTAAATAACATAAACTAACAAAAGCTTAAATTAAAATAAATATATTATACTTGGTAAATATTGAATAATGATAAAGTTTTTCACTCTAACAAAACCACGAACTTTTTAATTCAAATAAATTGACTTAGTGTTGCTTCATTTTTTTTTCAATAAACTTTTGTCCATTTTGTTTTTTCTTCCACACGATTTTAATTTAATAATTTCTCTTTGTTTTTATAATTTTTTTAGTATTTTCAGTGGGAAAAAATCTGCATGAAAGCACAAAAAAATATAAAAACTTTTAAGAATTTTTTTTTTCTTTTAATTTTTAACTAAACTAAAACCACAGTTAAAACATGGCAGTGAATTAAGAAAATTTCAACAAAACCGACCAGGAAAGATGGAAAAAATCCATTGTTTAGGCTCATTATACTAAAAAAAAAATGGAAAAAGAATGAAATAAATTAAGAAATTTTTCTTATTTTGAAGAAAATTTTAACTTTTTACTTCCTTATTTTCTTAACAAAAAGAAATTAATTTCTTGCTAAAGAATAATGAAAATTATTTTTTAACGTTTTTGTTAATGTGTGGAGCATGGAAGCAGCCATTTCTTTTGGATAGAAAACTTTTGATAATCTTGTTTGTAAGTCGTCCATTAAAATATTTCTCCAATAAAACATAAAAATAAATTTTTTTTTCTTACCTTTTCGCATACAATAGTTACAGGTTACACTATAAATTTTAGATATATCCTTTTTTGAAAAATTATTATTTTAAGGATACAAAGTAGAAAAATTATTTTTTTCATATTTTTGATTATAGGAAAAGATGAAGAAACAAAACTTCAAATTCAAAATATGATTGTCGAAAGAAAATGGCAAAAGGATAAGGAATTAAATAAAGCTTTGTGCAATGACTAAAGAATTATAATAGTAACATGTAAAATTCAAGAGTAGACAAATTTCAGTGAACACAATTCGAAAATTATATTTAAATATTTTCGCTTTCAAATCTATCAGATTAAATTTTAATTTCACTTATGGAGAAAATTCAATTTAGAAACTGCTGTGATATTTAGAATAGAAAATCATCCTCTAAAACGATTTAGAGTACTCTGTCTAGATTCTAGATAGTAGGTTAATAAAAGCAATTCAAAAGCAACCGATGAAAAAGAGAAGAAATTAGTCAATGAACACAAATTAAATGAACATTAACAGCTATAAGGATATTTCATGTACAACTACAGGAATATGAAATATTTTGTCAAACAATAAAATGTGAATTTTTGTTATTTTAGAACGGATTTCATATTTCCAATATTTTCTTTTTAAAAACCAATATTAATATTGTTGAATTAATTTTCAAGGATGTTGAGATTATAATTTTGTTCCATAAATGAAACTTTAAGAAATGAAATGTAATTTAAAAAATTTGCATCATTTTCGTTGAATATACCATAAATCTAAAGGAGAGAAACTTATTTGTTTGATTAATGAATGAATTGACGAAAAGTGATTTAATAGTTCGGATTAATTTAAATGCATATCCTTTCTTAAAAGTATTATAGTAAATAAAAATGACAGAATATATAATTTTATATCGATTGTGTTTAAATAGCAATAAATTAAATTAAAAATTAAAAATTTAATTTAACTTATAAATATATATAAGAATCATTATTCGTCGGAAATCATATATTTCCTTTTTCCTTACAAACTTTTCCCATATAAAATCTTATAAAAAAAAAATTCTTAGAAAACTATAAATAAGGATATTCTCTTCTATACTAAACTAAGTATAGTAATAACAAAACTAATAAATTCAATTTCATTTCTTTTACTTTGTCTATGAAAATATATTTAAAAAAAAGCACTTGTAAACCTTCACTAATGTTGAAAACATAATTTTTATATAAAAAAAAACTTATCATAAAAATAATTGGATTTGTTCATAAAAATATTCTTTTAAAAATAGATTTCATAAGAAAAATTACCTGGCAGATCGCATCAATAAAATAGCATGTTCATATTTTTCATCTCTTAAATTTGACAAAATTCTTAAAACACAATCTTCCCTGAAAGAAAAAAAACCAAAAACAAAACAGAAAACAGAAATATTTAAAAAAAAACATAATTTCAGGAAAATGTTAACAAAATGCAAAGAAATATTTATACATCTTTGTTTTTGTATAACCTACTTTTGATCATCGATATTTATATCTGAAGCTGCATCGAATGGTATAGGAATTTCATCATCAGGTATTGATGTGATATCGTTAGCTAATAGCACTGCTATTTCTGTTGATAATCCAGCCCATTTATTTTCCAATATTTCACTCTGGTTATGTAATTAAGAATAAAGAAAGAAAGAAAAGTAAACAAAAAAAAAATTAGTCATTATTTGTTATCCTGTTTTTTTTTTTTTAATTTATTCAACTTTGTATATAGGAAAAAAAAGGATCTATGAAAACAAACATAGAAGGAAATTTAATTAACTAAATGAAATACCAATGAAAAATTGGAAAATGTTTTGTGTACTTAGTATAAAATTAGATTATGTATATAGTTTCATTAATTGAAAAATTAGAGCAATAAGAGTTTTTTCACAAAGTGAATTTTATATAAATATTGACATAATATTTTTTATACTGTTTTATTGCATTAACAATCCATAATTTAATTTATTGACTTTTGAATTGGATTTCATCACGTAAATTATATAAAGTAAATTACATATTATATAAAAAAATTAATTATAGTAATATTTTTTGTCTGAGAAGGAAGAGAACTTAAAAAAAAAATCATTTGTCAACAATACTAATTAAAATATGATTTTTTGTCGAGGCTAATGACTGCGATCTTTAGATATTTTGATAGATTGAAAATTTCTATATGAATAAATCGCGACTCATGAGTCAAAACTGAAAATCTACCCTTAATTTTTATTATATACAAAGTTTTATGCTTTTATTATTCGAGTAATTGACCAATTAAACAAAATTTCTGATATTTTTATATATACATCATGTATACATATATGTACATCATGTGTAATTCATTAAGCTACGAAAATATATTTCACAAAAAAATTTGCCTAAAAATTTGTATAAATTGTTAATATTATCCTTTATTCATTCTAATAGGTAAACGTAATACTAATTTAATATATATATTTTTATTTGTTTACATAAAATATGAATATTATTTCTAAAATGGCGTATATTTAACCATGAATTTGTTTAATGTTCAGTTATTTTTATATAATGTTTGTTTTCAAACATTTTTATCAAAAAATAAATAAATATATTATGTATTATTATATACAAAAAACAACAACCAACCAATAAATTATCCTGGTTACATTGTAAAAAATTCTGTTCCATTTTTATTTTATTTTAAACATGGTTTTTCTCTGTTGCCCAAAATTTATATCTCAATAAAACTCAATTGAGTGGAAAATATCGGCTTATTTTATAGTGAATTTATATCGATAATTTTTTTTTATATAACATTACATAATTTTGTATAAATGACAATCGATCCGAAAATTAAATCGTATACGACAACAGTCACAAAAAATATATTTATAAATAATTTTTTATTTTTATTTCTGATAATTTTACTATTTATACGAGTATAATTTTTCTATAAATTCAATTATGTAATTTAATTCAAATTTATATGTATAATATAAAAAAAATCAATAATAATAATAATAATAATAAACTAAAAATCTTTACTTACATTATTTTCATTTTTATCTTCACTATTAGTAATTTTCATTTTATTTTTTGTTGTCTTTTGTTTTGTAGATGATTTTTTCTTAACTTTACGTTTTTCCTGTACAACAACAGAATTTTTACAAAATTTTTCCATCATTTTCATAAAAATATTTGCAGTTTCGACAACATCACGAAGAAAAGCTCTTATTTGTTTTTTTTTTTTTTGTAAAATAATAAAAAAAAATAAAATAGTAAATTTAAAATTAATTTTTAAAATGTTCAACAAAAAATATAAATTGAATATTTTATTATTAATACTTGATATATGCAAATAAAAGAGAAGGAGGAATAAAAAATTTGTTGAAATTATTCAATAAAATTTATTAAAATATGCAAAATTCTAAAATTTTAGTTTTTCCAATCAATTCAACTATATGGCTGTTAGCGATGATGATTTTGACCTAATTTCCCTACACTATATAGTGTTTAAAATATTTTTTTTATCTGTAATGAAATTTTCCCAACAAAGATTTGCAATAAATAAAATAAATATTATACACAAAAAAAAAATGATTTTCCATTAGGTTGATTTCTAGTTCATGTGGAAATTTGAATGACTTACATAAAGCCACAATAGCACAAAAAAAAATTAAATTATACATATAATGTATAATAAAATTAAAGGATATATTAAATTTAATATTTCGGTTTATGTATCGAAATATTATATTTACTTTTTAATACTATATTTAAAAAAAATTTCCAATATAATATCAAATAGCAAAAATAATTTTAATTATACGATGGCTAATAAATTTTCAATTAATTTTATTGTAAATTAGTAAATTAGCTATATTACAAATTGTCGAAATTGAAAATAATTTGAGTTCGTTTTATTACTGCATTAATCTAATAAATTGATATAATTGTACTAAATTTGTAAATTTAATTGTATAGATAATAAAATTAATTTTACTAAATATATATATTTTTATTCTAAAAAATTACAATATTAGTATAGAACGAAATATATTTCAATGGGATAATTGGAAAAATTGATTTTTTAAAGTATTTATTTACAAATATTTAATATAAATTCTAACAATGAAGTTGGTTACATAAGTTTATTTTCGATTTCCTGTGAGTAGGTCAATTACAGTCAAATTATATAATATCTACTATTTAATTTGATTATTTAAAATAAAATTCATTATAGTTACAATTAAGTATATTTAGTATAACATGTATTTTTTGTCATCTATTTAGCATATTTCGTACACCCTATAATTTGTAAAAATTAAATGGAAAAGGGAGCATCATATTAAATATAAAATACCTATATGTACATATAAAAATTGATCTACTAAACATATAAAACAAAAATTTATCTATTTATTTACCTTTAAAAGAATTTAGATATACAAAAATTACACTGTTAACGTTAAATTTAACTATAAAGAATCATTTAGGTTCGCATGCCGTTGAATCAAATTATATATGTTTTAGCACGAAAGTGTAAATATAAAAAAAAAATACTCTTCATTTATCATCTATCTATAAAAATTTTAATATATTCTAAAATAAATTGAATTAATTAAGTGAAATTTATTACTTTTATCAAAAGAAAATAATTAAATATTAGAAAATTGTTAAATTTCAATTAACCAGAGTATATAATATCATTTTTGTTGTAAAACATTTTTACACTAGAGTAAATGTTTTCGATATAATTAAATTTGTTTGCCTATAAAACACGATATTTTAATTGAATTTTTGTTTTTTTTTACAATTAAAATATTTAATAATGGAAGCTGAAATTTCTGTCTTTTAGATTTCAGAAGATAGAAATATAATTTATCTTTAATGGAAATAAATTATTTTTTAATGAAATTTATATTTGTAATTGAATTTTAAGAATTCTGGAGGTTTTTTATATTTTACTTCCATAAAATCGTAATTTATGTATTTTTGATTGAATATTATCAATAAAATATATTTAAATTTTTTTAGGGGGGTAGGAAATGTTGTTACATTAAAATCAAAATTCAAAAATTCTTTTTGAAATACTAACATTGATTGAATTTTATCTCGTTACAATCACAATCATTTTCAAATATAAAACAATGATAGCCACAATTTAAATTTGAACTGACATTTTTTTTTAACTTTTTCATTTATTTAAAATGTCAATTTTACAAAATGAATTCAATAAAACCACAAATTTGAATTGTGAAACTGGGAATATATAAATATATTCGTCATTCTCTAATATGAAATATGGTTTGGAATTTTGTTAAAAATTTATAATTTACTGAATTTCTAATCGGACAAAAATGGTTAGAAATTCAGTCCATTGTAATTACATTATGTAATGTTACATTTATAAAACAAAAATGACATTGTTGCGGTATTAAATTTGAAATAAATTTAAAAGTTTCAGCGTATGTAATGCAAGTTTTTCATTCATAAAATATCATTAAATTTATATTGAACAATTATATTTAATTAAAGACAAATTTTAATGCAATAAATTTTTATACAGTGTTATATTTCCTATATACATATAATTTTTTATGAAGTAATTTAATATATAATAAATAAGTAATTAATTTTTTAATCAAACAAAATCAATTCAAAAATCTTTTAAATACTCCAAAAAAATATTTTTATTGATATTTATAACACTTCATAGGAAATTGTATAATAAATAATATATATCAATTTGACATCATCCGAATTAAATTTAATTAGTATAAATTACATAAAGCAATATGTATATATAAATGTAGTTAGCTAAAAATATCGTCTCCCACCCAACCCTAAATTTTCCTGACATAAACTCTGAGAATCAACAATTTATATATAGATTACTTGTACAATAGTTGACAGAAACCAGAAAATCCTTTCTAATATGAATATAATATTATATAGTATAGAAATTTGTGTGATTGCATCAATTTCAAATAATCATTATATAACTTTATAATTTATTCAAATATTTAATTAGCTGTCCATTAATAATATACAAGAGGAAAATTATTTATTTATTATGCTTTTAAAAAAGTATCTCCTCTGTGTTCAATTTCTATAATGGGGTGAAGTGTTAAAATTTAAAATTGAATTTTCACTTCCTATGGGAGTTTATAATATCAATTTTCATATGATTCATATGTCATTTTCATTTTGAAATTTATTATCACAAGAAAATTAGATTAAATGAAATATTTTTATTGTATAAAGTTATATGGAAAAAAAACTTTTATTGGGAAATTTGGAAATGATGAAAATTATACAAAATTGATTTAAAATTTAATGCCGCAATGAATATTCTTATTAGAATAATTATTATAAAGACATAATTGTACTAAAATTATGTAAAATTTTCAAATATTCTTTCAATTTACATCAATAATTTAAATAAATTATTGTAGTAGTACCTTTTATTACACAATATTAATTTCAATATTAAATTCTCATTTTTCACAGTAAAATTTTCCAATAGTAATATTTAATTTTATAATTTAATTTAATGTAATTTAAAATTATTAAGGAAATTAATTTATTTTTTATATATATATTAATTAGGAATATTTAATTAAACCAAAATTATTTTAATTCAAAATAAATTTATCAATCGTAAAATGAATTTATATATAGCAAAAAATTATTCATATTGTTAATATAATTTGCAATTGAAAATGGAAAGAAAATAAATGAAAAAAAAATGATACAAAAATAAAAAAAAAATATAAAAAATTCATTAAATTTCGATTAATTTAAATAATATATATAAATAATAAAAATTTGTTCAATTATTCTGATTTAATTGCTTGTAAATATATTTAATAATGAAAATATTTGTTTTAAAATATATTATATGAATATAAATAATTTAATCGATCAACGAAAATTAACACATTAACGGAAAATATGCAAACCCAAACGTACATATTTATACAATATATATACATATATATGCATTTAAAATTGTATCCGTCAGGATATCAAAAATTACTATAAATTATTTATAAAATAAATATTTAAATTTTTTTCGTTTTTATGAAAACATCAGGACTTTATATTAAAACAATAAATTACAGAAAATTTTACACAAAAAAAAACCAAATCTGTGAATACATTTTGCAACAACCCAAAACTAACGAGGAATTCCCTTAAAAAAATAAATAAATTTTACTCTGACTCTATAATATTATTTACACAGCATGGGACATTTTATTTCCACCTGCTGTATAGAATTTTACATTATATAAACTATAAAGAAAGAAATGACTATTTTAAGTATACATTAATAAAGTTATTGAAAATAAATGAAAGTCTTATATTTATAGAGGACCACTAAACTTATATATTTTATTTGAGCAAAATATTTGACATAATTTTCTCCTTTTTCCTTTAAATTTAAACTATAAAAAATTCTGAAATATTTTCAATATCGTTTTAACTAATCCAAATGTTGTGACACACAATTTAAAATTATTTATAAATTGATTTTAATTTCTTAGGAAAATAAACTATATATTAAATTCCAGTAGAAAATCAATATTTTTCTTAATTTTCTTTTAAAAATATTTTTTTGTTATCCTTTTTTTTTGTCTATTTCGTTTCAACATTTCGTTCATTTATTTTTAATTTATATTTATTACTTACTTAGTGCTATGTGACTCATTGTAGTTCATTAGTAAATGCAAAATTGTCTCACGATACTCAAGGACATAACAAACATTGTTGAGTAGCATATCGAATAGACTGTATGCCTTATCGTCCTTAAGTTTTTGCAATGCCAGCAAGCTAAGAAGCAATTCTCGGAATGTCTTTAATTAAAACGAAAAAGATAAGATAGCATTTATACGTATAAAAAGAAATTATCTGTGTATACAATAGTTATAAAAAAATATAAGGATAACTAGTAAAAGAAAATATTATATATGTAAAAAATGGCTACAAAATGGATGATAAAATGTTTAACTATACGACTAAACTATAAAATGGTGATGATGATGACAACAATGCACACACAAGTAGCCCAAAGATAATAGCACAGACAACAAAAAAAAAAACATTTCCGGTTACACGATGATATAACAATAACAACAAAACAGAAAATAGAAAATAATTAAAAATTAATATTAAGAAAAGAAATTTTCTTCCTTGTGGAAGAGATAAAATTAATGAGTTTTTAAAGTGTGCACGTAATATAATTGTAAATTATAAGAAAACTAATACTGAAGATGAAGAGATATAATAAATGTTGTCATTTCTTACAAATTTTACATTGTTTAAATATAATTTAGTCTTTTAATTTGAAATTTTGTAGTATATAAAAATGAATATAATTTTTAATAATAGAAAATGTATTTACCTGACTGGCGACATGTAATCTTCGTGCCCATAATCTAGATTGTTTTTTATCTGAAGTAATCATGTCCATGTGATTTTGCATTCTTGTTAGAACCCAATGAAAACATTGAACACTCAGAGATTCACTATATAATGCAGTAAAGAAATAGTGATTATTTTACAACGTTATTATAGTATATAATTAAGTATAGTTGACAACTTGATGAATATTCATTGCGATTTAGTATAAAATATAAGGATTGATTTATTAATTGATAAATTTTGAAATCCACATAACATTAAATACGAAATTATAGAAATAGTAAACCAAAATAATTATAGTATTTTTACATTCCAATTAAGATTTTTTACAAATCAAATTAAAATTTTTGTTACAAATCAATAATGAAAAAGATTTTACAACAATTATTATTAATTTTATAATTTAATACTATACATACGATCTTCTTAATGACTAATTTGATTTGGAAAAAGACTAATTTGATTTAATAAGACAATAGCAATAGAGTATATAGAGTATATAATATATATATATATATATATATATATATATTATATATATATTATATACTCTATATACTCTATATATATTATATACTCTACTTATATATAGATAATTTAATTAATACCATTTTCAAAACCTAAACATTTTTTTTGTCAACAAAATCCAAATAAATTAATTGTTTTACATTTATCCTCTCATCTGTATTTAAAGTTTTCAAACGAAAAACATAAAATTTTCCTTGATTTTTCTATGTAATAATCCCATAACCAATAAAATAAAAAAGTTTTTAAAAGTTCCATTAATCTTCAATCAAAAACTAAAAAAAAAAATTTATTTGTTCATCTAAACTAAAACCCAAAAAAAAAAAAAAACCAATTTCAACCAAGTAAAAAAGAAATCAAATCCAATATCAAAAGTTATTTTATCTCTGATAAATTTTACCTTTAATTTATTTATATATAAAATTTCTTCTTCTTTTTATCTATTGTATTTACTTCAATTTCTTACCTAACTAAGTGCAATTGAAGTCCACTCAATCGATTAAATTCCATAAAAAATCTGATTGCCCATAGCAAATACGAATCATCATGTGTTCCACTATTAGAATTACGTTCCAAAACACGTCTGACTTGTCGAACTAATGTATTATATGCTGACCGCAAAACCTCAATGCAATATTCTCGTAGACACAATCTGATTTTGAAAAATAAAAAAATAAAAAGACACATACACACACATAGGAAATATAGAAAATATGCAATTGTATTTAGGAGAATTTATTCAAAAAGTAAAATAGAAAAATTTGTATTTACTTAAGTCTACTTGCAAAATATCATTTGTTTGATTTAAATCAACTCAAACATTTTACATTAAACTAGTTTAAGCCCGAAGGACTCAAATTGATTACATTTTTTCTATCAATTTTTTTTTTTTTGTAAGGTATAAGGAATATCAAAAGAAAAGGATATAAAAAAATTTGGAAGATAAATAACTTTATTGGTAAAATTATAGATAAATGCAAAAAAATATATAAATATTGAAATTATGAAAATGTACCCAATAAATCTTGAAGGTAGATACGATATGGAAACAGAAGAATTTAAATAATAGAATAGAACACAATAACTAAATGAATCATTAGTTGGATGAATTATATTTGAATACCGTACCAATTTGAATTAGGAAATCCGGAAAAGTGTTGCAAAATTATATCTACCAAAATTTCAAAATTATTGAAATATCCAAAAAATATGATTAATAAAATTTCAACGTACTTTATACGCAAATTAAAATTCTAGAAATTTCGTAATTTTAAATTTCATAACCTTTCTTCAGTCATCATAAAAATTATTATCCTTCATTATATAAAATACAATCTGATAAATATATTATACATACATAATAGTAAAATAATATTATCCTTACCTTACAGAAAATGCACTTCTACGTTCAGAATTATTTTCTTCTTTAACAAGGCGAAAATTTCTCTTTTGTTTTGTTTTTTCTATATCCAAATCAATAGCAACAGCACGTTCTAATGATTGATGACATATAATATCCTTATCTGATATTGATTTAACATTTTGTATTACATAAGTACCACCAAAACGTGAGTGTCGACCAGGCGGAGGATGGGCAATTAATTTTTGTTTTTCACGTCGTCTAGCTGCTATTAATTCTTTTTCGTCACGTTGTTTTTCAATTGCACTACGTTGCAATGAAGCATCAGCCAATGAGGCAGCTGTCTACATCATTAAAAATCAAGATAAAAATTATAATAAAAAATAAAATATGATGGCAGCAAAAGATAAAAAAAAAAAGGATAAGTGCAAAAATAATAAATTTAATCAGGAACGAAAATATATACTATATACTACGAGTATAACATTAAACTTCATAGTAAATTAAAATATATTGCATTGAAAATAATTTCTTTATAATAAAATTTAAAATATTTTTTTTTATATAATAAATTTAAATTTGAAATAAGTAAAAACAGGATAGAAGCAACTTAACTTACCTGTTCCCTATATAATAAACATAGTATTTCGAGTGCATGAAGATGATATTGATTTTCATCAGATGAACTTAAAACATATAAAATTAAATCAAGCATTCCAGATTGATGTAATGCCCATATAATTTGATCATGTAAACTAGCATCATTATCAGCACGACATTCAATTTCTGGATTTGCTGGTACTTGTAAAACATTACGTACAAGAACAAGAATACGTTCAATTAATAAACCTTGTTCTTCACTACGTAATGACCAATCCTGTTAATAATTAAAATATTAAGGATTTTAAAGAATATAAGGAAATTTAATAACAGTCACTTAACATAAATTAAAAGTCATTTAACAGTAATTTAAATAGATTAGCATTATGTTGATTTAGACTTTGAAAATATTTTGAAATAATAAAAGTCTGTTTGTTTTTAAAGATGATTGAACGACAAACTCTTCATAATTCATAAAGCTAATTAAGTTTATAAATTTAAAAGTTAATCAATTAAATTAAAGATGGCAAAATTAACGTAATTTTTTACCAATAAAGAAGTTATTTAATTAATTAATCAAATCAACAAAACAAAAGGACATTAATCTAATTCTACGATACTAAATAAATTATTTAAAAAAAAAAAGATGTGTAACAACTTTATTTTCCAACAACAAGAAAACAAATCATTTAAGTATTTATAGAATATTTTAATATAATATAAAATAAACAATTTCAACATAATATTAAAATTTACAATTTATTTATATTTATTGTTTTTTGACAAAAAAAAAAGTGAAATTATTTAAGGACAAAAAAAATACAATAAATTTAATTTTTTTATATCCTCCAATGAAACAAAACACAGGACTAAACAAAGAAAAAATATGTTTTAATTTTCTATACAACAATCTACAATAAATTTTATACTTTCTCCAGATTTGCATGACACTCTAAATCACTTTCCCCAAAAAATACAAGACAATCCACTACACTGCCACCAAAAAAAGTGCCCAGTTTTGTAAGAAGAAAGAAAAAAAAAAGGATCGAAACTTTTCTTTTTATATTCAATTCCCAAGACAATTTTAATATTAAATTTTCCAATTTCAAGTTATATATTTAAATTTTTTTCATTTTTTTTACTCCCATCATATTCGATGTCCCTTTAAATTGTTATATTGATTTCGAACTAAAGAAAAAAACAACCGGAAAACTGAATTTCATTTTTCCTTATTTCGTTTGTCTCTCTCCTCACATTTTATATTTTGAATAATATTTAAAAAGTGATTGTAATATCAAGGCAACAAAACAATCTTATTTTAGAATAGATATAAATTTTTTTTGTAGATAAATTATTTTTTTTTTTTTTTTTCATATAGAATAAGATGAATCCTTACTAAGAGAGGACAAGTTAAGTTCAAGAGGACGATGAAAACAAAATAAATAAACAGTATATCTTGTATAGTGGTAGGAAGAAAAAAATATTTATATCCAAAAATTCAGTTTGACTGATCATTTTTATTTTCTTCTTCTTCTTTATGTGTTGTTGTCGTTTTTTCTGTTGTTACTGTTGATATTTATTTAATGTTGCCTTTACTTACAAATAAGCTTCTCCGGTTTTAGCTAATAGTTGTTGGATAGTCATATTTTATTCATGAATCCCTGATGGGATAGAAATATTTTTTTTTTAAAAGAATTTCAGTTTTTCTTAGATATAGAGTAAAATATAGATTAAAATCTTTTTTTTCTAATATTTATACTATAATATACTTATTTATGTATATACATTTTTTAGATATTATATATTTATACATTATATTATAGGAAATATCGCATATTTTATAGAAGTTTATGATTTTTTTTTTTTGTGATTTTCTAAAGTTTCTCAAAAAAACTTTTCTTTTTAAATGTTCACCAAAAAAGGATTATTAAGACAGAACAAAAAGTAAATTCCAATTTTAAAATGTTGTTATAAAATAGTATAAGAGCTGCAAAGGATAAAATTGAAATTTTTTTATAGTTAAAATTTGGAGCAATCTAATTCTAGACATTAGTGGTTTCTAAGATACATTTAAATAAATATTAAGACGACTTTTTGATGTTATCAGTCAAATTCATTTCATAAAATTCAATTTAATTATTTGAAATAGCTTATACACTACAAATGTTAATAAAGCTTAAGATTTGAGAAGAATTATAAAATTATAAAGATTCTTTTAAGAGTCTTATGCATTTAATTCGAAATTCAAAATATATTGAAATTTCAATTATGGAAATTTTACTTTTTAATTGAATGACCAGAAATTAGAACAAGTTTTCAAATAACTTAAGTAAATTAAAAATAATTTTGAAATTATTTACAGACTGTTGATATTTATTTAATGTTGCTATTTAAATTAAATTAATTTAAAATAAATTTCGTTGTGAATTAATATGTTTTAGTTATTTCCATAAATTTTTACAACAAAAAACTGTCAAATAATTTTTTTACAGATAATCGTAAGATTTTCGAACGTAAAAAAATTAATATTTTAATATTTATACTATAATATACTAATTAATATATTAATTAAGTAGTAAAATGAGAATTTAATTTTAATTTCTACCATCTGCCATCGAATAATTAACAGTCGAAATACTGAACTGATATTAGTTTTTCTTATAAATGACTTTTATCTTACTTTTATTTTATTGTTTTGGAAAAAATATAAATTTTACTTAATTTTCCGGTTGAATAGAAAAAATATATAAAATATCTATAAACCCTTTTCTATATTATCACCAAAAAAAAATTTCATTTCACCATCATTTTTAAAGTACACAAAATTACAAAAAAAAAAATACTTTTTTTTTTCAAAACTTTCTAAGTACAAATTTAATAATTTTCAAATAAAAAATAATTTTAAATTATTCTAATCTTTTACAATTAACAGAAATTTAAAATTCCACTAAAAACTACCAAGATAAAAAATTTCTTATTAAAGTAGAGAAAAAAAGAAAACATTTATGTGTTTTCTCATTTAAAAGAATTTTTATGATATTAAATTTCATGTAGAGTGGAGGAAGGAATCTTTTCGATCAACGAAATAAAATATATATATAAAGAAGAAAAGTTTAAAATTAATTTTTTTGTTAATTTAGAAATTTTCATAACAATGTGGTAATGTTTTTTATTTTTTTAATAAAATAATATAAAATTTCTGTACAAACTTTACATAGACCCAAAAAAAAAATATCTTTTTCATTTTCAGAATTTAATAAAAACTGTAAACCATTTAGTAAAACTTATTCAATTTAGTATGAAATTTTCAAACGCAACGCACCCACAAATATAATACATATACGAATTGTTTTTAACATTTTACAAACCAGATGGTTTTCATTTAATATATATAATAATAAAATTTTAATAATATTTTTCAATTATCTGAAAAAAAATTTAATTGAACATTCTGGTTCCATTATTCAAATATATTAACAATTATATACAATTAAAGTCCAAACCAAATTATAAAGTATAAAGATATAAGCCATACTCAGATTTCTACAGCTGTAATTACTCTACATCTACATAATTTATAATTTTAAAAAATATATATTCACTTTATGAAAAAAATAATTGTAAATCTCACATTTATTTCATCTACTATATATTACAAAAAAAAATTTCCCACATTTTTAATATCTTCTCCGATAAAAATTTTCAACTTAAATTATTATTTAACTATTTATAATTTTCTGATTTTTACTATCGGTTTCAAATGGATAAAAACTAGCTAAGTAATATTATTATTATTTTTATCAAAAATTCTTATTAGTTTTTTTTTTTTTACAGTAGCATATTGGCCAATTTACAAGTTAACATAACATTTTATTACCATTCAAGAAAAACTATATTGCCTTCTAAACTTTTTGAAAATTTCAAATATAAAATATATAAAGAAAAACACACTCTTAATGGCAATTAGTGGTATTTTTCTAGAATTTTCAGAAATTTCGAATATTTATATACATACATATAAATATATTTTTTAAGTATTATGTTAATGGGTAAGGAATTTCCTACATTAAAAGAAGAAACAAAATAATAATGATAGGAAAAAGAAAATTTTTTTGAAAAGATCTTTAATGCCTTTTTTTTCTTTTTGATTTTTTTTTGAAAATGAGCAAAACCATTTCAAAGGAAAAAGTTATATCCAAATATAATCCTTGGTTCATTTCAGTCGAAAAATAACCCTCTTTAATTTGACCAGAAATAAAAAAAGGAAAGCAAGAAAAAAAAGGACTAAATAAGGTTAATAGTATATATGTCCTTTTGAGGAAATGGAACAAATTGAAAAGGTCTCCAAAATTTCAGAGTTTACTTTATAATCATGATTATAATATATATATAAATTTTGAAGTATTTTTTAAGGATATTATATATAAGTATATATGTATATTATTCAACGAATTGGATTTAAGATTTAACATTAAAAATAAAAATATAAATTTCACATTAAATTCAAATTTATATAGTTCAATTATAAATTTTCAAAGAAATTTAATAAAAACTTTTACAAAATCCAAATTATTTTACTGAGAGTGAAAAAAATAATTATTTCTAATTTAAATTCTAATTTATTTGTATAGCTACATCTATAAATTTGTTCAATCAAATTATTTTGTGTATAGCTAAAATGAATAATATTATCCGGTTTATATAATTTACAACATACTAACTACTCGTTTAATAGAACGATAAATAAATTTTTGAAAAAAAATATATATAACATAGATATTGTATACATTTTATATTACTTACACAATCCAATACTTTATGTAATCTTTTTCCTAATGATGCCCAAATATAATTCGATGTAAATCCTTCTTTATACCCTTGTAGGATATCAATCAATTCAAGGTAAATTTTACGACCATGATTATCTTTTGGTATTCCCTCACGATATAATAAAAGTGTAGGATTTGTTAAAATGACAAGTAAACGTATTAATACATCTGAATATTCATCATCATCAATATATGTTTGTAACATTGGTACCAAATCGGTTTGTAAAACTTTTGATTGACCCAAATGACGACGATATTCATGATTATCAAGATCACGTCGTAAAATCCATATTAAATGCTACAAAAACCAAACGAAAGACAAAAATATTTTACTTTTCTTTGTTTTCTACTAAATTTATATATGTTCACTTTTTGTGTCCATAAATTTATTTTAATACCTTTAATCCTTGTATTGCATCTGGTTCAGCATGATAATTTTCACCATCATTATATCCAAGTGCTGCACAAGTTGCATCAATATCAGCAATGAGAACAGACATAGTATAAAATAAAGTTTATTTCTTTTATGAGATTTGATTCTTGTAAAAAAAAATACAATCTGTAATATCACTTGATTTTTATATTTATAAAATAGTTTAATTGATAATATATTAAATTAAATTGTGTACTGAAATATATTCAATAAATAAACACAACACATTTTTTTTGCTTTATTTATTATTATTTTATTCTTATTAAAATTTTGACAGTTCACTTATAGAGAGAATTAAAATTTTCGCGCCAATTTGTATTTATAAAATCAGAGTTACCGTGCTTGTTTAGTAGGGGAGTATATTTGATTTTGAAAATTTGATAATTTCAAATTAATATTTATTTAATATCAATTATTTATTTTAAAATATACTTTTTAATATTTTTCATTAATTGTTACATAATTGAGTAATAAATATTACCATGGAAATAACAAAATGATTAATCTGCAAATCTACTTTCGTGGCTACAGAAAGAAATTGAGACTCATCAACACGTATTGCAATACCAGAATTTACATTATAATTTTAAATAAAAATTTATCACCTAAAAGTATGCAATTATATTTTTAAGACAATTATTTCTTTATTATAAAAAACCTCCTATAATTTGCATATCCAATTTCTTTAAATTCTATAAAATAAATAATATCGTCGTAATGTTATTTTAATATTTCAAAATATAATAAATAAATATTTAAATTAAATATAAAATAATTAATTACAATAATTAAATTAACTAAACAAAAAAATATTTTATATTGAAAAATTTATTGTACTGAAAAATTCTATTAAAATTAATACTTTTCAATTTAATTTCATGGTTGATTTAAATAATGAAATATTCTATACCATTAAAATTTCTTACATTTTTCTTATATAACAACATAATTTCCAAAAAAAAGAAGAAGATAATAATAACTTTTAAATAATTTGAATAAAATATAAAATTAATAACATTAAAAATCTTTTCTCCTCTTTTTCACACTAAAAATAAAAAAATATTTTCTGTAGACATAAATTTCTCAATATAGAAATTAGAAAATTAATAAAGAATTTTTTTTTGATAAATCAGTTTAACCTTATCACATAAAATTTATATTATATTATATATATATAAATAATAAATATTATACATAAATATGATTATAGAAAAAAATAAAGAAACTTTTAATAAATTATCAACTTAAAATAAATGAATACAAATTCGTCTTACAATGTCATTAACGTTTTAGTATAGATAGATGTATATATATAAATATTGTGTCATGAAAGAAATTCTATATAAAATATAATAACAAAACAAAAAAAAAAGTAAAGATTCCGCGGCAGATAAAAAGGAGAATCCTTTTTGCCTTCTGCAAAAAAAATAAAAAAAAATTAAAACGAAAATAACTCCACGCCGTCTAATCTTATTCTCATTCATCAAACGGGTAATTGCCTTCTCTTAGACATACATCAATCTTCTCCAGAAACTGACTTATTACTTCAATTTGTGACATCCTTTTGTATCATCATGGGGCCGCATCACCAGGATAAATAATGACGATGGTTTATATATATAATATTAAAGAATCAACATTCTCAAATATTAATGTATATAGTATACGTATTGTATATATAATATTTTATATCCTTGAATTAATTCGTGACCTGAAAATATTTTAGTATTAGTGATTTTTGCCATTTGTTGTAATATCACAACCAAAAAAAGAAAATTTATATTATATTATATTTCCTTTGGCTAGTTTCATCAAATTTCGCAATATAAGATAAATTATATGAAAGGAAGATAAATTCTTGTTATTTTTAATTGAAATTAAATTGTATAAGTGTGGTGGTGAAATTGAAGTATTATTTTATTTATATAGTGACATTCGACTATTGATGGTGAATTTTCGAAATTGTTCTATAATTTATTTGTTTTTTTGTTTTTTTTTTTTGTGAAATAGATGGACAACAATTGAAATTTAATCTCAAACTTATATTTATGGTTTTATTTTCAAATAATATTTATATACATAGTTGAAGATAATTGAAAAATTAATATGGAGAAAAATAAAATTTCAATATGAATTTAATACTATTACAAGCAGAATTTTCAAATAAAACTATATAAATTTTCATTTAAATTTCACGAAAAATTCAATTAATATTTATCATATTTTTATTTCAATTATTTATTGTTTTTCTCCAAATTCTTTTAAAATGAAAAGTTATTAACATTTATCATTTTTGTTTTAAACAAAAACTATTATCATTCATTCTATAATCATATTATTGTATATACACATATATGTGTACAACCTCATTCAAATAATAATAATTATTTATATTTTTGTGAAAATATTTACGCCCAAAAGGTAAAACTCCTTTTCATAACTAAACACAGGTATATATGTACACAAAACTGAAAGGATTGTGAAAATTTTTGAAAAACTTTCAAGTCAAAGGTCCACAATACCTTTTGTTGATCTCCCAATACATATATACAACATTATTATTTCACCTATTTTTGTTTTTAAACAACCAACATCATGTTTATATAATGCGATATAGATATTTATATTTAAAAAAAAAGGACTCTTTAAATATATATTGAAAAGGACATTTAAAACCTTCACTAAAGGTTTTTATATCTATAACCTGGTGGTCTCATTAATGTCATTTACATTGCATCGTTTCGGTTTTTATTGTTCCATTTAAGCATTTTTGGTTTTTTTATTACTTTGATTTTTATGTGGCCAGAAAATTTTTGTATTAAATAAAAATCTCAGTTAAATCCTTTGATAGGATTCGAAAAAATAAATGCTTTAAATAAAATACGAAAATATTGGTATTTTTAATTTATATTAAAATTATTTGAAATATTTACGTAGAGTGAGATTTAATTCCTTTTTTTCTTTTTTTTTTAATTACAATTTAAAATAAAGAATTCGCTTTAATTTCTGTTTACATTAATTTTTTTTTCAAAAGGTCCTTTTTTAACTCGTTACTAACAACTCATTCTTCAAAAAAAAAAAAAAATGAAGTGGTTTATTTATTTTTATTTATGCTCCTCTTATAAAAAAAATATTACTTATTTATTTATTTTTATTTTTGAAGATATTTACCTCAATTTGAAGTTTTTCCTATGTAAAAAAAATTATGTTGACAAAGTACTTTTTTAAAGAAAAAACAAGAAGAATATTAAATGAAGAAAAATGAAATTTTTAGTGTCATATTTCAATGCAACAGAGTCGTTATAAGAAGGACATTTAAGAATTCTTCAAAACTTTAATAGCACATTGTTTATTTATGCTCTTCAAAAATAAATGATAAAATACTTTACAACAACTAAAAACAACAACATAACTAAAATGTTAATAATTTAAATATTTATAGTTAAGTTTAAAGCATTTTTATTACCATTTTTTTAGTTGTTACAAGATAAATATCAAATGTTTATTTTTAATTATATTTTTAATAGAAATATTGAAGGATTCTCTGACAACATATTGAATCATTTAACCATTGTTGAATCAGTTTTTTAATTTAAAATATTCCAGATTAGTTTATTTAACTAATCTTTTTATTATTAGTTTATTACTTTATCCAGATTAGTTTATTAGTTATATTTAACGAAAAAAATACCAAATTATATAAAAACTATTAATTTAATTTAAAATATTTAATAATTATTAATATAAGTAAAAGAATGCTTTTACATTTTTCATGTAAAGATATTTCATATATACAAATATATTATTTCAAAATATTTCATTATTGCTTTTCATAAAGTTCTATATAAATATAGTTTATAAAGTAGCAAATGTTTGCACATAAAATATTAATTAATATATACGATTTGAAATATTCTTTTATGGAAGTACAGAAATACAATTACACAAAATATTTGTATACATATAGTTAAGGAATTTCTCATTTAAATTTATTAAACTTCAATCAAATGAATCCAATTAAGATTGAATTTCTTCTACATTAATTAGTTTATTCTCAATTATTTATTAATTATATAATTTATCCATAAAAGAAAATATAAATTTTTCTTTTCAAAAAAATTCCATAATAATATAAATTAGAATTAATTTTATCATATATAAAGTAATTTTATATAATTATATAAAGTCTATGTTATTATATAAAACTGATAATTGACAAATTCACGCATTTATCCTTGATTGATTCATAAGAAAAGCGTTTATTCAAAAAAAAATATAAAGAAATAATTTTATATATAAAAATATAAATACCATCATCCTTTTTCTATACAGAAAAATACCAATTTTATTATCCTTAAACCAGTAATAAATTTATCTTTCTTTTGAATATATTCAAAAAAAGAAAAAATTAAATAAATAAAAGTTATCGATAGACAAAAATATTTATATATAAAGATGTTTCATTGTACACTCTTGATTTTTCTATGGAAAATAATGAGAAAAAAAAACTTTTATTCTTTTGCAACATAGAAAATATAAATACATAATAATAATTTTTTTTTCCTATTATATTTAAGAAAATAGAAAATTTTGGTTCGGTGCTTTTATAATAGATGGCAAACAGGCGTGAAATAAATTGCAATATTATCTTTAGTTGGCGTGCTAAGAGAACCGAAATAAAAAAAATTGAAAATATATATGTATACGAAAAATTCTGTAAGGATAATAATAATAAGAAAAGCATTATTTTCGTTACGCATTCATCTTTATCATAATAAAATATTTTTTTTTTTTTTGAAATATCTTCATTTATAGAGCGAAAAAAATTTAAATATGGAAATATAGAGTTAACTCCTATTAATACGTAAAGTAAAGTATCCTTACTGATATTTTTGGAAAGGAAAATAAGTAATAAGTAATTGAAAAAGAAAATATTGATAAAGTTACTTGAATAAATTGGTAAATATAACTTATTGCACTCCACTTACTCTGATAAGCTTTTTAAAAACTTAATAATAATTTTGTAATGCTTTTGCCTATAGCCTATTGAAGCTTAACATTTGATAATTTATAATTTTATTATTTAGTTGTGAATTGAAAAATTTCTATTATTTCTCATAAGAAAGTATAATGTATATAAATTATCAAGCTACTAAATATATTATGAATCCAAAATTTGTTTAGTCATCAATTTTCATATTTCAAAATTATTATTATTTATTTTGTTACATTCGCATAAAATTTATTTTAATCAAATAATTAAATATATAATATTTAATTTATAATTAAATAAAAAAATTATTATTCATTACACCATGTTTGGATGAAGCACCACCATCATAAATAAACCAAACATACTAAACTAAGCATATAAGCACATAAATATATAAATTTTTGTATTGAAATATTTATTTATTTTAATGTAAAAAATATTTTCTACTCTTGGGCAAAAATTATAATAAAATAAAAAGGATTTTTCCAATCATATAAACAAAATTCATTTTATTTTTTTTACTTTATCTATACACAAAACATTAACACGTACAAATTGCAAAAAATATGATCCTGTGGCGACGCAACGACTAAAAAAAAATAATAATATTCGTGAAATTTGTTTGACTTTATCGCTGAGAGAGATATTAATTTTTTTTTTCTATAAAATAAAAAGGAAACATTTTTTAGTCTGCTAGCTAAGCCAACATGCCATTTGAAGCACCTGGTTTGCATAATTTATATCATAAATAAAAACAAAAAACCAACATCATTTTTTTGTTTTAAGTCAATATTTTTCATATGTCGAAAAATTATTTATGGTTTATTTTGAAAATTGTGAAAAATTTTTTTATATGTGTGTATATTTACTGTATAGAATATGAAAATTATCAGAGATAAATTCCAATATATGTAATTCAAATAATATTCTTTCATCAATGACTGCATTTTAATTCAAAGGATTAAATGTGTATTCAGGTTTTTGCGGTATTCAAATATATTATGCTTCATCAAAATTTTACTTTATTATTATGTATATATGTATATTTATTTAATCGATTCGAAAATAAAATATATATTTCATCAATATAATGCAACAGAGCCTTTATTTTATATAAATCTCCTTTGATAATTTTAATATTTAGAAGAAGAAAAAATCTATGGAAACGATAATATTTTTTTTAATGAAAATTTATATATAAGAGATTTTATTTATGGCTTTAAAATTTATAAATATCGAAATGAATTTTATATTAAGTATATATATGTACAATAATCGATTAATTCATTGAATACGATTTTTTCTTTATTATGTAGTCATCTATTTACTATGATTAAAAAAAATTTAAAATATCATTAAATTATTTCCTGATTTACGAACAATTTAGATTAAAGAAAAAATATCCACTTTTATCGATTTTCTACTCCACTTAAGTCCTTTCTTCTTTTAGTCACATGTTGGCAAAAAAATTAAAATATATTTTTATATAATTTTTTTTTACCATATGAAAATATTTCTTTGTTTTTGTTTTTACTATTTGTCTTATGGTATAGTCTTCTTCATTTTTTTTACCACCCAGCAATCTATCGTATTTATGTCTATCGTATGTTTTCTGACCAGACAATTGATTTATAATAGATAATCTCATGGACGAAATAAATTTAAACATCTACTAGTCTCCTTATATAATGTAGTCTGTCAGAAATAAAATCTAACCACAAGAATAGAATAAAAATACAAAAAAAAATTAAGATGAAAAAATAAACAATGTTATTGATATAAATATATTTGTGTCCGACTTAAATTTATATTTCCAAATCAATTTTGATTGAAGATTATAAGAAGAAATTTATATTGTGTAATAAAAAACTTGAAAATTAAATCAAATATTTATAAAAAAAAATGTGTTTCTTCAAATAGTTTTTTAAAGATTAATTTAAAATTATGTAAATAAATAATTACATAAATTATTAATATAATTTTAATTAACCGAGGAAGGTGTTTCCTGTAAAAAATCAAAAGCTACTTATAGGTCAGGAATTACAATACTCAAGAGATCAAGAAAAAGCATCTTCCATCAGGAAGGTTCTAAGTCTTTACACAAATCTACTCTAAGTTAGAAGGGTTTCAAGACTTCGACCACAATATACCATATACGTTGCCGCAGCAATTGCCTTACTACCTCAATAGTAATGTATATACATAATCTAAATTAAATTTATAAGAAAAACTTATTACCTGAAGCAAACAGATTTATGTAATATTAAAAAAAAACTAATATGCAATTTAATTATAATGTTTCAATTAAATTATGAAAAAAAATAAACAGAAAATATTAAAGAATAATATAATTTCCTTATATAATGTAAATTAATTTATCCTGGCATTATTTTTCTTCGCATATAATGCTAAATATTAGTTTTAAATTAAAATTTAATTAATACAAGTTATACTACGTCTTTATAATGTATTAAATTAAAATTATGAAATATCCATAAGGATATATAACGTATACCGTTTCAGGATAAATTTTCAAATAACATAAATGACATAGGTATAATATGACTACACAGAATATCTTAAAATATTTATAAACATATTCTATATTACAGAACATCCAAACTATAAGTATAATATAATGTTTTATTGATTACTTTTTTTACTGCTCAGCCTCAACTATAAAGCTTTCTACATTATCTGCATATATGATCATATATTACATTAATTTAAAACAAGGACGATACAATCTTATAAAATAATATTAAAAGACTTGGCGAATTTGAAAATTGATCTATTTCCTAAAAGCAATATTGTCATGTATTCATTTTGACAAACGTATTTGATTTTGATTGTAGATGTAGACTAACCAATTAGTATCAAAATTTTTTTATAAATAATATAACACAACAATATTGAGACCTCATCTGTCAAATTACTATAAAATTGTAATGTATATTTATGTGTGTACAAAATCTTCAAACCACTTTAATACTTGTTCAAATAAATTTCAAATCAATCACTCTGTGTATATATATATATATGTATTTGCAATAAAGGATCTCAGGTGCATTTTAACTTCAAGGTACATAAATTTATATGTAAAAATATATTAACACTTGATTTAAAAAGAAAGCAAAAAAAACTTTTGATTATATATGTATTCATATATCTTAAGGATTAAATACGATTTCTTGCTGGTATTATACTTAATGTCGGTCGCTTTTGGTCCTTGGTATATATAAAGTAATGTTCTAATACTCTAAGTTTTATTAAAGATATCCTCCTTTTTATTTGTGTGCATATTATGTCTGGTATCGTAAAATGATATCAAGTTCAGAGCTACAACTTGTATGAAATAAAATATATACGAGTATGTATCTTAGACTTTGTTTTGTCCTGTATAAAGTAATTTTGCATCTATAAATATAAATTTCACTTGATAAAGTATATTTTATGGAAATTGTAACTACACACATGTGTAATTTCGATAATATAATAGAGAAAAGTCATTTACAATTACAAATTTTTAAATATATATAAACTTATAAAAATTTAAATGCCTATAACACAAGAAGAAATAAGAAAAGGATAAAATAAAATTATTGACTTTGTTTAGAACTATAAATAATTAGTTCTTGAAATTTAAATTTTGTAATTTTAGGCTTTTAAATATTGTATAGATGCAAAATCAAATCTTTATTATTAATTTAATTCTAGTGGAATGGTTTTTAATAGTTTGGTAAAGTAATAAAAAAAATTGCCTAGTTTTGCAACAAAATAAATTTTTCCAAAAAAAAAGAGGCTGTCACTATATTCTTCAATACTATACAAAAAATAATGTTGTACTATTTTATACCCAAAAAAAAAACTAAATCTTATTTTTATAGGGTGATAAAAAATTCTGTACCTGACCAGAATTCAATATTTTGATAGATGAACAACTAAGTTCTATAACATTTAGTTATGTAAATATATACAATCCTTATTCGCAGTTGTTCTATTAAATTGCGTACAACCATTATAGAACGATTTAACGTATATATTTGTTCAACCCCAAAAGAGGTTTATAACAAAAAATTGACATTCCAATTTCATTTTCTACATTTCCTTCAATCTTTTATATACTCATATATCCTTTATACAAAATGTTGAACTTATTGAACATTTGAGACATTTTTTTTTTTATATATAAAAAGTAAACTTTTATTTCCTAAACCAATATTGACAAATTTAATAAAATGAAATTATTTTAAAAAAAAAATGTAAAATTCATATTACTAGTTATTCAAATAAATTAATACTTTGCTGATTATTCTCATAAATGCATGCATCAAAATTCCCAACTAACAATTAAATTAATTATTTAAAATAAAATTTATTTATTTATTTCATGAAATTTTTCCTTTTTTTGTAGAAATTAAATATGTAAAAATTTATTTAACACTCAAATAAATTTTATTAAAAATGTTAAAAAAAATATAGGAAGAAGAAAAATCTCAACAAAAAATTTAAATGAAAATGTAATTGGGCTTTTGCATGGTAAATAATTTCATTTTGTAGTCATAAATGGCATACACATACTATACATATATTTATATATGTATTTACATTGCGATGCATTAAGTTATTTAGTAGGGTATGAAAATGTATGGTATACAGGTGCTTTCGGAAAATTTCACAAAGATGTAAGAAGAAGCAAAAAAAAAGATAGAAAATTAGATTATTCATCTCGAATTTTTTTCTGATGATAAAAGATGTAAGAAATTTTTTTTACCCTCTTTTTAAAATTTTTATTTATACTTAAATAATATTATATAATGTATATCTATACTATATTTATTTCGTACAAGGATAAAAATATATATAAATTGGTTTTTGTGCATGCGTTTATTCAACATGTTTTACAAAAAATGAAATATTTCCCATTGTCATCGTTTTGAGAAATTGGAAAATATAAAGAAAATTGTAGAAGTTTTATTTGAATTAAACTGAATAAGTTTGACAGCCTAATAATATTCCATATATACTATAATTTATATATTTAATACTTTAAAAATACATCACCAGTTTGCTTCTAAATGATATTTAAACTCAATTTATTTACCTAAAATTTTCTAGTAATTTAACTGATATTAGAATAAATTATACATTAATTACTTATTCAATTATTCATAGAATATTCGTCAATCATATTCAATTTCAACTTTACACTTATTTTCCAAAAAATAATGTATTAAATATTTATTAGTTATAAAAGTATAATAAACGCATGTCCTTTCAAAAGTAATTAAAGTAAATTTGAGTAATAAAAAATAATAATACAAAAACTTTGATATATTTCTCTATCTAGTTACCAAAGATTTACAATTTAAATAATCTAATGTAATCTAATTATCTAATGTTTAACTTTTCATATTATAAAGTAGAAATTTCAATTGAATGATAAATTTTTAAATTTTTTTATATTTTATGTAGTCAACATTATTGCGGATAAATGAAAACCACAAAGAAAAAATAAGTAGCATAAAATGAAAGAACTTTTTTTTTTTAAATAAACAATTTTGGCTTTTATATCATATCCAAACTATTGGTAAAATATTTTATCCTATATATTTTCTTATTCTTATTTTCCTTCTGATTTTGTCCAACAAATTTGATTTTTATCATGAATTCAATAAAACAAAAATATTTTGCGGAAAATTCAAAGAATTTTTTTTGGGTGAATAAATTCACTTAGTATTTTGTATATAAAATGCGTTTGGGAGTTAAATTCCTTATTCAATTTTCTTCTATTATTTTCTTTTTTTCGTTTTGTGCTGTTGTGTCCTTTTTTATTAAATCAAAAGAATTTAATAAAGAATTTCGTCTTTGTTTATTAGCTGATGGTATATTCGTGTTATATGGTGATATTTAGTTGGTATTATATTAAAGACTGTTTTCAATCATTGTAACAACTTGATTCAATTTACCATCCACAACAACAAAACAACAGAAATCTATTGTATTATACTCGTATAGAATAATGAAAAAAGGCAACCAAAATTCTAACGTAATTGGACCAAAAAAAAAACTAATAAATTTCATCTTTGATATATATAATATTTTAACAAAGGCGAATAAACAAAAATAATTTTATCAAATTTTATACCCCGAAAAAAAATTAGAATTTTCGGCAAATTTTCCATTTCATAATTGAAAAATTACAATACAATGTTTTTAGTTTTCCATATTATATCAAAAATATGTGCGTAAGGTTCGGTGTAATTTTTAATTAACTTTGGCAATATAATGAAATTTACTGAACTATTTTCTTATATAATTCAGTTTTTAATAAAGCTTTATCTTATATATAATATTATTAACATTATAATATTATTTTCCTATTGAAACTTTGAAATATGTTAAATCAAAATTAAATAAAAAAAATATATTAACATAAAATTGCTTCAAGATAAATTATTTACATATATGTACATCACATTATATACTAAACGTGTACCTTTCATAATAACCTTAAACTTTATAAAAACAAGCTTTAAAAAAAAAGTAAATTATGTATTTTCCTCTAATACTATAAAAGGGTCATTTTTTTTTGTAAATTTAAAAAAAAAAAGGATATTTTTTCTTTTACTTTCATTTCATTGTAATCGTCATGTATATAACTTTTTGTTTATGCACCAATGGCAAAATATTAAGCCTAAACATTAGGACTTTTCGCATACTCATAAACACATTATTAGTTTTTTCTTTAAAAAAAAAAAACTCCCTTTAAAAAAAAATTGATATATTTTCATCATAGTTTTGTATATTTGTGCCTTTAGGACTGTAACTCCTCACCCATAAGTAAAAAAAAAAAAGGATAAATCTTTAGGATTTAAACATTTATAAATGAAAACAAGAGTAGGTAAATAAATAATATTTTCTGATCACGTAATAGCATTTATAGGGAAAACAGGGAAATGTATATATAAAAAAAAGGACACAGGAAGACTTTTCATTTGAAATGATGGTGTTTTCTTCATATTACATATATATTTTATTATCCTTGTCGAATTTCTTTTTTTTTTACTTATATATAAATATATATTAGATCTATCCTTTTGTGTATAATCCTTTTGCAGTATATATGTTTTACCCCGTTTTTTTTTCATTCTTTATTTCTTTTATTTCGTATTGGACCGAAAAACATGGGGGACTGTAAGGCAGCAGATTTTTTTATATCAATATAAGCGACTTTATTTTCTTCTAATTTTATCAGATACAAATAAATAGAAATTCTTTAATATACAAAAAATATATACTCGTATATAATTCATCAATAAAATACTATCAGGATTATATACATGAAAATGTTCAGTTCAATTTGCTTTTCCTGGAAAAAAAAAATATCACAAAAAAGTGAAGTGGCACAAAGATTAAAAAATATATGATAAAATTCCAAGGATTTGGATAATATTTAAGAAAGAATTTTATAAATATTTACTAAAAGGTAAAGGTGTATACGGTATATTAAAAAAATATTTCAAAATTTATAAATGGATAATAATATTTTAGTATATATAAATAAAGAGTTTATAAAATTTTTATGAATATAAATTATTAATAAATTAACACTATAAATTTTGTTGTGACACATTTTTAAAGCATTAATTTGAAAGTTTTTAATAAATTGCGTCATAATTATTGTTTAAAATGTTATCCTTTGAAATTAATTAAATAACTTAAATATTATATTTACATTTTCTAATTTTAAAAATAGATAATAAAATATCTTACAAATAAATCACAAGATCACAAATATATAATGGAAAATTTTATTTACTCTATAAATTAGTTTTCACAACTTATAAAGGACATTTCAATAAATTGTAAATAAGAAAATTTTCCATAAAAAAAAAACATTTATAAAATAATTTTTAATTGAAATTTAAAAGTCAGTATTAATCAAATGTATATATTTTTATATACCAATAAACATTTCTACACAAATATCCTTAAAATTTTAATGAAAATATATATAACAACATTACATAAATTTACAGATAAATATAAAAAGAATATACAAAATTTATAAATTTAATGGTTCCTATTTACTAAATGCTTCAATATATATAAACATAATATCCGGTCGAAGAGTTCATTGAAGATAAAATCACAAAGGGGGTTTAGAAAATTCAATATTTAATTTATTTAAATATAATACACTCGTATACATATATATGAATAGTATGAAGACCAGAAATTGGTGTTAATTCTATGTGCTTAATTACCCTGACTACAATTTACGATATGACCAAATATAATTAAATTATTATAAAGGGCCAAAAAGGAAATGTATTATTTTATTAGTATTAGGGAGAAAGAGGACTTTATTACTTCTTCCGATAAATATAATTATAAATATATATATATATATACTCCTAAAATATATAATGTAAATTTCTACCATATAAATTTTTAGACAAAGTTATTAAAAATTATTAATTTTCATTTTATAGAGGGAAAAATTGGGAAAATTATTGATTATTATATAGTAAAAAAAAAACAAATTATATAATTTATTTTTCCATTGATGATGAAAATTTAATTGAAAATTAATGACGATAAAAATTAAATTATGTGATTTGGTTACTTTTTTTTTTGTAGGAAAATTCAATATTTAATTGGAAAATTTCTAATAAATATATTGTAGATGAAGTTGATAGAAAACAACTTTACAGATTTGTATAAAAACTTTTAATATTAAATATATTATGAAATTTTTAATGACGACAACTTTAAATTTTTAAATTTTATATTGGTTACATTATTTTTCCTTTTCAAATATTTCATATTAACTCTATTTTAATTATTATATTAATTTATTTTTAAACATTTTATCAATGAACAAATATTTGTGGAATAAAATAGAACTAATCAAAGGCATTTTATATAAAACTAAATTACAAAATGGCATTATATAATTTAAGAACTAAATTCATTTAATTTCAACCCTTACATCTTAAACACAAAACTATTTTCAGTAAATGAATACATAATTCAAATATAAATATTTGTATATATGTACATACATATATATATATACATATATGAATGTGTATAAAAATAAAATCATTAACCTAAATCTTTCAGAAACAGTTTGCCCAAATATACGGTTCGTATATATGTATATATCGTAAAATACTTAAATCAGTCCCAAATCAAACTTGCCTTTCATGCTGAGAGCTCATCATATGTACAATATACATTATTATATAGTATTATTTTCTGTTGAATTTCATTTTTAGGTAGGATACCTCCCTATAGATATAATATTTTGTTCATACTACATATAATAGAAATAAAGTAAAAAAAAAAAAATAACTTGAAATAAACTTTACCATAATTTGGACACGTCTTCTGAATTCAAATTAACACCAATAAGTTTTGGAATTATTTTATCTTTGAAATACAGTCAACCACATTAAAAATATATATATAATTTTTTTTTTGTACCTAAATGGACATAGAAAACTATTTAATAAAAAAAAATTATAGGGTCCTGTAACAAAGTTGTTTTTTTTTTTTAATTTTAATTATTAATCAAAATCAGCTTTTAAAAAAATAATGAATGTAAAAAAAAATTTATACATTTTTAAAAACCAAAATTTCTCATTTAAATAAATATAATTTATAATTACATTAAAAAAATGAATACCAAATTAATACAATTATATAAATTAAAATTAAAACAAAAATTATATTATCAGAAATTCCACACATCAATAAATTTTATATAGATTTTAAGAAATAATGTGAAGAAAGAAATTCAGATAGGATTATCTCATTCTAACTAAACAATACTAATAAAACTATTTTTTTTTAAATAATTTACAATTAAATTGAACTTTATTAATTCATAATTTACAGATTTATTAATTCATAATTTACGTTTTCAAGGACAGCTAATATATTACCTCAGTTATGTAATTTATCCTACTTTAAATATACAAAATTTATAAAAATGTTAATCTAAAGTCGATGTATATAAATAATAAACTTTTGTCCTGATCAAAGTTTTTTATAAATTCTTAAGAAACTAATAATGTCAAGTTTCATTTTATAGTTAAACAAGCTCAATTGTATATTAGAATATCATAAAGATAGTATTATAGTCATAGTATTATTATATAGTATATGTGTAATAACTGTGTGTCCCTTAGAGATATAAAATTGGACACATAAAATCTTAGGCATTGTGCACCTTAGATATCGTCCGGCCAACAACAAAAAATTAACATAAATATTCAAGGATTTAATATAAACATTCTTTAAGCTATTATATAGAAAATTTCTAAATAAATATAAATATAATTTATATGTGTATATGTATTATGTATATATATATATGTATATATATATATATAAATAAAAATGTTAGCAAATACCTTTATAAGATGAGAGATTAATTGAGAGAAATTAGGTCATTTTGGGGAAAAAAGGGAAATATATGTAGTAGGCAGTAGGCATAGGCACCATCTTAAATCTTGAAATATTTATATATGTATGTATTTATTTATTATAATTTTCCTTATAAATATATAATTCTTTTTTTTTTTGTTCTGTACTTTTAATTTATGTATAATAGTCATTTAAATACCATTTTTCTCTAACCTATTAAATAAAGTTATGTAATTTTATTGTTGATTTAACTAACAATTTCAATTTTAGTCCTAATGGTATATTTATAAAAGTATATAGCCTAATGTTTTATTTTATGTTTATATAATTTTATTTATTATAATAGTAACTAAAGTTATTTATTAAGTAATAATAACAATTTAAAAGATTAAAGAACATTAATTTTTTTTTCTGGTATTTTATTTGAGTTGACATTAATTTATTGTAAATTTAAGTTAAGTATTATATATAAATAATAGATTTATAATATTATTTTATAATTACGGTTTGGTAACAGGACAAACATTAAAAACATTTATGAAAACTATGTATAATATTTTTTATATAAATATTCTTAATTGATAATTAATTTTCAAAGAAAATATTATCACAGTATAATTACATAATTTGTATTTCTAAAACCTTAAAAAAAAATATAATAATTCTTTTCAATTAAAAGCTTTTACAAAGTAAATAAGACAATTTTTTCATATAGGAAACTTCTTCAACTATATACAATTATTTGTAATTTATATTGAAGCGTGGTTGGGTATATAATAGTTAAAGCATACTTTTTCCATTTCCTTTCTTCTTTTTTTAAATGAAAAATATATTTATAAAAAAAAAAGAAATTAATTACAAAAAGCCACAACAACTGAAAATTTCCTTCTTCTTTTTTTTTTTATTGTTTTGTACTATTTGAATGGTTAATTGCACTAAAGTGGATACTTTCAATTTCATTTAAGTATAGAACCAAGATTATACTTAATTTCTTTTTACTATAAATGAGTTTTTCTTTTCATTTTCATTTAAACAAAAGAGAAAACTTTTTCTTTAAAAAGAAAAAAAAATTGCACGAGTTCTGATAAAGATGAAAGGATTTTAGTTTTTTTTTTTTTGAAGGATATAAGGATTTTTTTTTTAACTTTTTCTAGTAAAAAACCATATAAAAGATTCTTATTTTTTTTCTAGGCTTACCAGTTTGGTTTCGAGCCTATGGGTACCATATAGAAGTTTCCTATATAAATTATGTTGCATTTGAAATCCAAGCTGTAAGTGCATCTACTGTAGTATAAAGAAACTGATAATTGCAATATATTGATTTGTTTAACACTGATCCAATTGCTGTGAGTAATTGGATCCAATTCCTATAGCATATTATCCAATCTTACACTATTTTACTGCTAATATTCATTTAAAACTTTGAACGATATAGAAAGGTAAGTGATTCTCTTTTCTTTTTTTTTTTATACTTTTCCTCAACATGGAAGTCGTATAACGTATACAATAAATTGGCAATGAAATATTTAATAAAGGGAAACTATAATTATATATTTTGTAGTTAAAAAGAATTTTCTTATAAATCATAAAGTTTTTTTTTTTTACAATTTAAAAAAAGAAAATTGGTATAATGTAGTTAGAAGGAAAAATCTATTTTCTTAGAAATATTTTTAATTGTATAACATAGCAAAAGAAATTTATATAAAAATATATTTTTAATTATTTAACGATAAGTTTAAATATTATAATAATTAAGTCAATTAATTTACTAATTAAGTTATAGTAGAAGAAGAAAAAATTAGTAGATAAATCTAATTCGAAAATATGAAAAGATCAATTAAAATTTTTATAGCTTTTATTTATATATTTAATAATGAATTTTAGATTTGATGTACATACGAGTATAATGTTTTAATAAATGTAATTTTAAAAAATTAAAGAGAAATATAAATAAAAAGAAATATAATTTAATTAAAAATAAATATAATTTTAATTTTAAATAAATCTTTAATAGTTCAGGATTTTTTTAAACAAAATGTAAGTATTATTATTTATATTTAATTCAAATGCAGTTTAATTAAAATGGAATTGTATATTATTGCAAATAAAATCAATTTAAAATTAATTAATAAATAGAATTAAAATCCTTCATTATCCTGTTTCACAATTGTGGAATATTAATCGTTTTGTTTTATAATTTGAATTATAAAAATCTATTCTAAATTTATATTTTAATAATATAATATTAAAATAATTTTATGATCAACTTTTTATATGAAAATAAAATTTAATTCAAAATTATGAGATTAAAAATAAATCTATATACATATTAAATTTTCTGTATAAAATCTGGAATTTTTTAAATTGCCAAAAAAAAAATGAACGACAAAAATCGTCTCTACCTTTTATATTCCTATATACGAGTATAATAATTTCGCATAAAAATGAATTTAATCGGAGTACAATTTAGAAATTTACGTTATGTATGCATAATTTCAGAACATTTTTTTTATAGGTTGTTGATTACTTAAATTTTTTATACATAAAAAGTATTATAACTTTTTAAAGAAATTCTTTTAGCAATACAGAAAAACATAATATGTTTATGGAAATAACTTATGTCGAATACTTATAAAGTACATAAAACATAATCAAATTTAGAAACAAAGACATCGAAAAATTATTGTTAGTTTACTTTTTTTTTTAAACAAAAATAAGAACTATATACAATATAATGTATATATATAAATAAGACTATAGTCCTTGAAAGGATCTTTTTAAAAAAAATATATACATTTAATATACGTAATACTAAGAATGTCAATAGCCAAATACTTAGTATATAGAGAGCAGAAGATCATCATCATCATAACATAGAAAATTGCTACTTTGTTAACTTTGAAAGCCATTAAAACTTTCCGACATCAATAAAAAGCCCATAAACACTGTATATAAATGTTATATCTATGCCGGAATTTTCTATTTATGTTTTATATGTATAAATAAAAAATAAAGAAATAAATAAATAAATATAAAGTAAAGAAAAAAAAATGTTTTCATAGTATAATAAAAATACGAAAAGAACTACATTATTTATTTTTAGTCGCTCGCTAGAAACAAATTTTATTTTAGTATTAAAGGAAATAACAAAAACTAAAATTAAAAATTTATCATTATAATACTATACAGAGTGATTTAAAAATTAGTCTTATCTCTTATCATGAACAAAATAGTGAAAGTTTTTTATAGATCTAAAAATTACATATAATTTTTTTATTAATTAATTATTTGTTATTATTATTTTTAATACCTTACGGCTTTCCGTTCCGCATGATTGATGATATAAATTAAATTTAAATTTTTGACATACTAAATTTGGAAATATTGTATAAATTTATAGTAACTATTTAATATTGCAATCAAGCTATAATTATTATGTAGTAAATCATTTTCAACCTATCATAATGACTTCAAACCAACATCATTTTTGTCCAGTTAATAAATTTATTGATTTATGTAAATTATAATAATTTCATTTTCATTTAGTTGCTGAAGAGTTAAATAAATGAACTACCGGCATAGACGAATATATTCAATATCCAAAAAAAGTTTAATAAATTATTGATAAATTTTCGTAATCAGAAATAGATATTTACTTCACACTGTAATTTGATTTTTTTTTTTAAGAGTTTCTTTTCGAATCAATGATATATTATATTAAGTGTATTTATCGGAAAATATTTCTCTGATTTAACTTACGATTGTTTTCATTTCCTTTTTTTTATTTGATTATAATAATAAAAATCATTATTTATATTATTATTATTATTCGTTGAAGATTTTCTTTTTATATATTTACCGAAAAGGAAATGTTTTCATTATTTATATATTTATATATTTAATTTTTATTTCTAGCCTAGCATATAAAATTAATTATTATTTCGATAATCTAAGGATAGTAATATATAATAATAATTCATTATTGTTAATTAATAAAATATAGAAAATAATATTTTATTAATATTATATAAAAATAATCTCTATGGGGAAAAATAAATCAAAATATTAAAGAAAATAAATTTTCCAAAAAAAAAAAAACAAACTTTTCAATTAATTTTGAAAATAATCTAATTGATACACATATTATGTATATGTATTTATGTAAATATTTATCTCATATGATATTTATACATAATTATATAATCAAATATAATTAAATTATATACATTTTTGTAGATCAGAATCAATAATCTTTTTTCAATAATAATTTCTAAATCATCTATTATATCTGCACAAAAATCAAATTTAACAAAAATGAAAAATAATGAGGCAAAATCATGACATTCAAAATATTATTATTATATTCAGAAAAATTAAAATAAAAAATTTATATTACTATGTCGTCTATGTAGTCATAATATTATTATATTATATAAAATATCTCAATCATACTTCCACTGGTATAAACATTTTGGCATCATATGTCATTAATGGACATACTCGCTCGTACACAAAAATTTTCAACCAATATTATTTTTGATTTATATATTAAAATATTTGTAGAACACAAAAAAAAAAAGTAATCTTTATTACATTATAAATTTTAATATTATTATATTATATCTATATAAAAATAAATCGACCTAATGCCTATTATAATATTAATATATATCCTTTATTTTATATTATATACATAAATTTATGTATTTTTTATATATAAATATGTATAAATATATTAAATGATTAAAATGAAACGGACTCCACAGATGGCTGAGCATGATTATTTGAAAATTTAGCTTATTTTGAATGCCCAAAGGGAATTTCATAATACTTTTATCTATATTTATTCCTGTCTATACACAATATTACTACATTGATCTTTTTCTATAAATTTTCGAATTTATATAACTGTATTTACTATTTATACATATTCTATAAAACAAATCTAACTAAATCCAGCCACGAAAAAAAAGGAAATAGTGTGATTGTTTTAACTTATATTATTTATATATAAAATCATAATAATCATAGAGACCAACAGTTACACCAGCTGGTTTCGTTGTTTTTTTTTACATTATAAAGTTAGTTACTATTATATTTATTTACATACATATATGTATACTCGTATATACCCAAAAAAATGAATTGGGAATAATGCTTTAGTCCTTATATACTTTGGGTACATGATTGGTAAATATATATATATATATATATATGTACATGTATATTATTATATTTATTCGAACTTTGGGGAAAAAATAATGACGGTTGAAACTGATAAAATACATTCTCTATATAAACTTATACTATTTCTTCTTTGATCTGCTTTTTTGTGGATTACCCTTTAGAGAGAATATCTTCATAAAGGATATCATATATATTCGAGATATGTATATGGATTTATGTAAATATTACATATTCATAAAACTATTCAAATATTCAGGAAAAAAAATATGCTTTGATTACTAACAGAAGAGAAAATATTGATGAAAATATTAAAATATAGAAAATTTAACAGACTTATTAGATTTTTTGTTTTGTTTTGGAGAAGTGTTATCAAACTGAATAACTGAGTTTTAGAAATTTGCATATTTAAAAGGATAAATCTAAAAATGGTAATTGTAATGTCATATCTTTACGAAGTATAAAACAAAAGATATTTAAATAAAAATGAATTTCATAGATTTTGATATTTCAATTCCCAATTTGTTATTCGATAAATTATGAAAAGCATCCAATGACAAATAAAAGAATCATCGATAAAAAAAATTATATTAATTTTCATTATTGAAATTTAATCTTCTTTTAGTCAATAATTAAAAGAAAATAATTAGTACATTAAAATTTTACTGACACAAATTTACAAGCTGCATTTTTAGCTTCTGTCCATACTAAAAAAATTTATGAAATTTTTTAAAACTTTTATAAATAGTAGATCGCAAATATAACAAACCTTCTTTAATATTACATAATATAATTTATAATTACTAATAGTAAAAAAAAAGGCAAAGCAACAAATTTAAGCTTTAACATTGTCCTTAAAAATTTTATTTTCTTCAATATTGTATTATAAAACATTAAACAAAATATATACATATAAGTAAACTTTTCTCTTTAACGGGCTACAAATTAAATTTAGTTTTATTATAAGCCATTAAATTACTTTACAATCCCTAAATTGTTGTTAGTTATAAAATAACAGAAAATTAAACTCATATAATTATCTTCTAAAAGTACAAAAACATTAAAGTTTTTATGGATCCGTTTTTAAAAAAAAAAGAAAAAAAAGGCTAATAATTTTTTGTTTACTTTGTCATTAAGTTTGTGTTAAGTTTGTTAATTTTCCAATAAAATGATAATATATTTTAACAACAACATAAAAAAAACATTTTTTTGAAAAAGGATTAATTAATTATAGTAAGTTAACTTCAATATAGGTTAAGAGGTAATTTGAGGTATTGACATTGTATTAACTTATAAATTAATATAACTATAAATAAACTTTTAAATATTAAATTATAATATAGTAAATTTTCATTAATTTCTCTTTAATTTTAATTATATTTGAATTATTTTAAATGTCAATTTTATTATTAAATATTTAATAGCCTCACCCTAACTGGAAAAAAGCATATTTTAAAATTATTGACAGTATTTTTTGTTGTTGTAAAATATAAATACATAATAAGTATGTAGTATATATATTTTGCATTATGTATAAATTTAAATAATAAATATTTTTATTATACATTACAAAAAGATCATATCAAAATATAAGGGAGGAAAAAATATATGTAACAAAAATAAATAATATAACTTTATATTAAATCTCCAGACAATATTCTGTTTTGCTAACAAAGTTTTACATAACAAAAAAAAAATGCTTTTATGATAACTAATAAAATAAATATACAAAAATTAGTTAAATATATGATAAAAAGGACAAGTAATATTTCACAATTCAATGATGATATGCCACATTTGTCTTGCCCTCTTTTCAACCTGACACAATATGTTAACAGAAAAGCTCAATTTACCAGTTATTATCTTGATACAAAATAAAAGACCATCCTGTAACAGTCAAATTTTCTAAATATATATTATATTCAATATAAATAATACAAAAATTTATATAATATCCTTTTAAGTATATATATAATATGCATATAAAAAAGGGAATAATAAATAATTTACTTAGTCCATATAATAGCCAAATATACACCGGTCATAAAATCTATACGTAACTTTTTTTTTTTTATTATTTTTCTGGGTAAAAGATTTGTCTATAAAGATAGCTTCATTTTTTTATTTTTTTTTGGTATATTAACAAAATATTTATATACTGTTTTGTCTGTGCCTTGTCATGGTGGCTAATAGATACGAATTTGCATATACATAGTAGTTATTCATTCAATTCAATATGACATATAAAAAAAATAGAGTGTATATATATAAAATACGAGGATTATACGGATAATTTATTTATATTTTATATTATTTTGATTATTATTATTTTGTTTGATCATTATCCTTAAATATAAAAGGAAAAAAATGAAAATAATTTTAAAGGTAAATATGTATTTTGTGATAAATAAGGATATTTTGTTTTTAATATAAAAATTAAATTCATCATTTAATATTCACAGACAGAGAAAAAAAGCAACAACAACGCCATCACCATCATAGCTTATTTCAAATTATGATGAGGATTTTTTAATGGTTTTCTTATTGCGATGAAGAGAATATAATATAGGTTAGGTTAGAGGTTTTCCAACATTATGTCAACTGTCGAGAAAAAATGTAAATTTTCTATTAATGTGCCATTTCACTTATACAACAAATAAAATATTAATTATTAGGATATGAATGGGTTTGTTTTTATAGCACACTTTAAAGGACATATATATTTTAAAACATTTATATTTTTGTAAATTAATATTTAAATGTTTTTTGATTATATTTTGCATTTTGAAATTTCGTGGAAATATAATTTAGAATTATTAGAATAATATTTTTATACATTTAATTATTAATAAAATATTAAATTAAAATTATAACAAATTTTTTATTTATAAATTTAAAATGCAATTGTAAGGATAAAAATTTAATTTGAATTAAAAAGTTGTTGTATTTTTTATAAAAATTTACCATTTCTACACACACATTCCATTTTTTCAAAATTGAATGAAATATGAAATAATTTAAATAAAATGAACATTTTATTTATGATAAAATTTTATATATTTATTGAAAAAAATAAAATATGCTAAGTAAAACATTTTTTTTTTAGATATTTTTATGGTGGTTGTTAAAGCGATTAAATCTGTTAGAACATTTTTAGATACCAGATTCTTTTACACTTATAAATTTTCTTTTATACCTTTTTACCTTTTACAGATTATAAATCTCACGAAGTTTACAAGGTGATGGGGGAAAAGAGTTGTATATCGTTTATAATAATATTTCAGGTTGTTTATAGATATTTTTTTTTAGTATCAGCTCTTAAATAAAAATGAATTCATAAAATATATACTTATATAAACAAAAATATGCTTAAACAGCAGATTATTATTTATTCAGTTATATAGAGTTAAAATTATTATTTCAGTTAGAGATTTATTTTTAAATGTGTAATCAAAAATGTTAATCAGTTACACAAAAAATATATATATGTATATATATGTATATAAATTATGTAAATTTTATATTTATTTATAAAACACTTTAATGGTAAAAATATATTATAGTGCCTAAAAGCATTAAAAAAAAGGATTTCATTAACATTTTTTTTTTTGTTTAAATTGAAAATTAAGTATTTTTTAAGCTTTAATTAAATAAAGTTCAAAAATTACTTAAAATTATTTAATATACATATAATTAAATTATATGAAAATTTAAATACTTTAATTATAGGACTAATTAAAAAAGCTAATGAGGTAGAAAAATAGTTAAATTTGATTTTCGTGTCAAATATATAATTTAGATAAATTTATCATTGCTATATGTCAATTATTTTGCAAAATAAAATTTAACTAAGAAATTTTATTACCATAGCATAATGACATTTTATAGTATGCACATAAAAAAAGCTATAAAGTAATCCAACATTTTTTATATTCAATATGAATTGTAACAAAAAAAAAATAATAGTTATTGGTTTAAATTTCTACCCAAAAGTCAATTTTTTTTTGTACTATCAAAACTAGCTATACATTATTAACGAGGAGTTTTCAAAATATAATATTACAATTGCATAGTTTTGAAATTGTGATGCGCCCTAATAATTTTAGTGTACACACCACATAATATGGAGACCAATCAAATGTGTACCACTTATACCAAATGGTTATTTTCAACTAAACTATATATACGAAATTTTTGTGGTATATTTGCATCCTGCGGTCTAATTGACAGAGTTATTTATTATATAAAGTAAACTAATCGTTAACCAAAATTTTGAAAATATAATAGTATGATATTTCATTGAAGAACGTTTTAAAAATGAAATTCAACACAAGTTACAAAATCATTAATTTTAATCATTAATTTAGTAATTGATTGCCACTAAATTGTACTTTTCATCTATATACAAAAATTTTGAAAATTTTCGTATTAATATTGGAATCAGAAGGAAATTTGTAATTATATTTGAAACACTAACAAATTATACTGAATCACACTGTCGTAAATCGATTAATAAGATATAAATGTATATATTTTAAATGGAATTAAATTTTATTTAAATGGTCATACATAGAAATATTTATATATAGATAAAATTATCTCCATATGTAATTTAAAATAGACAATATGGAATGAATATTGGATATTTTTGTCATTTTGATAAAGTATAATAGTTGTATACTCGTATACCAAAAGAATTATTTCTATTTTTTAAATATTTTATTTCATTTTTTATGAAAAAAAAACAATATTTTAAATATTTTTATATAAATATAATAAAAAAAATGTGTTTAAATAAAAATTCATCAATCTAAATAATGTATAATACTCAAATGGGATGAAATATTTCAGATTATGTGATTTCTTTTTTTCCCAACTAAACTTTTTTTTTTCAACTAAATTGCTATATAAATTTTTAATCGGAAATTAAAGTGCAATTTAAAAAAAAAATCATAATTTATGAGGTTTAGTAAAAGAAAAAATAATGTGGAAAATATATATATGTATACATAGTATACTAATGTATGTCATTTGGGATCATTTTAAAATACAATACTATTAAATTTCATATAAATATATTATACATAACATTTATAAATAAAATGACTTTGCGTATATATATGGAAATTTATTAGGGAGTATTTTATTTTTTTTGTTAACTTGAAAAATCATCAAAGGCATCAGAGAGCTCCACGAAAAAAAAGAATCATTTTTTATGTAAATAAAAATATAGCATAAACATAAAAAATAGCTTAAATTGGCACAAATAATTTCACATACTTACATTAAATATATGATATAATATAATAAAGAATGCTCTTGCTTAAAAATTCAATTTGCCATTATAATCCTTGATCCCAAAGCTGATATTTATTTTTTATACTTACATACATATATGTATATATATATTTTTTTTTGTTAAGATGAAATTTTTGGATAAAGGAGTAGGTTAAAATATTCGCCCACAATTTAACTAAAGAACATTAAATAATATTATTTCGTTATATGTATATGAAAAAAGAAATAAATTCTGATGACTTGGTTAGACTTCTTATGATTTTTATATTTTATAACAATGTAAAATTTTAGCGTTCTATATATATGTATATTAAAGATATTTATATTTAAAGCAATATGCAATAAAAATTCGCGTGAGTGACACTATATTTATTTTCCAGTTAAATTTTGTTTATAATACATACGTATATGCTATATAAGAGTATACGCTAAATAATCTCCCATTTCTTTCGGAAATATAAAATTTTATTATTGGGTGATTCTTGAGTGTATAAGGATTGATAAGAATTCTCAACAAATTTTACAGGACATTTAACAAAATAACACATACTCTAAATTTCAAATTATAACTTATAAGACAAAATATCGTATTGCATTACTTATTATATAATTTTATTTTGCAATTTAAATTTAAAATGATTATCGCTCTTAATTTTGCTTAAAAAAAAGTTTAATTAAAATTTTATTTGGACAACCCTGTATATTTTTTTTCAATCTCATTTATATATATTTGTTCATCAGTAATAAAAAATATATATATATACATATATAGAGAATATAAAATTGAGCTTAATTTTATGAGACGCATTGATATGAAGCATCGAACTTTTTCTTATAACTTTGATTTTTTATATATTTTTATCATTATTCCTTTCAAAGGGCGATGAATGTTTGTCATTATTAAACAGGATCAAAGGCGTCACATATAAATATACAAAAAAAAAACTTTTAACAGAATATAAAATTATATATAAATACACATATACATAACATACTCCAACATTTCGAATAATAACAATAAAAAGTGATAACAGTGATAACTTTGAATCTTTATATAAGTTTTGATATTATTATTATTTTTCTGTGCAGTTTGTTATTATTAGATTTTCCATCCCCAATAGTATATTTTTATGTAAATTATGATAAAGAAAATAATGTTATATAAACTTTTTTATAGTTTGAAATTGTTTTAATAAAATCATTAATTTAATTTAAAAGTGTAATTCAAGCAACAATCTTTCATTTACTTTCTTAACATAGTATTATGTAACCATATGATGTAATTGGAACTACATACAAAATCGCAAACAAAAAACGAATTTAATAAATTTAAATTATTTTCCAATTTAAATTGTAGACCGAAATAAATTTAAAATTATTAAATTTATTGTACACCGACTTGATTTTATTATAATTTTACGATTATAAAAATATTAAAATAAAAGGTTTATTGTAATAAATATTTTTTAAATGAATATACACCCCAAAAATTGCTATTAGGGATATATAGTTTTCTTCTTTTTCCAATACAAAATTTTGTCACTAATACTTCTTTTTTTCTAATTCAATGCTAAAAGTTATTACTTTGAAAGTTTGTTTGCATAAAAGCTTGTTTATACTATAAATTAACTATATCCTATATCCATTGATATCCTTAATCGAAATAAGTAAATAAATTCCAATTTCTGCCGCTTTTATAAAAAAATATATATGACACATATATTTTTTCATGTTTGACGGAAGGATCAATTTCATTATATTGCAAAGTTTTTTTTTTTTTAAGCAAATATCAACTTTTCATAAACAAACTATTAAAAAAAAATGGTTTTTCCACTTTTATATCCTTGCGCTAATATGAGAATATAATTTACGGGAATTCATATAAAAAAATATTTTTACTAAAGGATAAAAATTATGTCTATATACAAGCTAAAACCTATATTCATAAAATATCATATATACATATTTAAAAAAATAATTTTTCATATTTTTTCATATAATTTTTCACAGATATATAAAATTTATAGATTTTCATTTAGATTTATTTTTATCTTTTTTTTTTTATGCAAAACTTTTTCCATTTAAATATTAATTTTAGATATATTTTGTTTTTTCCACTTTTATATTTGCTGTGTGTGTTCAATTTAAAGTGAAATATCAATTTCATTTAATGGAAAACTATGATTTTCCATAATTCCATCATTTTAGATAAAAAATAATAATAATTTGTTTTTTTTTTTTTTTTGTTAAATAAAAATAATGTTGGAAAACCTTTGGATAATATTTATTTTATATAATAGCATATAGTTTATATTTCAACAGAATTGTTGAAAATTGAGATAACAAGTAATACTCGTAATAATAATATATAATTTATTTTAATTATAGCGACATTTGAGGATTTTAAATTGAATTTATATAAAAAAAAATAAAATTAACTGATGCACAATTTATTTTCTAAAAAAATTTTTATTAAATATTAATAATAATGATATTTCAGTAATATGGAATGTTAAGGGTAATAAACAAAATAGTAAAGTTAACTTTATTGCAGTAACTTTTTTTAATTTAATTTTGTTTTAATGATTTTTAGTTTCTATTAAAGGAGGATTTAGATATTTACATTTCCCCCCCACTTTTAAAGGTAAACTGAACAGTTAAAGTTCTATTTTTTTACTGACACAACATAATAAGGTCATGCACATTAAGATATGTATTACACATCATAATATATATCTAATAATCTTATTATATATATTATTATATTTATTATATTATAAGAATATAATAGATATTTTTGTATATAACAATTATAATAAAAGCTAAAATTTCAATTTATTTAAGAGTCTTTTATTTGTTATTCTTATGTCATCATTTGGTATTAATCGGGTATCTCCACGATTAAGCAATCACATTATTTTATTGATTTATTAGTATTTGCAAATAAATTGTTTATACATTTTCCAAATTCATTTCCTAATATTTATAATATGAAAATTTATATGTACCATCCAAGATGCCATTATTTAGGCATTTTCTGTTGATGACTTTATAAAACAAAACAAAAATAAAAAGTTTATATGTTTTGGCAAAAAGTTTATTTGCCGAATATTCCATTCATTCCCATTCACTCACAAAAAAAAAAAAAGTTTCATATGTAAATTTATGTAATGACGGAAAGAAAACTTTTATTTTTTTGGCAATTCTGCCAGGGAATATTTTTATACCTCATGGTTTTAAACTACCTTTAAATTGTAAAACTTATAAGGATTTTATAATATTATATAATATTTTTAATATGTATACGAAAAATTTATGAAAAATTCTTTCTTCTGTTGCTTTGGTGTTATGTCTAGGCGAAAGAAAATTTTAACATAACTTTTAATATTATATATTATGACATTATTACTGGAAATATATTACAAATTTTTTGGTTAAAATAAAATATGATTATATATTAATAATATTATACTATGTACATATATCCTTTTTTTTTGTTGTATGAGAAAAATCACACTTATGTCATTTTTTATGACATATTTTATTACATTAACGGAAAATATTTTGTTATTATATGATGTATACTATAATACAGGAATTTTCATTATGCATATTTTATTCACGTTCATGACGTAACTTTATATAGTTAAAAGTGTTATGTTATGTTATGTTATTATGTATTTAATATGTTACTATAATTATAATGCAACCAAAAATTTCATAGACGTTACACTATACAATATTATATATATTAAAAATTTCATAAACGACGGCAACAGATGTGACTGAAATATTATTAAAAAAAAAATTTTAAATTATATTTTTATATAAAAATATGATTTTATTATTAATAAATATTTATATTTTAGAAAATAATTATGAAAATTAAATTTATCTTTTATTTTTCTTGAAAATTTCGAAAAAAATTTAACATTATTCTATATATGATAATTTTTATAGAGGTTTAAGGATATTCGCATATTTTAATTATTATTTGAAAATTAATTTATTTTACTATTTAAATAAAATACAAAAGCATTAAATTCATTAATTTATGCTATAGCAATAAAATCATATATGTATCTATAGATAACTACAAAAAAATTTTTAATGATTTTGAAAAAATATTAATTAAATTTTTTTTTTAAATTGTAAATTTCCCATTCACATTATTTTCAAAAAATTCTACATAAATAAACAAAAATATTTTCGTTGATATTATGCTAACGTTAGTACGAAATTATATAACCTGATAACGATGCCAAAAACTTTTGAATTAATTAATTGTTTATAGATCAATTTTTTTAAATAAATACATACATATACATATGTATGTATATGTATTAAAAAGGATGAGCTATCAATGGTATATAATATATTTTCGAAAAATTATTTTCCCATATTAAAATTTTAAATATACCAAAAACTTTTGATGATGATGATGATGATGATGGTTAAAAATGCATTTTACAATTAAGTTTTCTACTCTTAAAACAATTTCATCCTGTTTGACGCTTGTCTATATGGTATAAATTTTTGCCTGGTGTATAAAAATAATAAAATATTATTTTTCTTTTTAATTTTGTTTGAAATTTTATGAATAAAGTTTTTCCTCTCCTGTGACGTTTTGTATTATATATAATTATAGTTGTTTCTATATGATTTTCTCATTTATATATTCATTGTTTATTCGGCAATATTCTATATACATACTAAAACTTTTCTTTTTTTTTTTTTTTAGGATTCCAGTAAAGTTTTCCTGTTTTAGGATTATTTTTAGGACCACATTATAACGTTTAAAAACTCATATACTTAAAAACCAAAAAATAAAACCTCATTTTCCCATGATTGCATATAAAATTGTGAAATAAAATATACATATGGGTATAAAAAAAAACAACTGTTTTAGTTTGTGGTTTTTGGAAAATATTATGGAATATGTATTTTCTAATGCAACAACATTTTTATTGAATATTTTTTTTATTTGAAAATTAATATATGAATAAAGTTTTATAAAATCTATATTAATATTAATGCCTATAATAGGACTATTCGAATAGTGACCAAGTAATATTAAATGATTAGACATATGATATGAAACGACCAAGGAATTATATTGCTAATATTATAAAATAGAAGTAATATTGCCATTACGTTTATTCTACGATAATATTTATTATAAATGACACAACCAATAAAAAATATTAAACCACTAATGATTCACAAATAAATTAAAAATTAATCAAAATGAAAAAAAATTGATACAATATTTAAAATCAATGATAGAAAATTCATTCTACAATTGATTAAAATCAATCTAAATTCATGATCGGTAAAAAAAAAGATTTTTATTTATTTTAAATCATTCTGATCATTAATGTATTTACTTTTTATTATACTATATTTAAATTTTTGTATTTTCTAATTTTATATTTTGGAGTTTCATAAGTTTATAAATTTTTTTTTATTAGTATTTTATTAGCAATTAATTATTGACTAATCGCTATTATAAGCTACTGGTTATAATTACTTATTAGCTATTAGCAAAAACCATATACATAATAAATGTATTTAAGATTGAATATGGACTTTGTTATTAACTTTTTAAGGCTTTAAGTTATTAATATACCAATAAACCTTAACTTTCATTTTACCATAGAATTTGGATAAGTCAAATTGAAGTGAAGATCGTAAATAACACTCAAATTGTTTTTACTAAAATTTATAGCAATTAAATTTCGTATAAGTTTAAATAATTTTTTTTGTTACTATTATTTTGTTAAATTACCTAAAAATTAGCATCAAAATATTATGATATAATATCAAATTCTCAGTATCAAGAAGAATTCAGACTAAAAACATTTTATCATTTTTATGTAATTTTTTTCAGCCTTATTTTAATGGAATAAAAAATATAGGCTTAATGATCGATGAGTGATTTCATTTTTTTTGCAATATCAAAAATAATACACCAGAACAAAATAAAATAAATTCCTTTAAAAAAAAATATAAGAACAAGTGAATGAATCATATTTTTGTAAAAATTCAACATAAAACATAATATAATTGAAGCACAAAAAAACAAATAAAAAATAATAATTTAAATTTAAATCATAATATTTAAAAGAGCTCCGTACATTAGTTTATTTGATGTCACCGATATACAACTAAATTATTTAGATTTGCATTAAAAAGCTACTCGAATAATTTAATGAAGAAGCTTCTTCAAGTTATATTATAAGCTTTACATTTCCAATTTTTATATAATTGAATTTAATTCCAATTCTATAAATCGGAATTTTTTAATGAATGAAATTTTATTTTAATGTTCATTATTCTTTTTTTTTTTTGATATTGCAAAAAAAAAAATCGAATTAAAGAGATAATCGTTTTACAAGCTTGTTAATTCTCAACAGCTACAAAAATAAACCAGTTTTTATTACCCATTCTTGAAATTTTTTAAATGGCCAATTTTTTGTAGCAAAATTATTTCCTGAAATTGTTTTCAATTTTTCAATAAAATGTTACCTTGTGTGTTTATTTACACTATAGAATAACAATAAATTTAATGAAACTCGAATTGAGAAGAAAAAAAAATGCGAAAACAAATTAAAATATATTTTGCTTCTAACAAAAAAAAATTATATCGCCAGGTAGTAAAGCTTTTTTAGTTCACCCATGATGACTAAGCCATTAATTGATACCTACAGTAAGGGTCAGCAACATTATCAGAGATTAGAAAATCTATAACCAAATGAAAGCCACAAAAAATTTTTTTTGTGTATAGAGAAAAACAAAACTTTAATTGCTGCCGGCAAAATTATTATGAACAAAATTATTATATTTTTTGTTTTGAACCAAAATTACAAGCTTTTTTACACTTGTTATGCATATACCAGAAGCTTAAAATTTATTTATATATTTTGTATGTACACATAGCTAGTGTATATCCAAAAGCAAATCATCAAAATTCAATTGGCTTTTAATATGAGTCGAGTTTTATAATTTGAATTGTAAAGATCGTGCGCGGTCGTTGAATTTTTGAAAAATTAAACGTGTTTTTGGAAATTTTCATTTAAGAAAAAAATCGAATTAAATGTAATAATAATTAAATAATTTATTAATACAGTATATTTAATCGGTTACATAAAAGATTTAAATTTAATGTGATTATATACAAAATTAAATTTATTTTTAGAAAGTGTTTAATTATTTATTGAATTATGTTTAATTAAACATTGAAAAATTTTATGGTTTATAAATTTCATATAAATGTATAATACGAGTATAGGTAAATAAATTATTTACAAATCTTGAAAACATTTTATTCATTCATAATTTATTAATTTCGATGCTTTTAGTCGATGAAGACTTTAATTAAATATATGCTGTTAATAGTTAACCTTTTGTCCTTTAATTTTGATAATGGCTATAGTGTTACAATAAATAAAAATAATTTTGTCAGATAATTTTCGTTATCGGTTATCGTGCACAATGAAATTGAATTTTGAGTTCAAATATGTACCTACATTTTGAATTTTATATGGAATTGCAAAAATATTACAAATTTCGATGTAGACAATTTTGGACAAAATAGAAAAATTTGTCATGTAACATAATATGCTCTTGAAAAAATAAAACCAAATAAAATTCGGTTAATTATAGCTCAAGTTATCAACTAGATAAATCATGATTCTTAATACTTTCTCATATATACTAAAAGTAGTTCTCTACTCTAATTACTCTATATATCAAAATTTTGGTTTAAAATAATTTTCTATATTTTTAGAGCTACATTCTACATTTATAATAAATCTTGAAATTTAATATCGAAATATACGTCATAATATCTTATTGTTTTTTTATAACATACTAAATTCCATATTATTAAAATTTTATTTCCTATTAAGAACCAATATACGAGTACAATATCAAATTTTTCCATGTTAGCTATAAAATTTATATGGTACATATATAATATAGTATACAAATCAAAAGAAAAATATAAATTAACAAGGTTAATAAAATATAATTGGATTATAAAACTAGAAAAATGAACATTGCGACATTTCAATGTTTTCTTTTTTAAATGAAATAAAAATCAATAAAATGAAATTTGAAAATTATTTATTAATTTAAAGAAGAAAAAACCATAAGTTAATTTCTGTAGAAAGCAAAAATATACATAAAGTAAATTTAAAAAAAAAATTGTACTCGAACAATATGCACAAGTGTAACAAATTCAGAAATCTTATGATGACTCACATTATAAACAAAAACAATACCAGAACTGAAAAGATATAGCAATTGAAATAAATATTTTTTAAAAATAACTTGAAATACGATAAAAAATTGTACAATATTTCCAAATATATAAAAAAAAACAATTAATATCAATTTTGGACCTTGTTCCACCTGCAAAATATTTTAATCAATTTTTGTATTTTATCAAACCGTTTAAGGTAATAATAACAACAGCATTGGATGTAAAAAAACACAAATTTGTTTTTTTTTTCTTTGTCTTGTACTTTACGCCTAAATAGACAGAACACGAGCTTTATTATAGTTCAAAAATTCCAATATATTATACAAATTATACTATAAATTTACTGATTATGCAGTTACAAATTATAATTTTTAATTGAATTTCTATAGTTTTTCTTTGTTCAATTCAATTTTTATTCTATATACAATTTGTAGATAGTAACAACAATGATCTTTTATAGAAATGAAAAGCGTGTGTGCATGTGCACTTAAATTTAGATTTTGCGGTTTTATAAAATATTTTTAGTTGAAATTTTAAATACATCGAACGTACACGTGAATCTCATTATTATTATTGTTATTCAATTTAAATTCGAAAAAAAAAATAATATAAAAAATCGTGGTTAAAGCGAAAGTGATAAAAGGTGTTAATTGGCGCAATATAATATTTATTCGCACAGAAAAAAATTATATTTTATTTTTGGATTATTTACATAGTGAAATTTCTGTTAAAGAATTTACGTACATATATTATATTAATTCTTGCTTCACTTCACATTTGTTCCATGTTCTAAATAAAATATTTAATATGATTTTGTTTACAGATTTTTTTTATATCTTATCGAATTTTATCATTTTTTTCAGATAACGAAATTAAACTTTTAACTATACACCTAAAAGGCTACGAAATATTGATAACAAAATTCAAGATAAAAATAATTTGTAAATAATAAATTTATATAAAATAAAAATTAAATAAAAACCATGAAGTACGTTAGTTATCAACGAAATCGTTTGCGAAAAATATTGAACTATATATTGCCGGAGCAATAAATAACTAATTTTAACAAAAAATAAAGATGAAAGGATATTTTATCATAATGGTAATCTATGCGTTATTAAATTATATATAAGATTTATTATATTTTAATTACTAAATAAATTTATAATAGATTTTCTTGCCATTATTTATACTATATTTAATACAAATTGTAAACGCCCAACATGAAAGAATTCCATATGCAAGTATTGATAACATATGTAAAAAATGTATTTGCCTATCAGCCAAAATTGATGATAATCATTACCGATATGTTTTAAGTTGTCCAAATAAAGGTTTACATCATATTTTACCAATATGGCCTCAAGAATTTGGTAAAAGTCATGAAGGTAAATTTAATATTTTTCTATATATAAATAATATTTTATAAAAGTACAAATTTTCAATTTAAAGGTGCGGAAATTCAAGTAACTTTTTCGAAAAACAATATCGCATTATTACAACAATTACCTGCATCACGTGGAAAAATTTCATTCAGTTGTAAACATTGTCAAATGAGTGAAATTCAAGCTCCTACATTTGTCGATTGTCCAAATATATTTAGTTTAAATTTAAGATATAATCAATTAAATTCGGATTCTTTAAATCCAGATATATTTCGTGGACCGTACAATGAAACTGCCTATGAACCAATTGGTTTACAATATTTAGATTTAAGTTACAATTTAATTAATACTTTAGATTTAAGATTATTTGAGCATACACCCAAATTAAAAAGATTATTATTGGCTGGTAATAAATTTGAGAAAATTGATATTGAGACAATGCATGCAATTGGATCAGTACAGTCCTTAGAGGTAATTATATTTGAAAGAATTAAATAATATTATAATTAATGAAATTTTTTTTTTAATTTAGTATTTGGATTTGTCCTTTAATAATTTAAAGGTCTTACCAGAAGAAATGTTTAATAATTTAATTAAATTAACATCACTCTTTATCCAAGGAAATCAATTTCAATCGATGCCTAATGCATTAAATAAACGAACAGGATCTTTAGAGAATTTAGATATTTCAGCAAATTTAATAAGATATTTCAATATATCCAGTTTCGATGAGCTTAGTGAATTGCGATATTTAAATATTAGCTCAATGGAATATTTACTTGCTGTAGAAGATGGAACTTTTGATACTCTTACAAGTCTTAAAGAATTAATTTGTAACAATAATTTGAATTTAAAAAAAATTCATTTACCAACATCATCTAGAAATTTAATAATGGTTAGAAAAATTTTAAAAATTCTTATAAATAAAAACTTACGTAATTATATAATATAAATTTCAGTTGGATATTTCAAATTGCAATTTGAACTCACTTATATTAGATGTTGATCTTATGCATCTTGATCAAAATCACACATTCAAATTCTGGCCTAATTTAAAATCGTTAAATTTATATCACAATCCATGGAATTGTGATTGTAATTTAATTAAAATCTTCCAACAATATAAAAATATAATTACTACTAATGATAAAAATCGTATTCCAAAATGCTCTTCACCATATAATTTAGCTGACATAAATGTCATAGATTTAAATACAGACTCGCTATGTGAGAAAATCGGAAATATTGATATGCAGCCATTAAGAGCTCACACATTTAAGACACCACATTTTCTACGGTCACAATCAATTGGTGTTACAGCTGTTATGTTATCAATTGTGATTGCTTTGGGAATCATTGTTGGATTTGGTATTGTATTAATACGACAAAGACTGAACAAAAATCTATTTGGATTAAATACAGAAATTAGATATACTACTGTAAGAAATATTTAGATTATTATTGCATTTATTAATTAATAACATTATATTTTTAAAAGTAAATTGTAAATGTTTCCATATTATGATGTGTTCGCAACTAAAATGAAACATATACGTATATATGGAATTATGATTATTTTTACCAAAGAATTAATATATTTTTATATTACTTAATATACATATACTGTACAAATAAAAATTTCATAATAAAGTTTATTTAATAAGGTGGAAATAATTGAGTAATTTACTAATTCGTTATCATAATTCATAATATGAATCATTTTATTTTTTTGTTTTTTTTTTTTATTAAACTAATTCTCCTTAGAGTATTATTAGGTACTCGAATATAATATGACCAACCAATTATTTCTCGGAAACAAAAATATGTAACAAAAATTAGTTGATTTAATAACATATTGATGAAATTTTCAGAAACTTGTTTATTTAAAATATCTTCATTATTCATTTAAAATTACTTAACAAAAATATATTATTACGTAACATCCGTTTTTCTTACATATTTGTGACGTTTCGACGAAATGTCAAAATTATATGCATACAGATATATCGGAACCCACCAAACTTGAAAATTACGATATTCCCAGGTAGCACAACTTCTATATTTCAAACTATAGATAAATTCGGAACATTCGAAATTTTAAAGTTCATTTTGAATCGTATATAGAAATTTTAAAATGACATAAAGATTGAGCAAAAAAGCTGAAGTGGAATCATATAAAGTGGAATCACTAATTATAAATTATATATATTTTAAAATTTTCAGTAATCATAATTGGAAATTTTGATTTAATTTCGAATCATATTTACAAATTCAGAAAATTTAAGCATATTGTTGAACAAAGCAATGATGTTAGAAAAATCCATAAACAACACAAACTATTACACGTTAAACATTTTCTTTTCGCATACAGGATATTTTCGGATAAAAGCTATTTTTATAGTCGTTATAGGTGTTCAGCTTTAATTTTCGGAACCTATTTTATATTTTTATAGTGCTTATACAGCTGTTATCTCAATTTTCCCGTAACACTGCATTCTTTATAATGTATCTTATACTTCTCACTAACCTTTTTCAACAAAAAAAGATAAATTTCAAAATTTTATGTTTTCTGAATTTTTTTGTACATAACAGCCAAATAAATGGAAAATAATTCCCTTAATTACAACACAAGAATTAATTTTAAATTTCAATAGTTCACTCTTATTACGAAATAATTACTTGAGCGACATTAAATTAGAAACTATAGAAATAATTTCGGCCATAACAGAAATTCTGTACAGTAAATTCTAAATATATGCAACGTATTATTTCGGTATGGAATCTGTACAGACCTTTAAATTTTGTAGTTGTCGAATACATAAATGTCAAAAATAGCATGTCATTATTTTGACAATACGCTATAAACTTCTGGTTTTTGAAACGAATAACTTCATCATTATCAAGGAAAATTAAAGTTTTTGTCATGTATTTGTAATAATTTATAAACGATTTGGGATTAAGGCCATTTTTTTTTAAAAAAATATACGTATAATTAAAAAATAAAAATAAATTATTAATCTCATAATCACTAATTTTGGATTTTCTCGCAAAACACTACAACGAAGAGATTATGATAACATTTTATTTTGTTGCTGCTGCTGGCCATCACTAGTCTAATAAACGCTGACGTATTCGTAATTTTTTTTTTTTGACTTTCCTTGAAGAAATATATAATATATTAATCACCAAATCAAATCTTCAATTAACCCCAAGAAATTTATTCAAATTCATAAGAAAAAATAATATTAAAAATGCTGTAAATATAATTAATTTCGGTCTAATTATAATAAAAAGTTCTTATCGTTTAATTATAATAATTTTTCGTTTATATAAATAAATTGTCAAATTCTTTAAATAAGTCACGTTTCTATATGAAAATAATTTTGTATATTATATACATTATATTATAAATAATTAATATTAAAAGTAATAATTATTAAGTGCAATTTTATATACCTCTAAAATTTAAATTATATACAACAATAACAAAAACCATCTGAAAAAAATTACAATTTTATGCCAAGCTTATAATAGAATTTAAGAGAAAAAAAATAAGTTAAAAATAAAAAAATGAATCGACGTAGTCGTAGAAATTCATTTCTTGGTGGCCCTGGATTTTCATTAAGACGACTTTTATTACAAGGCGCTAGAGCAGCAAGAGGTAGTCCAACATTAGGTCAACGTTCTTGTGATATTGAAAGGGGAAATAATAATAATAACAATGGAAATGCTTCAGGATTGTCAAATGGTAATGGATCTAATTCAAAACATGATAAAAAATATGGTGAAGGACCGTCAACAAGTTATGGAAATAAAGTAATAATTATATAATTAAACATTTATTATGATTATTGAAATAATTATTTTATTTTTTTAGAATAACTCTGATCTTCCATCAATTTCATCATCGAAAAATATTCCGAATGGCCTACAACAACAAAATAGTGTTCAAAGCGATGATTTGTCATATAAGTTTTCTCCTTTACAACAACAAAATCAATCGAAAAGCACATCAATTAATTCACCTCAACGTAGTGAATCAATGCAAAGTGATAATAATTATTATTGTGTTATTTGTTATAATACACCATCGCCACCAAATGCATTTTTTTCATTGTTAACATGCAATCACACGGCCTGTAAAAATTGCCTACAACGTTATTTAAAAAATGAAATTAATGAATCAAGAACTGATATTGGTAAAATGAAAATTAAATATTTAAGTCTAAGAAATTTCAATAAAGAAACAATAATTATTTTTTTAGCTTGTCCTATTTGTTCTGAGGCTATGCACCCTAGCAATATAGAAACATTATTAAAAGATTCTTCCAAACTTATCAATAAATATGAAGATTTTATGGTAAGGAGATTTTTATTGACTGATCCAGATTCTAGATGGTGTCCAGCACCCGATTGCAGGTAATTTAAAATTTTGAAATATAATCTCATTTAAAAATTTAATTCAATTATTGTTTTTAAGTTATGCTGTAATTGCTACAGGCTGTGCATCTTGTCCTCGTCTTCGATGTCAACGTCCAGGTTGTGGTTTACATTTTTGTTATCATTGTAAAGCTGAATGGCATCCAGATCAAACATGTGATGCGGCTAGGGCAGCACGTCAAAGTCCATCAGCACAAAATAATGGCGGTGGTTTAAATGATTTACAACATAGAAATGGTGATGATATTAAACCATGCCCAAGATGTCAAGTTCTAATTGTTAAAATGGATGATGGATCATGTAATCATATGGTTTGCTCAATTTGTGGCTCAGAATTTTGTTGGTTATGTATGAAGGAAATAAGTGATTTACATTATTTAAGGTAAACCATTTTATATATACCAAAAAAAAAAACTCGATTACCAATGAATAATTAATTAATTTGAATTTAGCCCATCTGGTTGTACATTTTGGGGTAAGAAACCATGGTCACGAAAAAAGAAACTTATGTGGCAATTGGGTACTTTGGTTGGTGCTCCATTAGGTATTGGTTTAGTAGCTGGTATAGCAGTTCCAGCTATGATTATTGGTAATTAATTATGATATTAGTTATAAATCATTTTCAAATTGGTATTTTTAGGAATTCCGGTTTGGGTTGGTAAGAAAATTTATGCTCGTTATAAGACTTCAACAAAACATAAAAGGAATTGTGCTGTGCTAAGTGGAGTATTTGCATCGGTAAGCAAAACATTTGAATAAATAAAATATATAATAATTTTTTTTAAATACTAATCAAATAAATTTACCTGTTTGGCCTTGATCTGTCTTATCATATTTAAAAAATTCCAAATTTAATCTAGAAATTCTGCTTTGCAATATTCAAATACATAGTTGATTAATTTAGTTAAGATTTATTTTTAGACCTGTTTGATTCGATATGAATTTTAAATATTATTTATAATACTAAGAGAGGACTACACGAAGATTTTTCTAAAATTGATAATTTGTTTTTTTTAACAATATTTCAAAATATCTGTATAGCTGTAAATTTTTCAAAATATCTGTTAATTTTATATTATGAAACATTTAATTGCTAGTTTGAAATTATATTCCAAAATTTTCTAATTTTATTTCAGATTTTAGTATCGCCAATTTTAGCAGGCTTAGCAGTGGCTATTGGTGTACCAATTTTATTATTTTATGTTTATGGTGTTGTACCAGTATCTTTATGTCGAGCTGGTTGTGGTGTATCAACGACACGTGATGGTCTAAAATTTGATTTTGATGAAGAAGATGATGATAATCAATTACGAAATCAAAGTGATGGTGTTAGTGTTGATGCTGTTTCTAGAATAGGTGCTACAAGTATTGGTGAAGTAAGTTTAAGTGTAGCTAGTGGTAGTCATATTGTTGGTATGTCAAATCATGGTGATAATAGAATAGGATTTGGTGGTGGACAATCGTTAGCATCAAATCGTGAATCAACAACTGCACTAGCTGGTAGTATTACTGGTCATAGATTAGAAGTGCAAGCAGATGTTAGTTTATCAGAAACAGCTTCAGCTGTAACTTGTATTAGTGAAAAATCTGGTAATATTTCAAATGATGCAGCATCTACAAAAGCTTTAGCTGGTTCAATTTTAAGTTATAGACAGGTAAATGTTTTTTATTTTAAATGTTTTAATATATAAAATATTTGAATTTATTTATTTAATTAAATATAAAAGCATACCGATAATTCTAATATCAGTGAAGATGGTGTTTCAGAACGTTATCGAATTATTGATGGCAACACATTGGATCAGGTATAATAGAAAAATAATATCTCAGAAAATTTTTCCAAATTTATAAATATCATTATTATATTTCAGGATTCGCAAGTAGATAAAGCAAGTGTTTGTAGTAGTCGATCATTTCGTAGTTCAGAGCGTTCTTATCGTGATGATATTGATTCAGTATCAACATCATCAAAACGTTATCAATTTTGTAATAGACATACAAAACCAAATCCAGTTGCATTTCGTACAATATCATTAGATAGTAATAATGGTACTAATTATATACCAGAAAATGTAACATTAGAAAAACAAGCAGAAGTTGAAGAAGAATTAGAAAAAACGGAATATAGTAAACAACAACAACAACACCAACAAAATAATAATTATAATGAATTGCCAATTGATATAACAAATAATAAACAATTTACTTTAAATTTAGTAACAAAAGAAATTCATTTCCTTGAAGGAACAATTTATAATGAAAAAACTACCAATAAAAAATTACAACAAAAATTTGATACTCATCCAAATGAATTACCACAATTAGAATTAAAATCAGAATCAATAATCTCAACAACAATATCATCACCAGCAACATCATCTATAAAATGTAAAAGTCCTGAAATTAAAAATACATCTAAAGCTTCAATTTTACGAAATCTGTTTTTTGCTCAAAAAAATGACAATATTGATAAAAATTCGACAGAAAGCGCTAAATAAAAAATAATAAATAAATTTATTTATTTAAACTGAACACAAAAAAAAACAAAAACGAAATATTTAATATATGTAATACAAATTTAATCATAAATAAATAGTAAAATTTTATCTTTAATACACATTTACTCTCTTCCGGGTAAGATTAATTGTTAAAAAAAAAAAAACAAAAATAATATTCATAAGAAAAGTAAAACAGAAACATAAAAAAATTTAAATAAACGCGTAAATATATATATATATATATATAATATAAAAAAATGTTTTATAAATAATTTTGTATTAATAATTTTTTTCTTCAATTAATTATTACATAAAATAATTTTTTTGTTTTATTTATAAACACTTAAAAGTGATAAATTAATAAAATTGAAAGCTAACAAAAAAAAAAAATAAAAATCGAAAAAATTTTCAAAAGTATATAATAAGAAAATTATATTTTCTTTTTTAATTTTATATATCAATTTTTCATTTATTTTTTTTTTATTTAATTTATACGACTAATATTTAAAAAAAAAATTAATTGTTATTTATATAAAAATTAAATTATAAATATTTAATAAAAAAAAAATGTATAAATTTAAATAATTGAATTATAATATGAAATAGAAATTATATTTGTAATATTGCTTCAAAAAAAAAGTAAACGATAAATTATTGTTTTTTCTGTTCAATTTGTTTTCATTTTTTTTTTTGTTTCACTTTTTAGATGTATTTATAATTATATTATTAAATAATTTGTTTCACCATAAACTCATATTGTTTATATGGTTTTTGGTAATATAATATGAAATTATACTGTAAAATAATTGACTACATATTTATAGTATATATAAAGCAACAAATTAGTAATACCAGATTATATATATTAGGAATTTTCAAAGAAATATCAACTTCATCCATATAATTGGTCACAATTTTGAATTTATAAATTTACCTTCTTTTTTTTTTTAAAGTTTCTTTTTTAATAAAACGTTTTATATTTTATACAAATTCCATGTTTGCCCTGGGTAATATCATAAAATCAATTTAGTAATTTAACAATATAATTTTGGAAATAATTTCAATTAAAATTTCGAATTTATTAATTAATTTAAAAAATAGAATATAAATTTTATTATGGAATTTCTCGTATTCATTTTTAATATATGATTTAACGCAGCATATCAAATTTTTTATTTAAAGCGCAAAATTTGGATATACGGTATAAGAAAACGTAAAAAATAATTGAATAAAAAAAAAATATTTTTTACAATAAATATAATAGATATATTAAAAATATAAATCTTAAATACTAATTCTAATTGTTTTGCTAAATTCCAATTAAATACGAAACGATACTGTGGCCAATTATTAAGTTAATTAAATATTTATTAGATTTTATTTCTTATATAAATTTTATATAAAATTATTCAATTTATATTTTAAAATTTAGATGGTGAAAAAATAAAATTAATTTATATAAATGGAAATATATATAATTTATTGAATTTGATAAGAATTTAAATGGTTTTTGTGCTCATTTTTTTCTTTGCCAAACAAAAGTATCTTATGCAAAATATATATATAAAAAAAAAAAATTATTCAATAAAACCGTAACTAATTTATCGGATAATAAAAAAATATATATTTTTTTTAGTGTTGTTAAAGTGTAAAACTAATTACATTATTCACACGTGCTTAAAGTTATTTCAAAAACTTCTTTTGTACATGTAAAACTAATAAAAAAAAAGTGTATGCATTTTTTTATCCTTTTGTTGACCATGCAGTTTTTTTTTTCATGTAAAAATTTAAAATATAAATTTTTTTTTTTGTTAAAGTGTCGGGTGAAATTGAAAAAAATTATTAAGTTTAAATAAAATCCGTATAAATTTTGTGTAGGTTACGAATACGGAAGAAGTCTAAAATCTTATATGTAATTTAGATTTTCGAAATAAACTAAATTACATAAATAGTTTACAAACATAGTATTTTTAGAAGATTTCTAAATTGAATATAGACTAATTAAATCATAGCACCAGATATGTGTTAGAATTATACTATCTCTATGGCGACTATTCACAAATAAAATTAAATAACTTTTCACTTAATAATCAACAAATTTCATTTAATATTTTGTTAAAACAAATTTAAAAACTCATAAATTTTTCAATTTTATTTATATTACAAAATGTCACAAATAAAAGACACTTTAATTTTAAATTTTTCATTCTTTATTGCTATTTTATTTATTAAATTTCGAGTTTGTGATATAAATAATATTTTATAAAAAAAAAAAATTTGTTTTTTGATCTTTTAAAATGAACCGAAATTCAATCTACATAACAATACAAAATCAAATCAAATAAAATTTAATGTAAAAATGTTATAAAAAAAGAATAATCCACAGGACGAACAAAAAAAAAAAGAGTAGTTAAGCTGCCGCGTTTTGATTTAAATATTTCAAATTAGATGTTGATTTTATAGAGCTAAAAGCAGACAATAATCAATATAAGAATAAAATTAATTTTGTGTTGATTTTAACAACAGCATGAGCAGTTATATTCAAAAAACATAAACGCGTTTATTGAATATTTATGTGGCCGGTTTTATTATTTCGATCATCATCGTTTCGCCTTTACTTTTTAGATCAACAACAAAAGTAACATTATACAATAAGAGAACTTTGATTCTCTGTTTAGGATAAGCTCTTAGACATATATACGAAAAAATCTATTCAAAAACTGCGTTAGTTTAGTTAGCAGACAAGCTTAGAAGCTAATAACTAAGAACTTTTTTTACCTTTGTTGAATATATTTTAAGTTTAACTGATAATTTTATAAATGAGGAGTGTCAACTAACTAATTTAAAAGTACATATGGAAGAAATTAGCGCGGAAAAAGCACATTATGAGATTTTAAAAGTTTGCACTATTAATTTTTTGTTTCTAATTTTAAGGTGATTAATAGTTGCGCTCTAACAATCAATTTTATAATTCATACTTGTTACATGTTTTTAAAATTTTCAAATATAACTTGAAAAAATTATAATAATTTTCTAAAAATTATATAATGTAATCAAAATTTACACGATACTTGCCGGAAATAGCACCTCCTTATATCCTTAACTACCTTTTATACATACTATTCATACGTTTTTTTGGAAACCTTTAATAAATATTATGTATATATCCTGCCAACATACATAAAATAAACATAAATATAATTTCAGATAAAATTCAATATATTTTTATTGTTTCAAAATTAATAACTTTAGCTAATAATCAAATATTAACTATTCTCCATTAAATCAACTAATGGTAATAACAAATGTTCTCCTCTTCCTTTATTATTAAAATTTATATAACAATAAAAATTCAATGGTTTTAAGAGATTTCTGTTTGATCTTCGTCAGTTTTTTTTTTTAAATATAGTATTAGCTTGACCCAAAACACTTCACACATGTTATCAATATCACCCATCAATAATAATAATTATAATCACGATAATGATGGTTTTAACAGAATCAATTTTGTATATAAGAAGAAATTATAATCGATTTGAACCTGTGGTGATGCCCATCAAGTGTTTTTTTTTTAGAAATCGGTGATTTATAAAGGAGCTTGGTTGTAGGTGTAACTAAATATATCATTAACAATCGCACTTTGTATAAGGATCTATTGTTCCCTTTTTTTTTTACTTGTAGAGAATTGACTTTTTTTTTTTTCTATATAATAATCCGACTAATGTTGGTAATTTTCATCTAAGTTTTTAGCGCCCTTTTTTCGGTTCATTTTTGTTTTTGTATATATTTTATGTATATCTATGCGGCATATGATATCATCAGGTGAGAAATCCACATGATATTAATTGTAGGTTTTAGAGTGATTATATAGATTGTTTCTTTTTCGTTATATATATTAGAATAGTGCCAACTTTTAATATTATATAGTCTCTTTGAAAAGTTTGCAAATACATTATAGAGTCCCTATTATTATAAGCATATATGTATCTATGATATTTGAAACATTCTTTATATATACATAAATATGGTATATCCATTTTTCTCATTTGAAAATCATTAAAAAAAAATAAAAGGAAATATTAAAATTTTAGGTGATTTGGATTGGGAAAAAAAAATTTAATTTTAGGGATTATGTGCAATTTTGTAAATTTTATTTTGACATATGAAATTTTTAAACCTATATATAAAGATGATGATAATATCTTTTATACACACATTCAGGTTTATTTGAATTTAAAATAGGGTGTTAAATTCTAGGAATTTTTGTTTATTTCTAAACGAATTTCAAGGAAAAATTAGCTAATAATATTATAGAAGCATTTTTTATAGTAAGTAAATCCATCAAATCGAAACCTGCAACTTTAAAATTATCACCTGTTTACTTAAGTTAATGATTTTTGCACTTAACTATCTTTGCTTTAGTTTTATTGGTTAATTTATTTCTTATCTTAAAAAGGAACAGAAATGATTTTAGAGTCATTTTTTTTATCAATTATTCTATTTGAATAGTTAATATATATTTTAGATAATTTATATCGCATATATCGCAATTCGCAATAAATTCCGATTAATAATAATAAACGAATATCTATATTTTTATCCACTAACTAATAAAATTAAAAGAAAAAAAAAATTAATTTAATGAAATGAAAAAGATATTTTATTACTTTAATATGAATATAATCATAAATTATGAGTGTGTTTTTTTTTATAAATTATATAATTATTATATGACTTTATAAATATAATTTAATAAGGTGATTAAATTATATGACTAACTAATTGAATGTGTATTAATTTTAATTAGTTTAATTATAATATTAAATAATTTTAATATTTATAATTTCAAAATAAAAAATTCATCAACTGTAAAATTTTATTATCTTATGGTCAATTATTTTATTAACTTTAATTATAATTATATATTATAAAAACTATATTTTTATATAGAAAAACTATTAAAAATTTATCTCATAATTTTTTGATTCTAAATAAATTATAGAGAGTAATTATAATTTTGTTTATAATTTCAATTTTTTGAATTTAAATTACATGAAATATATAATTATTTAATGCTATTATAACAAATATATTTTTCAATTTTAATTTAATTATACGTATTATATTTAATAAAATATTTAAATAATATAATTAATTAAAATAGGAAGAAATGATTTAAATTTTTAAATAAACGATTAAGACAAATTCATATTTTTATAAAAAATAATTTATCAATAATTTAGGTTGATTTCAGATTAAAATTTAGATCGATTTCAAATTAAATTGTCTGACATAAAAAATGTAGAAAAAAATTTAATTCAATGACAAAAATTCTAACAAATTTCAATTGAATGATAAAAATTCTTACCATCAAAAACAAAATCTGTTTATTGTTATTAAATATCAAAATTACATGACAAAATTCTATATGAAACCCTTTTTGTATAATATTCATTAAATTATCATAACATTTTAATTAAACTATTTTTCATGTAATAAGTTTTTTTATTTATTTTTTTTTGAATAATTTTGCAAAGAATAATTGTTAGCGTTTTAGTTTAATTAAACAAGAAATTAAAATGCTATTAAAATTAATAGTAAAATATATTAAAAAACAAAAACACCTTTTAAATGCAAATTTTTTTTTTATGTTAATCATTTTACCATCAAGCATAAGTTTATTTTGCAACATGTTTCAGTATGTATATGATGTTTGTTGTATGTTGAACTATATGTATAGCTCCTTCTTCTTGTTTATATTCATTATTTAAATTAAGGAAACACGATAAATATGTAAAACAAAAAAAAAAACGAAATTAAAATTAATTGCACTTAAAAAAAAAACAGTATTGTGATTGTTTACTTTCATCGCGTGCAGATTAAATTCCTAAAACTTTTTTTTTCATATCCAACAATGTACGTGCAAAATTTATTATGTATATAAATTTTAAGCTTCCCTTACTGTTGCTTTTATTAAGTATCTCTTAATTTTATATGCGCTATTTTTTCATTGTGGATAAATAATTTTTCTACATAAATATATTATGTAAAAACATAAATTTTTATGTGTACATTATTAAATATTTAATATAAAATTTATAATTTTAGAAAATTATACTACATACATAAAATTCATACTTAATTTATATAATAATTATTATTATTTTGTTTATAGTTTATTTTTATATATATATAAAAAAATTATATTTTAATATAATTTTAAAATATTTTATATACCATAATTAACCACATAATTTTGTTTTTTTTAATATTAAATTGTAAACTGAAAAGATTTAAATATTTTGATTAGGATTTTAAAATTTATCGTTTATATTTTCTATTAACAATAATTATATTATTTAGGTATAAAATAGATCATTTTAATAATATTTATTATGCAGCGATATAGAGAGGAACTAAATATAATATCTATATAGTAAAAATTATAAAATTCATCATTTTTTATTAAGTAATTGTGTAACATAAATGTTTCGCTTGAATTATTACATCCATGATATAAAATTTGTATTAGCTCGAAAAAAGTTAAATCAAAATTATCATAGCAATTAGAATAAGTTAATATAGTTAATCAAGAAAATAGATAGAACTGGAGCGTAAAATATTTTATTTAACAGCGAATTTATATTTGTAAGGATTAAATGAATTGGATAAAGAAATATACTTTAATATACCAAAGATATATAAATACTCTGACAAAATACATAATTAATTTATTTAAAATTATTTAGATATTTTCATTTAAAAATTTCCATTCAAATTATCGGATTTCACTGTAAATTATGCTTGAAATCACCATTTAAAATCAATAGAACTCAACGTCTGTTTATACATAATGTATATTATAAATAATCCTTTTTTGCATGATAAAAATATAAATTGTATTAAGCACGAAATATTATTTAACTTTAGGCTCCCAACCACAAATAAACAAACCCAATTTCATTATTATTTTTATGCTTACCACCATATTGTTAAAAATGTCAATATTTGTTGTAAGTTGTAACATTTGCTAAAAATCCCAAGGGGCAAATAGTATTAAACAAAATGTCTGCCTGAAGCCATATTAATTTAGTGGCGGTTGGTTTTGTTTTTTTTTTGGTACTTTGCCAAAAATTATAATAATCGACCATTTTTTTTACATTATTTTTTTTGGTAATCGCACTTTTTTTTTTGTAATTCCAGAAAAGAAATATTAATTTTCATAATTTTGCATAACAGTATATTTTTATTTATCTTTTTATTATTTAAATTCCATTTAAAAATATTTAATTAAATAAAAGATTGTATTTTATTTTATTTGTCTGTTTTCTTATTCAACATAATTTTAACTGACATGAAAATTAAACAATTTTACTAAATAATTGATTTTACTATCGTAAGAGACAAAAAGGTAATATAAAATCGCCTTATTTATAAATCATTTTTCACAAATAGACAATAATTTAGTTAATATTATATGTATACAATAGTTATAAGAAAATTATAATAATTTTCTATTATTTAGCTAAATACGGATAGCTCATTAAAGATGAAACCTGTCTATCAAAAAATCTTTAATAAATTCAAATAATGGCGGTAATTGTTATCATTCATGTCAAAATAAAAAAATTTAAACATTTTTGTTTTTTTAGTTTTTGTCATTCTAATGATGACAATTATTATTTAAATGTCCAACAACAAAAAAAGAAGATGGTAAATATTTTTGAGTGATTAACACGAAACCCCTTCTTATTATATCGTTTTTTTTTTTTGTTTGTTTGTTTGTTGGAGGATCGTTTCCTTGTATTTTAAATATTTTGTAAAACGATTAGAAAAATCTAAGGAATTACAAAAATGTTAAATAACTTTGTATTGTGTAAAACAAGAAACTGTCTATCAACAGTCACGCAAAAATTCTGAGGTGTTTAATTTTCAGCCTAGTATTTAAAGTGAAATGAAAAAAAAAAACATAAATTTCAGATATAAATTTAGGTATCCAATGCAATCAAATTAAATATTATTTAATATAGTTTATTTTACTTTTGCGTCCTTTGAGGAATAATTTAAAATTATTTGTTTTATATAATTATTGCATAAAATAATTTATAAAATTTTGATATTTTTATGTAGTTCAGTTAATTGTTACAGAATTACAGAATTTGTTAAAACGAGATGGAGAATTATAATTGGTAAATTAATATAAGCAGAAAATATAATTTGCCAAACTATTTGATGTCTATCAATAAAGTTTAATTTAAATACGTTTTACATCGTTCTTATTGCTATACGCTAAAAATTTTTTAAATTAAAACTTTAATTTTAGAAGATTTGTGAGCTACCAGTCCTAAAATAGTATAATAAATAATTCCGATAGTATAGATAGATTCCGTTGTGTAAATTGTATTTGTCTAATTTCTCCTAGATAATCTTTACATATTATCTCTCAGATAGTTAATTTAAGGTCCCAAGATGGGAACAAAAATATTTAGAATACATTTTTATATAACACTCCGAAATAGGAAACATAAATAGGATAATGCTAAAAATGGATTTGACCTGCACATAACCATATATTTTTTTTTGTAACTTTATTTATACAAAAATTTAATTTAAATTTATATTATACTAAACTACCGAAAAACTATCAGTTTTACTGTTTAAATACATAAAATAATTTTGACTACTTAATTTTTTATATTATTTTATATAAATTCAAAAATTTGAAAGAAGATTAACCTGGGAGAAATAGTTAAAAACCTATAAAAAAAAATATTTTAAAAATATTCATAAGCTATTTATTTATAATGTTTCTATATATATTTTAGGTTAATAAAAATCTAATAAAAACAAATTAAATATTAAAACATGAAAGACAAACTATATAATAAAAAATAAATAAATATTATATTTATTTAATCCTTAAATTTATGGACTAATACACAAAAATTTTGTGTTTTATATTTTTATTATTTAATCTTTTCGGTTATATTATAATATTAAAATTTGGAGAAAAAATATTCGTACAACCTTACCAAAAAAAAAAAAAAACCTATTAAAAATAAAATATTTATTTAAAAATTTCATTATTTTATTTCACAAAATTTAATATTAAATTCTCAAAAAAATTCTGCGGTTAAATTTAATTATAAAATGTTCTGCCAAAAAAAATTTTTAATTTGCTGACTTCTTTATTTCCATAACTATTCAAACTTTATTTTCCCATATTTATTTATTTCTTTAAATCTCAAAATTGTGTATCTGTGAGATATTCTTTTAAAGCGTTTTTTTTTGTTCGTATATAAATGGAGAAAAAGTAAATATTTACCAGGGAATTTTTTATTTGTTTGCAGAAAAAAACAATTTAATATATTATTATTATTTTTTTGTCGTTTTCCTTTTGGTTGAACAGAAATTTATGAATGATAATCGGCTTATAGTAATTTATTAAATAAGCTTTGGTATTTTGTGGATTTCTACTTATAAGTATATAATATGGTGACAAGACTATAATGTACAAAATTAGGTATATACATATTATTATTATTATTTTTTCTGATTTTGTTGTGTAAAACATCATAATAATCTGTGTAAAGAAGTTTTTTTCGTTTTGTTTATGTCAAAGTCAAATTATAAATTTTTAACACTTTATTATTAAAATGATGTAATACTTTTCTTGTTTAAAATTGATTTTGAAAAATTTGAATTGAAAATTGATTTTGAAATTCTTTAAAAATAATGGATTTACATGAATTTCAAGGGGAAATTTAATATATATAGTAGATAGAGATATTATTGTGAAAGATAATTGGTTTCATCAGAAGTTATATTAGTTTACTATGTCAGAGGATTACTAATTTTTTTTTAAATTAAATTTCCATATTTTATAGACTAATGGAAAAATTTATTAACTATAAACCTATTAAATTTTTTTAACATAAATTCTTCCAAAAATTCCTTTAAATAATTCAAAGCAGGTGTTAGAAAATTTTTGGTATATAATTTTGCTTTAAAATATTTAAATATTTTTATTACTGTTCTAATTTAAATAAAAATAAATGAGTTTATTACTTTTCTAATATATTTTAAAAGACATAGAAGAAAATCCAGATCAAATAAATTATCAAAACTAATAAAAAAAAAACATTTAATTTTTCTACAACATATTTATTAACACATTAAAAAACCATAAAAAATAACCAAACATTTTTTTTTTGCTACTTTAAAAAAATGTTATTCTAACTTCTAACATAATCTTTATCAAATTTTCGTTTTATTATTTAAATTACATCGAAAGTAATAAAAAAAAATTGAATTAATAATCAAAAGATTATAAACAAAAAATTAAATGATGAGACTATAAATTTAGAGTATAATAAAATTTAATGGATTTCAATGTTTTTTTGGATAGTTACAAATATGGAGAGCAAAGTCAACTACAACCTTCAGGTTTTTATACTTAAAAAAATATTTTTGCACAACAAATAATGTTCTTTAAATTTAATACCAAAATTAATTAATAATTTTTTTTATTATTTATTGAATCCTTTAGAGAAGATGTTACAAAAAAAAAAACTATAAAATTCTTTTTGGTTATTTATTTTATCTCACAATTCACAATTTCTTTAAATTCTCACATTTTTCAAACAAGCATACGACCACCGTCGATGATATGGCGATTAAAAATTAAATAAACTTATATACTTACTATATACTCGTATTTATGTAGAAAGGAATTTTCGAAATAATAATTAATTAGTCACACTTTTTTTTTCTTTTACTTGATTTTCAATAATTAAAAAAAAAATTCACATAATCAAATATTTCATTAATAAAATTTTATAAATTTTATATTTTCGATAAATTTTGTGCTAAAAGAATTTAATATTAAATATATCATTCGTTTGGTAAATAAATATCATTCGTTTGGTAAATATTTTAACTTTAATAATATTATTTTTATCTATTTTTATATAAAATTAAATTAAATCCAAAAATATCTAAATCATCATCATCAATGATCGGTCAGGTGTGGAATAATCAATGACCAATATTATTAGTTATGCTTCTGGGTATTGCATTTTCTATATATTATATAATATTATAAAATATTCTTCATTGAAAATTATTTTATGCAATGTTTCTAAAACAGAATATTTTTATGTATGATTAGTTACAACATTTTTGTGGGAAAGTATTTTATTTATAAGTATAATAGAAAAAACCATGATCAGTCAAAAATAAACGAAATTCAATCAAAATTCCATTTTTTGTTTATTATGTCTTGTAGATAAAAGTAATTTTGATTTTAATATGCGAATAATTGAATATTAAATTGAATAAAATCAAATTACGATACAAAAATTTTCAAATATTTTTATTATATATAAAAAGAAAAATTCTTATTGATAAAATATTTTAAGTATATTTTGGGGGAAATAAGTATGAACATATTTAAATTAGTTATATAAACATTTATCGAATAATAAAGAAGGGTTAGGTAATGTTAATTCCCATGACTGATTGATAAATTTATATTAGATTGTTAGAAATATTTGCATACCGTATAAAATTATGATGTGATTAATCTAAATAATATTTATAAATAAAAACTAATAAAAGTTCCTATAGGCATGACAAAATTTGTTATTATTTCAAATGTTAATTAATTGGATATCTATTAAACTATATCTTACTCCAATAAATTCAATGATCGTGGTACAGTATAATATGGATATATTAATTTATTTACAAATTTTCAATTAGAGTGAATATTTAACTAACAATTTTTAATCAGAAAAAATGTTAAATATTGTATAAATACTAAAAAACCATATTTACCATAAGATACCACAACATTTAATTAAAAAATTTGTTACAAATATAATACAAAAAAAAAATCGTTAAATCGATCAGATTAATAAATATAAATATAAAAAAAATCTATAAAATAATCACCTATAATTTAAATTTTTGTTAACATTTGATACACCATAATCATAAACATAAATTAATATTATTACATGTATACCCGAGAAGACAAATTATTAACATTGCAATATTATACTTAATTTTTAATCAAAAATATATATATTTTCTAAACTATTATAATAAATAAATGGAAATTTTCAAAAATATTATATGCTTTATGTTTATAAAGTATATAAATATTATTTTGATTCAGTTCAACAAATAATATTAAAAATTTCTTAGCGGCTTCCAAAAAAATCAAAAAACATAAAAAATATAATATTAGACTATTAAAATCATAAAATATTTTGAAGTGTTATATTCATTTTATTTTTTAGTATCTCAAGAAAAATATTATATATGAAAATTTATCTGTCGTATACCAAAAAAAAAAAAAAATAATATCTATAAATTTTTTTTTTTGAAATAATTCCAGAATATCCCACGGCATTTTACCAGGATATAAAATATAATAAGTATATACATATATGGTGTTGAATTTAATATTATAAAAAGATCAATATTTTAACAAAATAACATTGAATAAAAAATAATACTGAATTTCATATATAACTGATAAATATAAGCAGATAATTTGGTTATACCCATCATCGTCATCAATATACATATATATACGGTATATATATTTTCATTTTTAAAAGTTTTTCAAGATAACGTATTGGTTTTAAATTCGCCGTGAAATGGTAAAATAATGCTTGTTGATTGGACACACTGTCCGAACGTGATCGTAGATAGATGCATCATTAAAAAAGGTAAATGGTTAATGTTATTTTGGTATATATACTTGTAGATATATTATTATTACTACACATCTAAATATATATATATTATAATGCTCTGTTTATAAGCATAAATTGGAATGAAAAGATTGGTAATCATATAAGGGTAACAAATTTTATTATTATTATAATATATATATATTTTATAAATATAAAGGTACAATATGAGATGATGGAAAATTATTTATATATATAATTTTTCGATGTTATGTTTTTTTAATAGGTATATTTATTACCATCATAATAGTTAGGTTTATTATTTAAAAATTTTAAAAAAGATAATTTTTAAGAAAATTAAATTTATAAAAAGAAACAAAAAAAAAAAACATTTAGTATAAAATTTTAATCATTTTAAGTAAATTAATAAAAAAAAAAAATTATATGAATTCTTTTATGGATTAATAAAAATTGTTCATTGAAATTTAATGTGAAATAATATATAAAATAGCTTAAAAAAATTAAATTTTTATATTATATAGTCAAATTGATTTTTCATATTTTACTACCCTTTTTAGAATAATTACCCTTCGTGGTTAACCATATACCACGCGATTATCAATTATCAAAAAAGAAAATTCAAATCACATTTAAAAAAAAATATATATCGAAAGTCACTTTGTCGTCGTCCAATTTTCTTTTGTTGGTATTTTTCTTTTTTTTCCCATTATTTAGAAATATTTTTCTTTTTTGTATCATTGTAAATAAAAATCTGTTAATTCAATTTTCTTGTTAGAAAATATAAGTAAAAAAAATTCTTATAAAGTCAAGAAAAATCACAAAAATTCATAACCGTGGAAAGTTGGAAATCTTATATAATAGAAAGAAAAGTATAGTACCACATAAATTTTTTTTTTTTCAAATATCCTATAACAAATTTTGACGGCTACTATAAAAAAAATTTCATAATCGCATTTTGCTAGTTAAATTTTCAATGATTTTACACAATGATTTTTAGATATTATTTTTAATAAAAACATAAAAAAAAAATCATTTTTATAACGGAAAATATGCAAATCATTTGAAATTTTTTATGCTCACTTTTCATGTACAAAAAAATAATAATGCATAATAAAAAAAATGTTTTTTCTCAATTTTTTTTTTATGTCGTTTTTGTTAAATTGAAAAATTACTTTTAATAAAAATACAAAAAAAAAAATTTTTTTTTCTCTTGTTCAAAATAAAGGAATTATTTTTTTATGTTCCAGCAACATGATGAATGACAAATTTATGTTATTTTTTTTTTGTTGCATTGTACACTTTATATTTTTTCTAAAGAAAAATAATTTTCACTTAACCAATATAAGTGAAAAGGTTAATATAAAGAAAAGAAATATCAATGAAAATATTTTAATTTGCAATTATATTATTTAACTTTTATTTTATTAAACATTGTTTTTATGTTGTACATAATAATTTAATTATTTAAAAAAAAATCCAAATTATTTAATTTACGTTTTGACATCTTTGATTAAAAAGCACATCATGCACGCACATTACAAATTATATGTAAGTCACTTGAAATTTATTGTGACAAGTCCATATTTTTGACATCTTAATAAATATCCTTTTTTTTCCTCCATATGTTTTTTTTTTTTAAATGAATTACATAATTAAAATTAAGATAGAAAAAAAAATCATTTTTCAATATTTACAACTTTGACATTACAATTTATTTTGGAGAAGTGTGTCCCGTCCAGTAAGTTTAAACCTTCGGTCACCAGCAGTTCGTAACATTTTTCACCTGTAAAAAATTAAATTAAAAAAGAATTCTTAAAATAATTAATTAATTAATGTAATTTTACAAATTAAAATAAAAATAAAAATATATTTTAATTTATGTGTAAAATTACTCCAATAATTTATAGTTTATCCGGTCACTTGTTCTGTTTTGCTCAAAATGAATTATGTAATAACAAAAATATAATATTTAATTAAATGGTTCAATGTATATAATAATAATCAAAATGGTTGACAAAAATAGTGCTTAAAATTTCGTCCAATTAAACTAATGGGTAAAAGGAGGTAATCCTTAGTGAAAATATATGTAATTTATAAATGATATTTTAACCAAAAATTATTGGTAGTAATTTGTAATGCAATTTATTACTCGTATGTAACTTTATAATTTAATAAAATCTTAATATATAATTTTGTCTTAAAGAGGTAGAATTTTTGAAATTAAATAATTATATACATAATTAAATTTAAATATACCATTTTATTATCAATTTAAGGATATATTTTATAATTAAGTTACTGCATTGTATTACAAACAGGACAATTATATATTGTTTTTGTTTATATCCTTCCTATCTGATTATATTTTTTTGCACAAATTACGTATAAGTTTTCATAAGCTTGTTAGTGTTTCAAAAAAAAAAATAATGGCAATAATCGCAATAACAAGAGATCAAAGAAGACAAAATTATGTTTCGTTTATAATTGAAAATAATAATAAAAGTCCTTAATTTGACTCTATAAAATCCATTTGAATGTGTTTTTAACACGGACTATAAAATATGACAACCTATAATTTGTTTTTTATACACCGACATTCAAAAATGCATGCTTGTTGGATATTAGTGATCCTATATAAATGAGTCAATTATTTATATGTTTTTTGTATACACATATATCAGAAAGAAGTCAGAAAGACCACCAATCCGAACTCTCTCTCTATCTACTTAATATTCTCCAAACCTTAAAAATTTAAAATAATTTCCTACTAAATTTCACTTCAACACCTTAGCCATATACCTTCTTATTTTGAATGGATGACAATTATTAAAGCCGTCAACGATGGGCTATCTACTTTATTAATAATTACATATATGTATATAAAAGAAGAATGGAAACTCACCAGGAATTAGTAAAAATTCTAATGTTTAATTGAAAGGAACGACAGTGAAAAACAGATATAAAAAATTAACCTGATGATAAACTCGTAATACAAAACACCAAACCTTTTAAGTTACTAACTGAGCAGATGAAATTAAAATATTATAACTTAGTAATAAAAGAAAATTTTTGAAAAATGTGATTCTAATTCTACCTCCTTATCGCGTATATATTATTAAATTTGATATTTATGTACAGTAATTTTGCGTTTGTTAATTTTCTTCAAAGGTATATGTACATATATATTATAGATATTAATATTTGTTGTATATAAAATTATGTTTTGCGATGACATGATTATATCTAAAAAAAATGAAAATATAACTACACGTATATATTATAAAAATCTAACCACAAACAAAATTATGTCCGCTTTGATGGACAGATGAGAATGAGCCATGAAGCTATATAATATTTTGATATTTTTTTATTTTTTTTGATATTTTATTTAATTCGTTTTTAAATATGAACATTTTTATTTCTTTCATATTTATGTGCTATTAATTATTTCATAATTATGGAGACAGATAAGGTTTTTTTTTGTATTATTTTTTATTATTATTGTTGATGTTCAAGGTGGAGCTAAATGTTACTAATTATTTATTTATGTTAATGTTTTTTTTTTTTGGCATTTTTTAATCATAGATAAAAAATTTTTTGTAATTATTTTTTTATTTTATAATTTCGACACTATTTTGTATTGGTATATATATTTAGAAATAAATTAGACAGCAATTTATTTAAAATATATAATTATATATTTGAATTAAATTAATGAAGTTTTATTTTGACAGTTTTTTTTTTTTTTTAAATTAATTAAAAAACCAATTTGTATTTTTTTACCACGAAATAAAAATTTATTTATTTTGAATTAAATAAAAAAAATTTTAAATTGCATTTTTTTTATTTAACTCTTAAGTTTAGTGGTTGTTACTTTAAAATTAGTAATATTGGTTTTTATAATATTTCAAATACACAAGTAGCTTGGAGTTTTGATCTTAAAATGGAGATAATATCTTCAACATATACCTCGTAGTACATAATGTTATTATGACACCTCAATTATAGATATTATTGCACACTGATAATATCACAAATGACTGGTACTTGTGTTTAATTTATTTGAAATTTATTATTATTATTATTAACATTATAAAAAAAAATTTAATGATTTTTAAATGAAATATTTATGATAAAAAAATTTATTATTATGAAGTTAAATCAAATATTTGAATAATAATATTCAATGTGTTAATGATTTCATAATTTTTAATTATGAATTTAAATTTTAAAATTTAATTTTTAGTATTAACTTTTCGGTAAGATTCAATAATTTATCAAATAATATAAAATATTAACATTTTTTATTATACAATTTTATTTGTAAAATTGTTGAAGAATTATTAAAATAATTCTGTAATTTCTGTAATTGTTAAACTATATTTTATAAATTCTATTTCCAATTAAGTAATAATAAACCATATATGCAATAATGCATGGATTACAAAATATAGTTTTATTTATAAAAAAAAATCAAAATTAATTAAATTATATAATAAATATTATGTTCTCTACTATTGTTGTACATTTAATTACTTGTTGAAGCATATCATTGGTTTTGAATTAGAAAATAATTGCTAATAATAAATCAACTTCACAAATTCAAAAATATATATTGAAGTAAAATAATTTATATTTATGTATAACTTATTTTATATATGTATATATCAGGATTTATTATAATTATTTCTTACACAGTAAAGAATTATTACAATTTACTTAATAAAATCAATTTAAATACCATATTTTCATATTTTCATATTTATAGATAGTCTTATTTCATTTTTTCGATAAGGAATTATTAGTAAAATAGAATTTTACTTAGATCGCAGCATAATATCAATATAAATGTATATGCAATATTTCATAATTCTCTCAGTTTAACAAATTTAATTAACTTTAAAATAATATGTACATCTAATTTTCCTTGCACATCAATAAATAAAAAAAATAATATTTACAGTGTTTGGAAAGCATTTGAAACATTAATGTTTAAATTCCACTATTTTTGGTTTTTTTTTATCAATGTTTTTTTTAACATTTGTATATTATAAAAGATAACATAAATGCATAAAAGTATAATTTTTTTCCTATTAACGACTGTACGCATTTTATATTTTAACTGGGCGCACAAATGCCCATAAAAAAGTCAAATTCTGACATACTAAAAATGAAATATTAGCGTTTATAATTTTTTTTTTCGAATAAGCGCGAGTAAGCACAAATAAAACAATTTTTTACTATATACTTAAAGATACTATAATATAATATCTAAAATAAAAAGTTAAATATACGAGATAGTAGCAAGCATTTAACTAAACAAAATAAAAATCCTACGCCATTACGTGTTATTTTAACTTAGATGGGAGGTGATATTGTTAAAATATTAATTCTTAGTTAGGAAAGACTGCATAGAAGTCAAAAAGGTAAAAAAAACATCAAATTTTCATAATTTTTGTACATACAAATATTTTTTTTTATTATTATTGTTGTGTGAACTTTGTCATGTGTGTACACGCGTATATAATATATATTTATATATATATATGATCCTTTTCCTTGTTAACAAAAGTCTATTCATAAAATTAACAATATAAGTTTCGGACTATTAGGCACGAGTAAGAGACGGAAATACGCATTATGTTATTTTCAATTATGTATATTTGTATACCTAATCGTCTAATATAGTGAAAAGGGTTACTATATATCCGTAAGATGTTTTATAGTTTCTGCATTTTTTGATATAACTACATAATTTCTAACAAAATTGTGCGGTGGTGTATAATAATTAAATTTAAGGCGCCTCAATGTCTACTAATTAAATATGTAATTTACCATATTTATTTATTAGATTTAATTATGTATTATCCTTTTTCATAGCATACAATCAGGAATATAATCCTATGTAAAATCCAGAAATATAATTCTATGTAATTGATATGCAACTCTGATTGGTTGGTTGATCCTTCACTTTTTAATTGTTTAATTATAGTTAGTATAGCTTTGTATTCGTATTATTTGCATTTTTACAGTTAATACTATATTATGTTGTCGGCAATATTGTCGATGAATAATTTATACTTCATTCATATATGGTCAATGTCCTTTTTTTCCAATATTATAAAGTAAGGAATTATGTTTTTATTACAATGAATGTTATGTTAAAGGGTTGTGAGTAATTTAACTATAAATTGTCTGCTAAAAATTAAGTAATTTAACTATAAATTGTTATAATTCGGTATAATACATATTGCAGTAACATTAAAGTTCCTGGTGGGTATCTGTTAAGGATAGCTTTTTTTCGCTTATATAGATTTCATTTCAATAGATAATTGAAAAATTATCTGATATTCAATTTTTAAAATTATCAATCAAATATTTTCAAATGTAAAAGAACTCTTTCTAAATTTTGTATAAAATAAATTTATTGTTCATACTCAAATTAATAATTTTATTCGTATATGAAAATAAAAACTATATATTTATATACATGAGTGAAACTAATTGCAATTATATATCAAATATTTATTTGATACATAAAAAAATTATTTAATTTTTCACGAAATTAATCCGTGAAATAAAAACATATCAAAAAAATTTTTTTACTATAATTTTCATGTAAAAATTATTTAGGTTAATTTTTCATTATAAACACATTTATTTATAAAAACATCAAACATTTATTTTCAAAACACACACCCCATAAAAATTAACTTTATCATAACTAAATATTGTTTACAAGGATCAAATGTTTTATTAGATAATCTAAAAAAAAAAAAATATATCAGATTTGGTTTAATGATTAATTTGAAACGGTTCACCCATAATCATATTTGGACTATCTTTTCCCATATATATATTTATTTCCCTCCTTATCCCATATATATACATATTTTATAATATTCTGATGGCATTTCAGTTTATTATACAATAGAATAAAAATTACAACCTACCTCATTAATACACAAAAGGATAATAACCGAATTACAAGGGTTGAAAATATATACATATTTTTCGCCCTCTTTATTTTCTAATGTATAAAACGGAAGAGAGAAAAAATGTCTCAAGTAAATATTAATCTAATGATCGTTGTATCTGAAAATTTATGAAAACATGTTATATAAATTTTATAATAATTGATAAAATTTCATGGTTATTTAGTTATGCTGACAAAATATTGCAAAACAACAATTCAGTTTGTTATATGAAAAAATATGTTTTTTTTTTTTGGGATAAACATTGACTGGTATATAGTTGTAAATGATATCTTGTATTATGCCAACATATTAAAAGCGTAACAAATCTATATTTTTGGGATTGTACATATATGAAAAATAAATTTGTTAATTTTTTGACAAATTTTCCAAACATAAAATAAATAGTTAAGAGTAAGAGTGAGTGAAATATAAAAGCATTATGATTGAACATTTCATTTTCAAAAAGTTTGATTTTCAAACAGTGAGAAAATTAAGTATAAATTTTATCACCTGGATTTATCGATAATTTAACATTTATATATAAATTTTTTTTCCTAAATATAAGAATTTATACATTGTGAAATAAATATTTGAAATATTTAGGATATGCTGTCATATATTTGCAATATTATTTTTTAAGTATATGTGTTTCATTTTGTGAGCAAAATAATTTAATTGAAACTTTGAGGATTATACCCAGATCAATTCAAGATAACTAGAATCTTTAATGTTATTTAATGTATATATGATTTTTCATAACATTTATTATACTTTTTAAAAGCAATAATTATTTATGATTATAATTCTTTATGAAAAAGGATCGTGTCAAAATTTTGACAGTATTTTGGTAGTAAAATTGATTTAATTCAAAAAAAAGAAAAACCCATATAATAAATGGTTTTCCATTAAAACAACAAAATATGAAAAAAAAAATTAGAAATAATAAACAAAAATATTATACCATTAAAAATGCTAACCATCATATATATTTTTTTTAACATTCATAAACATGCAAAATAATAATCAATTCTAAAAATATAAAATATCATTTTTATATGCTCCCTTTTAGAACAGTAAATATATCATTAAAACCTAAATAATAATAATAATATACCTATACATATTGCTTTTTTCATTTTTGGCTAAATATTTAATCTAGAAAATTGTTTTTATGAAAATTAATAAATATAAAATTTCTGTTTTTTTCTTATAAGCTATTATAGTTTTTTTTTAGTTATACTTTTTTCAACCCATAAAACATAATTTTCATATTTCCGTAAAGCTTTTTCCTGAATATATACATAAACAAAATATTTACTATTTATTTATTATTTATTGGAGTTTTCTTTAAAAGGTAATAAATAATAATAATATTTTCCGAATTTTTTTTATTTATTTTCTTTATTTCATTTTGTATATTTACGAGTATACAAGAGGAAATAATATCCTTTCTATTATAAAAATTCAATCACAATTTTCATATTATACACAGTAATACTATATACCAAGAGTGTTTGGTTTGTACATAAAACCACGTGTTCATTTCATCGTTTATATAAATATTTTATGATGAAAAAAAAATATATTGTCAAAATATTTAATTTTTCTATAAACCAATTGTAGATATAAGACCGTTCAACACGCAAGAAAATTCAATAAACTTTTATATATACAAAAAAAAAATAAAAGGAAAAAAAAAGTCCCTTAAAATAAACAAATAAAATTTCAACCAATCCCGATATCTATAAGATACATTCTATGTACAAATGGAGATTGTTGTTTTTTTTTTGTATTTATTTTATGTTGTGTATGTACATAACTCCGCCTATTGCAGTATAAATTGAATTTTGTTTTGTAAACATTTATTTGCTGGTGTGTGAAATGTGTAGTAAATGAATGGAAATGGCGAGCTTATGCACAACAGCTACCATATTTTTGAGAGAGCGTTTTATAACACCAGTTTTATGTAAACATTGAGTATCTTTTATGCATATTTTAAATATTTATTTATAGATAGAAGTATTCAAAGGAAAATATTGGAAAGGCGTTACAAAAAAAAAACTAATCAAATATTAATGCAAAGAAATAATATTGTTTACATTACATTAATTTTTTTTTTACTCGAGAAATTACTTCAAGCTATATCGAAAGTTTATAATTTTATGCTGACAAACCAAATAAATAAAATATAAAATGATAATTTAAAATAAATTGCTTTTTATTTATTGAATGTAATAGAATATTTTTTTTCATTATTTTCTTAAAATTTATTTCTAAACATACTTTTAGTTTATATATGAAATAAAATTATGATAAAACTACGAGAATCCTTCAAATCCATATTTAAATTATATATAAAAGTGGAATAAGTTAAAATTTATATACTATACTCTAGTTTTTGGATCCATTATTTGTACAAATACGTGCGGTTTAAATTATTATAAATTGCAATTTAAATTTATGAATACTTTAACGATATTATAAATTAAATTATGTATTTAAAAATGTTTGATGTATTAATTGAATTCCGACGGAATAAATAATGCATCTTTTTTCTTAAAGGAATTCGTTTTCGCTTATCATATCCTTTTAGGCTTTTTCGTTGCTAACATCTTTATAGATGTTAATTATATTTGTATCAAAAAATTTGATTAAAATTTAATTTATGATTGATATGGTTGATATGCAAAAGAACTATTCCCTCTATCAAAATTTATAATAAATCAAATTAATATTATAATCCATTTAAAACGGCAATTATTAATTATTTAAGAAGAATTTGTACATAAATTAATTTATTATCTTTATATTTAAAGGAAACTATATTATAGTCCTGAAACTTATGCTTCAAACCTACAACAAAACACACAAATAAAATCAAGGATATTTTTAGTTTCATTTGGGGATTTTTTTATATATTTGTTCAACAATTTTTCGTTAATTTTCCTGGAAAATCTGGTGTATAAATGAAACCACAAAATCTAGCCAATACAAATAATATTTACCACGCCTTTTCAGTACAATTTTTTTTATACAATTATTTATTTAATGTTTCCTTTATATTTTTCAATATGCTTATTTATTTATGCTGCGAAAGAAACAAATAATATAAAAAAAAACCACAGATACATTTTTATTTATGTATTCATATGTATATATTTTGATTATATATATACTCAAAATGAAAATTCTCTTTCAAATTCACTGATTTTTCAGTGTTAAAAAGAAATTCAAAAAACCTCATATGATTTTATGTTTTTTTACATTTATATTCTTGTATATGTATAGGTTTTTGTGTAAATTTAATCATTTAATCAAATATACCAACATGTGTATATAATATCTACGATATACGAGTAAGAGTATACCAATGGTTTTTTTTTAATGTTTTATGCAAACTTTGTAGAGGAAAAAAAAAACATAAAACAACATTGAAATTAGCTGTTAGTGTATTTTTAACAAGAAAAGAGAATTTAACAACATTAAAGTGAATTGATTTTTTTTTTATCCAATTTGTGGTGCGATTTGATTTCCTTTTTTTTTATGTATAGCATAAATTTATGTTTTTTGAGCATATATACTTGGTTTTTATTTGTTATAATATATTTTGTAATTGTATTCGTTTGTCTTAGCTTTTATTATTCAGTGCGCGCTCCGAAAATTTTATACATATTTATATAAAAGTTTTATACCATTTTTTTTTGCAATTTTTTTCAGATTTTTTTTTCTTCATGTATGTATAAATGTTGGTTTGTTGTTAATAGGGTAAAATAAACTTTTATTATGAATATATACATGATTTGTTGTTTTTCGTTGTTCTTTCTTTTTTTATATTATATTATTGTTATTTTGTTGGCCCCCTTTAACAGTGCGACTTTAAATAATGTTAACATAAAAAGACCGCAACAAAAAAACAAAAAAGACAATCATAACAAAATAATAGTTTACATGGGCTTTTAGAATCTTTTTAAATAACGAGGTATGACGTTGAAGAAGTATAAAATATTATAATAATATACGAAAAAATTATGTGAAATTAGTATCATTTCCAATCAGCAATAATAATAATAATAATAATAGCAAGCCAGCAGCAGCACATATAGTATATCAAACAACAACAACGAGACAGACATTTCAACACCTCTACTGTTTTCTGTTGTTTACCAGTTAAACCAGTCTTTGATAAACAAGGGAACGTATCGGTTCAAATACAACACATTTTTATATATAAATAATATTATAGCTAAGCAACAAAAAAATGAATAAACATTATTAATAAATTAAAGAGCATTTAAATAAATTTTTTTAATGTATTGTAGCCGCCGCACTGCCGTCAAAAAAATGTATGCGATTATTTTTATTAACAAATAAGTGAATTTTTTTTTTTTTTTTTTAATATGATATCGGTTTTGTTTTGTGCTAAATTGCTAGTGTAATTATCAATAATGTAGGCGGTATTTTTATGTGTACATAACATAATTTAATTGGAAATTAATAAACCTCAGAAAATTATGGATAATTAAAAATGATTACAACAAAAATTATATACTACATGGAAAATTTATCTTAACTAATCATATTTTTAATTAAATTAATTTGAAAATTTAAAAATTATTATAGTGTCTATATATGAAGTGTTTATAATTATGATAATTAAAATTAAACATAAAAGTTTATTTAAAAACATGATTAAATCTTTAAAAAAATAAATATAAAAAATAAAATCGATTTAAGTGAAAAATGAAAAAATCAATTAATTTTTAATAGTTATATTAAATAGTAAAATTCATCCGAAATAAGGATATTATTTGACATAAAAGGTTCTGCAAAATAAAAAATTAAATCCAACTTTTATATAATTATGCCAAGACCATCACGTGAATCATACGGTGATCAAAAACCACCATATTCATATATTTCATTAACTGCAATGGCAATTTGGAGTTCAACTGAAAAAATGCTACCCTTAAGTGATATATATAAATTTATTACCGATCGTTTTCCATATTATCGTAAAAATACACAACGATGGCAAAATTCCCTACGACATAATCTCAGTTTTAATGATTGTTTTATTAAAGTACCAAGGCGGCCAGACCGGCCGGGTAAAGGTGCATATTGGGCATTACATCCCCAAGCATTTGATATGTTTGAAAATGGTAGCTTATTGCGACGGCGAAAACGTTTTAAATTACATAAAAATGATAAGGATATTTTGAATGAAGAATTAGCAGCATTGGCAAATTTAAATCGTTTCTTTTTTACAAGTTCATCACATACAATGGATATGCCACAATCAATTCCTCATCATCAAGATCCTGGTTTATATGGTGGCGGTAGAGTACCACCACCACCACCATCAACAAATGGACCAACAATTGTAAGACCTAGTTCAACACCACCTGCTGATAGATATTCACCAACTTTAATACAAACTACATCACCGGATACATTAATTAGTGGCCGGCCGAAACGTGCATTTACAATTGAAAGTTTAATAACACCGGATAAGGATAATGTTAATTCATTTTGTGAGGATAGCAGTACAGATGATCCAACGGAGGATTTAGCTACTAGACATAGGCAAATTGAAGCATCATCACAACAAATATATCAGTCAGCGAGACGAACAACAAATACATTACCACCGTTGCATACAATATCAGCAGCAGCAGGTTTACCATTTTTACATTATACAAATGGTAATCCTGCTACTTTAGGATATGATCTGCCAATGCATCCTTTATTAATGATGTCACCTGCAGCTGCACTCGGTGGTTTACATCCATCATATTATCCAAATTTAGGTGTAATGACGCATCATCATCATCCGAATCATCATAGTGGTGATGTGGTTAATCGAATTGGTCCAACATTAAGAACTGTTTAAATACTAAATGATGGTAACCAAAAATTAGTAAAATGATGTAAATTAAAAATCGAAGTTATTTGTGATTTGATGGTGTAAATATACTACATATAATTTATTGTAACAGTTTACCAACAAGACATAAATTTTGTATTGTAAAAGTTTTTAAGCATTTCCATTAATATACTTAGAAAATTTGATAGAGTGAAATTTTTGTATTATCATTAAAATTTGTTGAAAATATATTTAGATGTTTGTTTGAAAATAATATTTTAGAATACAAATTTGAATATCATTTTTCCAAGAAAGCTAAATTCGAAATATTTATTAGATAAATTGTCTACATAATTTTATTAAAATAAATATGATTTTAATAACTTGTCGGTAATACAATAAATAGCATGTATAAGTAATTACTATTATATTAAAACATATATATATAAATGGCTGTTTTTTTCAGTAATGTAAGTAAATGAAACTATAATTTAATTTTCCTATTAGATTAAAATATTATAATATTCTTTTTGTGACAATTTAGAAGTGATTCAGTATTTAATAATATTTAATTTATATAGCTAAAACAAATAATTTAATGAAATTTGAAAAGTGTAATATATAATAATTAATAAATAAAGTATCCTTCATAAATTTATATATATTAATTTTATTTATCATATAATTGTAAATTCATTTTAAATAAAATGTGCCAATTTAAAATAGTAAAAACTTTTATCTATATAAAATAAACAAGATTAAATTTGAGCGATTTTTATTAAATACAAAATAATATGTAAAATAAATATGTAATTCCTATTAGATTTATAATGTTTTTATTTGTTTGTAAATATATCAATTGGAATTTGCTTTAAATTTAAATAATTTATATTATTACAATGAAAATAAATTGTATTTAAATTCCTACTAAAAATTAAAATTTGTTAGTTTTATTAATTGTAATTAATTTAATTACATTTTACACTATAAATTCAATTTTATTTTATTTTTCCTAGGGAAGTATATACATATAGATATAATTATACCGTATATGAAAGATTATTTTACATCGAATTTATAATTTAAATATTATTTATTAGTCGTTAATCAATGTCTAATTTTCTGTTACCAAATTGATTATAAAAATCAAACCAAAAATTAATATAATATTTAAATTAATTAGTTCTGTCTATTTCTATTTATATACATTTTCAATATCAAATTTTATTTCATTTTTAAATAATACGAAATTTTTAACTGACTTAATTTGTAAATAAATCAAAACTAAATATTTTGACCATTATAAATATTTTTAACACATTATGAAAATCATATTACATATAATATATAATAGAAAAAATGACATTATTTCGTTACAAAGCTGAAAAATTAAGCGATTAATCTTTGTCAATTTTTGCGGTCATAAGACTCACCCACAAATATGAATAAGAAAAAAATTGTTTATTTTTTTTGGTTAATATATTACAAATAAATCAAATAACATATATGTGTAATTTAAAGTTAAAACTTAATTGCCTACAATGTTTCACCAACTTAAACTAGTTATATAGTTTTATAATTTCCAATGGGGCAGCATTAAACTAGTTAAGATTTTTTTCAATTTAATCTTATTTAATTTTACAGTGAAAAACCATTTTACATTTGGTTTTAAAATAATAATTTTGTGTTACAAAGTGATTGAAAAATTGTAACATTGTATATAAGTATTATACATATATCTCTTAATTAGGTATATTTATGCAGAAGTAAATTTCAAACTGAAAAATAATATTAAAATAGTTTCATTCCTTCAAAGTCCTTTAAAATTAAATAATTTTAAAAAACTTATCAGCCTTGGTAATGATTTGATGATAAATTTAAGAGGATATTTTGAAATCAAATTTGTAAATAAATTTATTTATAAATTAAAAATCTTAAATCACCATGTATAATTAATTGAATTATACAATATATATATTTCCGGTTTTGCAAAATAATCTAAGTACTATAATTTCATAATTTATACTTATATACATATTAATCATTCAATATATTGTTTAAAACTAAATATTTGTATCAAGGCTGTAAAAACTTGATTATTTTTGAAATTTATTTACAAAAAGCAAAAACTAAATCTCAATTAAATATAAATAAATAAACTTTATTTATAATTCTCTACATATTAATATAAAATTATAATTTATTTGTTTATTAGATTACCAAGCATAATAATTTATCAATTATATAAAATAAATTTTACATTAATTCACTTGTCAATTATTTTCAAATATTAACGAGTAAACAATTTTTTTTGAAAACAAATTAAATTTAATATTTAAAAATTGTTAAATCTTATAACCAATATAAACTTATTTAATATTTGTTATAATGTACAATTTGATGAGTCTTTATACCAAGCATTAAATATTCGCACGCGAAATAACTTAAAGGATAATCAAATTTCGTGATTGTTGTTTTGAAAATTTAAATGCAAAAAAGTAAAAAACAATAACAAAATTGTGTTAGACAAAACGTATATAAGACATTATGACAATAAACTATTCACAGAACAACAAGAATTTTTAAAGTCACGCAAACTTTTCATAATAATCTTAACATAATTTTTTGTTTTGCTATAAGTACATATAAATACATAATATAAATTTCTATATATGTATAAGAAATCAATTTTTAAATTGTGAAATGTTTTTATTAGGTTTCCTGTAAAATGTCTATTAATCAAATCGATCAAGAAAAAGGAAAACACAAAAACAATAGAAAATCAAATGAAATACCACTTGGAAAAAGATAAACATAAAGTATAAAAATAAAACGAACATTTGTAATCAAATAAAAATGAAAAATTGTTTACATAATTAATTAAAGCGAAAAACAGAGCAATCGCGTTTATACGATAGTACAAAGTAACAAAATAAAATAGAAATTTTCCAATATTTTAATTTGTAAAATTGTTACTTTTGTCTGTTCTATTTTAAAATAGGGTAATTTCAAGAGATATTATGTATATTTGGGAATTTTTTTTGATTTTAAATTAAAATTGAAATTAAAAGTATAAATTTTAGTAAATATTATGAGCCAGTAGACTTGTCTGTAAATGAAATATTTAAAATTCTATAAATTATATTTATTTTGCAATTTCTTAGTAAGGCTATAAATTGACAGATTTAGTGTCCTTATACAGAATCGACAGCAAAATTCAACTTGACATATTTAACAATTACCAGAAAGAAACCTTTATGCAGAACTACCAACTAATCTGTCTATACCCACAACTAGTTATCCTACCTTTTATTAAATTCACATAACACAATTTAGTTACACCATAAATGGTTGATAATATTACTGCCAAAATCCACCCCCATAGCATGGATTACGTATAACTTAAAACGGAAGATATTCTATGTATTTGAACAAGGAACGCCTCAAACTCCTTCTTGCTTAGGCATTTTACTATTTTCTCCTTACATATAATATTAAATCGAATAATGTTGTTTTTTGTCCCTTTTTTGGAAAACGCGTATGGATTGTATGAAAAAAAAATTACCGTCCATTACCTCACTACCCCATCATTTCAACATTTGCATAATCAACACAGAAAAAAAAAATGGTATATAAGTATTTTTTTTAAGGAAATAGTTTAAGTGCTTTGTTGCATGTAGAAAAGAAAATAACAAAATATTGGTATTAAAAAAATGTATCCTCACGCCTTAAGGACAGCTCATATTACCATAAAAATACCAGAAGGTATAAATTTTAAAGAGGAGGGTTTCAAGTATTCCATTGTCTTTCTTTAAATTTAACTTTTATCCATCCTTTTACCAAAAATTCCAATTTTTTTATAGGATATGATGGGGGTCTTTAGATGGTGGCAGAGTATATATGAATGACAGATGTGATTATCTAATTGATGGAGAAATATGTCCTTTTATCATAAAGTGTCCTTGATAGAACACCAAAACAAAAAACCATGAATTATTTTGTTTTTTATGGTACAATAATAAGGAGTAATATAATTTATTTACATCTCCTGGTGGGACACTTATTACCTGCTGGGTATTTTATGTTTTATAATTTGAAAATTCCTATTTAGGGTGAGTTTTCAAGTCCAGCTAAAATATTTTATGAATTATGATACTCGAAAATTTTAGCATACCTATATTTATTTCTCTAATCTTTGATAAAGCAAAAGTCTGTTAAACAAACTCTATAAAAATATTAATCAACCTGACACCTTTTTGAATATCTATGAATAAATTTTAGCGTTTTTTTTTTTGCATTATTATTAATTTTCTTTTACTTTTTTTCGGAGGTTTCTGTTACAAAGTTTATAGAATTCTTTTTTTTTTTTTTTTGGGTGTAAAATATTTACTTACAACACGCGATTTGATTATTTTGAGGGTTAATTTATAATCGCACAAAAATTTATGACTATATAAATATATATATATAAAAGGATACCTAATAATTTTTTTGGGGAAATTTTCTGTTGTTGTTCGAAAAATGTCTAACACTAGGATTTTCAGTATGAAGGACACAAAATATTTTATTAAATAAGTACATAAAATTTATTATATTAAATGTAGGTGGACAAGTCTCAGTTAGAAATTGTTTATGACGATCATTTAAAATATACTCCTAATATTTTATATATATGATAACTATTCATTTTCTTTTAATTTCCATATATATTTATGATAATTTGTTAAGGAGTTTTCACACATAAATTTATGTGATTTTTATTTTTTTAATTTTAAGTACAAAAATTCATGACTTAGGATAATTTCATAAAGATAATTTTAGTAAAAAAAAATTTGCTGAATATTTTATTGAAAATATTTTAGAAATATTCGTGTAATCTTTTTCACTAATAAATTTTGTAGTATTAAGTAGTAACTAATAATTTTCATATACATATTATACCATAAATTTATATTGTTACAATTTTAATCCTTTTTAAATATTTCTAAAAGTTTATTATACCATTTTAAATTAAAATGTAAACAACTTTATACATGGATTTGTATAAAATTCCTTTCTATATAGAAAATTTAATGTATGAAAATGCCACAAAATCAATAAACCTTAAACAAAACAAGAAAATCGAAACGAAAATAATTCAACCTGCAAATTTGATCATTAATACAAAACCATTAAAATTTATAATAATGATTTTTTTTTGGGTTTTATATAAATCAGAAAAACAACAAACTAATCAACAACAACAAAAAGAAAACGTGTAAAACAACAAAATTATTGTTGAGCACAAATTCGTTGCACCTTAAAAGGTGAGAAAATTATTTGAATTGAAAAAGATTTGAGGTAAACCACAAAAATAACAAAATATTTTATATTTATTTATTTTTTACACTTCAGCAAACACTGATCACCTTTTCTGCCACAATTTGATCCTTTTTTTCTGCAATAATAATTCTCCCAAAAAAAAAAACAAAACCTCGAAGTTCAATAATAATTTATCAATAAAAAAAAAAACAATTTGAAATTAGTTAAAAAAAAAAAACTTTAAATATAACAAGAAAAACACCTTCATTTGTCGGCAAAATTATAAACCAAACCAAAATTTTGAATTGAACAAGAGTAGACATCAAGTCAAATAGAAAATTAAAGTCGGCTAACTATCAAAAGGATTTATATTTATTTATTTTTTGAAAATAAAAAAGGATCCACACAAAAAAAAGAAGAAGAAAATAGCAGGGTGCCTAATAAATGTAAAATAATGATCAAAGACCTGAAGATCAATTAAAATTGTGAATTCTAACACCCAAAATCTGAGATAGAAAAAACCAACATATAAATCAAATAACTATTTTCTTTATTGGTTAAATATAATTTATAATTTGATTCTTTTTTTTATTCGAATGGGAGATGGGAAATAAATATAATTAATTAGCAACAGTTATGAAAATATTTAATTTAATATAAAAAAAAATTATTGAAAGGAATAGAAAAGATTTTAATTGGATTTATTATACAAGCAAAAAAAAAAAAAATTAAGAAAAGGGAAAAAAAAACATTTATTCTACTCCTATTTAATTTATTTAATTTTCTGTATTAAATCGATTTTCATCAATTAAATGCTTTAAAGTTATAAATAGAATGAACAAAAAACAAAATTAAAATATAGTAAAAATTCTATTTGGATATCTTTTATGTAATATATGTAATTTAATATTTAATTATGTGGTTTGTACGTGCATGTAAACGTTACATTTTGGGAGGGTGAATAATCTAAACTGATCGATTCTTTTCGATTATATATATGTATATAGTTAAATACTTTAAATTGGTTAAAATTCAATTAGATATGGGGTAAATATACCACACAAGGTTTTTTTTAGTAGACTTAAAAAAAAAAAAATAAAGTTAAATTTCCACTCATGAAATTCCACACATGAAATTCTGATCTCATTTCTAGAATTTCAAAATGAAATTACTAAATAGAATATTAAAAATTCATCAATTATGTACAATTTTTAGTAAAAAAATTTGTCATGTTTAGAGAAATTAATATCATTTCGAGGAAATGGTATGAAATAATTATGTCCATAACATCAAAATATTATCTTTTTTGATGATGAATGTCTTCGATGAATTTCGAATGTCTTCGATGAAATGGAGAATTTGTGATCTGTATTAGTTATAAAATATATTTCCATATAATGTTTTTAAATGTCCATACTTTTTGATAAGGTTCAAAAGAATATGGAACTATATATTTTTCAGGGATTCACGAACCACCAATTTTAAATTGACAGATTGTTGTTTAATTTTTTAGTATTTCTACTCGAAGTCTTTGGTTTTTTGCAAACAAAATTGGTCCTGGTATGATTGAAATTAAATACTACTTAGTCCTTTTCCATTTATTCACTGTTTCATCTTTAATTTGGGAAAAGATAAAATTCATTTGGAAAATCCTATATTAAAAAAACCTTTTTTTCAAATTTAAATTAGAATTAAAAATATATTAAAATTTTCTTTTCATTTATCAAAATTTTAAAATATTTACTAAATTCGTTAAACTAAAATTACATTTTAAATTTATATATTATAAGAAAAAATTCAACTCCAAGTATAACGACAAAAAAAAAAATATAATTATAATTATTTTTATCATTATTTGCTTCGCATTAATCGTAAGCATAATTTTTAAATTTTTACAAATACATAAAAAATAAACAGAAATTTCTGTAACGTGAGGCAATTAATTAAATGAAACATTTAAGTCGCTCATTACACGCCTTCATGATCACGCATGATAAATGACTGCATAAGTATGCTCTCTATATAACTCGTAAGAATTAAAAATATATGTTATATGCTTTTTATGTTGGGACTCTTTTATATTTATAATTTCGTAAAGCATGGTTGGCGAAAAGAAATTATGTACTTATTATTTTGCCCTCTAAAGTACTTTATAATAAAATATGGTGAATATGTTGTATAGACAGAGTCACATTGTAATAAATACGTGTTTCAGCAAATAATCTTTATGTTTTTGTATACAATAAAAGTTTTGTCCTAGCCAATGTTTTTTTTTCCTTCTCCATTTTATTGTTCTTATCCGTGAATATTTTTTTTTTTACCAATTTTAATTAAAATTGTAGATTAATTCTTTGAAAACAATTTAAATTTTTAATTAGATTTCGATTTATTGATATTTGTTGAAAAAAAATATTTTGAAAAAAAAAATGTATTTGATATAAAAACGTTAATTATGCAATAAGAAAATTAAATTATTTTCAGATTGAAAAAATAATAATTAGTACATATATATATAGTACGTATAAGATAGCAAATAATAATAATGCAAATAATAAACCGTGTAGTAATAATTACAAGGATAAAAATTAATTTTATTCATATATTTATACTTCGTTGCCATAAATATGATGTATAGTATAGTGAATCATATTTATTGTATGAAAAATCATAAGTATTGTAAATGTTTTAATGTAGAAAAGGACATTCCAAACTTTTGACTAAACATTATTTCAAATGAAGAATTCTTATTCGAACAGATCATGGAAAACTAATAGATAACTTAGATAGTTTACACAAAAGTGGCAAACTTTCCTCTAAAACCCTTCAATTGTATACAATTAAATCCCAAATACGCTAATAGAACGAAGAAATGGTTGTCCTAAGTAAACTTAGCTCAAATTCAGTAAAGAAGTAATATGGATGTCTCTAGAGGATCCGGAGGGTCTTAAACGACCCTAAAACTAAGTAAAATTAAACTTAAAATTTACTGAATTTTGACTAACAAAATTATATTATTTTACCAAAAAAAAAACTACTATACTATATCGATTGTTATTATCATAATTTTTTACCTTATTCTGCATAACATACAACATAATTTATTTTTATATTGTATATGTATGTTGAATTAGTTATGCAGTTTTTGCAAAAATAAAGTAAGAAAGAAAACGGAAGACCATGTTCTGGGTAATATACTATTTATATTACTTATTATGTATAAGTCTGGAAAATGCGTATATAACCATATAATTTATGACCAACATCGAGGCAGCTGATGTCACAATAATTCGTTTCGGTTTTTTTTTACATATACAGAAAGTTAAAAAAAAAAACACATCATTTATGTATATATAATAATGTTTATGTTTTATTCGCTTGTTTAAAAGATATAACAATATTTAATAAAATAAAAATTGAATTACCCAGCGTATGTATTGTTAAAATAAAAGGATATATATGTACATAAAATATTTTTCCAATTCATTTATCCTTTAGAGAAGGTATAAATAATATTTTCAAATTTTATTTTATAGAAATATTTTTTTCTTTTTTAACATTTTCAAATAACAAAATTTGTAAATGTGAATTTCGAGGGCGGATAACGTATTAATAATTCATCATTTTCATATTCTTGTAATTTTTAAGTTACTTTTTTTCTTTTAATTTTTGTATAATATAAAAATCATAATATTTTCACCAATAAAATATTTTTTTGATGACAATTGCAATAAAAAAATTTTTTTTACAAGGATATTATTATTAATTGGTATATTATATATGATTTGTTGCTTTTATGGGAATAAAAGGATTGATTACTATTTTAAGGTCCTGCACAAAAATATATTTATAAAAAAAAATATCTAAAAAATATCATTAAAATTCATTGTAAGAGTAAGAGTAGTAGAGATGACATAATTTGTACTATGCACTATGCTGCAATTCATGAAATCATTGGATTAACTCTATTAATTCTAAGTTGGCACGCAGCTTGAAATGTGTATGAAGTAAAGTTTACAATAATTTAATAATAATAAGATTGTAGAAAAATGATAGCAATTCGAGTAAAATTGCAATATTAAGGGACACAAACTAGTTTGCAAACCATTCATGACCCATTTTGCGGTTTGCAGTAAGGAAACTTGTTTAGTCAAATTCATATGTAGGTCTCTCGACTCATAACAGAATGTCGGGTCAGTATCTATGAGGTAGGCCCACATCGGGTTATAAGAGAAGAAGACACAGAACAACAAGCTAAATATGTAGCCTTAAAGTTAAAATAATTTCTAATTTCGTTAAAAATAATAATTTTTGCAATTTTTTTTTTTTTAATAATTTATCATAATAATTTATAATAATGACTCCTGACAGTCTAGTTAAACGAAATTTCGCCCTGGTATATTATAAAAGAAAACAAAATCACAAAACAAAAAAAAAATACTTTCCCAAAATATTAATTATCTTCAAGAAAAAAATAATTGACCACCACCCTTTTTTCCATATAATTTGTAATACATTTTTTTTAGTGCCGACAATTGCCAGGAGTTTCTATAGGTATATATGTAGAATATATATTTTCTTTCATTATTTTTAGACGCATTTCTCGTTATCTTTTATATCAAAATCTTTACCAACATTAATTTTTCCTTCATCTTTTTTTCGGATGATATTATACTTATGGGCATGCGTAATAAACATCACTTAATATTCACATTATTATTAATAATTTTGTGTTATTTTTTTTTTTTATCTGTGTTAATGTGAAGTTATCTTTGACTTTTATTATGTATATTGGAACAAAAAAAAAAAAAAACATTGGCCAACAGTAAGTTTTTTGGGCATTTATAAAAAATTCTTTTTGGACGACCATTGTACTTGGTTATCCCGCTGAGATGCGTTGAAATTTTTTTGATCCATTTCAGAAGTGAAATGGGATACATTTGTATTTGTATATTAATTCTCTTTGGGGTTTTTTTTTTGTAGTATGTTGTGTTGTTTGATTTCTTTTTTTTTTTGGTATATAACTTGGACCATTGTTTGATTTTGATTTGGTTTAAGTTCATTTTATGTTCATTCAAAAATAAAAACAAATTGTTGCTTAGGTGATGTACTTAATAAAATTACAAAAATACAAAATTTTTTTTCTTCTTCTTCTTCTGTTGGATTGATTGCTTTGGTAGATAAATAATACAACAACAAAAAAAAAAGAATTTAGTACAAAAAAAAAAATATTATGTTTTTTATTTTGTTATTATGAATTAATAATTAATAACGTGCAGGGAAATTATTTTGTTGGCGCATAAATTAGTTTCTCTTTTCGGTGTTGTTTTATCAGATCATATATAAATTTTGTGGTGTTCATTTTTTTTTTTTTTTAAATATTTTTGAAAATCCCATTAAAATTTATTATTCTGATAAGTAGATGATTTTAATAGATTGACAAGAGAATGTGACGTGTGAAAGAAATCTTAATGTATTTTTAATATAATTGCGGCATGATACTCTAATAGCTTTAAAAATGAAATGGTAAATTTGTAAATTTAAATTTATAATCTTTTAAAGATTATATTATAGTTTTCGACAAGTGTATTTTATATATTTATAGATCTATTTAATAGTTGCATATTCATTTTTTTTAAAGTCGCTTATGTGTTTTTTCTTACAAAGATTTTTGTTTGTAATATGTTTTTAACATAGTTTTTTTTTTTTTGGGTTAAGTGCTCATTTTTTGAACATCAAATAATTCTTTCATAAATATATTTTATTTTCCATTTACTAAATATACATATGTACTTATTTTTCTATATTCATCACAAATTAAAATATATTTATATTCTATAAATTATTATTATTGAGGAAATGATTTTAGAATTTTATGCTAACACTAGCACAAAATTTATTTGTTAATTTTTTTATATTTCAATTACGAAAAAATCAATTTTAGTATAATATTAATGATAATTGCAATTCGTATTTAGTTTCAGTTTAATTTCATTGAAAAGCGTGATATATATAATTATTCATATATATTGAAAATGATAATTAAATTGAATGTACAATTGTCACACTATATTAGTAGTAACATGTTATAAAAAAATTATGTAATATTACGCAAATACAAGTAACTAGCTATAAAATTTTATAAATTTGCAAAAAAGCAAACGAAATGCTTAATTCACCCTTAGGCGAATAATATACTTTTGTAATATTATATTGGCAATGCGTTTTATTTACAATTATTTCTTTCGGTTTGGTTTAAATTTAAATTATGTAGAAAATTTATAACAAAATAGCAGAGAAATAGTAAAATATTGTAAAAATCTAAATACAATATGCAGAGAATTTAAATGTTTTTAAAATTTTCAAATATTTAATACAAAATATTACATAAAACTTGACACATTAATTTGAATTAACGCAATTGTTTATAAATTACTTTATTAATTATATTTAATACATATATTAGATAAAACTTCATTTTGAAACTAAAATTATTTTCGTTTTACCTATATTATACAGTATAAAATAATCAGCAAACTTAAATTATTACTTAAATTATTTGTAAATAAGTTTTTTTTAGTAAATTTATAATCAATAAATTATAATGTAGGTACATATATAAAAAATATGTCCAAAAGCTAAATACGCCTCAACGATATTACAATTTTTCAAGTAGATCATATGTAAATATAAATTATCTATTACTATTTTATATAATATTTTTCTTAATATTTTTTTTTAGTATACAGGTAAGTCTCGATGAATGCAGCACTTCAATTGCAATTTTTCAGAATTCAAATCAAATATAGCATTTTTCTTATTAAATATTTCAAATTATAATTGGAAATTATATTTAACAACCAGCTTTACAAAACGTAAAATAGATCAGAATCTGTTTTATTGTTTATTAAATTTAAATCTCTGATTTAATTAAAATTATTATTCGTTTTATAAATAATTAAATTTTAATTTCAATTTCTAAAAAAAAAAAAATATATAATAAAATTGTTTAACTTTTTTCTAAAGTTTAAAACGTAAACGCTCTAAATATAAATATGTGTAGAAAAAGTTTATTATTGCGTGTTTCTGTTTCTCTATATATAAATTTTAACATTAAGTAATAATTTTCCTTATGTAAATATTTGTTGTTTATATCTAAGAATATACAAAAAAAATGCATATACATATATAAAAGTATATAAACTTAAAATCTATATAATTAACCATTTCTTGTATAATTAACTGAAGTACAAACTTTATAACCCGGGGGGACAAAGGATTTCAAAGAAATTTGCATAATAATTTTATTTATTTTGTTATACTAACTAATGTACCATATATACGTGTATAATGTACAATGTCCATCATGTTTAGTTTGTATACTATTTCTACGGATAATTTTCCAATGTATTGTATGTATTGTATGAAAAATTTATGCAAATTATGTAAATTATGCTAAATTATCCAAACACCTATTAATATACATTACAAAACGCCACAGAGTTCTTATTATAGTCATATGTATAAATAAATTGTAATTATGTATTTTAAAATGAAAAATTATATTTGAATAATTGTGTGTAATGTAATTAAGATTTTATAGAAATATAATTGGTTAAATATTAAAATGAATAGTAAACACGATAAATAAAAACTGAATTGTTGACGAATTTGTAATATTTTTTACATGACAGTTTTGTCTTTATTTCATGAAAATAGAACAGTTAATATATGCAATAAATATGTTACTAAGTAAATTATATTAAAATTAACATATTTATAGACCAATTACTTTATTCGGTTTATTTAATATTATGTAATGTGCTAGTGTTAGCATAAATCTTTGTTTACTTAACCAGAAATGCCTTATTGTCGTAAGGATTATAATCTGGTACACATATGCTCTGTAAAATTCAATTATTTACTGACTGTGTTTAGTCATAATAACCAAAAAAAAAAAATTAAAACAAAAACTATCTCATAAATTTTTAAAATCATATTTATTATTATATTATAAAAATATTATATATTATGTACATCCATTTATGGTTTGAAACTTTACAACTATCCCCTAAAATTCATTTAAATTTTTATATTAAAATTAATTTTGTTGTTTTTTTTTTTGAATTAAATTAGACACCATAAAATGCAACTGCAAAATATACCTAGAGGCATTATAGAATATTGAATTTATGTTAAAATAGCATGTAAATATAAATTTATATTTAATTTTTTCACCTTAAAAGTTAGAAAGAAAAAATATATACGAGTATATATTAAAGATTATAAATTGAAAAAGAAAAGTTTATTAAAATTTTTACAAAAATATTTAAGCTAAAAAATAAATGCACTTGCGATTCAATGGCAAAATATATATTCATATTTCTTTGGTCTATTCGAACCAGTTTTCTCATGTTTAAAAATAATATTTTTTTACTTAAAATTTAAATTTATTTCAATGTGGGTTTTTAAAACATATTATTACATTATATTTATTTATTTTATTTTCTATAAAAATATACTAAGAAACTTAAAACGAATATGTAATACAAAAAAAAACCGCACTACTTATTCAATCTTTAATCAGAATATTTAAGTGATTCTGACCATAATTAAACATCATGTGAGCAAAAACTATATGTACGTTTATGCTTATGTTAAGATAAATATTTATTTTTATGAATTTATTTTATATTGACATGATATTTATAGAATTAATTGATTACAAAGTAGAGCAAAAAATTACAATATTTCATAATATATTTTTATATATAATATTTATTTAGAAGCCATGGAAATTTTACACATATCATTTTCTTACTGAATAAAATTTAATGGTTCAAATAAGTTTTTTTTATGGAAAAAAGGTGAAAAGATTACCTGTTCCCAGGTCAAAATTTATCCTGAATATATTAGATTAAATAATTACTCGAGCAATTGTGCAAATGTGTCATTATATCAAATACTGGTGAAAAAGGTTTAAGCGAGATATTTATTTAATCAGTATTTAACTGATTCACATATTAAACCCATATATATTTTAAATAAAAACACAAATATATGATTCAATTGAACTTGATAAAATATTTAATTGAAATCTTAACTTTAATTTTACAATCTTAACTTTAATATTTTTTTACATAATTAAAATGATATAACTACATATATATTTCAATTAATTATATAAAATGACCGGAATTTTCATTAATGTTTATATCTTCAAATATATATATATATATTTGACCATAAAATTATATAGTAAACACTGCACATTTTTTCATACGTATGTATATAATTTACAACATAATATTTCCAACCAATAAATTTCTTGTTTTTCAAATAAATAAATTATACGAAATTAATCACCATCAAAGTCAATCTAATTATAATACTGTTGTGGTGTTGTATATATATAAAATATAACTATGGACATTATTTTTTAAACAAAGCGTTAAACCAAAAATCATTATAAAATCCACAATAATAATTTTCTATCATATATATAAATATGTACAATAACACACATATACCATTCCTCTCTATAATACCATAATTAAACATCTTCCAGGACTCTTCAATATTATATCTAGAGTATATTATTCACAAAATTATAGTTATTACAATCATAATTCAAATTAGCTATATGCCGAAATAACGATATTCATATCATATTTTATACGGTTGATGAAAACCTACTACGGTGCTGTGGCATTGGTATAAATATATCAGAATTCATCAACATGGTATATAAAGTATACATATATATAGTTTTGTTGTTTCCTGGATGGGTTATAGAATGAAGAGCACATATTATAACCGACAAAAGGCGACGAATGAGTCTGATGGCGATGATAATGGTGTGAAACCCTTGGGGTGCCGTTTTTTTTTAGGTACATATATATATAGCCTTTTTAGCTGGGCAAAATTCAAATACTGACAGAAACCTGGTTATTTTATGGAGTAAATGGAGAAACCTTAAAAAAAGAATATACATATATTTTTAATTTTTAATAAAATCCTTAAATGATAATTTAAAAGTATATTCTGTATATTTGTTGACCGACGGTCATTTTTATGTTGTTTTTTTTTTTTCGGTAATAAAAAGATTTACATCTGCTCGAGGAGTTAAAATAAGAAGACTAAAAAATTAACATAAATACTATATACATATATGTACATATATATATTTTAAGTGTATGTTTTATTATTTTCACTCTGGTGGGTAAAATTACTTAGATTTTTTTTTTTATTATAGTTTCATGAAATAACATAAATTTCCCATCATAGTATATAATTTTATAGATTTTATATTTTGCTGGTAATTAAATTTGGATTAAAATATCGTTAAAAATAATCACAATTTCTACTATTATATTTCTTTTATTATTATGGCGGAATTGAAATAAAGTAGTATATTATATTACCATTTATTACCATCAGTTGAGCTACATACAAAAGTAAAGCTATTTATTTATAAATATAAATTAAATATAATGTCAATGAAATTATTAACTTCATCTTGTTACTATGGGTAATGTTGAAGTGAAAATTTTAATTGTGAAAAAATATAATATACATATGAGGTTAAAACTACTTTGTTTACCATGCATTAAAAATTATTAATAACAATTTCTTAAGTTAAATATAAAATTTAATTATGGATAAATAATAATAATAATAATTCTTGTTTTCGCATTAAAATCAAATTTTGAACTGATTATATTCTTGGCAATGGTAATATATATATACACGAATTTATGAAATCATGTTATAAGATATGAAATATCTATAAACAAGATAATAAGTTATAGTAGAGATTGTTTATACTGAAATACTTTAATAATCTTTCAAATATCTTTCAAAAGGAATGTAAAAATAAAGTTAATCTGATAGTTGAATTAGTGTTAGAGCTATATGGTCAATAAAGGATGTGAATTTTTATTAATATGACAATAAATTTAATTGATCTCTAATGTAACAAAATTTAATTAAATAAAATAATATAAAAATAATCAATCGAATTTTACTATACGGTATTACAAATTTGAACAATTCACTTTTTCTTATAAATTCTATAAAACTCCCTCAGTCTATAATATTTTGTCCATCAATTTATTCAAAATATTTTTTTTTTGTAAAACAAAATTTATAATATAATCTATAATCGAATGTCTATACTAAAATATGAAGAGAATAACACAACATATAACATATATTTTGAATTACCTTTATAGTCATTAAAATATAACTAGCAACAAGATGTTGAACTATTTGAAGGGTGCTATGCAATTTATCTTCGTTTCAAATATGTTATAAACATTAATATACAATTCAATGGTTATTTTTTTTTTGAAAATAAAAGAGGTAATTTTACCGCGATTGATGATTTGCCGAGCTAATAACAAGATTGTTATAATGCTGCCTCCTCACCACATTATTTATATTATATATATATAATATATCCAAGTATATAGTCTACTTAATGCTGCCTCCAGGAGGACCTAACCAATTCAACTTAGTACAGTTATAAATGCCAAAAGATATATATACAATTTTTAAATAATATTTTTACTGTTTGTATAGCCTCATATTATATATATATATATATATATATATATATTTAGATATTACAGGGTGATTTAAATGTAATATATTAAAAACAATTCAAAATTTAGAAGAAAAAAAATTGAAATTATAATAAGAATTTGGGACAAATATAAATTTTTATAATATACATTTTTTTGGATAATCCGCATGATCCTTTGACAAATATATTAATTTACATAAAAAATTTGTATACTATTGTATCTTTCCCCTGTAAAATTAAATAAATTTATTAATTATTTTAATTTATATATAAAATGAAAATCCATAAAATTATTAAATCACGCAGTTTCATCAATTTTCAACTATACATATAATTCAGTTTTAATCTAACAAGTATTAACAATAAATCTGAGGGCATATCTATATATATGTATTACTCTTTTGTTAATAAGATAATGGTCCTGTGCAAGCTCGATCACTTAAACATATTATTCTTCGTAACAACAACAATAACAACAACATGAAAACATATAAATAAATCGTAAATATTATTTTTACTTGAATATTCAACACTTTAAAATATTATTTTGCGGCTGGATTACAAAAGAAAAGCACATGGTGAAAAAAATATATATACATATAAATAAATTGGGAGGCTTTTGTATAAAATCGGATCGAAGGTACCAAAAATAAAAAAAAACTTAATATTTATAATTTAATTTTTCTTCTTCTCCTTTTATTTTTGTAGTATGGAAAATAAAAATTTATGAAAAAAAAAAACATACATATAACAAATACCACATTATCGCACAGTTGATTTTCACATAACCACTTATATGGATATTAAGTGTTTCTATATATACATTAAACAAGAATATTGTATATAACTACCCAAAAGTAGTTATTTTATAACATCTCAAAAAGAAATTATGTGGATGTAGTATTATAATATAGGTGTTATGATGCCGCACAAGGCACAACATATTCCAATCATCATTTATGTTGTTGGCACATAAATAAAAATCATATATGTGTATAAAAATATATTGAAAGTATATTTTACTACATAGTTCTTTTTTTTTAGTTTTAATATTCGAAAAGAATGAAAATAAATTTTATATACTCAAGTAAATTTTTAAGTACATTTACTAAAAAAAATTATTATTTTATAAAAAAAGTGTTTGTCAATTGAACAATTTTGTCAATTGAACAATTGAAATTAACTCCTTTTGCCCTTAGATTAACAATTAATCTAATCGATCTAAAGACTGTATAAAAATTCTTACTATATAAATTAATTTTGCCTCCACGATTGTAATGATATAATTTCCAAATTAATATTAAGCTTTTATATTTTTAAATTAAATTTTATTTCATTTATTTTTACTTAAAATTAAATTTTAAGCTTTGATTTCAAATGAAACTTTAACAAAACCCCCCCTTACACTTCTTATAAAACAAGAAATTTATTTGATATTGTAATAACAAATTTTCCTTTTTATATATTTTTTAACAAAAAATTTATGTATATAAAAACATAAATTTAAGAAGTCTTATTCTATACTATATATATATATATATATATATATATATATATATATATATATATATATATGTATATAGTTGTAGTACAGAGAGTGGAAGTCAAAGAGTCAAGAATATGGTTAGTTTTGAAAAATAAAGAAGAAAAAAAAACACAAACCATTTTCTTTACTATATGGATGGCATAAAAACAACAAACCAAAAACAGAATCTCCGAAATGTTTCACAAATAATAATTCATTTATATACTTTAAGAAAGAAAAAAAAATTGGACAGTAGCAAAGTAAATTGGTTTACTTTAATTATCTGGATATTGGGTATGGGCATATATATAAATATAAATGGGTTAAAATAAATAAATGGCATTTTAAACTGCAGGGGTCCACTAATTAGTTTCTCCTGTTTCTCATTTTTATAAAAAAAAATTTGTATAATTGGAAATTAATTTTTAATTTTTTTTTTTAAATAAATTTAATTGGATGAAATTTTCATTTTGAAATTAAATTTGGTATAAATGTGGAAAAAAAAAAAACAGAAATATTCTCGATTTTTTAATGTCAAGCAAAACTGAGATTAAATTTTATTATTATTATTTTTAATGGAATTCAAATAAAATTTATGTTTTTCCGATAATTTAAAATGACTACTGAAATTATTTTTTTTTTGGAATTAGTGATATTAAATTATATTTATTAATTATTTGGAATTAGAAATTTATAAATTTATAAATAGATTACGAGTATATTTAATATTTGTTATATTCCGATAAGAGAATTATTTCACTTTTCTTCTAAAGAGAATTAAATTATGAATTTTGTAAGAATATATGGTAACTAAAAATATATTTTATTTTCTGGTTAGTTCTCATATCTATAAATATAAAATATTGATTTTCTTATCTAAAGATGTATAATTAAAATCAATTCAAACTCGACTTAGTAATATTTCTTTATTTTAATGGTCCATAGAAAATTTGATTTTATAATAATTTATTAATAAGTATTTAAAGAATTTACAATAATTTATTAGACAATGTTTAAAAATGACATTGAATCTGTTAGAACTTAGAATATTATATGAAATTTTAATATAAATGTACCAATAAAACGAAAATTTTATATATACAAAATGAAAATCACATTTTGAATAAATGAATTATGGAGTAAACAATTATAAATAAAATAATAATTTCATATTTATAATTATATATAAATTCTTTCATATTCAAAGCATTTAATATAAATATCGTGTTAATAATTTCATATAATAATAAAGAAAATAATTCAACTAAAAACAAAATTTATTATTATAGTATATACTATCACAAACCTTTCAATATGGAATTTTTATCTTGGACATTGAATCGTCACTCTGGTGCATTTTATTCACAAAATATAAATTAAGTAAAAAATATAAAAACAAAAAACAATTAAATAATGAAATTCTTTATTTAAAATCACGAATCACCAGGTAACCATATATATAAATATATATTAAACATTAAATTTTACTATAATTTTTGTATTTATAGAATTCCCAACAAACCAAAATAATCGCATGTCTTTTAGTATCAAAAGCTAAATAGTTTATACATTAGAAAAAATATTTAAAAAAAAAATGTAATTAAAAATAACTAAAAGAAAAAATCAAACTGACATCAATTCAGCCATGAAAATACAAAAATTAAATACAATAAATTATATTATTTTATTAAATAATTATTTAAAAATATTTATTGAAAAAAAAAAACAAAACGAATATTTTATAGCTCGGAATATAATAAATTCACACTATATAATTAATTATTAAAAATATCATAACGATAATTTTCATTTAATTCAAAAATATTTTTTTAAAAAACATTTAATTTTTTTTGTTTTGATTTTCGTATATATAATCTTAATTATTGTTTATGAAAATATTTTCAATAGTGTGCATGGCGCAGAAATTAAAATTTTTGATGAAAAATAATTTTTGATTTTTTTTTAATACACGCAGTCGACATTTTATTAAAACTACGATCCTGGATCAAAAAAAAATTTATTGAAATTTTATAAAAATAAAAAAATACATTTTTTTGGTATATATTTGATTTTAAATGATAATAAAATCTATAATTAAAGTTTTTTTACTTATAATTAAAATATGGATTTTTCCAATAATAACGAAAATTAATCCAACTGGTACAAAAATGTTAGCTTTTTAATGTAATTTATTAGGAAGTTTTAGAATGCAATTCATTATTTTGAATTATTTGAATAAATATTTCGTTACTTCAATATAGTTTTTTTAAATTTATTATTACCTACTATAATAAGTATATTGAATAATTGAAATCTGAAGAAATCATAGAGCTAAGATTTATTTTTAAATTAGAAACTATTAGGCAGCTACTTATTCTGTCATATTATAATATGATTAATTTAACTAATTTGTGGTTCTTAACTACACAATTTTAGAACATACTTGGGTCATGAATTAATATTCAAATAACTTGAAAAATTTTCGATTTTCTAACTCATTATCATCTTAACCTGACCTTCTAAAATATAAGATTATTTAAGTATTATGGTTATGATTAGGTGAAATATTAAAATTAAATTATAGATAAGTAATTTTGGTAATATTGTGGACTTAATAAAATAATTTTTAATTACTCCAAAGAACTTAAAACATTATGTTCAGTGCAAAAACTAATCTCATTTTCAAATAATGTCTTAGTTACCATTCGCCATTGGGATATAATTAATGAAATCGGTGCCCCCTAAAACCAAGTTTGAAATATACCAAAAATATCCCTTTCCTTTCCCACCCACGTAACCTAAACAGTGTAAAAAGGCTCTCTAAAGGGTCGTGCCCTTGGTGTAGACCGTGATTAAAAAAAAATGTATGTAAATTTTAAACTAAACTGAAACCATCATAAATTTTTTTATATTTTATGATGTAAATCAAATTTATGTAATATTTATAAACTTCTTATTATGCCTTTCTTTCCAGTTGATGGTTAATATCAATTAAAAAGTGTTAAAAACAATTTACAAAATTTTACAAAAATAGATTTTTTTTTTCTGTTATTTTGTTCCTTGTTAATGTTCATCATCATAATTTTTTTTTTTTTTTTGAAATTTTATTTAAAATATTTTCGGCTAATGAAATAAAAAGAAAAGCATAATAATAAAAGATCACTTTACAACCTGTCTCACGGCTTTTCAATTCTAATTTGATTGACGTTTTTCTTTTCTAACATATATCTCGCTTTAAATTTTATACCAAAAGTTATGCTATACACATAATATATGTAAGATATAAATCTCACACCAGGTAGAAACAATGATCGATGGTCATTATTAGATAAAATTAGATATTATTAGAGCCAGTTAAAATCAATAGATTATACATATAATATATGAAACGGTTAGTAAGTAACAAAAAAAAAAAAAAATACTAAAATATAGAAGTTTTGTGTATTATCATTATGCGGCTGTGATCTGACGCTAAAAGGTAATTTATACATTGAACATAATTATGTTAGATTTTATGTGCACGGTTTTGGTTAAATGTTTATTCGATGTATATTTGTATATATATTTCTATTTATATGTATATATACATTAACATAATAGCCAGTAACCAGAAAATATTCAATTTGTAACAATTTCATGAGAATTTCATTATTTTATTATACATATAATTTTGGTTGTTGAGTAAAGTGAATATAAATAATAAATGATAAATTCTTGCTAGTCAGCATTATCATTTTAACGCTTCGATAATCAATTCAAGAGGGATTTTTTATTTTCGAAATTATCTTATAAATAAGTTTTTTTTGTTTTTGGTTGGAAAAATTAGATTTAAGGGTTGATTATGTCTACTAATTGAAAATGAGATATAAGAGTGCGGCATTGAAACTAAACGTTTGTATTTTGTTTTCGAAAATTTTTGTATATGGGAAGAGTTTTTTTGAACATATTTGAAAGTTTTGAAGAACATAGCAAAATATCATTTAACTGATTAATTAAATAACACAAAATGATAAAATTATAATCAATAATTATTTAAAGAAATTTTTATTTAGTAAAAATTTTGTCTAAAAAGTAAACTTGTCATAATATAAATAAGACTGTAACAGTTTAAAACCTTTATGATAATTATAATGTAATTTTCTAAATGAAATTTTATAATTATTTGTTTGTAATTTGACTATTAAACAAATTCAATAATACCAACATTAATTTAATTTTGTGCAATAACTCAAAATCACAGAAAACGAATATATCTCATACATTTATGAATTTATGTTTTAAATTATATTTTTCAATATTTTATCGCGCCCTTTAAAATTTTGATAATAATAAAATAAACGTTTTATGATTTAAATAAAATGATACACAATGAAAGGCTTGTCACTTATTTTTTTCCCAGATTTTGTATTTAATGTATTAGAAAATTTAAAGAAAAATTATGTTAAAATTTTATCTGAACATGCAAATCAAAAATGCAAAAAAAAAAAAATAATTCTTATACTATAATGTCAATCAATTGAATTTATTCAAAACAAAAATAAATAAAATCTGTATCAAACCTCAGGCAATCAGGAATTCATTGTATTTGAGGTTTTGTATATACATATATGTATGTATAAAATATCCCTACAAATCACAAATAAATATAAAACCAAAAATTATTATTATTTATATAGTATATTTCACGCCTTTCATTCAAACATTAACAAATCATTATTTCAATAAACTTTTATCATTATAAAAAAATACATTAAGTCAATTTAAAGGTAATTCAAAAAAAAATTTGCACATAAATTTATTGTTAATAAATTTTCGAATGATAGACAGACATATCAAAATCAGTCAGAACTGTTTCGAAATTAGATTTAATTTTTATATACAATTTAATTTTATTAGCAATAGGTATGGTTATTGGATTATCAAAATTTTTAAAAGATTACCGAATTATTGGTAAATGAAAATTGGAAATGATCTAATTTTAAATTTATAAATATTTCATTTTATTTATAGTATATACATATTACTATTAATTTTCTTCAATTATTTACTTAAATCAAAAATGACATTAAAAAAGCTTTTTCATAATTCTTATTTTGTCCATATGAATTTGTCAACAAACTCTTAAAAATAATATAAACAAGAATTGTGATTAAAAATATATACATTATGAATTATATTTAATGATTTTTAATATATGTAAACATATTCTACAAAATATATGTAAATATTTATTTGTTCTTTTTATTTTAATCTATCAACATATTCACAAATATATATTGTACAAGTATATATGTAATAGAATAGACAAGTTCTTAGTTTGACTTTTAGCATTGATTTTATGGATAATAAAATTTTATTTGCCTTGAGAAAAAATTATGAAAAATCTAAAAAAAAATTATGTTTTTCTTCTTTTAGTTAAACAATAAATATAAATTTTTTAAATGGCATATTCTTTATTTACATTTATCATAAACTGGTAAATTTTATTATACCTACCTGATGGTTTAACAAAATATAATAATAATTGCAAAATTTCATAATTCTTTTCTGCACCCTTTCAAATTATTTATGTGCAATGGTTTAAAAAACAAATTTTTTGTTTTTTTTTTTCTGTATCTTTTATGCTGCTGGTATATTTTAATTTACGCGTCGCTTTTTTATGTGTGTGTGTTAAAAAAAAAACTGAATAAAAAAAAAATAATGATTTAAAAGCAAAAGAACAAATATAAATTTAAGTTTTTTATTTTGTTGTTAATCTTCTTCAAAACTTATAAAAATGTATGTTCATAAAACACATAAATAAATATTTGAAGAGAAAAAAAAATTTCAATGACCCAGACAGTGAGGTACCACCAGACAGTAAATTTATATTTAAAGATAATCTTCTTTGGTCTAACTAAAATTATAGATTTAATAGCAGATGAATGTACCTATATATTTGAATATTTCTGTGAGTCTCTTAACTGGATTATCTAAAATACTATTTTATTTTTGTTCCAGAATTAGAATTACAAATAAAGCTTATATAGAGATTACCATTTCTGTTAATTAATTATTATTAATAAATTGAAACCAGTTTTTCAGTGACCTCCAAAATATTATAATTTTTAATTTTTTTAATTATTTTAATTTTTGAAATTATAGTACAATATTTAATTTTTCTTGAATGTAAATGAAAAAATTATTATACTTGTCATCATAATGCGAACAGAAAATGTTAAAATTCTGTAATTAATTTAAATTATTTTTTTTTCACTTTTGATATTTGGCAAGATAAATATGTAAGTGAAGAGTTTTTAGTACATAATTTTCTGTAAAAGTCGAAAATATTTAATTTCTTTTCAGTTTCTTTTGAGAGTAAATCAGTTTTGTAAATTAATTCAAATATATGAACTAAATTTAAGCAAAATAAATTGAAATTTTATTATCTTACAAAATTTTAAATGATATACGGCAGAATATATTAACTGGCTTTTATACATATATAAGAAGCAGGGTGAAATTTTTGATTTTATCATAATTTGCACATATGAATGTCAAATGTTATTTAAATAATACAAAAAAAAAAAACTAGAGATAATAAAAAAATAAAATATAATTCTAGATTCACAATTTATTTATTTAAGATTTCCAGTCGCGATGGAACACTTAACCACACAGTGTGCAGCGCAAAGTGTTGGACCAGCTAATCAATTGGTCTCATTATTAGTACATACAATATTATCATCTTATTGCAATCTTTCAAGTCCAAATATTTGGCCAAAAGATTACGGCACGGAAGCATTAGAAAATGGATTAGGTGAATATGATTTTGTGGTTATTGGTGCTGGATCAGCCGGTTCAGTAGTTGCTAATCGTTTAAGTGAAAATCCCCAATGGAAAGTATTATTATTAGAAGCCGGTGGCGATCCTCCAGCAGAATCTGAAGTAAATTTTTTGTGTTAATATTTTTATATAAAAAAAATGAAAAATTTACTATTTTAGATTCCATTTTGGTCTTTTGCTATACAACATACCGAAGCAGATTGGGATTATCTTACTAAACCGGAGGGTAAGTCATGTACAGAATTAAATATTGGTTCATGTTCGTGGCCAGGTGGTAAAATGCTTGGTGGTTCTAGTGCAATCAATGGATTACTTTATGTTCGTGGTAATCGAAAAGATTTTGATGATTGGCAGGCGAAAGGAAATCCATCATGGGGATGGGATGATGTGTTAGAATATTTTAAGAAATCTGAAAAAATTGAAACTAAATTACCTATAAATGCAAGTGAACATGGCACTGATGGTCTTCTCACTGTTAATCATTTCCCGGGTGAAAATGATGAAACAACGAAAATGATTTTTAATGCTGCAAAAGAATATGGTTATAATTATGTAAATGATTTTAGTGAAAGTCAAGGATTTACAGGATATACAAATGTTCTGTCTACTGTTGTAAATGGCCGACGAGCAAGTGCAGCAAAAGCATTTTTAGTTAGTGCAAAAGATCGTCCAAATTTACATATAATAAAACATGCTCATGTTAAGAGGATTCTGTTTGATGATAAAAAAAGTGCAACTGGTGTAGAATTTGTATATAAATCAAAAAATGAAATGACCGTTAAAGTGAAAAAGGAAATTGTTGTATCTGCTGGTGCCATTGGATCCCCAAAAGTTTTAATGTTATCGGGAATTGGTCCAGAAAAACATTTAAAAAAAATCGGAATACCAGTTATAAAAAATTCATATGTTGGTCACAATCTACAAAATCATGCAAATATTCCATTATTATTTAAAGTGAGAGAATCAAGAGCAAAATCAATGAGTCCTGAACACAAACTCAATGAAATGTACAAATTTCTTATGAATGAAGATTCAATGTTTAGTCAAGTTGGAATCACACGACTTGTTGGATTTGTCAATACGTTGGATCATAAAGCACCTTACCCTGATATCGAATATCATCATTTTATGTTTCTTAAAAATTCAAAAGAATTGCAACTAATTCTACGAGCAAATGGGTACAATGATAAATTATTAAGTCACATTATTAAAATTAATGAAAATGCTGAAATTTTAATGGTATGGACGGTACTCTTAAAACCAGAATCGACTGGACAAGTCAAATTAGCTAGTGATAATTATCGAGATCATCCAATAATCGATGCAAATTATTATGATAAAAAGAATGATATTGATACAATGTTACGTGGTGTTAAATTTAAGGCCAGTTTTGAAGATACAAAAGTTTTTAAAGAAAATGAAGTAGAATTCATTAAATTACCATTACCAGATTGTAGTAATTTGAAATTTAAATCCGATGCATATTGGGAATGTTATATGAAATTTATGTCAGCAACTGTTTATCATCCAACTAGTTCTGTAAAAATGGGACCAAAATCGGATAAAAAAGCTGTTGTTGATCCACAATTGAAAGTTTATGGAGTAAATGGATTACGGGTCGCTGATGCTAGTATTATGCCGGATATTATAAGCTCAAATACAAATGCTGCAACAATTATGATTGGTGAAAAATTATCAGATTTTGTTAAAGCTGATTGGATGGATGAAAGAAAAATGAATACTAAATCAAAAGATTATTCTGAATTATAAAAATCTGTAGTATGCACATTTAAAGTAAGATTAAAAGAAAAATTCTAGATTAAAATATATAGTATTAATTAATATAATGATATAAATATACATATTCAAATATGTATGTATATTTATATTTTTGATAATTTTTGAAATCAATATTTATAGTGTCATAGTCCACATTTTTAATCATGACTAAAATCTTAAAAATAAAGAAAAAAATAATAAAAATTGCAATCGAAAATGTATTTAATATAAGTACTATTTTATATATTATTATTGACTACTTGTATGACCTCAAGTTTAATTTTGTGACTAGAACTTTCTTATATACAAAATTATGAAATTATAGATTTTAATAAAATTGTAAATAAAATTCGTAAAGCACATAATTATTTAATATATCATATCGTCTTCTCATGACTATAAAAAATAGTATACTTTAAAAATAATTGAATATAAAAATGTAGCCGGTATTCTGTTTATCAAATTTTCATTTTACTGAATTTATTGACCATTCTTAAATTGTTGAGAGAATTTTTGATTATTTATAAAAATATTTTATTACAGTATAAGCAATTATTATTAATCTGAAAGAGAAACGAATATTTATTATACAATTTTATCATTATTTCACAAAAAAAAAAATATATTAAAAATATGGAAAATTACTTTTAATTTATTAATAATTTTTTTGTGATTAATATAAAATTTAATCTATAGTAGTATTTTAGGAAAAATAATATACTATTTTTTTAAAAGTTTGATAATTTCAAGAATTTATATTGATTAGATAATATTAGCACTTAATATTTTGAAGAACTTTGAATTTAACCTTATCTATACAGTGTGAACAACTTGCAAAATATTATTATTATTTAATTATTATTATAGTCTATTTATATTAATCTAGCAATTAGTTAGTTCACCTTAACATATTATTCTTTTTCCCTCCAAATTATAATTTGCTTTATTTTCAAAATAACACAATATTTTTGGGGAGAATATTATTTGGCTGTAATAAGAAGTATGTATAAATATTTGTACATTTGTTTTTTATTTTGTTTGTTTTTGTTTTGTTTTTGAAACAGTAATAAATAACAAACAAGATATACCTATACCACCAGAGAATATAACAAAAAATTTAATTTTCATTAGAATTTTTTTGTTATAACAAAAAATTAAATATCAGTCAGAATGGAGCATTTGAGTGCACAGTGTGCAGCGCAAAGTATTGGGCCAGCTAATCAATTGGTCTCATTATTAGTACAAACTTTATTATCATCTTATTGCAGTATTTCAAATTCAGATATTTGGCCAAAAGATTATGGCACGGAAGCATTGGAAAATGGATTAGGTGAATATGATTTTGTGGTTATTGGAGCTGGATCAGGTGGTTCAGTAGTTGCTAATCGTTTAAGTGAGAATCCAAAATGGAAAATATTGTTATTAGAAGCCGGTGGCGATCCACCAATTGAATCAGAAGTATATAACTTTGCAATATTTGATATAAAACTTTATAAAAACTTGAAAAATTATTATTATTTTTTTTAGATTCCATTATGGTTTCTTACTTTGCAACGTACAGAAGCTGATTGGGAATATTATACAAAAGCGAATGGGAAATCATGTTCTGCATCGAATAATGGAACTTGTTTTTGGCCACGTGGAAAAATGCTTGGAGGTTCTGCTGGAATAAATGCAATGATTTATGTTCGTGGTAATAGGAAAGATTTTGATAATTGGAAAGCTAATGGAAATCCAACATGGGGATGGGATGATGTTTTAAAATATTTTAAAAAGTCGGAAAATATTCAAACTAAATTAACTGTAAATCCAAGTGATCATGGTACTGATGGTCCCCTTACTGTTCAACATTTTCTAGGTGAAAATGATGAAACATCTAAAATGATTTTTAGTGCTGCAAAAGAATCTGGTTATAATTATGTAAATGATTATAGTGATAGTGAAGGATTTACAGGATATACAAATATTCTTGGCACTACTGTAAATGGTCGACGAGCAAGTACAGCAAAAGCTTTTTTAGTTAGTGCAAAAGATCGTCCAAATTTACATATAATAAAACATGCTCATGTTAAGAGGATTCTGTTTGATGATAAAAAAAGTGCAACTGGTGTAGAATTTGTATATAAATCAAAAAATGAAATGACCGTTAAAGTGAAAAAAGAAGTTATATTATCTGCTGGTTCTATTGGTACTCCACAAATTTTAATGCTTTCTGGAATTGGTCCAGAAAAACATTTAAAAAAAATTGGAATTCCTGTAATAAAAAATTCTTATGTTGGTCATAATCTTCAAGATCATGCAATTGTTCCATTATTCTTTAAAGTAAGAGAATCTAGACCAAACTCAATGAGTGCGAAACAATTACTCACTGAAGTATATAAATTTTTAATGAATGAAGAACATTCATTATTGAGTACAATTACAACAGGTAGACTTGTTGGTTTTGTAAATACTTTAGATCCAAAAGCAACTTATCCTGATATTGAATATCATCATTTCAATTTCTTACAAAACGCACGAGAATTAGACTTACTTTTAGGAGCCAATGGATATAATAACGATATTTTAGATTATTTACATAAAATTAATGAAAAAGCTGAAGTTTTAGCGGTATGGGCGGTACTTTTAAACCCAAAATCAAGTGGTAAAGTAAAATTAACTAGTGACAATTATCAAGATCATCCAATAATCGATGCAAATTATTTCGATAAAAAATCTGATGTTGAAACAATGATACGTGGTGTTAAATTTAAAGCCAGTTTTGTAGATACTAAAATTTTTAAAGAAAATGAAGCACAATTAATAAAATTACCATTACCAGATTGTAAAAATCTGAAATTTAAATCTGATGAATATTGGGAATGTTATGTTAAATTTATGTCAGGAACTGTTTATCATCCAACTGGTACAGCAAAAATGGGACCAAAATCGGATAAAAAAGCTGTCGTTGATCCAGAATTGAAAGTTTATGGAGTAAATGGATTACGTGTCGCTGATGCTAGCATTATGCCAGATGTTGTTAGTGGTAATACAAATGCAGCAACAATTATGATTGGTGAAAAATTATCAGATTTTGTTAAAGCTGATTGGAAGAAAAATGATAAAAAGAAACATTCTGAATTATAAAGTTTTATTTAATTCGTAATGAGAAAATTGTAATTGTATACTAATATTTTTATAAGTTATTTTGATGATCTTTTAATTTCTTGTTCTTTAATTCTTGTTAAATTATTTTTCAGAAAAATAAATAAATTTTTCCAAAAAAATTAAATGTGTTTCTTCTTAACTTTAATTTGACAAATGAATTAGATTAGAATAAATAAATTCTTACAAAAAAAATAGAATAGATATAATATTAGTCTGCTATAAGATTATTTTTATTTTATATAAATTCAATTAACTATTAATGATACTTAACAATATTTACTTTAATTTAATTTTTTATTGCTATTTTTAATCACAGATTATTTAATAAACACGTGATTAGAAACTATATTTGATATTTTTGAAGTGATAATTTTACGTTGAAGTCATAATTTTATTTTAGTATAGACTTTTTAAAGCTACACCAATAATCATTATCATATCATATTACATAATTGCAAAATATAGATTATTTTCATTTGTTTTCAATATGTTTATACACAGTAAATTTAATCCGCCTGGTTAGTGATTATATTCAAAAATTCACGTTAATAAAATTATATAATTTCTATTGGTAAATTCATAATTCTTAAATGTCAAATTTTAAATCAAAAAACTTAAATTATATTGTATATAAAATTAATTAACAAAAATTTTACACTTTAAAATATAAATTATTAATATCATTTCAATCAACATAACCTCCAATAACCTATAAATATTGACCTATTCGGTAGACGATTTTAAATTCTTTTATACATATATAAATTCAAGAAAGTTGAATAACACACGCCTATAATGTTTACTTTTTCTTTTTCATTTATTTTGTATTACAAAGAAAAAAAAAATTCGCATTTTAAATTCCAAAAGCAGCAAGATATCAACACTTCATCACATTTTATTGAAAAAATTTATTTCACCATTTTTGTAGCATATTGCTTCCAAACAATTGATCAATAATTACAACAACAAAAAACATTAAAAAATTAATAGCAAAAAAAGAAAAAAAAAAAAACGAAATATCAAAAGGTGAAATTATGGGCGCAAGCCATCAAGACAAGCCTCAATATTGATCAATAGAATAGATATTATGACCATATATCTATCTATCCCCCAGATATACAAATAAAAACAGAATTAAAAATGTATAATATCTTATCTATGGTATATAAACGCAAAACTATATTTTTTTTTTTAATATTTTTCAAAAAAAAAAAAAAAAATTTTTATTTATTTATTTTTATGATTGGAAAAATGTTATATATAAACGCACAGGTTCTTTGACCAAACAATCATTAGTTCAGGTGCGCAAACAATTAAATCTTTTGTAAATATTTCATTTTTTTTTATATTAAACTCCAGAGAGTTTATATACATAAATGGAAACTGGATAGAAACAACAATCAACAAATTTTTTTAATATACTAAATATAAAAATATTAAAGAAAAAAAGATATTATTGGAAATGATAAAAAATTTTATACTATATAAAAATTAACCAATTTGATTGTTCATTTTGTTTATGTATAAGGAAAAAAAAATATTAAATTCCATGGCAGACATCACAGCGCCCCATAGCGTGTATGTTGAAGGCAAGCGAAATAATACAAAAAAAAAATATAAATATTTTTTAGATTTTCTAAAGAAATATTGAAAGAAATCAAATTAAAAAGAGTTTTTTTTTTGTATTATTATGATTATTTGTTAATATTATTATTTACTCTTTTTACCCTTCACTTTTCCAAAAATATGATTTCGATTTCGATTTTTTTTTTAATATTCACAATCAAAAAATGATATAAAATGTATCGAAAAATTAAAAAAACATATAAAAGCGCGAGCGATTACTAACATAGAAGATGGATGAAAATGAACATAAAATTGGTTATCTAAAAAGGAGTGTTACTGGTATGCGCATATACTCATAAATAATAAATATTTTTTTTCGATTATTATTATATTGTAGGCATATAAATTTTATGTATTATTTGGGATTCAGAATCGAAGAATCGATTCAAACTATACCGAAAGTTGTTGTAATAAAAATTAAACGAAATTTTCATGGTATTTAGCAGCGTAAGAACTAAGACAGAAGAGTGAACTGAAGAGAATCCGAAATTTTAATGAAAATATGGAAAGAATAGATAAAAATGATAATTCCAACAAATATTATTAATATAACATAATCAATATTTTGCATCGATCTGTTAATAAAAACAATATCAAGTTAGAAATGCTTACTAGCAAACATAATTTACATTAATCGAATTGTCATCGAAATAACAATAATATCGAATAATATTTGAAAACAAATTCCGATATTTTTGATAATTTCGGACAAAAAATGTTAATTGGTAATTTTATTAACCATAAAATTTATAATCAAAAAATTATTTGTAAACAAATTCATCGTCGATTTGTTAAAAAAAATTCTTTTTTTCACGGAAAATATAATACAAAAATTTGTTTCCCTTTATTACCAAAAGTAAATGTTGTTTTTCTGTTATTATTATTATTATTTTTGCCTGAATCGCTAGATTTGTAAGATAGAATCATTTGATTTTTTTCATTTTTTTTTTTTTTTTTTGGGAAAATCAAAGATACCGATTTTGGCTTCCTGCTGTGAAGATTTGTGTTAAACAGTCACCACAGTTTGTTATAAAAGTTGGCCGCCGTCGACCCAATACTCAATTTCCTTAATCATTTTATTCTTAAAAGAAGAAATTCGTTTTTTTTTTTCATCTTCTTTACACTTTTTTCTTGATGATGAAATGAGAATTTATGTTGTTTTTGGATTTCAAGTTTTTTTAGCTTTATTATTTTTATTTGTTATTATTATTAATGGCCAATCCATTTATTATGTTTATATAAAAAAAAGAGACACTGATAGGTAGATATATGAATTTAATTTTTAATTTGTTTAATTAAGGATATGGTCCACAATAATTTTAAATTTAATTAATTGATTTTGTTGTTTTTTTTTTGGAAATCATTAAATTTTTTTTTGTTGTGGAATATTTAAATTATTGAATTTAGTTTTTCTCTAAATTATCTTAATCATGTCAGGCATAATATCGAAAATTTATGGTATACATTAACTGCTATACGCATTTACATAAAATCTATAAAAAATTTATGCAATTTTACTTATAAAATATATTTCACATAAATTAAAGTTACGCTTTATTTAACACTTCACATAATAATATTTATTTAGGCAATCAAATGTTTTCTCTCTCTAATATTACATAATATTTATTTTTTCATAAAATCAATCTTATGAGAAAATCTATATAAAGCATATAAAAAAAATATTATGATGCCTTTACATGCATGCATATTAAAAATTATTACTTATTGTCCTTACATATACTTTTATTAAATCGATTCATATGTAATCCTTCATGCGTTTTGATTATAACAACAACAACAAACCAAGGTGATATTTTAGCTTTAAATGCAACATCATCATCATCTCTAGGAATATTAACAACAAATGAATGGGGAAGTTAATAATTTGTCTTACAGAGTCAAAAAATCAACTATGCTAGCACACAATTGCCAATAAGGATATTTTATTTGCAACTAATTTGATTTATTTCCGTCATTAAATTTAGGCTAAGTACAAATAAATTTCTATATACACCACTTCTTTAATATGTTGTTTATTAAGAAGGACCTTAAGGGTTTTCTTGTTACTTGATGGTTGTTTTTATTTTGTGTTAAAGAAGGGAAGAGTTTAAGGATTAGGGTAGGTTTTTTTCTTTAGTAATAAACAATAATAATAATAATAATAAAAAAAATATTTTTTATAAGAAAAGAATTGAAAAATCACTTCAATTTACGGATGGGGTGCGAACAAGAATTTTCGTTTTTTTATTTATTGTTATTTTATTTTATTTGTGGAAATTTTTATTTTTGTTTTCTTTTATTATATTTTTATAAATTAAGATGATTTTTCCTTTTTTTTTTTTTCTTTATAGAAAATTTTTTGATTACCTTTCCATGTTAGAATATAAAAAGAAAATTAGGTTTAAATTTTTTTTTCTGTTGTTGTTATTTATTTATTGGGTAACGTTGCGGTCAATATAATTTGGACGTGAATAAAGTACATAACATTATTATTATTATTATTTTAAAAAGATATTATTATGGTATACCGTTGTATGTGTAGTATAGAAAATTGGGAAAATGTATAAAAATTTTTTTAGTTTTATATTTATGGTTATTTTTAATTAAGTTAAAATAATAAATCTATTTGGAAGTAATATTTACTATCCTGTCAAAATTATAGTTCTATATAAGTTGCTTACTACAATATTTAATTATGTTTTCAGATGTAAGAAAATTATAATTTGATTTTCCCAATATGATAATTAATAAAGCTTCTTTGGTAAAATAAGGAAAATATTGTCGTTTCCCCAGTGGCAGAACACTTAGCGACAATTCGAACTTGAATTGATTCTTAAAAATCGTATGTTATATGAAATGATGTGACGTTTAATGAATCTAATTCTAAACCGAAATTTTCTGAATTTTCTGAATTTATAAAGGTTTACCAAATTTAATAATAAATAATATATGGTAAAAGCTTTTTAAAAAAACCAAAAAAGTACAAATTTTTCAGTAGTCGAACTTTATATTAATAAAACATTTTTAGATAATTATTAATATTTTATATTTATATTTTTTATTTATGCTTTCTAAGAAGAGTTACAAGTAAGATTATTACTATTTTAAACGTTTTTCTCGAAAATTGTTCGGTTACTAGAGATGTTCGGAGAAGGGAAACACAACCCTATGTAAGACAACAAAATTAATATTACATATTTAGTTCTATAATTTTGTTAATTAGGATATAAAATATAATCACAGAACATGAATTAATATTTTTTTTAAATTTTTTAATTCATTTTTACTCACTTTTTTCAATTAAAATTAACATTTGAATATATTTAATTAAAAATATTTAAATCAATCTGACACTTTGTAATTAACATAAATGTTTACTGAAGCCAAAAACGCATTTCGTAAGGAGGTACAACTGACCTTATCGTCTAGGTACGAGGATGGCCGCCCATTCCACCTTCTCAAACCAACCAACCAACCATAACCATAACATAAATGTTATGATAACTCAAAATGATAATTGATATAATTCTGTTATTAAAGAATTTTTCATAAACGAAAAATTTAAATTTTTTTCTATAATTTCGAAATTAAATAAATAAATAATAATATTTCTTTATTTATTTCTTATAACATTCTATCTATATTAATAAAATTGACTCTATCCATTTACTTAATGGATTTCTGTTTGATTTTTGACATATTATAAAAGACCGACCCGACCAAAAAACTAAAACTAAAAAATAAAACCGCATTCATTTTATGTATAAAGATGCGGCATATAAAATCTCCAGCTGAGAAAATTTGTATTGCCAACGGCGCAAAGTCATCACACCTCTTTGAAAAATGAAATAAATATAATATAATAAAACAACAAATTATGAATATATTTCAAGAAAGTAATCTTTCAGAATTATAATACATATTATACGAAATTATACTAAAAGAAAAATATTATATATTTGATAGTCGAAAAAATGGAAAATTTCCTGGTGATTTTTATATCATTTATCTTCTTATTTTTTTTTTTTAAGATGATTATTTTTTCAATGTTTTGTTGCTAGTATGTTGTTGTATTTGTATATGGATCTCACCAAGCGGTGTAATTTCTTATGATGGCAAGTTCATTAATTAATTTTATTTACTTAACCTGTAATTTTTGATTGGAATACAATAAAATATATTATATAAAAATGAAAAAATATTTAAAATATATTTTGTTGAAAAAAAAAATAAATCTATATTTATGATTTTAAGGAAAAAGAAATCATAAATGAAGAATAAGGCAATTAAATTAACAAAAGAAAATTAACAAAAAATATATATACAAAACGAATTACCATGTTATGTTGTCAAATTAATCAAGTAAAATCATTATAATAAAAGTAAGTATGGTTTTTTTTTTCTCTTATTTTTTCAAATAAGTAATTAATGTACAGAGAATTTTTCATAAAAAAATATATTTATGATTTATAACATAATAAATAATGTATTAGTTTTGTTTTTTTTTTATTTTTTTTTGATTCCCTTCTGAGAATTTATTTCTGAGAAGCGGAAGTTCAAAAAAGTCAAATACCTTTTAATAAAAACCATCATGACCTTAATTTAATATACAATTATTATAGTTAAGAGTATTTTGTTTCCTCGCAGTTATAAGAAAAATAATTATTATGTATCTTTTTGTATATAATTGGGAAATTTTGAAATTTATGAAATTATGAATTTCCTTATAAATTTATTTAAAAAAATAAATAAAACTAATTCAAACTATGAATTAGTAATCGAAATTTGTTTTAAATATGTTAATTAAAAAATATTTATATACATTTAGAAAATGTAAAATTCTGAAACTAATTTTATAAAAAAAATATTATATAAAATTTTACCATAAGAAATTCTCTAGTAGCTTTCTAGTTTTCATAAATATTTTTAAAACCCAATTTCATACAAAAAATATTAAATTTAAAAATCATATAATAACATTTTTCAAAGCTCCCATATACCTTTATCCCATTTAACATTAAAAATTGATAAATTTCTCGCGATGAAAATTCCAGCAGACAATCTGACTCCATAATAATGTACTAACCAAAAAAAAATTATATCCTATAATTCCGTTTATTGGTTTTCTTTACTTTTCGGTATGAAAAACAAATTTTTTTTTTTATGTAATTTAAAAAAAAAAACAATTTTTAACCAGGCGAAAAAATATACAAAGAAAATTAGTTATTATATACTATACACAACATTATATATTTGTATGTTGTAAAACGGGTTAATTTGATCATTTTCTGTTTTGATTTTTTTGATATTATCATCATCAAACTATAAAAAAAATATATATATAAAATTCAAAATCCTCGCACCTTTAAAACTCATAAAACTCAATCATAATTACATACAAACAAACAAGCATAAAGGTACACATAAGTAAATATATATATATATATTTTTTTTTTTGATAAATATATATATTTCTGGTTTAGGTAATTCCTCAAAAACAACATATTTTTGATGCAATGCCAATAATATACTTTATAATGGTTACATCAACATATCAAAAAATTCATCATTCATTTTATTTGTCTGTATATATATATTATAGATTGTATATTGGATAAATGTTGAACCATGTAATATTCATAATATTATCACGCGGCTGAACTTCAAGGAAAATTTTAATATATAAATATCTTTGATACGTAAAATATATTTAAAAAAAAAAAAAGTTGTGCAAAAATCATTAATAGCAAAAAAAAAAAAATATGAATATCTCGCACCATCTCTCTCCCATAGCTTCAGTAGAACAATTTTATTTTTAACAACTCTGCACAACAATATATACAATATTTTTTATTTAATATTACGAAAGGTAATCAGGGCTGATGTTCAAATTGGTAAATATTCGACGAAATAAAAATAAAAAAAAAATATAAATATTTCATCAGAAGAATCATCAAAATGAAAGGGATTCACAGCAGCTTCAAAAGAATGTGAAAATTACTTTTCAATGTGTACAAATGACCATTCCAACAAATCCCAAAATTTTAATACTTATATATAAATTTTATTTTGTGATGTTACTTTTCCTTACAGTTTGTTTAACAGGTAACAGGTAATATGAAATATATCACTAGTTAATGCTTTCTCCCAGACCAAATGTACTTTTCCTAATTAAGTATAAAAAATAGTGCGCTAATCTACTATTTGTGATTCTGTGATTACATGATTTTTCAAATAGAAAATATGATTTTTCAAAGGTAAAAAAAAATGTATAATAAAATAAAATTTTTAAAATAATTTCCAATTAATTTTATATTTAATAATATTTGCATAAATTTTTTTATGTTTTTTATGTCATCAAAAATCATGGAAACATATATACGAAAAATATAAATTTCCAATCTATTGTTTTTTATGATCTTTATACAAAAAAAAAAACAAAAATTATTCAGAGCTGTGAAAAATCTAATTTTTTTGATCGCATTTATTGCGGCTAGTGATCCTATAATTTGGTGTGCTCCACTCACCGATTTAACTGGATGCCCAATATTAAAATATATATATAGTAACAAAAATCATGTACGAAAATGCCGACAATTTACGTGTGAGAAGAAGGCGATTTACATTACACATTTTTTTTATATATATCCTTCTTTATATTTTTTAATAGGACCCTAAAGTTGGTATTATAAACGAGATGGTGATGCAAAATATAAAAAAAAAAAATCATTTTTAAACCATCAGTTATAAAAATAAAACAAGCCGCAAAATACTATTTCTCTTATAAATTAGGTACCCCATTATGTTATACATATAAACTATATACCTGTTTCTATATACAATTTCAAATATGGCAAACTAATGCAACGCTTTGACTTTATGATATACACACAAAAAAAGAAAACATCAGAAAAACTCCTGCGGGAATATATATAGAAAGAAACTTTATGTATCTTTTGCAAATATAATTTTAGAATCTTTTTTTGGTATAATGTATATGAAGGTGTGTGCGCGAGATTTTTGACTTGAGGGCGAAACCTTTTTTCACTTTTGTCTTCCTTTTTTATGTTTTTATGAAACAAAAAAAAAAAAAGATTCTTACTTTTTTTTTTCTTCTCTTATTTGTATGATATTTTATTCCCTGATTTGTGTTTTTTTTTTTTTAGTTTTTATCCGCGCCTCCTTTTTGCTTTTCGTATAATAATGTTTCATTATTTTCGCATAACGACATTTATACAGAAAAAAAGGGATCATTTTACCAGATAAAATAATTAATAACATAAATTATTATCAATAGTAAATAATAATTTACAATAACAGCATATAAATTTATAACCAAAAAAAAAAATCTATCAATTAAATTTTTTTAATTAATTTCTAAAATTCAATTTTTGAGTAAAAATAATATCGATTGTTAATTTCGTTTTACATTTAAACAAATAAACATACAATTTATGTAATTTTTTTTCTTTGAAATGCGAATATATAAATCCGATAATTGGTCCAACTTCTTTTACGTTATATACGTTCTTCAATTAAATTTATAATTAAATTGAAATGAAAGGCAAATTAAACCATTAAATTATATTTTATACAATTTACAAAATTAGACCATTAAAATTATAATTTGTTAATAATAAGTATATAGATAAAATGAAAATGTTTAATGGCTAATTGATTTTGAAATTGAATTAAATATACTTAAAAATATATAATAAAGTAAAAGTATATCAAATGAAATAAACATTTTATATTAATTTCAATTTTAATATAAAATTTTGTATAAAATATTTTAAATAATTTTTGATTTTAAGTTACAATCTCTATAATAATAATTAATTTAATTTAATATAAAATATTAGAAAACTAAATACATATACTTAAATGCGCTAACTGACAATTACAAAAAAAAAAAATGTAAATATTAATTTAAGAAAAATTTTATATAATATTTTATTTTATTATTTAAATAGTAATTTATTTGTTTTATTCATTTTTTATTCAATTTACATATATTACTAATGATGTTGTATATGACATAAATCATTTACTTATGGAAAAACTTTTAATTAATTAATAATTCGTTTTAATAATTAATTTTTCTTAAATTGAAATAGTATTTACATAATTCAAACATTCGTTATAAAATTTTTTACACATTTTTTTTTTAATAATAGATTCAATTTGTCTACAAATTTTTGGTTATAATTTGGTATAGTTCCATTTCAATTAGAACTTAATTTATATAACTTTGTTAAATTACATCAGATATAAGTGATCATAAATCATCAAAATCATCAAATTATATATAATTTACAATTATCATTGTGGCTTTAAAAAAAACCTAACACTGTCAATTAGAATTTTTTTTAACATCGTTAGTTTTATTGACCTAATAAACTTGTTATTACAATATTAAGTTATTATAACTTCATACTTAATTATGTTTCATTCCATTCTCAAAATTTACGCACATAATAAATGTATGTATCTATGTATATAAAAAAGTTAATTTCTTATATTATGATGATGTCTCTATTTTAATAAAAAAAACGTCTATTAACACAATATTTGATATAATGTCAAAGAAAGTCCCCCAACTTTAAAATTTCTATAAAATTGTATCAAAAGAAGTCATCTAATGTTATCGCTGTGTCATATATTAAGTTACTTCTTTTTTGCTCTCCACAAGAGTTCCAAAGTTCCAATGTAGCGCAGCAATAATATATATATATACATATAATAGCTTATTATTTTCAAATTATGGAGGCGGTAGTGGCGGCTATTATAAACAACTTTAAATCAACTTAAATATGTATATAAAAAAAAAATTTAATAATATATTATTAGATTATACAGCAAAAAATAAACAAACACTTTTTTTTTTGTATATAGTTGTTTAATTTGACAGCAAGGTAAAATGATGTGTGACACTTCTGGTAATTTTGATTTGGAAAAATAAACAAAAAATTATAATTTAAAAAGATGAGATTTTGAACTTATGTCTAATATTGATGTGATATGACAAATTGGCCGGAACAGAGTTGTTGTACAAGAACGGAAGTTTCGAATGTTGTATGGTACTTTTTGTTTTTTTTTTTTCTTCTTTTGCGTTTAATGAGTTAATGTTGTTTGGTAATAAAAAAATAATGATTTTTCATTAATATATTGTGGATTTTATATATGTTGAATTTTGTATATGGGTAAAAATAAATTAACCTTATTAAAAGTTAATTAAACTTAAAGAGTGATGTTTATCACTTAATAATTATGCTGTTATTTCCTTTTTTAATTTTTTATATAATTCGTTTTTATTTTCTATATAGATGTACAATGTTAATTATAGATATTGAGTGTATTTACATTTGGAATATACAATGAAGATTTCAATATACTAATTGGTAAAATTAATTTCTGATTACATTTCTGAATATGAACGATTTTTTAGTTTAATTTTTACCCAAAGAACAGAACTGACAGAGAATATAAAAAATCAGTTAAAAATTGAGGCAATCTCAACGATTGAAGAAGTTCCTAAAGGAGAGTCTTTGCGTTTTACCATAAGTTGTACTGTTTTACAGACTTTTATGATTACAATTCTTATTCATTGGTCATTGGTTACATATATTCATTGGTTGTCTACTAGAATTAGAATCTTGGTCATTTGTTCCCTTTCTAGTAATATGTGTAAAATTAACATTAAGAATTATATTATACATTACTATAAAATTGATAAAATCCGTCACTGTCAATTTATTCATTAAAATTTTAATCAATTTTTTTCTTAATATTAATTCATTAAAATTATATAAATATACAATTTAAACTTTAATAATAATATTTTAAAAATAAATGTTCGTAAATAAATTTATCTTAAAAATATATAAGAATTTTTAATTAATTTTATTTTAATCAGGTAAAATTATCGTTGATCATGTATTTTCGATCTTTATTACTTTCCCATTATAAAAAAAAGAATTATACTAATATATAATTAACTATAAATATTATTTTTATGACTTTAATATTGATTTTGAGAATTACTAAAAATATATACTTTATATATATATAATAAGACAAAACATGAAAACAAGCATAAATATTATTTGTTAATTTTTTGTTGTTGTTATTGTTGTGCATAAATTCGTTACGGAAAATGTAATAATGATGCATTACGAATTATCGGGAATTAAATTTTTGTTGTTGTTTGTACGGTGAAATAAAATAATAATAAAATAAGTAAACTAACCATAAAATTCTTCTGTCAGTCAATGATAATTCTTTTGGTATCCCCCCATAATGGGAAAAAAAAAAATCCTTTTTTGGTATATAAAATCAAGTTTTTAAAATATCATTGATTTTCATTATTTATGCTATACGGTATTAGAATTTAAGGTGAGCTGTTGAAATTGAAATGATTTTTTTTTTATTATATTTACATTAATAAATTAATAAATAATATGTATTTATATATTATTAGAAAATTTGAATAAATTTAAGATAAACTTTTTATTTTATAAATATTGCATAGGTATTAACGTATGTTGTAAATTGAACAGGAAATATGGTAATTATAATTATGATTTAATAAGGTATAATAAATTTTACAAATAATAAAAATCTATACAAAATACATAAAAGAATATGTAGAGTTTCTGATAAATAATGATTTTTTTCATATATACCAAATATTAATTGAAAGTTTTCATTAACTTTTATAAAGAATTTGTAATAAAGTAAAAATGTATTATATAAATGAGATAAATAATTAATTAAATTTTGGTTCAACATCTAAATTATGGACAAAAATTACTAAACTATACTTTGTACTTTTAAAAATAAAATCAATTTAAAAAAAATTGATGTAAAAGAACTTTTAGTCGGAACAAAATTTTTTTTGCATTATATTTAAAATTAAAAAACTATATACACTTTTAAATGTGAATTTTGCCAGAAAATATTGGAAAGGTTCCGATTAATTTACAAATACCACGAGCCGTAACAAAATTTCAAAAGAAATTTTTTGCACAACCATAAAATAACCAAAATTATATAGGTGCGAAATTGTTTGCTTTACATTATTTTTTATGAGGCAGATGGTCTGATACTGATGCATCAATTTATAAGAATTTTTATGGTTATAAATTATAAAATCTCACGAAAATTAAAGAAAATTAATTGTTGTTCTCCATCTTTTGATAAATAATTTTATGCTTACAAAATGCTTTTTTAATAGTTTCAAAAATGTATTCCCAATATAAAATTTAAAGTAGGTGTCTCAGTAGCCTAGTGGGTTGAGGCCTATAGACTGATAACTGATATATCTCGGGTTCGACACCTAATCAAAATAGGAAATCAACCCGTGGTCTGTTAAGAAAAAAACCTTAACAAAAAAGAGGTTCCATATAATAAAAATATGATTGATTGGTGAACTTCTTCATAAAAAAAAATTGAAATTTTATAATTTTAACAAATTTAATATTTCATTTTAATTTGCAATAATAATAGATATAATTAAGTATACAGTCAAAAAGTAATTAAAACAATCAGTTTTAGCATGAATAATTTCAAAATATAAATTGCGCAAAAGTAATACAAAAAAAAAAGTAAAATGCAATAAGAAATTCTATATAAATTTCCATAATATTAACATCAGAAAAAATACACTAATTTCCTCGTATTAATTATAGCACCTTGCTATATAAACTTTAACAACAACAGCAAAATTATTTACATGAAAACTTTAACAAATATAATAAATAAAAATGATTTCTAAAATGTTAACATTAATTATATATGACTATTATTACTCTTTTAAACATATAAATCTAATCAAATAGAGTAACCATAACATGCTTTAAATACAATTTTAATAATTTTCGTTTGCTTGGGTGTTTGGTTTTTTAATATCATTTCAGGAGATTTCGTGCAGGTAATAAGGCTATCAAATCGAAATCAAAAAAACACACAAAACAATTCCATCCAGAAAAAAAAAACACATCATCTTCCTAACTAAACTATAAACTGATGTGATTCAACATAACGAAGATTTTTGATATAAACATGAATTTTGTGGTTTTAAGACAACAAAAAAAAGGCAATAATTCATAAATACATATTTGAAGATCTATAAAAAAAATTTTATAAATTTTATATATTAAAGTTAACCCATTAATATCCCCTGAAAATGTAAAATCTATATACAAATAAAATATATATAAAAATGTGGAAGATATTTTTAGATGAAAAATATACAGAAAAGTTTTATATGGTATGGGTAAGAAATGTAAATAAATAGTTATACCGACCTGTAATTATCATCATAAATAATTTGTAGTTTGTTTTTGGTTCAGTTAATTTGAAGTCACGGTTTACCAAAAGTCGAAAAATTTTTTTTTTTTCAACATGATATAAAAACAAGAAAAAAAAATATTATTCTTTAAACAGTTTTCTTTTCGGTGTTGTTATTTTTTTTAGGCTGATGGCGGTTTTATTATAATTTATTAAAAACAACAGAAAGTCGATATAAAAAAAAAAGAGTTAATTTTCGAAATATTTTTTATTCTCTTTGCCCGGTCCAACACTATACTATATTCGGTGTATACCTCTCTGATTATATACCTTGTACCACCTTATTCGAATAAATTTAACAGCAAATTATTATGAAAATGGTTAAAAAAAAAAATTATAATAGATTTTCTTCTTCTTTTTTTTTTATATCGCAAGATATTTTAGAATATTTATATACACTGTTATGAAATCAATTCTATATCTCTAAAATAATTAGCGCTGTTAAATAAAAGTCTTCGATGATTTTTGAAAAGAATTTTTTGAAATTTTTTTTTGTTTGCATTAAGTAAGAGAAATAAATGATAAAATTGAAAATTATTTCGAATTTATTTAACTTTATGATATGCCAAAAGATATAAGTAAAATATATTAAGGAACCCTTTACATTTATTATGCTTTTCGGTGATCAAAATTTTATATGGTAAATAAGTTTTTTTTTTTGCTTTTGGAAAATGACAAATTGTATTTGAGAAATGGACTAAATTGAAGTGAGTTATATAAAAAAACCAATTCGAACTGAAGAAAAGACTCAATTGACCCCAAAAATGATATTAATATTTATTATATACCCAAGAGAAAAATTAATACTGGTTAGGTTAGGTAAAATTATATAAGTTGCAAAATTATGCAACAACAGATATGCAACATCAACAGTTAATTTTTTTTTTTGGTAGCAAAACGTATTTTTTTAAAGAAATAAGCATTAAAGCAGTTTTACAACAAACTTGTTTAATCGAGAAGTGTCAAAGTATTTACTTTTCAATTAATTATTTTATTTATTTAACCTAATAAAAATTATATAAAATTCAAGTTAATAAGAAAAATAGAGAATATAAATTATTTATAAAAATTTATTTAAATTAATTTTCATCTCAATTTGTTAAATAAATAGATTATTATGTTTTTTACATTTTCTCTCAAGGTTAACGAAATTTTGTGGGTTAACAATCCCGGAGGGTAACAAATTTTAATGTCATTTTTATATAAAAAAAAAAACTTCTAAAATTTTGTAGAAAAAATATCCCTTTTTAATGAAAATAATATACTTAAAATAACTAATTTTAAGTTTAAATTTTTTTCTGGTTCCTTGATGTCTACAAAATTCTCCAAACAAAAATTTACAAATTCTCATTTTTTTAAAAACGCATTATTATTGATATATTTTAAAACATAATAAAACAATATCATAAAAATTTATTTCGTTTTCATAAAATTTTTAAATTATATTAAAATATTTTCATTAAATTAATGATGGATCATATTTATATATGATACGATAAAAAGGAGCTTCATTTTACACATTAAACTTTATATGACATAAATACAAGATCTGTTAAGAGCTATAAAAGATATATACAATATACAAATTCACTTTGGTTAAAAGTTATACAAAGATTTTAACTAAAGCAAAAACTTCGGCACAACCAAAAGTGATCTTTCATTTAAATTTATAATATATATTTTATGATTCCAAATTGACCACTGGCGATAATTTAAAACCAACGATATAATAATAATTTTTTTCTTTTTTTAACTTAAAAGAACATAAATAGCGTGTATCATCGATTCAGCATATATTGTATATGATGATATATATATACAAATATATATTATGCCAATGCCGCATTCATAATCATATTTTTATGAGAAGAGAAATTATTTGTTTATACAAATCGGCATTCGTGAAAAAATTATAAAATAATTTAAGAAAATTCATAAAGGAGAAAGGGAAGCTAATAAAACTAAATGATAATAAATATAAATAATTGAGAATGGTGTTAAAAAAAAAACGTATACGAAATATATGTTAATGTTTTGTTTCCTATTTTGTTATTCATAATAAAAGATAAATATTAAACTTATTTTTTGTTAAATGAAATTAAAATTTACCATATTTTTCGTTAGCAGAATTGTTACACTATATTATAGTCCTGATTCGCTTGTACAATTTAAATATTTTTCGCTCCTTAAATGAAATGGATTTAATTTTATATTTTTAGTCTCAAAATGTTAATTTTATATTAAGTGATCCCAATTATAGTTGTTTAATATTTAACTAATATAAATGATTACTTAACGTGGAGATAAATGTAAATTTATCATAAAAGCTGTCCACATAAATTAATGAATACTGTCAGATTATAAAATTCTTGGAATCTCGTAACTTGTGCATTTTCCTGGAATATCGTAATAATATTTTTCAATTCATGTTCATTCTATGACTTTTTCTTGTATAATGAGTTGCAGTAGTTCATATCCTTGATTGTGCATTATGGGATTCAGGTGGACTGTAAGGATATGAAGAAGAATTATGGACCTCATGAAAATGAATAAGTAAATATACTCCTTCAAAATTAATTTATTATAAAAAGACGAAATTCTTGAGCATAGAAATCTAAAATATATAATTTTTGGGGATAAAAAAAAAGGGCTAAACAGTTAAGAATTATTTTTTTTAATAAGACGCGGTTTTTTTTCTCTTAATTCTATCTCTCAGAAAGAAATCATAATTTAAGTTCTTCTTTTTTTGTACATTATTATAATTTAATGGAATATAAAATATTATGAATATCACCGCAGGCATCTAGTCGCGGTATCTTTTGATTTGGTTAGATATTCTTCAAATATTTATAGATTTAACCCGCATATTAACAAAAAAAAAAAACAAATATTTTCTAAAAAAAAGGTGCGTTTTAAGGGAAACACTCTTTTTGTTTGTTAAACAATTTTTTGTTGTGTCTTATTGTTGTTCTTCTACACATAAAACTTACAAAACAAAAAGGATTAAGCAATTGACCTGTAATCAAATAAATATATGAATAACGCCTTAATATTTGATTTAACATGAATTTATGTAAAAAAAAAAATAATTCATAATTAATTATTAATTAAATCGAAAGTAAAATATTATTCAGCTGATGGTAAAAAAAAAAGGCTTTTAAAACTTCAATAAAATTCTTCGTATAATTCATTATTTTGGAACAAAATTATTAGTACTTTTCAGATTTAATAATTTTTCAAAAATTGTAATTGTAAAACCAATTTCCAAGTTTAATATTATTGCCTTACTTAGGAAACACGCCTTTAGGTTAGGTTGAACGAATATATCGATCTGTAGAGGCTGCGGGGAGGAGGAAGAAACCATTGAACACCTTCTCTGCTTACTTAGAATGTCACTTTGTACCGGATTTGACGGAGGCCAGGTACGATAAATCCTTTCGTTCTATAGGGAAGTAGGATGGGTCGACGTGATTTAGAACAATATGTACCGTCGGTGGAGAGTACAACGGGCTCTACCAATATTATTGCCTGGCAATTTATGAAAGAATCCAATTATTACTAAATACCTTGATTTAAAATTCATTTAAATATACTTAACATATAATAAATTTCCCTTTAATTCAAACATTTATAAAAATTTAATTAGCAAAATATCAAAAAATTGTAAAAGAAAATTTTATATCTTGTTCATATCTTTTCATATATTTCTGTTATAAACAGCAAAAACCAAAATATATATATATAAAAAAAGCCCAGTAAAATGTTTTTTTCTTTATTATTATTATTATTATTATGCTTTAACAAACCAAAAACCGCAGATATATTGTTATATGTTTTATTATTATTATCTGCCTACCAACCTAGTTTGGAAAAATCCACATTGTTATTTCTTTAACGCGGTTTCATCACACTCTTATAAAAAATTATCTTCAAGATAAATATTTTTTTTTTTATTTCGCTTATGTTCTCTCTTTTTATGTATTTTAAATTTTTTTTTTTGACTCCCTTTTCCTCCCATTATTTTTGTTTTGTTTTTTTGTGTTTTTGGAATATATAATTTAAAATATATAAACTTTAGAGACTAAACCGCAAATATGGTTTATCTTCACAAATTAGCCTGAATGTATGATTTGATTTTGTTTGATATACACTAGTAAAATTTAAGAAGTTTTTTGTAAGTTTAGAAATTGTGTGATTTGAATGAATTGCATAAATTATGTGCAATATGAATAATATTTTACGATACTTTGTGTAGTGGTATTATTATTGCTATAATTTGTGATCTTCTTCTAGTTTTCGTTTTCGCTGAAACATTCCTATGATGAAGGACCTGCTTCAACCTCTTCTTAACACATTCAGCACTCATGAATTTTTTGAGTTTTCTGTAGAAACTCATCATCTTGTAACTAATTACATTTCTAATAAAATGTGACCCATATGTGTGATATGAGTTTCAGGGAAAACTACAATGTCACATATACGTGACGATGAGTCGTGAACCTGTTAAAACATCTTCCGGCATTATGTTGATAAGTTTACTAATTTTAAATGGATTCATGACACATGAATTCCTTTATTGTGATGAAAATGTGATAGAAAATCGATAACATATATCCTCATGAACCGCAACAAAGCAAACTATACATATAAAATTAATATTAGATGAAATTTTTCACACAAAAAAAACAAAGTCTTTTCCATGTCCAGTTTGACAGTCCAGCATATTATTATATTTTTCTCAGTTTATATGATTTACTTTTTGGTTTGATGTAGCCTGTTTGTCTCCCAAAAAAACAAAAATGATTCAATCCTTTTTTCTTTTTTTTTGCTTTTATAACACCATAATCTCTAGAATATTCCATTAGATTTTAGCATCTGCAAATTATATATTTTTTCCCGGTATTAAAAACATTTAACCATTTATTTATATTTTTCCTCAGCATTATTTTTTTTTTATATTATTTATGTTTATATTTAAAGAAATTTTTCGTATTTCGACCATTAAAGGAATTATTATTGTTGTTTTTCTTCTTTCTTATACCAAAATTTTAAGTTGCAAAAAACTTCAAAAGAAAAACCAAAAAAACTTTTACCAGAAAAGAATTAGCGAGAAAGATTGAACTAATATTTTAACAACACAACTCATCTCCTTAAAATTAGAGAGGATATAGCTATACATAAAAAATAAAATCTTATATGAACCCTTAAATAAATTGGCGGCTCGTTGCTTTTGTTTTTTACTCTGGTTTAAAAAACAAAAGTGCAATGAAATTAAATATCCCGAAATTCGATATAAAATATATCCTTATCCTGAAACCTATTATTATTTCACACCATTGAGGTGTTTTTTTTTTGTTGGCTTTGTTTTATTTTTGGTGGATATTCAGTTCGTCTGGCAGGACTTCGGGTTAAAAAATGTTTCGAAGAAAGGAATTTGTATTTTTTATGGATAATATACAGAAAATCAAGAAAATTACTATTAGATTTTTTTTTTTTTGGTTTAAAAACAACAGAACGAAGTTTAAGATTGAAGTTTTTTTTTTTGTATATTGGGAAAAATTTAATAATTTTTCTTATATCCTTCAATGTTTTGGATGTACATATAAAACAAATATATAGTTTTATATATATTCGTAATATTTTTTTTGGTTTTCGTTGCACGAATTTGGGAAAATAATAAGCTTAAAATTTCTTTGAATTTTTGTTTTGGAAATTCACTTTTGTTTTATAAACATTAAGATATTTTTCTACATTGAAATATTGTTTTAAAGATATTATAGTGAAACATGTTACAAAACTAAGTTTTAGTATAAACTAGAATATATTATTGGAATATATTTTCATCTCAATTTGTTAAATAAATAGATTATTATTTGTTTTTTACTTTTTCTCAAGCTTAATGAAATTTTGTGGGTTAACAATCCCGGAGGGTAACAAATTTTAATGTCATTTTTATATAAAAAAAATTTTGTAGAAAAAATATAATATCCTTTTTTCATGAATATAATACTAAAATAACTGATTTTAAGTTTAAATACATAAGAAAAACCATTTCTATAACGAAAACTTACAACAAACGAATTTTACAAAAAAACCTTCAACCACTAAACAAACCAATAATGTTGAATACTTATGTACCTTTACGACTGAAATAAATCTTTTAAATGACATTTTGTTTATTGAAAAAAATTATTTAAATTAGATTCACAGCATCGATCCAAGGATACTCAAATATTTCTTATTCACTTATACATAACCAAAAATTGAAATCCTTTTTCATGAATTTAGAATTAGAACGAAGAAAATTTTTAGGATACAATATGTATAACTGAAATCATATTATGCAAAAGTGTGCCTTTTCATTTACAAAAATTTACAAAAAAATACAATCTCAACATGATAATAATTATTGTTTGTATTTCCTGTTATCTCTATGATCGTTATTTGTCACAACAAATAAATTTTCAAATTTTCTATTTTATTAAAATAAAAAAAATATATTATATTATAATTTATTATTTATATATTATTCAAAATAATAGAAACAATTTGTAAATTTTGTCAATATAAAAACAAAATTAATTTAGTAAATTAGAATCACCTTCTGGCTTATCTTAAGATGCCGACCGACCGACCGCCTATTCAATTTTTCAATTTTTGTTCGTTACCAAAAAAAAAAAAAAAAAATCTTCTATGTTGAACAAAACAAAAACACAATCCGACAAAGTATTATGTCCATGATTATTTTAAATTGTCGTCAAAATACAAAGCTTAATGTTTACACGATATATCGGATTATGTATGGAATATTAGTTATGCTCATATATGTATATTGATTATTGTTTTTTTTTTTTTGTACAACAAAAAATCAAACAAATAAAGAAAAAATGGTAAAATAATCGTTGAGGCGCATAGAGAGACCACAAAGCATAAAAAATTGTCTTTGGCTCTGAATTGTTATAGTTACAACTACGCATTTTTTTATATATATATTTCATTACCTGAAAAAAATCAGGTGCTTTAGAAATATTTAGGCTACTGGAGTATTGAGCATTTTTGATTATGTGCGTGTTGGACAATAAAATGAAAAAAAATTGGATTTAAATTCAACAAAGAAATTATTTTGTATAAATCCTAAAAAATAAAATAATGATTATATAAATAAAGGAATATAATCGTTCAGATTTTAATGTTTTATTAAAATTTATACAAATAGAAAATTAAATTTCAGGGTTTGTCGGCTTACAGATAAAAAGGTTCAAAAAGTAGACCGATAAAATATTAATTTTACCAATATAAAAATAATATTATTATATAAAATTTGTTATTATTCGGATTTTAAATCTACTCGCTTGTTGTTTGGTAGCAATTCAAGTATTATTATAGTTTCTGCCGATTTTGAAGACTATAATCAGTGATTAATATTAATATTATTAAGATTATTCTATAATACCTTTTTCTTTACCGAAAATGAAATTAATCAATTACGTATGATTATTTTAATTATCTAAATATTGCAATAATTTAAAAATGAATGTTACTAAGGACATTTTTTAAAGTATATAATTATTTTATTCATTTTCATCATTTCTCCACCCAATTATTAAACCAGAAAGATTGAAAAAAATTATATGAAATTTACCGAAAAAAAATGTTTACCATGCCAACTAATTTTCACAGAATTAAAAAAACGAAACAAATTTCTTCGTCATCATTAAATGAAAAGAAAATTTTCGGTATCTTTTATTGTCTATATTCCTTTATAATGGTTCCTGATCCTTGATGACTTTCCAAAACAAATATATTTTTTTTTTTAAATAAAAATTGTTTAAACCTTAATAAAATATTGAAATTTTTTGCTAGTTTTCTTTAGTTTTATATAAATCATGCTGGGTAAAGATTAGCGGTTGTCATTATTAAATAGAAACAAAAAACCTTAAAAAGGATCCTTCCTTTCTACTATAGTAAAATATAAATACAAAAATAATTTTTATTATTAAAATAAATATTATTAGCAAATACAAAAAAAAACAAAATTGTTGTTCTATGTTTGAATATTTTCGGTTTTACAATGAAAATTTCCTAGAAAATAAAATATTTTAGTTTTTGGGATTTATGATTTTATAGCGGATAACATATAGAAATTGTATAATTTGCAAATTGTTTTTCGCGTTCACACAGTTATACGTTATACCTTTAAATTATATAAATATATGGTATTTTATTTTTTATGATATTTATTTGAAAAATATTTGTAATATTTTTATTTTTAGCAAACGGTGGGCGTTATGTTGACGATTTCAATAATAACATTTCTATTTTTATTATATATATAAAACGGAAAATTTAAATTGTTCTTTTTGATAAATTGCAAAAATGCCGCTTTTTATTGCTTAAATACAAATATTTTTTGGCAAATAATTGTCAAGGAAATTCATAAAATTTTCTAAGAAATTTTTTATTATTTTGTACTAAAAACAAATTAATATCATATACATTTCGAATCCTTGATTTAAACAAATTAAATTTTATTAAGAAAAATCTTAATCAAAAACGAATCTTATAAATTTCGACCTGAAATGGTTATATGCGTTTTTAGTATCCGTCATATTCGCTATGCCTGAAAATTTAATTTGAAAGGACTTGATAATAATATTACTAACATTATTATTTTTCTGGTACTTCCTAATCGTTAAATTAAGGTATAAAATTGCGGTATTATACAAAAACAATTAAATTTTCTATAATTTAATTATAACTAAAACAAGGACAATAAAATTCTTTAAAAAAATATAAACAAATAATATTTTATATTATATACGTTAAAAAATTTGAAAATATTATTTAATATTATTCTAGGAATTTATATATTAATATCTTAAAAATTTATACCTCTTTAAGTTTCAAGCGAAAAAAAATTATTTGCAATAAAAATATTGCTAAAAATTTAATACAAATATAAATAATAATTTTTGTAAGCAGAACGCCTCCTAATTTAAATGAAGAATGGCATATAAAAATTTAGTTTATTATATTTAAAATTATATATAGTTTATACTCAACAATATACGTAAATATTTTCTGCTTTATTGAAATTTTGGCGACAAAACTATTTTACCTATATAAATATAAAAATTTTAAGATTATTGTAAAATTAATTTTATGCATCGCGGGTATAATTTTGGGAAAAATTAATTATGTACACTTTACGGTAACCGGAAACGGATTAATTTTTAATTTAAGGAAATTCCAAAGAATCATTTATAATTTTATAAATAAATAGTAATAAAAATTAAAATTATATTTGTTATTAAACAGGATGTGCTTTCAGAATCTATTTGAGTAAACGAATCTTTTACCTAACATAATTTTAATCCTTTTTTAATTTTAATCCTTTTTAAATATTTATTAATTAGCAATTTATTATATAGAATTTTCAATGATTGGGTAAAACCAGGTTATTTTACTGAATGAAAAATAAATATATGAAATAAAAGGTACAGTAATTAAAGTATTGTCTTAAACAATTAAAGGCTGTTATAAATTATATGAAATTGATTCAATTGAAATAGTTTTTCTTTTACATATATTAAAAATCATAGTTTTCATACAATAATTTCTAAACAGATTAAATTTAAGATAATATAAAATGTTTAATTACCTAAATAGTATTTCAATTTCAGCATTTTCAGCATTATATGAAATGACAAAAAAATATTATTTCAGATTATATTTGAAATATTAACTATAGGAAAATTAAATATTTTGTATCTAAAAATCGACATAAATGTTAAGAATTTAATTTCTAGCGAAAAAACCATTAAATTTTTTAATAATTTTGATAATTTTACTGAAAAAATAACAATTTCATTGATGACAATTAAAATATTTTCAATAAATATAATGTCAATTATAATTACTATTTAGGTAAAATAATTAATTTTGAAATTATTAAAACAATAATTAAAATCATGTTAAGAAGAAATAGCAACTATATATACATAGCTTTAATGTTTCCTATATTATATTTAATATTTTTAATTAGTACATATATACAATTAATTCTATATTTTTTCCATAATAATTTTTGTTAGTTCAAAAATCTTGTCTGGGTTCTATGTAATTTTCTCCATCAGGAATGAATTTAAAATTAAAATATGTATATAGAAATTTGCAATTTAAGTCACATAACAAAACCAGACAAAGAACATAAAATAAACTAAAGTAATTAATAATGTACTAACTGCACGACAAAATATGTATATACAAAAAAAAATCTATAGATATACATATGTACATAATTATTACACAACATAATAACGCATAAATCTTTATGATTTTGAAGTGGTTTTCATTTTTTTGTTAAATGTATATTCTTATTTTTTGTTGTTTGTTGAAAAGAGTTTGTTGCCTCTTTTTTTTTTTTTAAATACATAAATTTTTTTTAATCAAAATAAAAACATTCATAATTCATTTTCTCGTACTATTTGCATTTTGAATAATGTAATTTAAAAGGAAATATTTATAAATAAAATGAAAAAAAATAACATCATAACCATGCTGCTCCTCCTTTGTACATTATTTATGCTCAAAACAAGTTTTGAGCGACATTATGAAACTATAGAAATCTGTAATATATACACAAATCTTTCATATTTAATATTACAAAACCCCCCCCTGGTTAGGAATAATAAAAAAACGAAAACCAAAAAAGATGGCGGTAATAATAGCCAATCAAATTTGAAAATGTCCCCAATAATATTGGTATATATGTATTAGTTTAATAATGAGAATAACAAAAGTTTTATTTTTTTTTTGGGTTTGTTTGTGTTCGTTTTTGATTATTTACATTTTTTTATTACAAATATTTTTACTATAATATCAAATTTATTTAATATACTCAAAAGTCCTCCTATTTTTAACACATTTTCTCTTTCTCTTCATTCTCTTTAAATTTTGTATACACCACCACCGCACATTTTATTTAATCTTTATAATAATATTTACCTGGTTTTATTTGATATATTACCTTTTTTATATGTTTGTATTGTTTTTTCTGAGCGCAGAAGTCAATATTTAGTTGCAGGTAGAAATCTAATTTTGGGGTGTTAAAAAGGAACAAATCCAGTTTCTCGTCAGTCAGCCATTAGCGATCGTTGTGAAAACAAGTTAAAGTGTTACGAAAAAATTATAATAGACAAAAAAAAAAAAATTATAAAAGAAAAAAAAATTCTGTGAGAATAAAAAAGTGAATTAGAAATAAAAATTAATGAAATTTTATCATAATTTTAGTTAAGACAATTTATATGAAATAATATATACTGCAAAAAAAATTAAAGTGTTATTAAAAGGAATATAGTGAATTATAAAAATTGTAATTATAAAACAAATAACAAATTAATAATGCCAAGACCATCTCGTGAAACTTATGGTGATCAAAAGCCACCGTTTTCATATATTTCATTAACGGCAATGGCTATATGGTCATCACCACATCGTATGTTACCATTAAGTGACATATATAAATTTATAACTGATAAATTTCCTTATTATAGGAAAAATACACAAAAATGGCAAAATTCATTACGACATAATTTAAGTTTTAATGATTGTTTTATTAAAATACCACGTAACGCAAATAAAGCTGGTAAAGGTTCATTTTGGACATTACATCCAAAAGCAATGGATATGTTTGAGAATGGTAGTTTGTTACGCCGTCGGCGACGTTTTAAAGTTCATAAAGTTGAAAAAGAAATATTAAACGATGAATTAACAGCATTAGCGAATTTTAATCGTTATTTCTTGTCGCAACAACGTCTTCATCAACCAGCACCACCTCCACAACAACCACAACATCCTCATTTACAACAATGGCCTAATCATCATCAAGGTCATTATAGTTTAACACCAACAAATTATGGTACAGTTCCAACTTTAATTAATTCATCAAATATGTATCGTCCACCATCATTATCACCAGAAATAAGTAGTCGTTCATCAATGGAATCACCACCAGTACAACAAAATCAACAAAATCAAATTCAACAACAAACAATTACAAATAGACCAAAACGTTCATTTACAATTGAAAGTTTAATTGCACCAGAACCATCATCATCACCAGCTTTATCTATATCTACGTTATCATCAACAGATAGTGATATTGAAATTAATGTTCGTGATTTATCACCAATTCCAGAAGTACAAACACAACAATATAATATACAATCTGAAACACGTATTCCATTAATTACAAATCAATTGGATATTTATCAAACTGGTAAGTTTAATAATATTCATAATCAACATAATCATCATCATCATCTTCATAATCCTCAAATTGATGGTATATCACAAATACCACCACAACAACAACAAATTTTATCACATAATTATTCCGAATCATTGTTACGTTATCAAGCAGCTGCAATGATGCATATTCATCAACAACATATGCAACAAATGCAACCATCATCATCTTCAGCATTTTTAAGACCACCAAGTGATATTTATAATAATTACATAGGACAATTACCAGCTTTTTAAATAATAATAATAATAATAATAAAAAAAAATTTAATTTAATTTTGTTGTAGTTTTTATCCAAAGTTTGTGATAATCTTTTAAATACGTAATTGACGTTTAATAGTCCTCGTAATGATTAATTAATTGTGCTTAATTTTATGTAGAAATTATTAATAAGAAAAAAATAAATGTAATTATGTATGTATAAATGTAAAATTTTATTATAAGTTTAGTGCAATTTTTATTAAAGATTTTTTTTTTTCTGTTAATTTGCAATAGATGACATTTTTTAATTAAATATTTCAAAGATTTTATCAATTATTATAAATGTAATAAATATATTATTTAAATAAGTTAAAATATAATATATAAAATTTAAATAATGAAAATTTATTTGTTTATTAATTTATTCATACAGGTTACTAATTGATTTAAGTTGAAACCGTCGGCATAAATTCTATGTTGGTAAATAACGATTTGATTTTAATGAAATTATAGTTACAATGTTTAATTATATTAAACTAGCTAATTTAATTTAGTAATAAAATTGTGCAGAGAATATAGGATATACTAAAAAGGATATATTATGTACATTTAAAAATTGATTAATAGAGTTTATTAGTTTTCCCCCAATATTAATTTATTGGAGTGATATTTTTGAAACTATTAATAAATCAATCTTATAGAATTCTGCTATATATAATTTTTATTGATAAATATAATGTTTATCGTAATCTAAAATCCAATGTTAATAGAATTTGAAAAATAATTATCTGATAATATTTAAGCTAGCAATAAGAAAGTATTGCTAATTTTCAAATTACAAAATATATAATAGTATATTTGAAGGACAAATTAAGAAACATAATTAACAAATTAAATTAATTAAATGATACGAGTATTTTATTTAAATTTATTTAAAAAAATTTCATTCAGATGAATGTTTAATAAATGTATGTTTATATACCAGACAAACATAATCTTAGGGTAGAATAAATTACTTAAATTTGTTAGTCATTTTATATTTTGGTTAAGGTTCAGTTCAGTCTATATATTTTCGAAATTCCTATACATATACATATACATATATTTATTTCATAAAAGAGATCATGCTCAAAGAATTATTGTTTACATTTAAAAAAAAAAATGTAATAATAATAAAATTTAAATTAAAACCTTTGAATTAAAAAATCGGTAAGTAATTATTTACTATAATTTTGAAAAATTTAAATAACATACTGCCGAAATTTAGTCCGAAAATAAACTATATAATGCATAAATTGTGAATAAAATAATTATGATAATTTTGTAATTAATTAAAACTAATATTTCAATTTATTGACGAACTATTTATAATTTAATTATATAATTTTAATTCAAAGAGGCTACCCTCAATCTTACTGTTTAAATAATGTAAACCTTATTAATATTTTTCTATAAATTTTTAATAGATGTATATTTATTATACAGCTAATAATAAAATTAAATATATTCCTACCCTGTTTCTTGTCCTCCAGTGACTGAAATTGGTCGAACTAAATCTAAATACATTTTATCTTGGGCTTCCTGTCTGCTCTCATATGTAAAAAAATGTTAAAGCTCCTTTATTTATAATTGTGTGCTTACCAGAATTGAAATTGAAGTTCGTTATGTGAACCATAAATATTTTATACACATAAAAAACTATGCATTAGGATTAGAAATCTATCGAAAAATTTAGAAGTTAACGCCATCTAGTACAGAGTAGTAATTAAAATAATAATGCGATACAATATGGTTGATGTATTTACTAAAATATATACATATATATGTCCCAAAAAATATAACAGACTTTAGGACTGGGTTGGGATATAAACTGTATATGTAGTATAAACTTGGTAACCGGAACATTTTCCTAAATCAATTTCCCTAATTGTAGTTTCCTCCAAAATAATGATTTCCGTAATTGCAGTATATAAAATAGTTTTATCATCTAGATCTAGAATTTCTAAATGGATTGATCAAAAATCACACAGGATTCTAATTAGAAAGTAAAATAGTCTGTTATGGAAATAAGAAACCTCTAACTAATAAATCCAAAATTTATTTTATTTCTTTCAAAAATAAGGAACTTTTCGATTCGATTCAAACGAAATTAATTTAAAATTATAATTTTTAATTAAATTACTATGAAAATCTACATAAAAAGATAGTCAAAAACTATCTAATAAATATAAATTAGGGAAATTACTATTAGGGAAACTTTCCACAAATCTATGAACATATTTCCATGGTGTTTGCTTTTAATTCAATGGTAAAAATAATTTAGATTTAGACTTTTATTTTTTCTTACTAAAAATAAAATACATTAATTCAAAATAATAATATTTATTTCATCTTTTAATTGGTTAAACAGCTATGTAATTTATTCTACAATTATTTATACATATATTATTATATATAAATTTATTCTAAAATATCTTCAGAAATTATTTTTTTATTTGGTAATGAACCACCAAATATATCCATAGCTTGTTTTTGTGCCAAAAAGCTTCTCATTTCTGCAAATTTATCATCAATTTTATGTATTTTTAATTCACTATCTATATCATCAGCTGATGATGTACTACTTGTATCACTATTAATATCATCATTATTATTTTTAATTTCACTTATTTTTGAATTTTTATCATCATATTGCAAAAATTTATCAACATCAATACCTTTTGCTTGTAATATTTCTCGTTCACGTTCAAGCATTTTCTCACGAATTGGATTAATAGTGATTTTTAATTGTTGTAAAACAGGTTTAAATTTATTTTTATTAAGTTTATCATTAAAATCAATTAATTCAATATCTGTTGATGTTGGTTCTTTTTTTTCACAATTTTTTGTTGGATTTAATTTTGTTAATTCATCACAAAAATATGCATAATAATCATCTTTCTCTTCTTCATTATCATCATCACCATTATTATTATTATTATTATTATTATTATTATTTGTTGTTGTATTAACTGTTGTTAATGATTCTGATGTTGATCCATCTAAATCACTATTTTGTATAATTGATTTACTATTTTCATCATTTGATAATTTACTACCTAAATAACGATTATAAACTAACATTAATCGATTAAAATCATCACAACAAAATGATAATGATGCTTCAATTCCTCTCATACAATTAGCTACTTCTAATATATGAATTCTATCTGTATTATATGGTTTTAATGAACCAGGAAATATATTATCATCTGTATTAATTTTTTGCAAAATAACATCAAGTTTTTGACATTCTTCAGCAACACCAATAATACATGCACATAAATTTAATGATGATTCTCTTAAAATTGCTAATGGACCAGATTTCATTGGATAACTAATATGTTTATAAAATGTAGATGATTCAATTTGTTGTTTACGTTTTAATTCTGTTGATAAATTATTATAATATTTTTCATCTTCGTTAATATGTTGTGATAATGCCATTTCAATTTCAGAAACATCTTGTCGTAAAAATCTAATTGTTGAATCATTTAATAATGTAAATGCTAATCGATGTAAAAATTGTGATTGTACATATGCAAATATATTATAAAAATCCTAAAATAAAATTTAAAATAGGTAATTAAATATTTAAATATTAATTTAATTTGATTTTACTTTAATATTTTTATATGTATATTCAGTAATATTTCGTGTAAAATATTCAGAATCTCTTAATTCTTCCATTGGATAATAATAATTATTATATTTTGATGGTAATTCATAATTTTTTTCTAATTTTCTAGTTGCTTCATATAAAATATCTATTACTTCTTTTATTGATGTTATACAATCCCATGCTCTTTCAACTTGATGACCTCTGTAATAAAATTTTATATATGATATTAGTTGATTTCATATTAGTAAAAGATAAATTGTAAACTACTTACTCCATTAAATCTGTAGCATTAATAACTTGCATTTCATTAAAATATGTAATATTTCTTTTAATACAATTACCATATTTATCAATTGTATCAATTAATTTATCTAAATCTTTTTCAATATATTTTATTCGTATATCTGAACATTTTTTAGCTAAATATACACAACAAAAACCACTCGTTATAATTGATAATGGTATTACAGTAAATTTTAAACTTTTTGGTGTTAATAATTTTTGTATTATTGTAGCTGATGCTATTAATGCTGTATTACAAAATGTAAAAAGTTCTGTATCAATTTTATCATTATCATTTAATGGTGGCAAACAATGTTCTAATGATTCAACATGATCAATTAATAATCTTCTAGAATATAATATCTTATGAACTAAATTGTGGGCTAATTTCTAAAAATATAATTTAAATATTAAGTAAGTATATAAGATTTATATATAGATATGTTTTTAATAGTATAAAGAATTTTTTTTTACTTCATTTTGGTTGATTTCATTAATGCAATGATTTCGAAATATTTGCCAATTGATATTTTTTTCCTACAAAAGGAAATAATTAAAATTTAAATTCATTTTTTTTTTCTTTATTCTTTAGATTTCTTACTTTTTCCGGTATTATATATTTTTTAGTTTTTTTATAATTATCCATATTGATTTTTATTTTATATTTTTTCTTTTTTTATATTCAAAAATTTCAAAAAAAAAAAAAATATGCAATTATAATTTTTAAGTTTGGAATTAATGTATATTTTATAACCAAAAATGTTTTAAAAATTTTATTTAAAATCTATACCAAAATTTTTTTTTTTATTTATAAAGACATTCGAAAAATTTGAAATTTTTTTTTTTAAATATAAAAATGTTTGCCGATTTTATTCTAAAATAAAAAAAAAAATATCTATTTTATAAGTTTGACATTTATTTTGACATTTCTCAGATGTTCAAAAAAAAAAAAAATAAAGGTCATGGCACATTGTGTTACGATAATTTAGGAACGCCAAGTTTTAAAGTAGATTAAAATAGTAAAGTAGATTTTATTTTTATTTTTCTTGTTGAAAATTTAAAATTTGTTAAATTTTAATTTGGTAAAATTTTGAAAAAAAAAAGAATTATAAAAGAAAAATATGGTATACTATTAAATTATTTCCTTGGGAAAATGCGAAAAATGCCATTTTAGCAGAGACTCAAACCGTTTTATTCCGTTGAAAATAAGCAAACTTTTAACATTGGTAGGGAAATTAAATAATTTAGAATTAAATTATCAATTCGAATTTAATAATAATTATAATAAATAATTATGATATTATTAACTTCCAATTGTGGTTGAACAAATTTTAGAAGACTATCGATGCCTGCAAAAATAAATTTATTAGACCAAGAAAAATTATATGTTTATTTTATTTTATTAACGAAACTCTAAAACTAAAAATAATTTGATGGTGACAGTAACACAAACGGACCAACAGTAATTGTCACGGTTATCAAAAAATAATTTTATGATTTGAATGAGCAACGGTTGTGACCTGTGACGGTGACAGTAACAGACCAATAGTAAATGTCACGGTTATTTAGTGTGGAATGTTTAAAAAAATTAAGTATTGTATACCTCCACTCCATATAGAACGTTTAGTAAAGTGAGAGACACTTTCCACATAGAAGGATATGTTGCAGTTTTAATTAAAATAAATATAATTTTACAAAGTCTAAATTTCACTTGCATAATAAAAAAAACATTTCATTTTTTTTGATAGAATTTAAGTAATTTTTTTCACATAAGTATATTTCATTGCCCATCTATTAAAATAATAATATTTATAAATATAAAGGATATTATAATAGATTATTACAAAACATTTTAAATAACAAAACTATATTTACATTAAAAATTGGATGATATTTTTGATTAATAATATTTTTATATGTACATATATATTTTTTATGACATATTTTTTTTAATATATATATATTAATGAAACGACAGAAAAGCTATAACAACATTTATTTATTTTTATCACGATTATTATAAGAATGTAAATGAAAATTATATTTAACAAAAAATAAATTATAAAATTATAAATTTTTTTTCTTCTACTAGTTCTTAAAGTGATTTTTTGAATCACTTATCAGTATAGCTAGAGAAGTGATGAGTTTTTAGTTTGTTACAATTTGGGGGGTGGCAGAAAATTTGTAAATAAGTAAAATTAAATAATAATTAATTCTGTTAGTATATATTTGTACTTAAAGTTTAGTATTAACTGTATAAACTTCTGGAATTGCTGGTGGATAGCTAATATCATACATTTGTGCTTTAATAAATGCTTCTTTATTTTTTGGATTAGGTTGAATAGTTGCTAAATCTATAAAGAAAAAAATTATATAAAATAATTGTAATATTAAAAAAAAAATACAAATATTATTTTTACTATTTTTGTATGCATATTCCATTATTTGTGCAGCAATTTTAATTGAACATTCTGTTATCATTGATAGAGGTGGATAAAGAGTACCAGTTTTTAAATCATCATCTAAACATAGCTCAGCTAATCTCTGAAAATCAAATTTGATTTAAGAAAAATTTGGTTTAAAAGAAAACAATATAAAAAAATTCTTTATACTTTTGCTGACATAAGGAAAACTTCTTCGGGAATTGTTAGCATACCAGAACATAAAACACCTAATGCTACACCAGGGAAAATATATGAATTATTTCCTTGTCCAGATATATATGTTCTTCCATTATAAACAACTGGATCGAATGGTGAACCACTAGCAAAAATACATTTTCCTTTTGTATATTTATATGCTTGTTCAGCAGTACATTCAGCTTTACTAGTTGGATTTGATAATGCGAATATAACTGGTTTATCATTATTTTCACCCATCATTTGTAATATTTCACTAGTGAATGCACCACCAATAGCAGCAGCTCCAATTAAAACTGTAGGCTTTAATATTTTAACAGCCTCTGTTAATGTATCGATTGGTGTATGTTCTTGGGCAAATGGTTCCTTATGTTTTGTTATACCACCGCTTGGACGATTTTTAACAATTAATCCTTTACTATCAACCAACCAAATACGTTCTTTTGCTTCCTTTTCAGATAAACCTTCACGTTGCATTGCCAATACACATAAACCGGCAATACCTAATGCTGCTTCACCGGCACCTTGAAATAGTATAACATTTTCACCTAGTTGTTTATTTGTTATACGCATAGATGATAATATTCCAGCTAATGCAACAGATGCTGTTCCTTGGATATCATCATTAAATGTACAATAATTATTACGATATTTTTCCAATAATCTAAATGCATTTGCATTGCCAAAATCTTCAAATTGTATAAGACAATTTTGACCAAAACGTTTTACAACTGATTCCATAAATTCATCTATAAATTCATCATATTCTTCACCAACAATACGTTTATGTTTTAATCCCATATAAAGTTCATCTTGTAATATTGATTCAGTATTTGTACCAACATCTAAAGTTATTGGTAAACATTGATGTGGTTTAATACCAGCTAAAGCTGTATAAAGTGATAATTTGCCAACTGGTATACCCATACCATTTATACCTAAATCACCTAAACCTAATATCCGTTCACCATCAGTTACAACAATTGCTCGGATATCAGTTTCAGGCCAATTCTATTCATTAAAGAAAAAAATTTAAATCTTATAAAATTTTTATTTTTAAAAATATTATATTTACCTTTAAGACATTATAAACATTTCCTTTATCATTAATTGATATAAACATTCCTTTATGATGCTGAAATACTAAACTGTACTTAATACATCCCTGGCCAACAGTTGGTGTATATACAATTGGCATTAAATTTTCAATATCTGATGCTAATAAAGCATAAAATAAACGTTCATTTCTTTCAACCAAACCATTTAAATATATATATTTATCAAGATCATCTGTTAATCTTGCCAATAATGCTTTACAATGTGAAATTTGTTCTTCTTGTGTTTTAACAATTGGTGGTAAAAGACCATGGATACCAAGTATTTGTCTTTCGGCCAATGTGAATGCCAGACCCTGAAATAAATAATTATTATGTTATAAAGCTGTTGTTTTGATGTAATAAAAAATTAATATGTAGTTGAAAATTATTGTGGGCTCGTCTTAAACTAATAATTAATGCTAATAAATGATGTAATACTATGACATAGTTTGACTTGTATAAATCGTATAAGTTTATTAAAGTGTTTATTGATAAAAACATGTAAAAAAAAAATAGTTATAGACATTTCAATTTTATAGTAATTTAACTGAAACACGCGATTTTGAAAGTCTTATTATTTATAATTTTTTAAATATTTTGTATGAGATTAAAAAGTATGATATTTTGAAACATTAATTTATAACCAATTAAAATTATTTCTCAATAGGTAAGCGTAAGAGTAAATCCTATAAAGCATATACCGAGATTAAAACTACGGGTTATAAAAATTAAGTAGTAAAATTTTATTCCTACTTTTCGTATTTAATCAATTTAAATAAACTATACATTATATTTTATATGTATATGTATTTTTTTTAATTAGAAATAATTTTTAATATGTAATCAATTTAAAATTATTCACATTTAAATACCCTTCAACACAAATTTAATTTTAATCTAATCAGTATGCGTAAAATTCTGTTACCAGGTTGGAGGTTCATATAAATACTATATAGTACAATTATATCTGGGTTATTTACCTTTATAACATATTATCAAATTCTAAACATAAATTATACTTCAGCAAATATACATTTATCGCTTTAAATTTTCAAGATATTTTTCAAATAAAATTATTAATTTTGATAGTGGAAATAAATTGAATCAATTCTATACTAAGTAGCTTATAGCTAATTATCAGTTAAATTGTTTCAATTTGTATTATCTAATAAAATTATTATGTAATTTGAATTGATGATCAAAAAAAATAAAAGTAAAAATTTAATTGTAGTTTTTATTATCAATGAAATTTCTTGAACTTGGATCTTGATAGCAAAAAACATCGTATGACATTAAAAGTTTATTTTATTATACATATTACTATAATATTTAGATTATGGCTAATATTGGAGTCTAATGTAAAAAAAAGGATACAAAATTGTACTATTGCATATATGGGATGTAAAATTGCAAACTATGCAATATTGTCTAGTCTAGTTAATATTTTAGTAGAATTAATTATAATAGATTATATATTTGAGTAGGAATGAAATATAAAATAAAATTAAGTGGAAAATAATATTCAGCAATAAAAAAATTGATTTTTTTAAGTAAAATTTCATAAATTTTAAAATTTCTAAGGTATTTAATTTTACTCAATTTATTTCATACTTAAATAATCTAGTTATGTAATAAAACAATAATTGAAATATGTAGGTATATCCAAAATTATAAATATAAAAAAAAACATTAATAATTTACTTTCTTAAGCTTTTCTTTATCTTTGGAAAATTCAATTTTTTATTTATATTATCTTTCAAGTGCTATTATTATTAAATTTCTTGTTAAATATAATAAATTAATGTTTTATCAGACATGCATATTTTGTTTGTTGCTAAAAAAGAAATATTCTCAGATTATTTAATAAAATAAATAAAACCATACCTTTAAAATATATGATATTTAGGAAAATTTATACATGGGTTCTTTTCGTAATAATTTTACTTAAATTTGTTAAGTTTAATAAATAGAATTACTATGGTAGTATATTTTTGAAATTCAAATATACAAAAGCAATTAACAGAATTTAGGATGTCATTAAATTAAATATATCATTTAATATAAAGAATTGAATAAAAATTTATAAAATATTTATATACAAATTGCTGGCTCTATTTATGTAGAAAGACAACAAAATTTTAGGTCATTTTCGTAATAAGAGGGTTTCAAAAACATTTATCACAAAATTTATAATTAATCAATATTATTTTTAATTGCTTGTTTGTGCTAATTTTTTTTTTTAATAAATCATTATGAAATTTATATGATTGATTATTATTATGGTAGCTTTAAATATTAATCGCAAAAATATGAAATTTGTAATTTAAGTATTAAATAAATATTATGTATGAATTTTGATAACGTAATGAATTATGAATTTGAATAAACGTTGGAAAATTTGATTTTTGATTCATGTTTGAAAAGAATTAATAACTATATACAGATGTGTAAATCTTAATACTTTTAATTTTACTTATACAACATTATTATAAAATTTTCGATTTTGCGCAAATTTGACATTGAATTTATATAAAAAAAGTCGTAAAATAATTTTCATCCACCCATTTTATTACTCAATGATAAATTTTGATATACTTTTCAATTAAATCTAAAAATTTTAAATAGTTGTTTCTTGTTTATATACATTTTCAGTTCATGCATAAATTTTGAAAAACACTATAAACTGCACATACTACATATACTATATACATATGTATATCTTTTTAAACGACTTTTCAAATTTTCAATTTTCCTAAAAAAAATACATGTATAGTATGGTATACAAAAATTTAAATTAAATCACGCAGCATATTATATTCAATCAGTTTTTTAATTTTATATTTCATTTTTAGCCTGAAGCGAAAGTTATTTTCAAAAAATCCAATTAAGTGAAATATTTTTTATATTGCAAATAATTGGTACGTCACATGATGCAATTAAAGGTTGTTTCGACTTTAAAAAAAAAAATTAATTAAATTTTATGCACATAATGGCAAAAAGAACAAACTTTTTGCAATAGGTTTTTTTTAAGGAAATTACTAAATTGAAAGTATAATTAAATATTTTATTTGCCAAAACTCAACATGGCGTATACATTCATAATATTCAATTGTTGTTTTATGTATATTAAAAAGCTTTTGGAACATTAACAGTCTATAGATATAGATAGTGTAACCCATGTATAATACATAAAATTCAATATTACAGCTTAATCAACACCATGAGTTTAGGTATTTCATGTAATATTATGATTTATAAAACTTTCGAAAAAAAATATGTTTTTGTTAACGAATTTATTGAAAATATTATAAAAATTGCATTACTTCAATCACCAGATATTTAATGATAAAATATGCAATTATTGACATATTTCAGGTGGGTCTTTTCAACATTATATAAATGGTTAATATTACTCGTATGTGCTTTATATATTATATAATTTACAAACTTCGAATGGAAAACTACCAGAAAAATGCGCTTGAAAAATGTGCAGAAAAATGAGACACCGCACCACTTCACAAATCAGGAATTTCAATAGCAAAATTATACGAGTTGCGCTACGAACTGGTTCCTCATCCAACGTATTCTCCAGATTTGGACCCTTCAGATTTTTCGAGTTTCCAAACTTGAAGAAATGGCTTGGAGGAAGGAAAGAGATTTCTATTACAGTGGAATATTTAAATATTTTTTTTTTTACAAGCAACAAAATCATAAAATATTGTTGAAATGTTTATTTTTTTAAGACATTTTCTTCGAAAAACTAATTTCCAGTTTTTTAATCATTTTTAACACTCGCAATATAACATTTTGAATATATAAAAAAAAATTAAATATTTAATTTAAATAATTTACTTTTACTACTGAACTTTGAACATTTGTTTTTTTTTTTTTTTGAAAATAGAAATTTCAATAAACCTATTCGAATTGTTAATTTTGTTTGACAAATTCATAAAAACCTGACCTTTGCTAATCTAAATCATTATTCAAACAAAATTACCAATATTATGTTTGTGATCATTTCCATTTACATAATTTTTACACCTTTATTTTTATTTTTTGCTACTATGGAGAGAAATACAATTTGTTATTTATTGCTACTAAGTGGAAAATAAATCTGCTGTTTTAGACACACTTAAATATAAATTTTTTAAATTATTAATTAATTAAACTCAAAGATAAGACAAATTATACAACTATAATTTTGTAATATTTATTTGTATACATTTCTAGAAATTATTTCATTAATAATTTGACTACAAAGCTTAAAAAAAAGCATTTAAATTAAAGATAATATAAATGTACATAGTAAAGTACATACAATCATCTCTGTAAATAATTTAAATTCTATTTTTATGCAGGTTACATACTTTATGTTTAAACATAAAACTTAAAAAATTAAGTATATTTATTGTATGTAAATGTATCTCTATAATTAAATTTTCGAAACGATGCATAAAAACTTTTTAAAACATTTTCTTAAAAGCCTTAACTATATTTTATTCATTCGACAAATTATTAAATATTTTCTTATACATATATATTAAACTTGGACTAATAACTCAAATTATGTATCTGTAACCGGATTTAAAAATTGCATCATTATCTTTAAAGAAGCTATACATTTGTTTTTATTTTGCTACAAACTTTAATAGTAAAAAAATCATATTATGTACAAGAATAGCTCAGATCTACCGGTTTTTTGTAATAATGTGTATATACTTATTTTTCTTAAGAATTGTTTTTATATTATAATGTATTTAATGATCAGAATGATCTTGAAATTTTAAAAGTTTATGCCAATTCTTTCTTCGTCTATGATCTTATATAAAAAAAACAATCAAAATCATATTTTTATTTCAACTATATAGTATGTATACGTAATCGAAACCGAGACGTAAAAAATCATTATTTATAAAATCAGCCCCTCAGTATATTACGTATAATATTTAAATAGTATCATGTATAAATAGTATATATACAATAAAAACAGCTGATAAACAAATATATGTACATTTATTATAAGCTTTTTATGCGATTGCAAATATATACAGAATTAATAAAAATAATACTGTTAAAAATTTATAAGCAAAGCAACGAAATATTATACATTTTATTATATTATTTTTATACTTTAATTAATTAAATTCTCTTAATTTGTACACTAATTAGTAAATTTTAAATAAATAAAGCAAAATGTTAAGATGTCAAATGAGATGATAATAAAGCATTTTTAAATGACATTGAACTTGGTCTATTATTGTAATTTAGAAAAAAAAATAAAGATTTTTGATAATAACATTGAATCATTACTTGTGTTGTGACGGAACTGTTTTTTATTTTATTTCAAAAAATCATAATCATTTAGTGAAAACAGCTGTGATTTCTTTTCACTTGAATATATTTTCCCAAGTGAAAAGTAGAAAATTTTCCAGATATCGATTTTTTTAGTATGTACTTCTAATACAGTAAAAATCAAACGAGTATAACAATTTTTTTTAAACATTGATTCAACAACTCATTAAATTGTTTTTTTTTTTGACTACCTTAATTTCAACCAAAAAAAAAATTTAAAAAAATTTCCATTGCAGATGACTATGATTCATCAAATGTAAGGCATATTTCCGTCCGGTTAAGGTTAAAGAAAAAATAGAAATATATTTTTTACGCTTACCTTATTATAACGTTTCTTATTTAAACGATCTAATCCAGATAAACTACCAGATATATCATTATCACAATTACCCCATAATCCTAAACGATCACGACATGTTGAATCCATTTTTCTTTGATTATTATAACCAGTTATAATAGTATTATTAATATTTTCACTACAATCTTTACTACGGTGCCGTGCTACACCGTTTGACAGTTCGTATTCAACTGTCGTTGAATTTTTGATTTTTTCTTGTATAGCTTTACAACCACAATAATTTTCATTTGTACGCAATCGTGAACTTTTATAATTATTTAAATTATTATTTATACAATTTTTGTTGTGTTTCAAACGACCACAGCATTCACAAATATTAATACGATCACAATTTTGTTGTTGTTTTAGTTGGTGCTGTTGTTCTTCACCCTTATTACAATTCATAATTGTTGTTGTTGTTGTTGTTATTGGATTTGATACAGTAGTGGAAATTAAATTTGTGCAATGACAAATATTATCATTAATTGGTATTGTTGTTTTATATATTTCTTTATTATTATTATCTCTTTCGGTTGAAAAATCTGATGAATTTGTTGATGGATAAATACGTTCACTAATTTTACCACTTTTTTTTTCGAAAAAAAAAAATTTTTTATGACAAAATGAAACAGAAAAGAAAGAAAATTATTAAAAATTTTAAAATAAAAAAAAAAAAAATCAAACAAAAAATTATATTTATTAATTTTCAAAATTTAAATAATTATTATGACAAATATAATAAATTTCATAAGTACTGAGATTAATGATTTATTTATAAATATATATTTAATTAATAAAATTTGTAAAAATTTGTTACGATAAATTAAATAATTTGTAATTTAAAGATCCGACAATTTAATAAATTTAAACATTAAATATTTATAATTTTTTTCTATTTGAAATTATATACATATATTCTTTTTTTATAAATATAAAAATTTTAGAATCTCCTTGATTTTTATAATTGACGGGGCGCTACTGTTCATTAATTTATTATCTCAAATAAAACAAGAGCTTTAAAAGATATGAAAATATACAACATTAAAATTGTTTATCTATAAAATTATACAATCATAAATTTTTTTAAAGTAATTTGCGCATGTGAAGTATATTTTTATTAAGTATTTTGTTTGGTATAATTTTTATATGTACATACACATAATATATTTTATAAGCGACTTAATGTCTGAGATAGTAAAAAAAAAAGATTATATTATAATTCACGTGAATATTTTTGATATTTGAATGAAACAGCTGACTTAGAAATTAAAAGGGGAAATCTATGAGATAATAATTTAGTTCGTTTTTATTTTATTTTATTATAATGAACATTATTTTATTTTTTGTCGGCTCATAATATTATCACGCCACCAAAAATAAAACAACTTCCTTCTCTTATAATGCTCTGGTGACTTAATCAGTATATAACAAAACAATACCTTTAAAGAGTTAAATAAATTTGATTTTTTTTTTCACTTAACACTATTAACACTATTAAAAAAATGGAATTATCAATTCAATAGGAGCGACATCAAAATATTTAATACTAAATTTTAGATTTTTAATAGGTAGTATAATTTATTTTAAATCAACATCATTGATTTTAAATTGGTATAATATATATTTTTAAATTAATATAATTTTGTGACATTCTGACATTGAGTGATGGAGTATCAGAAATAATGAAATATTAAGACAAGCAAAGGTTAAATAGTTAAAGATTTTTGCTTTATAAAAAGATTTTATTCTAAAATTTCTACATAAATCTGAAATATTAGAATTGAACAATGTAATTAAATTTATATGATGTAATAGAGCAAAGCCGTATATTATATAAAATATACGGCTTTGGTAATAGTATTTCATTTATATAGAAAGTATGGACTAAAAATGTAGTTTTATAAAATGAAGGATTTATTATATTTAATAATTGATTAATTTTTTAATAGGATTAGTTTTTTTCATGTTCTAATTTTGCGTTTGATATAAGTTAGGATTAGTAATTTTGAATTTACATCTGGATTTGAATAATAAATATAGTAAACATTTTGTATTATACTTTTATCTGATGATATTTTAGTATATAACGTACAATAATGTAAACTCTACTTTCATCAAGACAACAATTTAATTTAGTAGACTGTTTTTTACACACAATTTTATTTAAATATTATTTAATTATCATATAAACAAAATAAAACAAATTTAAATAATGTGATAAAAACCTTTTAATTTTACTCACTCACCTGTTATTACCGTAATAACCACGTGTTTTTTTATCAGCACAAATTGAACTTGAATTGCCCATATTTTTTTACTATACAAATATACAAAAAGTTTTTATTATATAGAATTATAAGTTAAGTTACTTTTAAATTCGTTTAATTATTATTTATATTTTAATTTAATAAAAGCTTCAATTAAGCTTTTAAATTTAATTCCTGCATTTAATAATGTAATAATTAAAATCACTTTGAAAAATTTTTTTTTACATATAATTTTTTAATAATATATTTCGTAGTTATAAATTTATCCGTCACTTTTATAAGTTCGTAACAACCTTACTATAGTTATTCTCACTTTATAAATGAAACTAATATTTTATGATATTAAAACAAAAATTCTTAGGTAGAGTTAGTTTTCATAATTGAACATAAAAAAAAAAATAATAATAATAAATTAATTGTTAATATTTTATGAAAAAGGCAATGAATTTTTTCTTTTATCTTTATTTATTTCGTTTTATTTATATTACTTAATTGTTTTAAAAAGGACGACTTCTTTTCTAATTTTTTTTTTAATAGATTAAAATCTTACTGCACGCTATTCCACTGTTAATAATCTTCTAAATATACTAATAATAAAACAGAAAAATGAATATTTTATTTAAAAAAAATAATAAAAGTGGTTATAAACAAACAAGTATATGATTAAGAATTGTTTTTACAAATTGTCATATATTTTTTTAATTCCCTAATAGCAGAAAATTTAATGATATTAAATTTTTCTAAATCTTAAAGAATAATTCGTATATTCTCAAAAAAAACTGGACAATAATTTACTTAACTTTATTGGTATAAATCTAACAAATCAAATATCATACATCATATCTGCTATTGGGGATTTTATAAGTTATAAAAATTTAAAATTTAATAAAAGAGTTAATTTCGTGATTGTGCTAACAATGAATTTCAAGGCTTTTTGTGTTGTGTTGTCAAATAAAGTGACAAACTCAACACAACAGAATAAAAAAATGTGATTATATTTTAAAATTATTGAAAAGTGCAGAAAAATTAATAAAATTATTTTTTTCTTTTTCATTTTATAAATAGATTATTATAAAAAAGCCTTGAGAGAATTTTTGACCCTTTACACTTTATAATTTTCTGGTATTGTAATTGTAAGCTAGTTTCAACTGTTTGGAAAAAATATGAAATATGTGCACTTGATAATCAGATTTGGTTCATTAATTGAATTTTATATAATTTATAGCTGTTTTTTTGTTTTCATTTTGATGAATAATATATTTTAACATATTTACTCAATTGATTAAATTAGTTTTTGTTTTCTGGTTTTTTTTATATAATGAAAATTTTAAAATTTAATGAAAAATTTAATTTTTCCGTATATATAGGTATATATGTTGTAGAAAAATTAATTTGTACATTGATGGAGTTAGGGTGCTAAATTAAAATTCATTTTTAATATCATTGAGGAGTCTTCAGTAAAACTGATTTATATTAATTAAATGAATTAAATAAAATAAAAAGAAAATCAAACTATCCACAAAATATTATAAAAATTATCTAAAGTGGTTTTCAAAATGTTGACTGTTGCTGTAATTATGCTTTTAAATATTATATTTAAACCCTAAATTACTTAATAACAAAATAATTGAAACACTTTTAATTTATTAAAATCCAATTTTTTTCAAACTTGAATGTAAAATTAGTTTTCAAATTTTATTCACTGATTTTTTTTAAAATAAATTAAAGTTTATTTAGCGAATTTTAATTAAGTACTTTAACTATTTGACTTTACCGACTAAAAAAATTTATGGTTTTTCTTTTTGTTAGCAACTAAAATTTATGAATTTTTGCCAAAAAAAATTAATAATAAAATTTTGTAATTGAGAACAACATTAAATTAAAAATAATTAAATTTTCTTTTTATAAGAAATAATCTCGTCAAACTCAAAATTACTAATGATCGTTTTATTATACAAAAATATACAAAATTGAATTAAGTAATTTTTTTTTTTCTAATTTCGATGTTACTAACCACAAATATACAAATTATTTCTTAAAAATGCTCAAACTAACAACACTTGACTATATATGCTTGTTTTATGCTTGGTTAAGTGAGAATAGCGTGATAATTAAAACAAAAACTTTTTTTAAATAAAAATAAAAATATAATCATAATATTAAACTAGTTGGAGGTAGACACTAGTAGAAAATGATATTAAAGCATAATATAATATAAAAAAAAACAATTTGCTTCATTTAACCATTAATATACTGAAAAAATATTCGAAGAGCTTTTAATTTCAAATTTTAAGAACTCATAAAGTGTGACTTTTTTTTAGATAGATTAAAAAAAAAATGGATGTTAATTAAATCTGATTATTTTATTTACCTCGATTTTAGAGGTCAAATCATTTATTTTATGAATTATTATATAAGATTCTTAGTTTCTCGAGAATATTAAATCTACTTATTAAGAACTATATATTTGTCACTGTATAAGGAAGGTATAAACAAATTGAAAATACTATATTATGTTTTGTGAAATCAACTTCTATAAATATTTGGATTTGTAATACTCGTATATATACCACCCAAATTCTTATTTCTACCCCCTAATTAAATATGTATCTCTAAATCTAGGTTACTATATTCATTGCTCCAAAAACATTAATGACTAGACAATAAAATTGTTATACATAATATATATAAAATTAATTAGAGATATTAAGGTTTGTCAAACTATAATTATAGTTTTTCATTTAACATAATCTTTATATAATTTTTTAGTTTTATGAAAAGATTTCATAAATTATTTTATACAAACTGTTTTGTTTTTTAGTTCTATTTAATTTAGAAATTAATCGTAGTGAATTTATTTATATTTCAACATAAATCCAATAATTATTACTGAAAGAAATGAAAGTTATATGTATTTAATTTTAATTTTGTAACAAAAAAAAATGTATAATATTATATAACACAATGTCAGTCAAATGTCCTTACATTATAAATTACCGAGTTAAATTTATAAAATTAATTGATCTTTTTAGTAAACGCTTAAAATTGATTTTTTTTTTTTTGTAAATGCTAAACGAATTGAATTTAATTTGACAAGAAACTGATTCATGTTTTTAAAAATCCAATTAAATTTATTTTCATATTCTAATTTTGCGTTTGATATTATAGCAATAAATTCGAATTGTTTATAAAATTAATGTTGATTATTTAAGTAACATACATATATACATAGATGAGATTTTTTAATAATTTTTTCTCCTTATTGTTTTCGTAGGATATTAAACCTAATTTTCTCTTATTACTTTTTAATATTTTAATTTATGAATTTAATTTGGTTTGTTTATTTACTATTGATTACTACTTCAAGTATTACACTATTACACGTTACTATAAAAAAAAAAATGTTTGGACACGCAACAATAAATAAGTATAATTTTCATTATTTTTGACCAGGAAAAAAATAGTTAGATCAATAATTTATTATTAATATTTTTGATACTACACATATACGAATACTAGTTAGGTATATAAAAATTATATTAACCAAACATTAACAAAAACATACATGATAGACATTTTAAAATTATGATTTTTCTATGAATTTCCTGGTATGTAATTGTTAAACGTTTTTGGTTATGGTTTTTCATCCGTCTAACGTTAAGAAATTTCTCACATTGTTTGTAAATATTGAAAATAGTAAAAGTTATACAAAAAATAAATAAAATTCAATATTAATATAAATATTAGTTGAAATATGTAAAAAAAATTTTGTTCTTCCAGTGAGACATGAACACCTGTTCTAAAATAGAGTTTGCGTTCTTAATAAAATTATACAACCATATTTACTAAGGTTACAATATTTTTCTATATTTTACCTGTTCAACATAAAAATAACAAATGTAAGTAATATTTAGTGTTGAATCATACGGCCTTGTGTTAATATATTCTATAAAAAATAAGTAAATAATTATAAAAAGTTTATAAATAAATGTCTATAAGAAGGCTCTGTAATTTCAGTTTACGAACGAAAATTAAAAAGAAGACAATTTTTTTTTTATTAATCATATTTAAAAAAAAATAATAATTTTCAGGAAAAACTTTTAAAAAATATAATATACATTTTTATTTTTTTGTTTTTTTGTTGATTTCTTCTCTTCCATATGAATAAATATTTGAAGAAAATGAGTGCAGTAAGTTCATTATCATTTAACTATGATAAAGATTCATTTGAAGAAGGTACATTTGAAGATATTTCTGAAATATCATTAGAAGAAGTTGAAGCCATTGATACAGAATTGGATGAAAATTATGCAATGGAAATAGAAAGGACCAGAATAGTATATTATGATTTTTTTTTTGATTTTTCAAATTTTATTCATTTTTAATTTTATTCATTTTATAGATCATACCTAAATATTCGGCAAATAGTAAAACAAATCTGAAAACATTAATTGAAGAACAAAAAAACGATGAAGAAGATGGATTAGAAAAATCTGATACAGAACAGGAAGATGAAAAAATTGAAAATGATAAAAATGATATTGAGGAAATTAGTAGAAGTTATGATGAAAATTTAAATAATTTTGATAGTGATGATGATGAAAATGAAGAAGATGAAGACAATACATTAGATGAAGATGATGATCAAAATGAAAATGATAATCAAATGAATAATGAAAAAAGTGATAATGAAAATGATAATGAGTCTGATGCTAATAACACTGATGATGATTCGGATGATATGGATATAGAAATGGAACAATATAAAAAATTATTAGAAAAAAATAAAAATGAAGAACAAGAATTTGATATAAATGAAAAAAATTGTGATAATATTACGGATAGTGAGGATAATTCTGATACTGATAATGATGATGATGATGAAATAAATCAAATAAATGATAATAATTCAATTGAAAATATTAAAGATAATTGTAGTGATGAATTATTATTAGATGATGAAGAAGATAAATCTGATAATGAAACAGAAAATAATACAACAACTGGTACAAGTGTTGAATTAGTAATATCTAGTAAACGACCAAGTAGTTTTAATTCGGATGATAATGCATATCATTTGGATTTTATTAAAAAATCACAAACATCATTGAAGTCTCTTGGTCAAACTAAGTTAGTTAAAAAAAAATTTCAATTATAAATGTTTGTTATTTAATTAAATTCTTCTTCTATTTCTTTTGTAGATCAAAAAATATGAATAGAAATTTAAGTTTTAGTAATGATCGTTTACGTGACATTGAAAGACAAAATAAAATATTACTTCAAAGAATTTTAACAAAGAAACCAACATATGAAAATCATATAACAACAAGAAATAATAATAAAAATCTCCAAGTAAATATTATAATTAAATATTTTTTTAAAATTACATTTTTATTTCATAATTATAAAAATTTTAGGCTAGAAGAATTACATCGGCAGCAATTAATCGTAAAAAACAACAACATCAAATTGATTTAGATAATCAAATATTAAAACGTAAACTTGAAGCAATTGCACTGAGAAGACGAGCTAAACAATAATTATTATAAAAAATATTATATTTTTATTTTATTTGCAATAATTATTATTTTTTATTTTCAAAAAAATAATAAAATTTTAATGTTTTATTTTATAGGTAGATATTTAAAAAAATCGAAAAGATATTATATATCTACTCAAACTCAATTAAATAAAATTGAGCAAATTTTGATGTTTTAGCTTTAAAAAAAAAAATGAGCTACGAATCTTATAACATCTACTGTTTTAAGATATTTAACTCATAATACTAAATTTGTAAATGATAAACGAAAAACAAATTTAATCCAATAATAATTCTATCCAGAAATTAAATTGGCTTCTCCCGATAGATGTAATTTCAGTATTAGCATTATTATTGTGTATTGGACCAGAGTTTTCGTTAAATATTCCAGATATAATGTTTAACGAAAAAATTATATTAAATTAAGATCTATGTATGTGTATGTATGTAAAATTAGTTTATTTCGTAAAAAATTTGATGTTCAATTAATTGTATTATGTAATGAAAAATATTTGTTTAAAAAATATTTATTTCATAAATATTAAGTATGTTTACAAAACTTATGCAATAAACATTTTTCTTAAAAATAAATTTTTTTTTACAATCTTTATTTTTTATTAAAATAAAAAATGAATTTTCATCTAATTTACGAAATATTTTTTAGATGTTAAATTTTGAGTGGAAAATAAGTCACTCAAATAGCAATGAATATTGTTCTAAATTATATAGCTTAAAAAATTTGATTAACATTATAATCTGTTAATACTAATATTTTTAGTTTGCCCAAATTGGGAAACATGCGCATAAACAAAATTTTCATGGAAAACTCATTTACGAATGAGAGTACATAACAATATTGTAAACAAAATTTTCCATATAAAAGATATATATTTAATAAAAAAACAATAAAATAATAAAATGAAAATATTCTCTATTATATACAAAAAAAAAAAGCGTAAAAACGCATTGACACCAAACGATATATATATATATACAACAATGTCAGAAATAAAAGAATCCAAAAGATAGTCTGTCAAACATTGTGCTAACATCCTGTAGTTCGGTCGTGTTACATTTATATGATAATAGTACTTGGACGTGAATTTAATTTTTATTTGCACAAAATTAAAAATTGAGTTTTTTTTTTACATATACAACATAATTTCGTTTATGAAAAAGAAATTCTAGAAAACTTTTTTTTTTTTTGGTTAATAAATTTCTTACTAATTTTATTATTACATAAAATATTATCTATATAATTTTCTTAACATATACATAAAAACGAAAATCTAAATTTAAAACTTATATATTTAATTTAATTTCTATATTGAAAAATTATTAAGTAAAGTTGTGAAAATGTGAAAATTATATTTTAAATTGTTATTGTGCACTATATACACGAGATATCGATTTTCAAAATAAAAAGAAAATTTCAATTGTGTTACTACTATATACTACTTAAATGGTTACATATTAAAAAAAAAAAAAACAATTTCAATTTCAATTATAATAGTGTCAACATTTTCCTAGTTTTAGTTTAATTATATAAAATTGAAAATTGAATTATATTGTAATTATTGAATTATTTTATATATATTAAATTATCATAAATTGGTTTTTAATATAGATAAGTAAAATGAATAAATGATTTTAATAAATGTCCAGTTACGTAATAATTACAGTGTGATATTTTTATTTATATAAACAAAAACTACAAAAAAATTAAAAAAAAATCTATATATGAAAAACTAAAAACTTTATATATAAACAAACGATCCAAGGAAAAATTAAAATAATAATAATTTTCTTGCTTATATATAATTTCCGCTTTTTTTTTTTTAAAAAAAAAAGGAATACTAAGTCATGCTAAAAGTTATAAAAAATCGCAATGGTACTAAGCACTGAATGGTCTCAAGTTGAAGTAATCGATTTAGTGAATGATGGTAATGGTTTAGGTTTTATGTTAGTTGGTGGTCGAAGTACTGGTGTTGTTATAAAAGCAATAATTCCGGGTGGTGTTGCTGAACGTGATGGCCGTTTACAAAGTGGCGATCATGTATTACAAATTGGTGATGTAAATTTACGTGGTTTTTGTTCAGAACAAGTTGCTAGTGTATTAAGGCAAACTGGTTCACATGTACGATTATTAGTTGCTAGACCAATTGAACCAACATCAACTGATTATCAAAGTTTATCAAGTCATGCACCAATAATACCAACAAAATTATTATCAGATCCAGATGAATTAACTAGACATTTATATCAAAATCCAACATTTGCATCAAGTGCTGGTTTTATGCCAAATCCAGATGATATTATAATACCAGATTTACCACAACCAATATTAACAGCAAATTTATTACCACCATTACAATTAATACCAGCTTGTCCAGCATTACCAACAACAATTGCTGGTATATCAGCATCATTAAAATCACCAATATTCCCAATATTATCACCATCTGATTCAAATCATAGTATATCACCGTGTCAAAATAATTCACCACAAACACCTGAAACAGAAACATATGTAGTTGAATTACGTAAAAATGTATATGGTTTAGGTATAACAGTTGCTGGCTATGTATGTGAAGAAGAAGATTTATCGGGTATATTTGTTAAAAGTATTATTGAAGGTAGTGCAGCTGAAATGAGTGAACAAATACAAATTAATGATCGTATTGTTGCTGTTGATGGTAAAAGTTTAAGTGGTGTTACAAATCATCAAGCTGTAGAAATATTACGTAATACAAATATTATAGTTCATTTAACATTAGAAAGATTTTTACGTGGTAGAAAATATGAACATTTACAAGTGGCCTTAACAGAAGCCAAATGTGAAACACAATCACAAAATTCATTACCACCATCACCATCGATAGCAACATTATCATGGATAGCACCAAAATCAGATGCTGAATCAATAGTTACCGAAGGACAACCGAATGAATTAAATATTGAATGTGAATTAGCATCACATACAACACTTGATTCAAATATGTCTATGGTTTTAGATAATTGTTGTGATAACAGTGTTAATGATGATAATAGTAATAATAGTAATGAAAATAGTAATAGCTGTGAGTTAAATGGTGATGATGGAAATGAAAATGATCTACACTGTTGTAAAAGAGATAAATTATTACTTCTTAATGGTAATAAAACAATTGATAATAATGATTCACAAACACCTAGTCCTAAAGAATCAAGACAAACAACTCCTACGCCTAGTTTAGATTCTTTACAAAAGAAATGGCGAAATGAATGTCCTGATAGTGATATTATTGTAGCAGATATTAATAAATTAGCTGGTTTAGGTATAAGTCTTGAGGGTACTGTAGATGTTGAAGGTGGTATTGAAAAGCGACCTCATCATTATATACGATCAATATTACAAGATGGACCAGTTGCTTTACATGGTAAATTAAAACCAGGCGATGAAATATTACAAGTAAATGATTGTCGATTACAAGGTTTAGCACATACTGACGTTGTAAAAATATTAAAAGAGCTACCATGTCAAGTAAAATTGGTTTGTGCACGTGGACCAACAGCACCATCTGTAATAAATACATCACAAAATCCTGAAGCATTTGAAACTAGAAGTTTATTACCAGGTGGCCATCAATGTTTACAAGGATTATTAACAAAAGCACAATCAGAAAGTTCATTATATACATCAAGTACAGCTACATTAACTGATCAGCAACGTTCAAAATCTGTTGAACAAGTATCTGGTTTAGCATTATGGACCAGTGATGTTATTTATATTGATATTGAAAAAACAGATCGTGGTTTTGGTTTTTCAATATTAGATTATCAAGATCCATTAGATTCAGAGGGAACTGTTATTGTTATACGTGGCCTAATACCAGGTGGTTCAGCTGAAGCAACAAATCAAATATTTCCAGGTGATCGTTTAGTATCTGTAGCTGAAAAATGCCTTCAAGCTATTAATTTAGATGATGCTGTTAGTATACTTAAGGGTATGCCAAATGGTTTAACAAAAATAGGTATATGTCGACCATTATCGACATCTGATAATAATATTGCTTCACCAGCGGATTCAAATAGTACATAGTCCATGTTGAACCATGGTAAGTTTTTATTAAATTATATTTTTTAATGATATTTTAATACTTCTAAACAAAATTATCAGTTAATTTGTAAATGATTAATATTTAGGTGTATTTAATTGGGAATATTATATTATTTCTTTATAGCATGCAATTTTATATTATATACTCGTAGAAATTATGGATATACGAGTACAATAAAATTATTGATTTTGGAAATATACGTACATATATATTTCCAATATGTATTATCATATTAAATATCTGAATTTGAAATTTAATTGAATATGTAAATTTGTTTTTTCTTCATGTATATATACGATAATAAATATATAATTAAATATTTTTGTTTCTTCTCCAAATATTTTTTTATATCCAAATCAAATTTGATATACATATATATATTCAGTTTTCCGATAAAGGAATGCGTGTTTCCAATATATAATGTTCTTATAAATAAAGTAATAGAAGTTTTCTTTTTTTCCAATAAATTTTTAATATATACAATGAATTGAAAATTCAATATTATAATTCGAAAATGATTTTGTTAAAAACGAAAACTTATTATTATCAATCAATAAATATTAAATATATAAATACTAAAATTTTATATAATGCCAAGAGCTAAATTAAATATAAACCATTATTTGAGTATTACCACAAAATTGATCTTTTATTAAACAACATTGTCTCGAAGAGAATGAATAAAATATTATATTTACTTATATAACATAATTTGAAATTCAATCAAAAGAAAAATTTCAAAAATATAAAAAAATATCCTCTCTTTTTTTATAATAATTTTCAAATCACTTTTATATATTTTCTATTATTGGGATATTAATTTAATAATATAGAATTTGTTTGGAAAATTTTAAAAATTTGATTAAATGATACTTTTGTGGCAATCAATACCCAACGGATTTAACACAGAACATAATATATATATATATCAATATGACTCTATCTATACTACATAGTTTTGAATTGTAGCCTTGTAGAGAATTCTCCTCCTTATATACGTTTTGATTCCTTATCACGGTGAAAATAGTTATATAAATGATCTATGGATATGATGTTTATTATATGTATTACTATATTTCAATTATGTGATGTGATATCCATATATACCACAAATTTAACATCACCCAGATTACATAATTGAATTTTGTTTGTACCATAATATTAATACAAAAACCACCAAGCAGTAAATTTTATCCATAAAATATATATAAGTACCTAAAAAAAATATTAAATTGAATTATTAGAGAAAATTTTTCGATTTTCACCAGGAAATTCCAATTTAATCAATCATAAATAAAATATTATATATTTTATTTGGGGAAAAAAAGTATATATAATGGATACTTAATTTAAGGATATTTTTTTGACTATAAATCAAAAAAAAAAAAAAAGTTAAGTAAAAAAATATGTTTCGAATGGATTTTATTTATTAATATAACAATTTTAATATATTAAGAAATATTTTACAAAAATTAAAGATTCTCAAAAGTTAATTTTTAAATTTTTTTTCTTTTGACATTTATACATAATTTAACGTGAAAAATTTTCTCGATGAAAAATAATTAAAAGAAATATATATATATATGAAAGAAAATTCAATCAAAATGTAATACAATCTTATATAATTAAATTTGATTATTTGTATGTGTGGTAAATATATAAACGGGATATAATATCCTATTTCACACAAAACACAGAAAAATTCTGGGAAATATAAATATGTTTTTTTTTTATGTATATATCTCTTTGTTTAAAAATATTATTGAAGTTAGAGGGTAGAGTAGTAAAGATTTTCTTCTTTTATACTTATATATAACTTTTCCATTTGTCAGGATATATGTACATACATATATGTGTGCTTATATTCTTATATTATATTCTGACAAATTTATGTAATATAATATATGTTGTACAATTGAAATGTTAGACTTGATTATAAATATAAGTGATTTGGAATGTTATTAATTGGTTTTTTTTTTTGTCTACAAATGTTCATACATCATTAGATATTCTATAAGGATAATGAGTAAGAATATAAACATATTCATATTATATAACTAAATAAAATCTATTTAATTAAAGCTTGTTGTGGATTTATTAATTACTGTTACATATATATTATGTTTATATATATAGAATAAAGTATTATGTACTTTATTTATTATATTGACACTTCAGTGATAATATTAAATTACGATTTTTATAATAAATTAATATCATATGGATAATAATTTAATATTTTTGGATATTAATTAAATTAAATTTCTTATTTATTATATTTAATTCAATAAAAAATATCAGAAAATAATGAAATTTTTATCAAGGATCCGAAATAATCAATTATATGTACTTGAAAAATAATTGAATTTTGATTTCTTGAAATTTTATATCAAGTTATTTATATAGATGATATTTTATTTTTCATAGTAAGTATATTTCTAAAATTCATTACTTTACATATGTAAGAAATGCAAAATTTAGACTCTATTTACCATAAATACTTTAATAATTATTATATGCTATCCTATATATAAAACAAACTATGCAATTGACCTGTAATTCATAATTAATAAAGTTAGCATTTTAATTCGATGTCTTATATTTTTTCTATTTTTGTAAATAATTTATAGCACAATCAACAGATTTTAATTACTTATATGTATTTAATAAAATTAATCTTAATTTAAATAAATTTCTTTATGATATTATAAAATTTGAACAACAACAAATATTAACATAGCCATATATTAACACAATTTAACTACTCTAATAGTTTTTGGCACTATAAAAAGATGAAAACCAAAAAATGCTGAGTCCTTATATATATAACTAACAAAAAAAATCCTTGAATAATTAAATTAGTTTTGTTTTAATTACTCATAAATAAGTTTTCTCTATAGTTTCAAGATTTCCAAGTCTTTTTATGATGTCGTTATGTATATATAATAAACCAAGAGGGTTAAAATCTTTATTTCTTTTTCTTTTTTTCATAAAATATTTTAATTAGTTGTAATTACCAGCATAATACATAATTATGTAACAATTATTTTCTAATATTATCGGCCATAGGCAACAACATTATATAATTATATTGTTACCTTGTTATAAACAAAAAAGATTTTTCCTAATTAAATTAATTACATATATTATGATACTTTATTTTTATGTAAACGTAAACATATCCTTTAATAATAATATTAATAATGGTATGGAGTTTTAGTATGGAATGAATCATTTCTCAATAAAAAAATAGTAGAAGAACCAAAAAAGAAAGAAACAATACAATATTTTGGTATAAAGGATAGTTTTGTTTATTGTGTCTTTAAAATTTTGTGTGTATCCTGTTTTAATTAGAAAATTTATTGCATTATTTTTACTTAATAATAATGAATATATATGTATAACAGGATATACATGTAAGTATGTATAATATGAACATAAATCTTTTGGCTTTTGTATAATATATCACAAATTATAATAAAAATATAATATATTATGTTAACTGAAAATAATTTAGTGAATATTTTAGTTAGGTTAGAAAATATATGCATCATAAATTATTTTATTTACAAAAAAACTTCTTTAATTTAATTTGTGTTATACGATAACCTATACCTAAATTCAACTTTATTTTATCCAATTTGCGTATATAAGGCTGAATAACACAAAATTAAATTGTAACCTATTTTCCTATTAATTTAATGTAGATATACCCACATTAATTATCCCAAATTAAGGAAATATTTATTTTTGTTTTGAAATTATTTGTTTCAATTTCAATCAAACATTCATTAGATTTGATAATCCATTTTCATTCTTATTTATTTAAACCATTGAGCTTTTTTATACAAATGTTGAATAAACATTAAAATTTAAATACGGAAATAATACAACTGAAAACTATGACCCAACCATAAACTCTTTGAACATTTTCATGATAGTATTCTCTTGTGCAATATTTAATATATACTATAATAAAGTAAAAGGACGACCATAAAATTTTAATTACAATACTGCAAAAATTCTGTCAAATAAATTAAGTAACAATATTTGAAACATTTTAATTAAATGTAATTTAAATAGGAAAAATATTTTAGCTTTTCTAATTGCTTTTCTAACCTATTTCAAAATGATATCCACTTTTATCCTACTTCATTCATATGCATCCTTATCATTCAATAATTCCTTTTACATTATCTTTTAAGTATATTTTTTTATATAATCATAAATATTCTATAATTTTTCATTTCATTGATTATGGGTAAAAATTCTAAAATAAAAAAAAGGGAAAAATAAATTTCAAACCTTAATAATAAATTTTAGATTGCAAAATGGTTATGAAATTTAAAAGCTAATAACGTTTTTTTTTTTTTGTAAAAAGGGAAAAAAAATTATATCGAAATTTATGAAAATTTTATTTTTTTGTATGAATACCTTCCATTATTTTTTTTTTTAATTTATGTGTACATTTTGATTATATCGATAGAATGAACCTCTTGTTAGCGTTTTTCATCCATTCCTATATTGCTATAACTTTTTCCCCACACTGTTTTAAAAAAATGTAATTTTCAATTATGTATTTACAGTTTTTTTATCGTAGAATTACTTTTTTCCCTGAAAAGTGCATAATTTTTTTAATTTTACTACATATATCCCTCAAAGTTACATTTTATTACGAGTTTTCAATTAATATTTAAAATTACAATTTTTATAAAGTAGAATTACTTTGTTTTTTATTTAATTTTAACAAGTGATTGAAAATTACATAAAAAATACTTAGAACTACTAAAAATTACTAGTAATATTACTGCGTCCATTAAGTTTCAAATTGAACTTAATTTTACATATATTTTGTAGTAAAATTAAATTAAAGTTCAAGTAAAATTACATACTTTTAACTGTAATTTTAACTTCTTATTAAAAATTACATAAAAAAAACTTAAAAGTACTGATAATTAGAAGTAATTTTACTGTGTAATAATTTAATTTTTAATAGCATTTTACAAATATTTTATATTAAAATTTCATTATAATTAAAGTAAATTTCAACTTCCATTTGATTTTACTAGATAATGCAAATAATTTTAAGCTGCATCATTTTATTTTGTTAACTAAAGTAAGGAAAATTAAAGTTATTTGCGCTTAATAATTCTCAAAAAAGTGTTCTTACTTGCAAAAACAAGTAAAAAAGAGTAAGTAATGCTTAATGCATAAACAGAAGAAATTTTCACAACTCAGTTAGTGCGCGCGAGAGTAGGTTGTTTTTTAAATTATAAAAAAAAATAAATTTATTTAAAGTTAAATAAATTATAACTTTGGAAAAATAAAATATGTGAGTATAAATTTATTAATAAATAAGTAAATTATAAGAAAATCTGGATATGATTAAAACATTTCCTGTAAGATAGGGATATATTACAATAATTTTATTTAAACTATAATTATATAAATTTTTATTCATCATAGGAAGGACCAAGCCAAAACAACATTGAAGCATCAAGTCCGGCTCCATTTTGTGCTGTTGTTCAAAGTAAATATTAGTTATTTAAATTGATTATAAATTATTTTAATATTAATTTTTTTTATAGTTTCGGTTGAAGAAAAAATATTTTACCTGTCAATAGAAAATTGTTAATAGAAAAATTGTTAATAGAAAATAGAAAATTTACCTGTATATTATTTAAAAAGTGGAAATAATAAAATAAAATAAATTTTGAAAACAAACGCAATTTTTTATTTTAGGGCAATAAACGAAATTACTACATGTGATCAGTAATTTCAAAATTTTTTGAAAGAATATTAATATTAAGAATATTATAATATTAAGCATATACATTTACATCAAAAAAATTGTAAATATACTAGCTTTTCTTCGAAAAATTACTATGATTAAGAAGTAATTTTACATATAATTTGTAAGGAATTTATTAAGAATATTCTGCAATTTTGTAATATTTTTTTGGTAAAATTACGAGTTACAGCAGGAAATTTTAAATAACAAGAATTTATATTTACATATAATAAGAAGTAAATATGCAAAATAAAGCTAGCAGATATTTACTGAATTGAGCTGGTAAAATTAAATTATTACAAATGTAATTTTACTTTCCAAATGTAATTTTACTGGTGCAAGTAAATTTGCAAGTAAAAGCTAGGCAAATTTGCCCACTAGCAAAAACAAGTAAAATTCAATTGAAATTTTTTAGTGTGCAATTTTAAATCAGCTTTTCTATTAAATACCTTAAGTATAATCAATACTCTAACTCTAACTGAACTGAAGTAACTGAGACTTACAAATTAGAAGAAGTTTTTACAAATTTTAAATGTTGAAATTCAAATTCAAATTCATTTATTAAATTGTAAAAAATCTAGTAAAATAGATTTTTACAATTTTCGCTACTTTATTTAATAAACTACTTTATTTAATAAACTACTTTATTTAAATACAACTCTGATTACTTTATTTATGTATTTGTATTTAATTATAATATGTAAGATTTAAATAAGTTAGAATAAAGGAGAAAATATGATGAATTATATATTTATTTCATCATTATGATTTTGTTTAACTTTTCTTATAATACAGAAAAATGTCACAAAAAAAAAAAATCATTTTTATTTTGTTCAAATAAAAAAGTTGAAAACTTTGATTAAATTATTGTTCTGTTCATTATTTTTTTTTAGTCTCATTAAATATTTTAATCAAATTTATAATTTGAATATTAATAATTTACCCAAAATTTATATAAAATTCTGTACCACAATATTTTCAGAATTTTTATTTATTATTTATATTGTAATTGCTTTGGTTTTGAATTATATATAATAAAAAATTTAATATTTTTTATAAAATATATATTTGAAATTCATTTTTCTTAGGATAACAATTGTTGACTTTATAAAAAATGTTGATCCTTATTTTATTATTGTTAAGAAAGAAGTCAAATAAAATTAAACAGAAAGTAATATTATATACAAAGAAAATTATATTTGTTTAAATTGCATTAATTATAATTTGTTATAAGTATTATTAAAATATTATGCAGCTATTATGGTACTCACGCAATTTATTTTTAATTTATATATATAAATTCTCTTTTGTATTATACTTAACAAAATACTTAAAAGTGTGGTTTTCTTACTATAAAAAAAAGTAAATAAAATATTCCTGATGAAAAAAGTGGAAAACTTTAATTCCTTAATGAACTTTTCACAAATAAAATAGGTTCATAAAAGTTTCTTTACACTAATGCAGTGACCTAAATAATAATACATATAAGTGGTATTCTTTATTGCAATATAGATCCTTAAGAAAGAATATTATATAAAGTATATATATATATGATATTTGATGATAGTTCTGTATTTATTTCAATATATATATAATATTTATTTTTCTTTAATGTTGTTGCATGTTCTTACAAATAAGTATAATAACATTAACAGAAGAGTTCTATATATATAATAAGGAAAATAAAGAGCAGACTTTAATATTGCATTTGATAAAGAATTTCTTGTCTTGTGTGTATTTTCTTTAATATACTTAATAAAATTATCCTGATTATAATAGTTACTATATATATATATGAAATAGTCCTTGAATTAGAAAATAACTTTTTTATATTTTATAAAGTTGTGAAAATTTTTATTTTGTTCAAATTTTTTTCCCAATTTTTATTTAAATTGAAAATTATTTCTCAGTTCATTTCAAAAATATATTTCTTACTATACTGTCATGTTCATCCTTTTTTTATGATTTTATAGAATTTTTTAACAAAAACTATTTTCATCTGTTGACTGTAAAAATACCAGAAAATAGTAAAATATTCATAATAATACAATAAAAAAAAAGTTTTTCCAAGTTTTTTCTGTCTTTAAAAATAAAAAAACCTAATATTAAAGTTTAATGGAAAAAATAAATTGGAATATTTTCTTCTTGTTTCTATGCTTTTTGTTTTTTTTTTTGTATTAAGGAATATTAATGTATCCGTGTTATTTTAGGTTAAAGTTTTTTTTTTTTATTATAAGTTTGTTTGGAAAGTTTATCGTTTTCAGGATATGAAAATTTATACTTTCATTTTAAATGTTAGTGGTTAAACTTTTATTATATTTTCTATAGCTCGATATTAAAAATAAATGAGTATGATTAAATATTTAAGATTTTTATTATACATATAACACACATTAAAAGTTTAAATAATTTTTCCTGTTTATGTAAAATATATCTTTAAAATGTTTATGACCTAATTATATTTCTTTAAAGAATATGGTTTTTTTTTTGTACATAATTTAGATAAATAGCTGTAGGACTGGACACAAAATGTTAAATATTGATGAAATTTTTGAAATTTTATTAGAGCTAAAATTTCGTTAAGACTTTTTGAATTGTATGAATTGTAGATTGTAGTAGCGCATTGTAGTAGCGCAAAATCAAGGATTTTGATATTTGTATATAAAAAAAGGACATTTTCCACCAAATGCTAAAAACCATAATTTATTTATATGCTAAAAATCATAAATTATTCACTAATATAAAAAATTATAAGATAATTAAAATTTTAATTTTTTTTTCAAATTCAAATTCATTTCACAATAGATTTTACAACTTTCGATACATTATTTAATTTGTTGAGAGATCAGTATTTATTATTTACTTAACAACTCCTTATTTATGTATATTTAATTATAATATGTAAGATTTAAATAAGTAAGAAATTGAAGATAAAAATAAAAAAAAAACCTCTTTGAAGTTACTAAATAAAATACAAAAACTAAAGTTTTATAATTCCAAGTTACTTAATTTTATTAATGTAATTGTTTTACAATTGAATGTTCGTAGTAGAAACAATTTCCTATAAAATGAACTTAAAAGTTTTTCGCAATAAATAAAATATATGAATAATTTTGATTCTACAATTGTTTTTACAAAGTTTCTCCCATATAATATATAATTATATTTAAATTAATTTGTAATTTAAGGTATTTTAAATCGTACGCAAATCCTGTAATAATACTCTCTTTTGACTTAAACTTAAAAAATTATAAAAACATAATTATCTTCAAAATTAATCCTTATTATTTATTTTTACCTTTTTTTTTCATTTTCTTTTTTTTTTCGCAATAAAAAGGAATTAAAATCACCCTTCAGTGTTTTTTATTATATTAACTTATATAATAATAAAAACACATTTAAAAGGAAGAAAGAATTTTTTTTTATTATGTTTTTTGAGAAATTTTTGTGTATTACACTACATAAATATTGTAATACATAATTTTTTTTTTATTATAACGTACATAAACATTGAATCTTTTGTGTACAGAAAATTAATTTAATATTTTATGGAATTAAATAAAATCGATATAAAATATAATTGTGGCATTAAATGGATGGACACACTCTTTAATCACATCAAAATTATTCAAAGAAAATGTATATACTTTTTACAAAATGTAAAACAAAATAATTGAATTATTTTTCTATGTTTTTTCAAACCAAAATGGATTAAAAGGATAAAAAAAAAATATTGTTTTTCTCTAAAATCAATATTATTTTTTATATCCTTATTAAAATCAAAAATCCTTTACTAACTTTCAAAAAGATTTAATGCTAAAAAACAGGATTAATATTTTACTATGGAGAAAAAGAGTTTCCTTTTTTTTTTTTTTTAAATTTGTTATATTTTCTATGTCATTAATGTAAATGAACCAAAAAAAAAAAATCAAAATATCAAAAGAATATACACAGAGATAATAAACCATGTTTTTCGTCCTAGAGACCGAAAAAACCACAAAAAAGTAACAATGTTTTTTGTTTTGTTTTTTTGCGAAACATTCGCGTAAATCAAAAATCATTGTAAAAAAAAAATTCTTTTAATTAAAAAAAAAAAAAAGTTCGAATGAAAATGTGAACGGATGAGATGAAAGATAATGAAAAAAAAAATGTATATTTTTTTTATGGTAGTCCAAGAGGAAATTAATTTACCTAAAAAAGGAGTTTAAAAAAAAAATCGGTAAACATTTTTCCTGGTATATAATATACACTTTATTGAGTAAATATGGGAAAAATATGAAAAGTACAAAATAAAAACTGTATTTCCTTCAAAAAAAAAAAAAAATTATTTTACACCTGGTGTGATAGTGAAATAAAATTTGACGAGAAAACGTGAATTGAATATCCGATTATCTTATTAATAATTTCAACAAATTTTCGATGATAAATTTTGTATGATTTGTTGTTATTGTTCGAAATTTAACTTTATAAAATCTCTTATATTATTATTTGACACTAAAAATAAGTGAATATATATTTTTTGATGAATTTTCTATGCCAGTTTTAAGTAGCTATAATAAAGGATTTATAAATGAAAGTATGTGATATCGGAAAATGCGTAATTCTTGAGAAAATATTCATACTATATTGACAGAAAAGGTGTTCGGTGAGATTTTCTAGAAACGAAAATTTTCACTGTTTTAAATGTCCGAAATATTAGAAAATAATTTTTATGAAATTGTTTTATTAAAATTTAACAAATCTATGTTCAATTTTTCTATAGTCTGCTTGAAGTTTGCATAAGCTATTTTGATATCTATTTAAATAAATTCTATCTGGTTTTCTTCTAAACGAAGAAATATTTAAATATTCTGTTAGAAAAAAGAAAAAAAAAAAATTCAAACACATTATAAAAATATTTTATAATATTGTAGACATTATAAAATTTCAAGAAATATTAAATATAAGAGATGTGTTAAACATTGGAATTTATTTATTTATATACAAGTTTTTATTTTTATTTTTTATAAAATAAATAAAAAAGACAACAAACGACGCCATCATTCTTCATATAAATTTTAATGATGGGTAAAAGAAAATTCTTCAATTTTTTGAAAGGGGAAAAAAAATAAATAGAGTGTAAATTTGAAAATAAAGAAAATTCATATACAAAATATAATTTTTTTATTGAAGCAAAAAAATAAAATAAATATTTTCACATATTATCTTTTCCTTTCGTATAATCCTTTTTTTCTGTTATGCAAAAAAAAAAAAGGAAAATTTATAAATAAAAAAATATTTTACCACACAATAGAAAAATATTTCAAAAATAAATTCAATGTAAAAGAAAACCAAAAAATTTGAATTTTTTAAATATTAAAATATTTTTTATTTAAACCACCCCATGCACTCCCGGCTCATAGCAAACGAAAAATTATTCAAATTCAAATGTTCAATGTAATTTTGTGTATACAATTAACAAAAATAACTTTACTTTTTATAAATTAAAATCATTGAGCATCAATTTAATGATAAATTTAAATTTAATTATAAATTTATGAAGCATCAGTAAATTTAATTGATTATTTTTATATATACTTACACTCATATCACATACAACATCAAAAATTCAAAAATAATGTGCAAATTTTCATAAAAATATAAATTAATTTTCAGCAGGACATTATTTTTCAATTATATATTTACTAAAAGACAAAAAAAAAACATAAAAATTTATAAATCATTTTAATTCCATGAAAATATTAATTATGTTTATTTTATATTATTTATTTATTATTTAAATTCGTAAAAAAGTTAATATGGAAATTATTAAATTTACATGATTTTATATGGACTCCAAAAGTTATGCAATAATTTTTTGTTTTTATACCATTATAAATTTTGTATTGTTCATTAATTAATATTCGATTATTGGAATTATTCTTGGGCAATGTGACCAATGAGATAAATAAATTTAAATTAATACTTAATAATAAAGTTAATTTTTTTTTAATGTAAAATGGTTTTTATTTTTCTATTGATTTAAATTAAATTTTTCAAATATATGTACATATTTATCGGGCAGGTAATAAAATAATCTAATTTTTTTACATAATTATTCAATGGATGGCACAGAGCTGAACCGAACCAAGTCAGAAAAATATTAAGGCATTAAGTATATCAAATCTAATTAATTCCTCGAATGTTTTTGTTCTTATTTCTACAATAACTGCATTAATTATTAATAGAAAAATACTACATTTCTATGAATGTTGTGGCTAGATGCCAACTGGGTATGGACTACGAGTGTCGCATACTGTCTTGAATTAAAGGTAATTAAAATACCTCCATTTTTAAGTAATATACGTATAGATGGTAATGAGTATAGCCATACTCAACTCATACTTACTTTTATCATTAATAGAAAAATACTATATTTATATTAATGTTGTGTTGGGTATGGACTATGAGTGTCGTATAGCCACGTATACTCTCTTGAATTAAAGTTAATTAAAATACCTACATTTTGAAGTAGTATACGTATAGATGGTAATGATGATATACTTAATGCCTTAATATTTTTCTGAGTTGGTTCGGTTCAGCTCTGAGCCATCCAAATGTTATATATAGCAATTATCTGATTTTTAGATCGCCACAATTATTGAAATTGATTGTAGGAAAACAATTTTTTTAATGTTAATAAGTAGCCCAGAATTAATTTCAAGTTTTGTGTTATATAATATTTTTTTAAATAAATATGTAACAATGTCATAATGAAAACAATATCTTCAAATAAAATATTTATGTATACGAGTATATATTCAACTAAAATATTCATTTCATCAAATTGTTTGTGAAATGAAAAATTATTATGGAGATCCTTTTAATACCTAAAACGAAAAAGGTCAATATACAACTTTTTCACGGTAGTAATTTCTATATAAAACACCATTTTATATATTTTTATATTCCGTGTAAGTAAAAAGAATAGGAAAGAAATAAAACATTTTCAATGAAAATAAATTTTTCTATGTTGGCAAATTATTTAAACAAAAAAAAAAACAATCCAAATATGTTTATGCATAATTATGCAAATTTAAGGTTTTATAATAGACCTAATATTACCATTTACATCATAAGCAAAAATAAATAAACATATAGAAATGAGTTGAAGAAAATTTTAATTTACTTGTTTTTCCGCATAAATAAAAATAAAGACATTTTTCGAAATAAGGATTAGATTTTCAAAAAAAAAAAAAAATCCATTTAAAACATAAGAAAGTTTCGTCGTCAGCATAGTTAAAATATTTATTTTTTTGTGATGGGTGTTACACTATGGTAAATTTTTTAAATTTTAAATTTATTACAATTATTGTACACAAATGAACAACCATCAAAATATTGTTTTGTTAGAATTTAGAATACAATATTAAATATTTAGAATGGAAAGTTTGAGTGGTCATAGAACTATGAAAATTTAATTATTTTACATTATACGACTATAAATGGAATTGTTTAACACATTCAATTATATAACGATTAATACATTTTGTTGATGATATGCTTTCCAATTAAAATAGAAATTTTAAAATTGAACAACAACGACTGCAATTTGTTACTATAATCGAATTATAATTGATTTTTATTGTATCTAAATAAGAATTTATCGCTTATACAAAATATTCAATTTTTCATTGATAATTTTCTATTAAAAATATAGATTAAAATATTAAGTCAACACATTTATTATTTTGTTCTGAAACAAATATTTCTAACAATTAAAAAATTTGTTGAAATTATAAATTTATTATTTATGATATTCTTTGTTGGATGATGTTAAGATCTTACATGAAAAATACTTAAACAAATTATTGGTCTAAACTCAAAACCATTAATATGGAAGTTAATTCACTAATTAGTTCTGAAAATTTAATTCTGGGACAAATAGGAAATCTTATAATAACCTCCGCCAACCAGATGTCACAAAATGTTCACAATAATGTCACAACAAAATTTGGATTGAATTTGTCATAAAAATGTGGAAAAATAGAGTGAGTCTACTAGTTGACTCCTATTGTCACATTAATATGACATTTTTATGTGATAATTTGTAACATTTTTGTGGTCGAATTTCGTACATTTTGTTTGACAATTTTGTGACATTTTTTTGTGACAAAAAGATTGACAGAAATTGTAATAATTTGGTTATTTTTTGTCACGCTTTATTGTGACAAAAAATGATCTACAAAATATTTTTTTTTTTTTATTTTTTGTTACATCCACAAAAATGTGATCATAAATTCTGGCTACTGGGGAAGAAAAATCTTTAGAATTTACTATTTTACTAGTCCTCTGAACGAAACTTTTCCTAATTTTTTCGTGATTGAACAAAGCTATCTATAATGTATAAAAAGTCACTATTTGAAATTAATTAATATATATTTTTTAATTAATTTTTATTTGTTTTTATTTTGTATATTAAATATATTTCCTTTTTTTCAGTTAATTTGTCTAATTTTTGTTAAAATTTGTTTTTTTAATTTTTATTTTATTTTATTTTTTTTCGACAAAAAACTTAAAAATTATGTTTTCGAAATGTTCAATTAATAAAGTTCAATTTGATGAATATGTATTAGAAGATGCGGCTTTAAGTTATTTCTCATGCTTATGTGAGGATGAAATATTTAATATTGTAAAAGAAGAACAAGAAAAATTACTTGTAAACCATAATTTTTCAATCTTACAATTATGCAATCCTTTTAGGATTCTGAGTAATATATTTTCATTTTTTCGTAGTAATCATCTGAATTCAGTATATATATATTATATAAAAATATTTTTCGTTAATTTTGATCTTAATTTATTTTCTCTTTTTCTAATTTAATTTTATTTAAACAAAAATTTACAAATAGGATAATAAAACTTTTAATAATTCTATTAAAAATAATAAACCACGAAAGAAGATTAGTGATATTGTATTAAATTATACACATTCAAATTTTATATCAGCACTTGATGATGATAACGATGATAGTTATGAATGTGATTCAAATAATCCATCAAGAACATTTAGTTCAAATTTTTCAATACCACCAAGAAAATCACTACCGCCATTAATGTTATCATGCCAAACACAAACAGATAATTGCAAAATATTATTTGGACGAATTAATTCAAAACTTGAAAGTTTAGTTAAAAAAAATAATTCGAAAAAGAAAATTTCTCCACAAAAACTAATGAAACAGCAGAAAAATTTAAAAAGATTGAATTCAAGACGAAGTTCTAATCGTAGTTATCGTAGCATTGAATCAAATGTAATGATAAAAAACTTAAAATATAAGAAATCAGATAAATTATTAAATTTAAATTATAAAAAATCTAATAAATTAATTAAATCTTAAAATAAATAAATCAGTAGAATTATTATAAAATGTAGAAATGGTATTTAAATGGTATTTTATTGTATTAATCAATATTGTTAGGTTTATTATCAAAATGTGTGATAAATATACTTCACTAAATCTCTGATGATTACTAGAGATTCTACACTAATAAAAATTATTAGTAAGTAGATAATATGAAGTTATGAACATGAAGACTTTAGTCATTAAATTTTTCTTTATCCATTTTTTTTTTCAAATTAATGGTTATTGCCCAAATCTATACGTTTCAAATAAAATGTTAATTTACTTTTCAGAAAACTTTAAAGGAAAATATACTTTATCTAAATTGTACCTTAATAAAATTTACATAGAAACCCAACATTATTTATGTATAGAGAAAATTTTAATAGAAAAAGTGTATTAAATTTAGGTGTTTATATTTTTTTGTTATATTCGATATCCCACACGTGTGGTTCACCTTATACCATAGTTTTTTTTTATTGTATTTGCACCTTTTGCTGACATACCAATAAAACTTTTGGCAAAATTGAAATAATAAATTATTAAATATCATCACATAAAACCCTCTTAGCATTGAAAAATCAATTTTAAATTTTTATTCATTGATAGTTTTGGAATTGTAAATTGAGTTTTATGGTTTCTCGTTTTTGGCTACCCAAAGGAGGAGGATTAAATATCAGCTAACAAAAGATATTGAACAGTCGAATTGTAAACATTTTCGTTATTTTCTATTTCCTTTGAGAAGTAATCTTTCGTAATGTAAAAAAACAATTTTGTAATATTAAGTAAGAATTTTAATGTTTAAAGAACAACATTAAAAATACCAAATTTCATATACACATTTTTAATTATTTTAATTATCTTCAATTAAATTTTCAAATAATATTTAAGTTATATTTTAATTTCAGATTTTTTCGCCATCCCAACAGAAGATCCGAATTTCAATCACATTAATTACAATAATAATAATAATAATAACTATAATAGTATTTTAGATGAACCCGAAGAATTTTATTAAATTTAAATAAAATTGAAAACTAAAAAAACTAAAATTAACTCAACAAAATAAAATAGTAACATAAATGTAAAAAAAAAACATTAATTAGTTCATTTGTTCATTGCAAAATATTTAAGGCGAAAAATGTTGGTTCGAAAAACTATATAAATATTTATTAAAACAAAAAGCTCAACATATTTTGGGCAAAATTTAATTATTTATTAAATTTAAAGTTTACGTAAAATTATAAAACAAAAAATATATTTATAATTAATTATTCATTGCCTTGTTATATTTATAAAAAAAAATATATTAATTTTTTAAAAATTAAAATGTTATAAAATTAAATAATTATATATCTTTAATTATAAACTTGCGAGAAAATCGACCAATTATTATGATTAGAAATAAAATGAATATAATATTGAACAAAATTTAAATAAAAGCTTATTAGTGATATTTAAATATTTAAAAGTATAATTATAAATAAATAAATAAATAGAAGATCGAAATTTAATGAAAAAACATCAAAAATTTATCTCAAACAAATATTCTACGGATGAAATCATTGCACATATATTTATAAAAAAAAAATAATACTCCTAATTTTTTAATTTTCTATTTTAAAATATTATTGAAAAAATATATAAATAAAAAATAATAATAATAAATAAAACTTAAATTGATATTAAATACCTAACAAAAAATGGGACTCAAATTTTTACCTGAATTTTATGTTAATTAAAATTTAATTATTATATTTAATATTTAATATTATTAATTTTATTAAATTGTTTCTCATATTTTATTTATTCGCATATTTTATTTTAAAAAAAAATTAAGTTAATTGTATTATTTTTTATGAATATATAACAAAATTTGTATTTATGGTCTTAATTTATGAAATGACACTTATTTAAATTCACACTATAAAAATGTTTTAAAAAAAACTTTTACCCACATAATTTTAATCATTTCAAATTAATTTAATTTATTTCATTTTTAATCAAATTACTTTTAAGATTGACAATATTTCCGAATTTAACCAATCAAAAAAATAATTTTGAAATATGTTAGATTTTTATTCTTAAATTAATTTTTTAATTTTGTAGTTTTTTTTTATTATTTAAAAGAAGTATTGCTATCGAAAGATCTATTAATCTACATCTACATACTATACCAAATTCATTGTCAACCCTTACTCAAATATATTATACCCTGCGGTTATGAAACATATTCAGAGCAGCTTTCGTGAACATCAAAATAAAGTTTTTTAAACATCATATAAATAGTGTGAATACCACATAAATTTAAATAATATAATTTTGGTATATTTCCTGATTTAGTTATAACAATATCAATTAAATCAGCTGAACTATATGGCATTCGACTTGTTTCTAATTAAATTATGTTCCATATTTACCTTTAAAGTGTTCAAAACAATATATATACATATTTGAAAAACTGGTACATATAAATAATTAACTAATTCAGAATTAGTGTAAATTATGAAAATTATTTTTACTTTTATCAAATAAAGTTTAATTTTTAACTTATACTATTATAAAAATCACAACAAACATTTTTCTTTAAATTTCATAATTTATAAATTTTTAAAATTCATATTGAAATATTTTAACGCAAATAAATTAAATAAAAATAATTTTAATTTATTAATTTAATATTTTATTTAAATAATTTTTAGTAAACAAAAATTTAAATTTTCATTATTTTAATGAAGTTAAATATTTACAAAAAAAAAAACAAAATAACTAATATTTATGTAAATATATGAAAATATATATTGTTGCTAAATAATTATTACACAAAATTAATATAAAAAGTAGTTAAATTGATATACCTAAACATATTATAGAAAATAAATGAAAAATATCATATTGCATCACAATTTTCTCTTTTTAGTATTTTTAGAATATCGATAAACATAATTCAAATAAAACATTTTTTTATTATTATTATTTTAACTTTAAAACAGTAAACTAAATAATTAATAATTAAGTAAAACTAATCTGAATTGATTTTAATCTTTTTCTAGTAATTTTTACAATAACAATATTATATATAAACTATAAATTCGGACCTTTACCAATTTTTTTTAAAAACAAAAATAATATAGAATGTAGAACTGATTGAAAATGTTTATACATTGAGTATGGTTACTATAAATTATTATAAAATTTGATTTATTTTTCGACTTTATGATATGAATTTAATTTTTCCACAAAATTTCCGACATTTTGGAATCATAAAGATAGTTTTTGGATGAATTTTTTATTTAGTTTAAAATAATTTTTGTACAAAATTTTGTGTTTATAAAATAATATTGTATTATATTATCAAATAAATAAATAAATTTGAATATATATAAAATAGTCGGAAAGTATTATAAATAATTTCTAATTAAATTCTCTTATAATTATAAATAATAAAAGAATCAAAATTTTAAATAAATTATTAATATTATTATTTAAACAAATAGATTAATTTATTAATTAATTTTTAATTAAAATTCATTTAAGAATTATAGTTTTTATTTAAACTAAAATAAAATTATTTTAGGTTAATTTTTTAAATAGTTCCAAATAACAAAACTGATAAAATAATAAATTTTATATTATGTATGTATGTATGTACTTATAAATAACAAATCACAAAACATAAAAATTATAATAACAATATAAATTTTTTTAAAATTCATTATCACAAAATCAGCATTAAAAATTGTATCACAAAAAAATCTAGTCAAACAAATTAAATATAATGAAATTTAAAAATACAATAAAATTCTTTCATTTTCTCTCATTTTCCTCAAATAAGTATAATATAAAATTTAATTAAATTAAATTATATTTTAATTTTATGGAAAATTTATATTGAAAAAGATTTTATTTTAAATAAACAAATTTATTATTTTGTCCTGAAACCATTAATATTTTAATTTTTAACCTATAAAATAAGGACCAAAAAAATATTTATAAATTATTAATAATTATATTTGATGGATCCTCTATGAACTTTTAAAAAATAATTTAATACAAGTTAAAGTTTCTTGAATTTTTTTTTTAAAGTTGTATATCCTCTTTTAAATAAAGTTTTCAAATTAATTTTTGATATTAAATTTTGATCTTGACAATTTATATTATTTTCGAAAAATTCTGGGGTAAGTAAAGTGAAATTCAATTAACATGAAGGACCATTTTAATATTTTCAAGTTTTCTAAAAAAAAATATTCCACCTATACTAATATTTTTCCATGTCAAATAAGTAAATTAAATATTCCCCAACAAATTTATCTAAAAAAAATATATATCCAATTTCATTTGTTAAAAAAATCAATAAAATTGAAATTGGTTTTATAAATCATATAATAGATTCTGTAATTATTTGAAACTGTCTTTAGGCATTGAACAAAGCTATCTACTTATTATTTATAATAAAATGTCAATATTTCAAATTAATTGAATGAAAAATAATTTTTTTTTTATATTAACTCCATTTTCAAATTTCTTGTATTTTAATTTAATTTTTATTTAAAAAAACATTTTTTATCGTGTATTTTTTTCTAGCTAATAGAAAAATTAATAATTATGTTTTGTAAATGTTCAATTAATAAAGTTAAATTTGATGATTATGATTTAGAAGAAGCAGCATTAAGTTATTATTCATGTTTAATGGAGGATGAAGTATTTAATATTGTAAAAGATGAACAAGAAAAATTACTTGAAACAAATCATAATTTTCAAGAATTATCAATTTTACAATTATGCAATCCTTTAAGGTTATTGAATAAAATCCTTTCATTCTTTCGTCCAACCAGTAACCATCTAATTACAGTAATATTTTATTTTAAATTTTGATCTACAAAAAAAAATTTTTTTGTTAATTTTATATTTTTAAATACACAAATTTTAGGAACAGCCGGAAAGAAATTATACAAAAAATAAACCAGTAAATAGTAATATTTTATTAAATTATACTAATTCTAATATATCAGCAGTTGATGATGTAATTGATGATATTTATGATATTGAATCAAATAATACATCAAGAACATTTAGTTCAAATTTTTCATTACCACAAAGAAAACCATTAATGTTATCGCGACAAATACAAACCGATAACTGCAAATTTATATATGGACGAATTAATGCGAAACTTGAAAGTTTAGTTAAAAAAAAGAAAATTGTTCCAAAAAAAACAAAGAAACAGCAGAAAAATTTAAAAAGATTGAATTCAAGAACAAGACGGAGTTATAATCGTAGTTCTCGTAGCATTAAAGCAAATGTAAGGAATAGAATTCGAAATTATGAAAAATTAAAAACTAATAACAAAAAATCAATAAAACATTCTACAAGTAGAGTAAGTAGAGTAAGTAGAGCAAATTAAATAGTGGCCTAACATATGCTTCCAGTATTGTTATCATATTGTTATTATTATGTAATATTATAAATATTTTATTATTAAAAAAACTTTAAAAGTAAAAATAATTAATTTCATTACAATGATAAATTAAAAACAGTTTCCATATTTTTAATTTTTCTAAGCCTAAAAGTAAATAATTTTCATTATAATCCATATTTACAAATAATAAGAATTTTCAATCATTTTCAAAAATTAGCTATAATATGTATAAAGTATGTATAGTAAAATGTTAGCTACAGAAAAGAACATAAAAAATAAAATTTTCATTTACTTACTTTTGAGAAAACTTTAAAGGAAAATTTACTTTATCTAAATTGTACCTTAATAAAATTTACATAGAAACCCAACATTATTTATGTATAGAGAAAATTTTAATAGAAAAAGTGTATTAAATTTAGGTGTTTATATTTTTTTGTTATATTCGATATCCCACACGTGTGGTTCACCTTATACCATAGTTTTTGTTTTTGTTGTATTTACACCTTTTGCTGACATACCAATAGAACTTTTGGCAAAATTGAAATAATAAATTATTAAATATCATCACATAAAACCCTCTTAGCATTGAAAAATCAATTTTAAATTTTTATTCATTGATAGTTTTGGAATTGTAAATTGAGTTTTATGGTTTCTCGTTTTTGGCTACCCAAAGGAGGAGGATTAAATGTCAGCTAACAAAAGATATTGAACAGTCGAATTGTAATCATTTTCGTTATTTTCTATTTCCTTTGAGAAGTAATCTTTCGTAATGTATAAATTATTTTGAAATATTAAGAATGACCTTTAATGTTCAAGGAACAACATTATTTATATAATTTTTAATAAATAAATTAATTTTGATGTATGCGTTGGTTTTGTAACAATATATCACGAAAAAATGTCCTTTGAGAAACAAAATTAAATCAATTTTTTTTTTTAAATTCTGGAATACCTCCAGAGACACAAACAATTTAGCACAAAAGGTGAAAGATATTATTTTTAATTCTTAATTAATTAATTTTATTAATAATGTCCAAGGAAATATACCATTTTCCTTATTGTAAAAATAATTCATCTTAGTAGAAAAATTGAGTGTCAACCTTTGTATATAGAAATATATAGTATGTATATACTATCACTTCTTATACTATCAAATCGTCATCATCCCTAAAGAGCAATTTAACAAAAAATTCTTTTCATTATTCAATTTTGTTTGGATAGTTTTCTTATAATTAAAATTTTGCGTTGATAAATTAATTTTATTTTGCATTTTTCCCATGGCCATTTAACAAAAAAATCGAATCAAGTGATAGTACTGCATATTTCTATATATGTACAAAGGTTCAACATAAAAAATGTATCAAAAAAATGTTTGAAACAGAAAAATATTCGATTATTTTCCACAGATAGTTTTCCCCCAAGTAAATAGACTACATTCATAATAAGTAGTTTATTTAATTATTATACAATATACTATTCACAATAGTACCTAACATATTTATAATTTAAAAAGAAATAATAATCTACTCTACGACTACGATGATTTTTGTATTATGCAAAAAATGAAAATGGAAAAACTTTTTTATGATTTCAGTACAACTGCATATACATAAGTATATATGTATTATGTAAAAGTTTTTAAAAGTTGAAGATTTCATTTCCTCGTGTAGAACATATAATAATCTTAAGTACTGAAAAGAAGAAGAGGAAAAAAACTTAAATAATAAATATGGAAATAATGTTTCATTAATATCATAAAAACATTTTATAAAAAATATATATATAGTAGTTGTACATCCAAATTTAAGATATTCATATTTTCTAGTATCTCTAGTCACATATATTGTGTAAACACTCTTAGATAATTGTATGACGTTTACATATTCTATATTGTAGTATCAACATAAAAAAAAATTAAATTTTTTAACACAATATCAAAATTACCGATTATATATTTATGGATGTTAATAATAATAATACTGAAAATTTCTTATTAAAATGCTTTTAAATTCTATACAAAATATTTTTCAGTAATGTTTTAAAATTATTGCTAACATAGTAAATCGCCCCTTTTGGAATTTATATTATATATTTTTTTGACATTTTTTTATGATACATAATGTGATAAATGCTATTGTAATAATTTAATAAAAATCAGTTTTAACCATTAAAACATAAACTACAGAAAATTATTATAGATTCTATATTTTACATAAAACCACTTGTCTCCCATTATAAATAATTTTAAATTAAACTTCCGGAACAGAAAGTACATATCATATATAAAATCAACAATGTGTTTTTTTTACCATTAGTTATGAGGTCATAAACTCATCCCCCGTTTTATCAGTGATTTATAAAATGATAAATTTTTATTTAAAAAAATAAATAAACTCTACTAAACTAGTAATCAAATTAGTGTTTAAGAGTAAAGTTGTCTGTTTAGTTGCATGTATGTATTATATTAAAAAATTATGGATAAATTACAATCATTAATTGAAGAAGCTGATCCATTTAGTACATGGTGGCCAATTATAATTGCAATTCTAGTTGGAATATCAATGACAATTAGGTAATAAAACAATTTTTTTTTTTACTTTATACTTTATAATTTAATGCAAATAATAATATTTCCGTATTAGAACAATAATGGGTGGACAAAGATGTCCAAGTACACATTTAATTGATAATCAAATTGTTATTGTAACTGGTGGTAATAGTGGTATTGGTTATGAAATATGTAAAGAATTATCATTACGTTCAGCACATATAATAATGGCATGCAAGGATATAACTAAAGCAAATGATAAATTAAATATATTAAAACGTGAATTAAGTATTAAAAAAAATCCAAATAAAGATATTCAAATTAAAATAAAATATTTAGATTTACGATCATTTGATAGTGTTCGACAATTTGTTAAAGAAATATATGAAGAATATGAACGTATTGATATATTAATAAATAATGCTGGAATAATATTTAATCAAATTGAAAAAACAATTGATAATAATGAAATCCATTTACAAGTTAATTATTTATCACAATTTTTATTATCATATTTATTAATATCACATTTAAAAAAATCAGAAAATGGTCGTATTATAAATGTATCAGCACATGCCCATATAGCAGGTAAAATGATTATTGATGATCCATTAAATATTGGTACATGGTCTGTAAATTGTCATCAGCGTGATGCTTTTTCACATTCAAAATTAGCTATAATATTAGGTAATAAAATGTTAGCTAAAGAATTGAATGGTATGTATTATTTATTAGATTTTTTTTTTTTTTTGCTATCATTTTAATTATGAATTTTACATGTTTCCTTTCAAGGATTCTCTATTTTTCTTCTTAATATATATTAAATCAATTTTTCTCGTTTTATTACATTTTAAACACTCCAGGTACTAATGTTACTGTTAATGTTTGTACACCAGGACTTGTGCGTGGAACCAATCATTTAAGAAGGTAATTTTTGTAAAATAAAAAGAAAATTCATGTTTTTTTTAAAAAAAAATTCCCAGAAAATAAAAGCCCGTCTTTTATTTATATACTCTTTATTTCCTTTTATCTTTTTTGGGTTGTTACTTATAATATCGAAAAAGTAGACCGAAAATTATGGTATATATGTTACTTTCTTGTACTATAATAATACATGTAACACAATCTACAGAAAAGTTGTGTTAAATTGAAATTGATTTGTGTTATAAAATAAAAGTTCACCTGATGTGGTGTTTTTTTGTTCTACTACATAAATATATTTTGTACAACATTTTTATTGTCACAAAGAAAAATTTGATTTTAAGTACCTGATAAAACTTGCATAACTTTTTGCAACCTGGGGGCATTGAAATAAAAAATTTTCCCATTTTTTTTTTTTTTGAAAAATAAAATTTAATATAAACTTTTTTTTTTGTATATATATGAACAAAAAAAATGTTATATATGTATTTTAACATTTATGTATTAATTTTCTTTTTTTGGACAAATTTTTTTTGTTAGATTTATTGTTTTGTTTTGCAAGTGTTTTATTTAAAACAAAATTGGTATAAATAATATTAAACTTTTCAAAAAAAAAAAAAATATTGTTTGTTGATGACATTTTTATTAGTGAGGTGAAATTTAGCATAACATTTTTTTTTTTTTTTTCATTGAATGAAATATGCCATTTATAATTTTAAAAAAAATATTCATATTTTTTTTTTTTTGCTTGATTTTAGTATTTGCAATTTCGTACAGAGAAATGACAGAATAGAATTTTGTATAGCATGGAAATTTATCATATCAAATTATTGATAAATATTTTCGTAAAAAAAGATTCTTTAAAGTCCGTAGGGCAACTATACAAATCATTTTGTAATAATTTAATTAGATGATTTGTGAAGAAATATCAAATTTCCAATAATTGGATATTTCTTCATGAATCATCTAATTATATGAAAAATCATTATATAGGTAGTACTATGTAGTACACATAATAATTTTTAATGACCATAAACTTATATTTTTATAATTTTAATTAAAATCTACATAAATTTTAGAAAATACTATATTTTCCATTGAAATTTTTACAATACTGTTTATAGATCACCAATAATGTCAGCTTTATGTGTTAAATTAATGACATTTCCATGGATGTGGCTATTTATGAAAACACCATTTGAAGGTGCTCAAACAGCTATATATTTAGCAACAGAAAGGAAATTGAAATTTGTAACTGGCGAATATTTTAAGTAATTATAAATTATAATTATATTTATTAATTATTATATATTTAATTTGACATTACATTGAATAGTGATTGTGAAATAGCGACACCATCAGAATTAGCTATGGATGAAAAACTTGCAGAGAATTTATATAAAGAAACTAAGAAAATTTTAAAATTGTAATTAATTTAAATACAATTAATTATATTAATATAATTAATAAATATATAAATAATAATGCAAATATGTATATTGTGTTTTTAAAGTAAAGTTTTTTTTGGAAATGATTTGATTTTAAATTGTCTTAGCTAAAAGCTTTTTAATATTTAATTTTAGAAACTTTTGTAAAAATGTAAAAGTTCTTTTAGACTTTTTCTGTTAAGTTTAGAAATGAGTAAAATTTGTCATTAGAAAAAAAGTTTTATTTTCGAAAATCACAATATTTTTAATAAGTAATATTTTATTAAGGTGGATAATATTATAGTATACGAATTTTTGTTAATTTAATTCTAAATTAAACGCAATTGAGTAATAAGATAAACTGATCTAAATTATCGAAAAAACATAATGAAAATTTCTAAAGTATAAAGTCATCTAAAAAATTTCAAAAAAAAATTATACCAGTGATTGAATAAGATATTTTTAATGCCCACACCTTGATTTAACTGATTAGTTTCATTGGCGATATTGATCTGCGCTAAATTTAGATTAACAATATGTCTAATATTTGGTTTAATATTTTCGATATTACTTCATCTAGATAGAATTTTACAAATTTTATAATAATTATAACAACCGAAAAATATTAAACAATGTTATGAAAATTAAAAGGACAATAATTGGTAACTAAACATAAACTTTTCAATATTTATTTAACTCTCCTGAAAGTATAAAAGTATTTTCAGAAAGTATAAAAAAGATATTTAATATACAAATACATTAAAATGATTTTCCATAGAGAAATCCGCTCAGGAGGAGCATAAATATACATAATTTTTCTTTTTATGTTTTAATGTTTTGTATTAAATTGTTCTTTTTTTTTAAGTAAGTATTTTGTGTTGTTTAATCTATTCTCTCTACCGGTTTTCATTATATTCCATATACATGTGACCATTCCACGCAAACTCTGCAAAAGGCAGACAAGGTCAATGTATTCGTGTTAAAAAAGCACATCATAAGATTTTTTTTATTTTTTTTTTTGGTAAATGACATGGTAGGAAAAGTAGGTGGTGAAGAGGGGCAGTTGGTGCTTAATTAATATATTCAACCTTTATTTTTGTGGTTTTTTTACATTAATATTTTAACGAGTAAATATATATGAATGGTAACTATATACATATATTAGATAATTTGTATATAGAATGAAACGCACCTTTATTTCCTTGCTTTAAGCTCTTTATTTTTTGTATATTTATTATATTTGTAAAAGTATTTGTGTTAAATGTTAATAGTATACATCATATAACATATTTTTCATATAAATATTTTAAATTTTGTACCATTGAAAACATGTTTTTGAATATTATAAAGAAGTTGAAATAAGAATTTTATAATATGTATATATATATATACAAAAATATATATATAAATTTCACATCTATACAATGATAATTCAGCTTGGGGAAAACCCAATATATATAAGGTTTCATCTCTTACTCTATCGCCCCAACAAAAAAAAAAAATATCTCTCTCATAAAATGTTAATGTATATCTCTTAGGTCTTATACGTGGAATTCTATATTTTTTATATTACATACATACATACATATATATGTATGTAATATATTTTTAAGATAGATTTTCATAAATATAATGACACAAGAGTTAGTATAAATTTTATTTAAGCTAGTATATCGCAGTCAAAGTCACTCCGTGTGTGCTATTGCTCTGGCTGGTAGTATATAATTTATTTTGCCGCTCTGTTGAATTTTTTCTTATTTTTCTTTAAAATATATTTTTTTTTTTGGGTTTTTTTTTTTTTTTTTTGTAAATTATTTTTCCATAATTATTCGCGGCAGATTTATAATTATGACATTTTATCAAAAAATAACAAATCTAAATAATTATTTAATTATTTAAAAAACAAAAAAAAAAAAAACTAAAAATATGTAATAAAGTTTTCTTTAAAATTAAAATTCTTATGTGAAAATATGTGAAAAAAAATTGTTTATGAAACTCATTTTTTAAAAAAAAAAGTAACAAAAAAAAAATATCATTATGAAGATACAAAACTGGAAAAAAAAAATATATAATTTATATCTTTCAGTAGAAAATTAGTATAGTGAGATTTTTGATTGTATGTATTTTATATATATATATATGTATATGCACATAAGTATGTATATTATATAAAAAAAAAATAAAGAATTAGAAAAAAATCTAACAAATCATATAAAACTTTTCTCCCTCTACCACCCCAATTTTTTTATACTTTAAATACATTTTTAGTTTGTTTTTTTCCTGGTGTATTTGTTAAAATGAAATTAATTATTATTGTTACAAAATTTATGGTGTAAATTATTATAATAACAAAAAAAAAAAAAAACAAAAATTATTAAAAATAATAATATTAAATTTTCTCTTAGAATTATTAATTTTTTTTTTTATTTATTATTCGTGATGATTTTTAAAATTATTGAATATAAATTATTGAAATAAAAATAAAATAATGTGAAAATAAACAAATTAGAAAATTTTTTTACTGTGATTTAAATTCGTACAACACAAAAAAAAAAAAACGTTTTCAAACCAAAAAAAGTAGAAGAAGAAGAAGAAGAAGAATATTAAAAAAATATATTAAATTTTTATTTGTGTTCAGAAATGAAAGTTTTATACATTTAAAATAGGTGAACTTTTGGCTCATATACCTTTTAACTAAAAAAAATAATGAATAACAAGAATTCATACTAAACTAAATATTTGTCATCATTTTATGAAGACCATAGCATTAATTTTGGTTCATAAATATAGTTAAAGAGATAAGGCGAATTTTTATTTTTTTGTTTTTATTTGAGAGAGGACTGTGTGTTCTTCATAAACCAATTTGATCGCCACAGGTGGGTTATTCTAAATAATTATTTTAATTGAACATTTAAAAGAACACACATATTTTTCTTTGTTTGTTATAAGTTTGATAGATTTTTCATTAAAAATTAACATTAAAGAAAATTTACCTCTTATTCTACACATTAAGATAGTAACACAATAATAATTTGGTTTGTTAACAAAATTAATTTTATCATATTTGACCTATAAATATATATTTATTATATTTATTATATTTAATTTTTATAAATGATCACGTAATACATAAATATATAGATATAAACGATGATTGAAGAGTTTACAAAATAAAAAAACAAACTTTTATATAGTTTAATTAAAAAAGTAAATAATAATTAAAAAGAATTACATTATAATGGTATATAAAGATTACTACAATTACAACATTTTAAAAGTTAATTTTACTAATATTTATGTAAATTTATAAATTAAAATTACTTATTTTAACACGTTTATTTGCCATGTGATTAAAATTTCTTCAATTTTTTATTTATTTTATATTGAATATAATTTTCTTATAATATTTGTGAACATTTATAATATATAGATTCATTTTTAGTTTAACTAACAATTTTTCTTTACAATAAAATAAATCCCTTTGGCCATTAAAACAGCAAAAAAATAAATAAATTATATTTTCTGTTTGCGAATTTTACTCAAGAAATTGGACCATTTTTGGAATTATATACATAAAAAATATATAAATATTTTTTTGGCAAATTATATATTGAAAATTTGGGTCAATTTTTAAACATTTAAACATTTTTTTCTGTAACCATTTTATTATCCAATATCCAATGTGTGAGTTTTATAAGAAAAGAAAAAAAATGTTAAAATTGTAGGAGTATATTTTCATCACTAACTTTAATTTCCGGTTACCATTAAAGGTATACAATATTTTTCTTTTCAACTTATCCATTTACTAGATTGTTTCTTTGAGCTCTTGGGAAATTGTATACATAATTTTATATATAAAAAGAAATTCTGTAGAATATTTTATGAAATTATTTCAATATAAAATATACAAAATATGTATTTGTGATTATATTACAAGTAAATTCAATTAAGAGTAATTCATTTATTTTATAATTTTTATCACATTATTGTAAACAGATAACAACAGATTCATGTAAAAAAGTCTTTTAACTGCGATTTTAAATATTTTATCTTCAAATTAATATTAATAATCAATTATCATATGATCGCATGTACTAATAGAAATTTAACTCTTTGACATTAGTTTTTAATTTGCTGGTAATTAATTTTTCCAATTTAATTAAAAAAAATATTGATTTAAATTGTGTAATTAAATCCAAATACGAATTATATAATTTCAACTTAATAGTTATTTATTTTTGAAAATAATAAATTTTTAATCGAAATCATTTATAAATTTCATAAAATTAATTTTTTAATTAATTTTTTTTTATAGAATTTTCCAATTGAATTTTTTTTCATTTATTAATTCCTAGTAATTTTTTAAATATATATTTGACGAATTTTTATCCTTGTTTTTTGAGTGTGTTAATTCAATAGTTTTACGTAGAAATGAGAAATTATAAAATTTTCTAGAATTTTCAGTATATTTTCTTTTTTATTTTAATGTTTACTTAACTGCATTTCAAAGTTGATTTAATTCCAAGTAAATATACTTCTTATTTAATATTATATCCATCAATCATAATAAAAAACTACATTTTTATGTTTAAAATGTCGATAATAATAACGGTACCGGTCTATCTATCTATCTATCTATATAAAATATAATAAATAAATTATTGTAGAGGTGATTTTTAGTTCATTTTATTTGTAATATTATTATATTTATATACCATATATAGAAATCATAGCAACATTTAACGTTCAATCATTCTTATCCATTCGAATCATTTATCTATTTCATTCATACCACCAGCAGATTTATTTTTTTTACGAGTGAATTTCTTCAGCTCAACATTTCTTTTTTCCAATACACTTTAATGGTTGTTTTTTTTGTTAGTAGCTTACCGTTTTTGTGGTATTTTATATCTATACCAATTCGTTAATATCTTTTAGATATTTTGTTTTTTTTTTTACTTTGTTAATAACCTAATTTCTTTCTTTCTTTAATATGAATTTTGGTGTTTATTTGTGACAGAAGAAAAATATTTTAATGTTGGTGTCATATAAGTATAAAAATGTTGGAATTGTTAAAATTATGATTAAAATATATTTGAAAATATTTTTTTTTTGTGTAAAATTTGGTAATGTTTCTGAATCATAATTAACGTTTGAATGAATGGATTACTTATCTTATATATATTCTTACAATAATTATAATAGATTTACTTAAATGATAAATTAGTCAAATTTATTTACTATACTCTTAGTTAACATTTTATTATTTAAAATAATAGAGAAGATTTTTAATTAGTTACTCATTAATATTACTCAAAAGTTATCACAATATTTAGTATAAATTCTACTGAACGAAACTATTTTCAAAAATTTAATGAACAAAACTTTTTTTTTAGCTTTTTACATAAAGTTTTTAATTTTGTTGAATATTTATACCCATTCATTTTTTTTTTTGGTAGTTTAAAAACTAATTGGAAATTCCACAAAAATGATATAGTTTATATGAAAATATTTTGGGTTTTTTGTTTTTGGTTGCCTTGTTTAACAAAAACTAAAAATTTCTATGAACACATAACATTGGTATTTTAGTTTTTAATTAAAAAGGTATATAAACTTTTATGATAAAACTTTGATTACTTGTACTTCAACAAAATATGAAAATTTACATTAAAGTTTTTAACATTTTTCAAACAGGACTTATAACTTTGCGAAAAAAAAATTCTATCTATAAATAATAATGTAACTAATTAAATTTAGAGGTGAAAAAATCAAATAAATAGTTTATTGCACATAGTTTCACGTAATGTCATAAAATAATTAAATTTTAATAAATTTTAATATGTAAATATAATTATTAAATACACAGAATTTTGTTTAGTTTTGGAATAAAATGAATAAAAATGTTTTAACGTTATTGTATTTGTAAATGTATATAATGTATCATAATTTAAAATTTTAGAATAAGTAAAATTATGGTTTGCATTTGTAAATATTTACAATGAGGTTGAGGTACAATGAAATAATTTCCTTCTAATAAATAAAGGTTTTATTTATTAGAGGGAAATTGTAGCTATACAATTTCTCTCTATATTATAATTTAAAATTTTAGAATTGTATAGCTACAATTTCCCTCTAATAAATAAAACCTCATTGAAAATATTTACAAATGCAAATCATATTTTTACTAATTCTAAAATTTTAAATTATAATATAAGAAAATTACAATAATGTTAAAACATTTTTATTCATTTTATTCAAAAACTAAACAAAATTCTGTGTATTTAATAATTGTATTTATTAAAATTTATGAAAAGCAAATTATAAAATTACAAATCGTCCTAGATTCTATTTAAAATTATATTTTTGTTAAACAAAATATTATTTCATAAAAATGGTCATAACACATTTTAAACGTTTTTTAAACATTTTAATATGTGTAACATAATATTCGTGCAAATATCGTCATATTTCAAATCAAATTCGTCACATTTTTCTAATCAATTTTTCGGTAAGCGTTTATAGAACTATATTTATATTAACAACTATGACAAACTTGATTTAAAAAAAAAATTTCGCTTGAAAATAATTGATTTTTCTAAGAGTTAATTTTCAATGTTTTACCAATTTTTAATTTATTAAATTTCAAATAATAAAAATATAATATATATATTAAAAGTATATTTTTAAACATTTAACTATTATTAAAAGAAAACAAAAATATTTATTCTTCAATTATACAATTACAACGAAAACCCTTTTTTTTTTTAATCAAATTAAAGAGACCACTTTAATTTTATATATAAATTAAATATTTTGCTAAAAATAACATTTATAAATTTTCATCTTGTTTTTTATAATTAACTACTATACACAAGATATAGATACACATACATATACATACTTTAATTCATTTACCTTTTTTGTTAGCATAATTTAAATTGGGTAAGGCATTAAATGTTTTGCTTGCTGTTATTATCATGATTAAATTAATAATATTTTGTTTTTTTTTTAGAAAATTTTAATTAATTATTAAGTATATTTACCATATTTATTTTTATCGTCGCCTAAGTTATAATTTAAAACAGTTTTTTTTTTGTTTGTTTGTACATTTTATTATTTTTGACAATTTACTATTAATCAGATTTGTATTATTTACATTAATTTTAACATATACATATATATTTTTACCTGTAAATATTTATAAATTTTTGCATCCTACACAAGGACATTTTCTTTTTGACTAAAATTCAATTATTTAATAAAATAAAGTGTATAAAATCGTCTTTTAAAAGAAGAAAAAAAAATATACATATTTTCCAATAAATTTATTTTTTATTATATATATAATAAAATGAAGAACAATTACAAATAAAAGAAAATTTTATATATAAAATTTTATATACCAAGAAAAAAACCCACACAATAAATTACATTCAATTTAACTTTTGGTTGCACATAAAAAACGATAAAATATTTTTGCAATTTCTTCAAAAGTCAGTCGAATAAAATGGAAAGAATATAAATATATATTGTTTTTTTGTTATACTTTCAATGTACCATTAAATATAGCTTTTCTATAAATAAATATATAAAGATAAAGATATACATAAAATTGTATCTTTATATATATATATATATATATATATATGTATATTGACTATTAGTATTAATAATAGAAAGTGTCAAGTTCAATATACTCCAATTTATATTAAATAATTTTTTTATTCACATGAATTACTTTATAATTTATACAGAGTGTCCTCTTTAATAAGGACAAATTAAGGATTCTATGAGTATTTTAGTACTAAATTATATTGTACATAAATTTTATAAACAAATTATACAATTTATATATAAATTCGCACCCATTAATTATAATATTTTGATCATTAATTATAAAAATCTTTTCTGATAAAATTGACAACAAAAAAAATTAATTAAGTAGATTTTTGATTAATTAATATATATTTTTTTTTATTAAAAAGAAAAATTGGATCCTTAAATTATTAAAAGAAAATTATTTTACAAATTAATTTAATATACAAAAAAAATAAAACAATGCATGAAATTTATATTTTACAGAATCCTTCAAATTTAATTTTACATTTATTTTCTTCATCTCTATTATTGAATTACACAAACAAAAAAAGTACAAAGAAAAATTATATACTCTCTAATGACTACAAGGATTCTATTTATTATTGCAACATGTATTATATAAATTAAATTGGTATACATTAACTTTAATATATATACTTTTCAAAGACATATTCTCAATTTATGTTTTTTGAATAAAAATTACAATTTTAATGTGTATTAGTCAGACACCCCTTTAAGATTTTACATATATGTATAGATATGTATAAATTTGTATATGTATAAGTATTTACATAAGTATAATAGTTTCTAAACTGAAAAAAAAAAAATATTTTCTTTTTATAATATTTTCTTTTAACATTCAAAACTTTACAAAATTTCGTATTTTGGGCATGTTTGCAAGGATCAAAATAATATAAAATTATATTTATATATTATTTTTCACCAAAAATAGAAAATTTTGAATAAAAAAAAATAAATAAATTGGTATGGGTTTAATTTTGTACGTGCAATATAAATATTATAAAATAAAAAATTGTTCTTATATTTGTATGAAAAATTTTTGTTGATTATTATACAAATTACACAAAATACAATACAACATAGAGATACAAATTTTCATGAAATTGATGTTGCAAAAAAAAAGAAAAACTTCAACACAAAAATAATTTTATCATTTTATGTTGTTTTTGTGTTTCATTTGTATTGTGATCCTTTTATTTTATTATTGTTATTAAATTTTTCGGCAAAAATACTTAAATAAGATTATTTTTGGTTAATAGATTTAAAAAAAAAAATAATTCATGTTACAATTTTTGAATAAATATAAATTATTTTCTCTTTCTTATAAATATAATTTCAGTTACCAACAAAAAAAAAATTATTAATTGTGGATCATTTAAAAAGGAGAAGACAGAACATTAGTCTGTGGAAGTTTTCAACATAATTATTTATATATTTTATTTTATATTCTCTACTAATAATAAAATAATAAATCTAATTAATTTAAACTGGCGAAATATTTTAATAATTCAGTCCCAGTTATAATGGAGGGACCAGAAGTGACATTCCTATTTCAATTTGGTAATTTACGTGATGCTGTATCAGTACCAGCAACATCATTAAATTTAAAATCATTAAAGGATATGGCTTGTGATTTTATTAATTCAAAAGTAAGTAAAGACTTATATTTATTTATTTTTTTATCAAAATTAATTAATTAATTATTTTTTTAATGAAAAATAAATCAATTTATATTATAAACATATTTATATATATTATTATGTATATATACAAACTTTGGTGACATTATGATAAAATTTTCAATTACTAATACAATACACCATAATATTTCATAATAATATTTATTTCCCGGAAATTTTTAATTAGGTTAAAATCATTTAACTGATGCAACATATATATACAGAGTATATAAGATATTTATTCATTCATTAAATTAAATGTTACAGAAAACCACAGAGATAATACATATAATCCATTTAATAATGTATATAAATAATAATATAAAATTAAAAGATGAAAGCAGGCAGTATATAATAATTATATATATTTTCCGATAAATTTACCAATAAATTTATATAGTAAATTTTTTTTTTTTTTTTTGGAAAATTTCATGTTTAATTTAATTGGAATATTTGTGTTTGATTTGAAATTCAAATTAGTTTGATGAATTTACACTTTTCTAATTAAATTTAATTTAATATTTTTTGTTAAAATAAACAATATTATATACGATACGATACCTTTATATATTTGACATTTCTATAATTGTGTCAACAAATCAGTTTACATAATATTATTATACATCAGAATATTATACATAATATATGATTATATAAATATTTATTGATAATTTTAGAAATTTATCAATTCATTATAACCAAAAAAAAAAAAAGTTGGTTTTAGCTATATATGTACACACGTATACACACGTACGTTACTACGTATATTATATTTATTAATGTATAATTATGTCTTTTTCAATCTCAATTTATATAATTTATATATTATAAATATTATATCAAAAGTTTCAAGTTTCCTACTTAAATTTATGACAAAACAATGTTCAAAAGAAAACTTTTATTTTTATGCTTTATGGAAATATTTGTATGTACATATATATGAACAATGTAAATAAATTTTCTCTATTCATCGAAAAAAGAACAAAAAAAAAAAAAACAAAGTCTACAAATAAAAAAAAAACCCTTTTTATTTTTATTGGCAATTTTCCTTTTTTACGTCTTATAACATTTTATACAAGTATATGCCATTATCAGTTTTATATCAATATGAGGGGGTGTGTGTCTGTTTTTTTTTTGTTTTGTTTTGTTTAGCCTTGAAAAGATTGTAAACATAAAAAGACGTCAAACATAGAAACAGCTCTCAACTCAATGCTATTATAATTGATATTCGTTATTTTTTTTTTGTTGCATTTAAATGAATTTTCATCGTTTATTATAAATTAAATACTGTAAATAATAACCATACATTTGTTATTATTATTAAAAAAAGAAAATAGTTTTTCTTTCTTCAGAACAAAAAAATAATAGGAACCTAGCAGTAATTACGTATTAAAAATTTATCCTTGGTAAAAATCATTATATGTATATACACATTTTATATTATTTTTAATAAATAGTTTTTCTATTTATTATTATCCTTTTCTTTTATTAATTAAGTCAAATAAATTAAAAACCGAAACCACACATCAAAATTCTATAAAAAACGATTATTAATGGAATTTATAGAAGAAAAAAAATGATCTAATATATGTAGGATATATATATATTATATATATATATATATATATATATATATAGTTATAGACTATACATATATATGTATATTGCACAATACCGTATTATGTATAACAAAAGATTTTTTCATAATTTTTATATCCTTACTACATAATATACAAAAAAAATGAACATAAAATTTCCTATAAACTTGTTGTTAACACAGTTATGGTTTGTTTTTATTATATAAGTATAATCGAATGTGTGTAGGGTTGTTGGTATATAAAAGGAATCCTTAAATATTTTCAGTTATTGGATTAAATAATGAATATGAAAATATTATAAATAATAATAAATAACACGATAGAATGTTAGAAGTTTGTGTATTATAAATAATTTTTTGTTGCATAAAATGAGCATATAGTATTCAATATTCTATTTATATGACAAAGATAGAAATTTTATTGCAATAAATGCTACTTGATATGTCAATGTATGTTATACAATTTCTCTTTCATTTATTTTTTACGCTATAAGCTATAAAATAGTATATACAGTTTAAAATTTAATGGATACTTTTCCAATTTTCAACGCTCTAGATAACAAATTATAAATAATAAATAATATATATGGAGATTGTTAAATCAGATTTAATTGAACTAATTACATAAATATATTGTAAAAATATTATTTTATGATAATTTTTTTTTGTTAAGTAAAACCAATATAAATATATTACAAGTTTAAGATTATAATACCAAATAAATAATTTCGATATTTTCAAATGAAATTATATTTATAAAATTTGGTAAATTAAATTTTTATACCCCATTTGACTGTTTTCTTAGTAAAATTATTCAAATAAAATAAATTAAATATTTAAATATTTACATTGTACTTTTATGTTGCATTATAACATAAAATTATTTAACAAAAATATTTAAGATAACTACAATATAAAAAAAATAATATAAATTGCATAAAAAAATTAAAATTCTTAAAATTTTTTTGTTATAATTATTTTTCATGTAAATAATATAAATTTTATATATTCAACTTTATTTTGTTATGAAAATTTAAAATAACAACCAAACATTTTCGAGAATATTATAATGAAAAGTTTTGAAGAAGGATTAAAAAATTTTTTAATTCCAATAAACTTACATAAAAGCAGAATTTATTATTTACTCTTATAACTAACTTTACAAATAAATTTTAACATAAAATCTAAAATCTTTTAAAATCTTTTAATTAAATATACAATTTTTATTTAAATATCGTTAAAAACAAATCTGAACTCCTATGTAGTTGAAAATTAATTATTCTTACAAATAAATTTTATTCTTACAAATAAATAAATTGATATAAAATTCATTTTTGGTATATTCATTTTTATTACTTAAGTTGTTAATTTCACAACCTTGATAAATTCAGAAAACTAAAATTTTTTCATTTAATTAGACAATTAAATAGAATTATCGGTTTGTTTTCTGATATCCTTAATCATTTTTCTTCACTAAATAAATATATGTAAATATAAAATTTGTTTAATATAAAAATTCCTACTTAAACTATTGCAAAGGATAATCCTTTTAAGGGTTTCAATACAGATGTATAAAGTATTTATTTTTTTTAATTTACTTTTTCTTTACTTTATTTTAAACCGATTTAAATAAAGAAAGAAATCTAAGTTTTTAAATTACGTTTTTGTGGTGGCCGTGGTGACAAAGTTTATGTAGGTGTTATGAATAAACTATAATAAACATAAAATAGAAATTGTTTTTATGCAATAATGAATGAAAAAAAAGAAATACTTTAACATAAAATATAAGTAAAAGGAAATTATTATGTACACAAGTTATTTTTATATTGTTATATAATTTATTTTTACCTTGATGGTTAGCATTATGATATGACATTGATTTTTAGCATATTATAACGTATATAGGTGGTTTACAAGGACATAGTATATTTCATGTTATTAAATATTCATATTATTTTCCAAGTAATATATGGATAAATCAATTAGAAATTCTAGAAAACGAGTTGTTTATATGCTTTTCTTTAAATAAATATGAACATATAAAAAAGAAATTGTTTCTCTTTTGGTATTAAGAAAATAAAATTGAATTCAAAAATTTTTTTAAAAAAATATATTTGCAAAATATAAAATGAAATAAATATTTCAAAAAAAAAATATAATCAAATAAAATATATTTAATTTTATTGTTATATTTTTAATTTAATTTAATTTTTATAAGAATTTTTGTATGATGGCAATAATATATTGTAATACCGTATATAAAAATTACATCTTATTTATACATTTAAAAAATACGAAAAACAAACCCCGGTTTTGTTCCCATTTTCGCAAATCGCCCCATGTAGAACTGTGAGGTATTCTAAAATCTAAACCAAAAAAATGCGTCTAAATTTTTTTTCCTTCCAAGATTATTATTCCAGGAAAGTTAACTATTAAATATTATACCATTTAACTTTTCTCCAATTTTGCTTTTAACCCATTAGATTCCAAGGAAAATTACGCAGTTCATATTTATTCAAAAAAAAATTATTCCGTTAGCCTGAAAAAAATAAATCTGGGATTGGGATCATAAATCCGGTGACATCTAATAGAATATTATGTTAGTGATTTGAGTCCAATATATATTTCATAGCTTGCAGTTGAAACATGTAAATGAATCTACAGCAGAAGAAACATCTGTGTCAAAATTGGTACTTTGGGAATAAATGGGTTAATCAAACATAACGTGATATAAAGTTTTCCCAAACTTTTGTATTTAAACATATTGTGTAGTTACAAAATTACAGACAGACGGACAGACAGAGTGAAACTAATAAACACATTTTGGTGGAAATTTGCTAAAAAGAGAAAAACATGTCCTTTAATTTTCTGTTATATAATTTCCTACGTTTTTTTTTTTTGATGACCTTGTTGCCTGCTCTGTGTACTTTATTTATATCACATAAAGTTAATTTTTACATAATAGATTATTTATTTTTCTTACAGGAAATTCTATATCTTTCTGAAAAAAAAAATTATTGATTGATGATTGCGTATTAACCTTCAACAAAATCAAAAAAAAAAAAACAAACAAACGATATTTTTTACGAAAAATTATAGACACCGTTTGGTATTTTTGCGATTTTTCGTATTTATAATTAAAATATTTGTAATCTTTTAAGAAAAATCCTTAATAAATAAACAATCATTCTCAGACATAAATACTATAATAAGAACAGATAATATATGTATGTATAAAAAACATTTTTTTTTTTTCTAATTTTCTAATTTTTAGATTATGTTTTGGTAAAAAAAAAATATAATCAAATCAAATGACCCACTGTAAAAATTATAATCACCCAAAAAATTTAAACACAATTAGAAGTAAAGTCAAATATGTAATTATATAATTTCAGTAAAATTTACATAAATATTCTTTATGAAATTGAAGTAAATTTAATTATGTAGGTATATTAAAGATTGACGAATATCATCTTGGGAATAGCATGAAATTAATTTATATCTGGGGAAAGATATTATCATTTTTGTTTTGATAAATGAAATTTGCAGGAATTTTAATTTGGAAAATTAAATATACATATTTACGACATTTACGTCAATTAACCAAAAATAAAAATATTAATAACAATAATTATAATAATTAATTAGTAAATTCTATTTTATCTAAATAAATTTTATTTACATTTAATTATTACTAAAAAATTATATATTCTCATTATTACTTATTAAAAATTTCAATAAATTTTTGTTTTTTCTATAGATTCCTGAAAATGGTTTAAGTCATTTATCCGAACGATTACTATTATTTCGACATGATTATAATAGTCCAAATGTTCTTCAATTAGTTAATTCAGCATCTGAAATTATAGATGAAACATTAATTGAAGTTGTATTGACTGCATCACGTAAATATAAATAATTTTTGTATAATTATAAAAAAAAATATATATATTTAAAAAAAATTTTTTTTTTACAGCCCTTACATATCCTAAAATAGAAACATCAACTGTTCGACCACATTCCCTTAATGTACATTCATATAAAGCACCAACATTCTGTGATTTTTGTGGTGAAATGTTATTTGGATTGGTTAGACAAGGATTAAAATGTGATGGTAAGAAAATAATAATTGTAATTGTACCTTAATAAATCAACAACAAAAAATTGATAATAAAAAAAATTGACAATTCCAAGAGTTCTAAAATTAGAAAAAAAGAAGATCTTTTTGCTGACTAACTACATAGTACAAAGTTTAAGAATTTGTGTGAAAGTAATTATAAATTTATGAAATTTATATTTAAGTGACCTTCTTGTCTAGTGATTAAAATTCCTTTTTTTTTTTGGTACTTTATAATATTAATAAATTACGTTTATTAAATTTCGGCGCGACAAATTTATCAGCTGCTTTTAGAATAATAATTTAATAAAATATCTCATTTAATAATTTTGCATGAAATTTTTTATTTCAATTATTACTTGTTATGTATGTAATGATAAGAAAAATTATGAAAAAAATTTTATGTTCATCACTCATATTTTATGTATGCAGATTTAATGACTTTTATAACCTGACTTTGAGAAATAAATTACATTTAATATAATTATAGAATTTCAAGGTAACTAAAAAATTATATATTCTCATTGTTTAGCAATTTTAAATACTTAAAATCTTATGTAATTTAAATTGTCTTCCATTTAAGAAATAAATTAATTTAATTTTATGTAAAGTAGATAAAAAATATTATAATATGTAGTAAATTTCGTATTTTTATTATTATATTTGCAATGGTGTTTCATTTATTCTGACCAGTTAGTGATAAGACTTAAATAAATAATTTTATGGTCTCTTAGAAATAAATAAAAAAGTTTAATGATTTTGTGGAAAATTTTATGTATAAGTTTTATTAAACATAAATTAAAACTAAATAAAATTATAAATTATAATTTTTTTTCCCTACATTTTCCTAATAAATTATATAAATTTTTTTTTTATTTTTAATCGATTTTAGGTTGTGGACAAAATTATCATAAAAGATGTGTTGTTAAAATACCGAATAATTGTAATCGACCAAATGAATCAAGACGTTCATCAACACTACAACCACCACGCAGTCCATCTGGTGGTTCATCAAATTCTTTAATATCTGATGATCAATCAAATAATGGTTCGTCAGGATCGTCTTTGGTAAGGAAGATGCAACGATTGATAAACGATGTGAAAAATTAAAATATACTAATATTATATATAAATTCGATTCCCATCCTCAAAAAAGACAAATTTTATGATTTTATTTAACCGTTTGAGTCGGCGCGTACACAATTGTGTACATCACTTTTTATGGAGCATTGGTAATTTTGTATTGGTAATTTGTTCTTTGGAGTATATGTGTATAAGACCTCATAGAGAACACTACTCCAAAGAATAAGTTACCAATTTGAATGAGTCCAATATGAACAAATTTCAATTCTACGCGCCATACAAAGTGATTTCACAATTGTGTACCAACTCAAAGGGTTAATTCGAGGTGCTGGTACTTAAATTTTTTTAAATATCTCTACATACTTACATTTATTTAATAGAGTTATATATATAGTTTTTAAAATAAATTTTACTAATATTTTTTTTGTTTTTAAATTGTGATGAGGATCTGGTAATTTTGTATTAATATTATTATTATTTTTTATGATTTGTATTTTATTTTAATTATTTTTTTTATTCTATTTTGGAAATAAAGTTATAATCTTTTGTTTATTTTAATTTTTTTTGGGTTTTATTTCAATTTTAAACAAAATTATGTACCAGATTCCATCACCTTTATATTCTTTATTTATTGGATAAAGAAAAATTAAAAGAACTTTCTAGTAAAAAACCTTTTTCAAACATTAATAATCTTAGTAAAAATTATTTAAAATTTGTATTGACAATGAGTTAAAGAATTATATTTAATAATTATTTATAATAACAAGTTCAAAAGTATATCTCCCAACTCCGAAAACATCAAATTGTTAAAATCATTAATCTTTATTATCTTTATATATTATTTTCTAATCTTTTCCAAATATAAAGCAAGTTCCAAATAATAGAAATTCTCGATCATCATCAATTGGTAGTCAACGTAGTGGTGGTGGTGGTAGCCAAACTGGACAATTTATGCCATCACCAAATCGTTATCGAATACCTCATACATTTATGGTACATACATATGGTATACCAACGGTTTGTCAATATTGTAAAAAATTATTACGAGGCTTGTTTAAACAAGGCGTTCAATGTAAAGACTGTCAATATAATGCACATAAAAAATGTATTGAAAAAGTTCCACATGATTGTACTGGTGAAAGCCAATTAAATATATGCGATATGATGAGCGATAGTGCTATTAGTAATAATGATCGTGATTCATTCTTTAAAGATGAATTTGATGATAGTGATTTTGATGAAAATCCAACAGCAATGGGTTTTAATAATTATCATCAAAATCAACAAAAAAAATATCAATCACAATTGAATGGTGGTGGAACTGGTATTGGTATTGGAGTATCATCAACAACTGGATCATTAGGTACAACTGGTAGTACTGGTATATCAAGTGGTTCATCAATTGGTGGGATAAGTAATAGCGGTGATATACATTCAGAACAATCTAGTTCATCGTCATCACCAAGTACTAATATACCATTAATGCGTATCGTACAGTCAGTAAAACATACGAAAAAACGTGGCGGACAAGCATTAAAAGAGGGTTGGCTTGTTCATTATACAAATATTGATAAAACAGTTAAACGTTATTTTTGGCGACTTGATTCAAAAGCATTAACACTATTTATATCAGAACAGGGTAGTAAATATCATAAGGAAATACCAGTAAATGAGATTATATCAATTGGTACTAATAAAGAATTGACAAATGATAAGAATTTCTGTTTTGAAATTCGTACAGCAAATGTAGATTATTTTGTTGGTCAAGATCCATTGGTAGGTTGTAAAGATGAACCAATACGTATACCACCACCAGATAGTGGAATTGGTACAGATGTAGCTAAAAGTTGGGAGACAACAATTCGGCAAGCATACATGCATGTTACGAATACTCGTAAATATACTACAAATAATTATTATAGATTTTAGTTTATTATTAATATATTGTAATTTTTTCTATTGTAGAATGTTGTGAATCTGAAGAAAATGTTCAAGATATGGGTCAGCTTTATCAGATATTCCCTGATGAAGTATTAGGATCAGGACAATTTGGAGTTGTTTATGGTGGAAAACATAAAAAGACAAATCGTGAAGTTGCGATCAAAGTTATTGATAAATTACGTTTTCCAACTAAACAAGAAGCTCAATTAAAAAATGAAGTCGCCATTTTACAGGTTTACAAAAATTTTATATTGAATCAAAACATATTCTTAACATAAAAAATAATAATTTTAGAATATTTCACATTGTGGTGTTGTTAATTTAGAAAGGATGTTTGAAACACCTGAAAGAATATTTGTTGTTATGGAAAAATTGAAAGGTGATATGCTCGAAATGATATTATCAAGTGAACGTGGTCGATTAAGTGAACGTGTCACAAAATTCTTAATAACACAAATTTTAATTGCCCTTAAACATTTGCATAGTAAAAATATTGTACATTGTGATTTGAAACCAGAAAATGTTTTATTATCATCGGATGCAGAATTTCCACAAGTAAAATTATGTGATTTTGGATATGCACGTATAATTGGTGAGAAATCATTTAGACGATCTGTTGTAGGTACTCCAGCTTATTTAGGTATGATTTTGAATTTCATTATTTAAATATAAATTTGAAATTTGAAATTCTTTAAAAAATTTTTTCAATATATTTAAAGCACCTGAAGTTTTACGCAACAAAGGATATAATCGTTCTTTAGATATGTGGAGTGTAGGTGTTATTATTTATGTTAGTTTAAGTGGAACATTTCCATTTAATGAAGAAGAAGATATTAATGATCAAATACAAAATGCCGCCTTTATGTACCCACCGAATCCATGGAAGGAAATCTCTTCTAATGGTAACATTTTATTTTTCTAATTGTTAATCAAAAGATTCTTTAATTAATTATACATATTTATCAGCTATTGATTTAATCAATAATTTATTACAAGTTAAACAACGAAAACGTTATACAGTTGATAAAAGTCTTCAACATTATTGGTTACAAGATAAACAAACATATTTTGATTTAAGAGCATTAGAAAATCAAGTTGGTATTCGTTATTTAACCCATGAATCTGATGATATTAGATGGGCTGCTCTAAATACAGACTGTCTTTGACCATCAACAAATATTACTGAAGAAGAAATTAGTGGTAGTGATACAAATAGTCAAAATAGTAATGAAAATCGAAATCACCGTAGTACTAGTTTACCAGGTACACCTAAATATGAAGCTATAAGTGGTAAAGCATTTAAATGGGTACGGGGAAGATTATGTAGAAATAATTAAACAATTTTGTTTTTTGTTTTTTATAAATTTAAATTTATTATGTGTATATGTAATAAAAGAAATATGGCCTAAAAAAATTTTTTTTATATATATAAATAAAATATATATATATTAAATATATTTAGATTGAAATTTTCGGATATGAAAAATATTTATTAATTAAATATTTATATAATTTTTTTTGAAAAAATGCCAACTTATACATATATGTATAATGAAAAATTTTCAGATAAATATTTAATCTGGTTTAAAAAATTTATGTATAATTAATAATAGTTATATCTAATTTTAAGATTTAATAAAGCTTTTTCTAATCAATATATTATATATATATAATAAAACTATTACAAATATTTTATGAAATTAACAACGATTTATATAGCAAAAAATAAATTATATAAAATATTTTAATTTTTTTTTTCATATTTATTTTTATATTGTCCAAGAAAAATTTGGTTTTTTTTTTTTTTAAATAAGGAAGGATATAATTTATTATTAGTAATGACTAAAATTTTAATTATAATTTTAAAAATTATATATATAATATTTTATGTTAAAAAAATCAAACAATTTTTTTATTTTTCACATTTATTGTAAGCCCTAAATTTTGATTCTCAATAATTTTTTAAGTCAGTATTTCCATATTATATTAATTTAAGTTTGTTTTTAGAGTTATTTCTCTTTAAAAAAATAATATTATGACAAAAATTTAATACGAAAAATGCTCATTTTTTTTTCTACAAAATATACATATATATAAGTATATTTTGTAGCTAGTAAATATATTTATATATATATAATATTTATCACTAAAATCACTAAAATGGATTTGATTAAAGTATAACAAAAAAAATTGCTTCAATTTTATATATATATTAAATTATATACATTTTAATTAAATATTTAAATTTAATATAATTATATATATATTAATGTTAAGTTTTTTTTTCTAATATTTTATTATTTGTAAAATTTAATAAAAAATAAATTAAATAAATACGAACAATTTTCAGGCTCAATAATATAAATTCATCAATTTAAGGTTTTTAATTGACAACATTTATATTATTTTTTTTACTATAAAAGTAAGTGCCTATTTATTCAATTATTATTTTTTTTTTTTTAAATTTTGTCTACATACTACAAATTCTTATTTCTATAATAGAAAACAACCCAGAGATAAGGCCTCACCATAATGGACTTAATGAAAATTAAGAAAACTTAAGATGGCGTACGACAATATGAAAATACGCCGAATGACCGAAATAGACTTTACAAAAATTAAGTTGACTTTCGTTAACTTTTCAAAAATTTCGTTAACTTAATGATGTACGATTGCTATCGTACAAAACTTAAGAAAAATTAAGAAAATTGTTTTGCTGAAATAAAATCTATGGCCATCCACGATGAAAATAAAAAAACACATAATTTATTTTACGTATGTCACTTTCAAACTTTGATATTTGTGAAATATTTTTTTTGTGTTTTCTTAATTTTTCATAAGTTCATTATGGCCAAAATGTATTTGACAGCGAATTTCGATAACTTAATGAAAATATCGAAAGTTTTCTTAATTTTCATTAAGTCCATTATAGTTAGGCCTATACATAAATTATGTATTTATGCAAATTCAAATGTGTCAAATTAAATTTTAAAAACTAATTATTTATTTATTTATTAACAAAATTATTTAACTATATCAGACTTTTCAAAATTTGAATCTAAATATCGAATTATTTTTCTATTAATAATTTAAATACATTTTTTTGATATGTTAAACGCTTAATAAATAAATATAATAATTAAACATTTTATATAGACAAACTAGTCGAAAATCTAATATACGGAATAATATACATAATATTATATTTACAAAAACATTATTTTATAATTACATAATGTGGCCAAAATATACATAAAATCAATAAACACAAAATACCTGTAACAAATTATTAAAAATCAGTAAAAAAAAAAACATTTTCATTTATTACTTTCGTTCGGGACCAGGAAAACAAAAAACCATCTGATTCAACAATATTTGGGTATAGAATTTAGATTATAATAATATAATCAGACGATATTACAACGTCTAAAAGTAGAACCAAAAGGATTAAATATAAATATACATAAACACACATTATATAAAAATATTGCACAACAAAAATTTATTATTTTGTCTTCCAATTTTTTATAAATAATTATTTGAAATTTTGTTAAAATTTTAATATAAGAAAAAATATATTGCATATATTATTATATTTTGTTTTAAAAATTTATTTAATTTTTAGTAAAAATAAATCATAGCACAAGTAAAAAATTTATACTTTTATTCAAAGACAAAAAAAAAATACGAATCTAATAAAATATTTCAAGAAAAATAAATATTTAAATATTGTTTTTTTTTTTTTAAATAAATCAACAAAATTAATAGGAAATTTTTTTTGGTAGGTTTAACATAAGAAAAGATATAAAAATAAATCAAGGATTATTATCAGTTCTTATAATAAATTTATCATTGCCAAATACAATAAGCCGGCTCTTTATGCGAAAATTTAAAACAGAAAACAAATATTGAACATTTTCATCATCCTACACATATTTGAGAGATGAATATTAATCATAATTCATAATAATAGTATCAATAATTTTATATGTAAAATTAAATATCTACGTATATATAATTTTTTATCGAAAAATCATAATTTCTGGATTTCTGCTAATCCCATGATACAAAACAAATAAATCAATATAATAATAAATTATATAAATTACATATCACTAAATATATTTCGACTTTCTTTTAAATAAAAATTAACAATAAATAATTAATATATGTATATAAATAAATATTTAAATAATTAATTGATTTTTTAATTAAAATATTTTTTTTTATTATTTTTTAAAATTATCAATAGATTTTAATATTTTTTCAGTATTCTCAATATCATCTAGTGAATCACCAAAATGTCTTGCATTTTTTCTTGCATTAGATAATTTAATTGACTCCATCGTATTTACAGTAAAACCATTAAAATTATAATGTTTACTTTTAATTGTTTTAATAACTTGCTATAAAATATTTTATAAATTAATTAATTAAATGACATAAATAAAAAATTTATTAAAAAAATAAATTTTACCAATACTAATTTAATTAAAAATACTGCAAATGTTAAGAAATTTATTGTCATTAAAGCTGTTTCAGCTGATGGAAAATGACCTTGAGATTCATCTAATATTCCCCTTTTTGAACGTTTCAATTGTTTGGTTGGCCAAAGAGCCATAATTCTATCCTCTAATAAAAAAAAAAAATTGAAAAATTGAAATTAATTCTATTAAAATTGATTTTTGTTTACACAGACCAATATTCAATAATAAATTGTCACGTAATTTTCCTAGTTTATTGATTTTATCCTTTATACCTTTTGTTGTATTCAAAATTAATTTCGATTGCATTGATTTTAAAAATGCTAAAAATCCATTAAAAGATGGTACTTGAAATTTACTATTTTCAATTTTAATTTGTTTTCCATTTTCTATATTATATTCATCATTTTTATTCATTGAAATATTTTTATCATAATCATCAATAACTTTATCACTTTCTAAACTTTTATTTAAATTATTAACACTTTCTGATGGTACATCAAATTTTTTAATATTTTGTTCTGATATATCGGAATTTTCTATTTTTACTGTTCCAGTTTTTTCTGAACTTTTATTATTATGTAAATTATGTGAAAATTTTCTTTTATTATCGATGAGATTACTAATATTTTTTATATTTTCGTTTTCGGTTGCAATAAGTTTTTGTGTATTATCATTAGCAAATGAAAATCTTAATTTCTGATAATTAATCCATTCTTGATTTGGTGGTTTATCAGTTATTGGTTCTTTATCTAATATGCTACTTAAATGATAATTAGTATCAAATATTGTTGATATATCCTTATTTATATTTGGTACAGATTCTCGAGATATCTTTATCCAATCCGATTTTATAATAGTTAATATATAAATGAATATTATAACTTTAAAAAAACTTTTCATCTTAATTTAAATTAATAGAGTGATGTGTATACTTGTCAACATTATATCAAATAGTGTTAAATAGTTAAGTTTCTACTGAATTATACTTTAAATAATTTTATGAAATTGTTTTACAGAGCATGATAATTTCTTTTCATTACAGTACATATAATTGACATATTAAAGTAGATTTTTAGATTAATTTCAAAGTCATATAACTATTTATATAACAGAATTTTATTTACTTTTCGGTAAATTGTTTGAAGTAAAAGCCATTATGAAAAAATTACCTTCCTTATTTCTATCATTTTTTATACTTTTCAAAATTTTAATAAATATATAGTGCACTTTCTTTTTTATGTATATGTATGTATATTAAATAATATTTTTCTTGAATTAAAAGAATTTTACTCCAGGGTACGATAATGTGTTCTTTATATCTTGGAAAAAAAAGCTTTGATAATTTTATGGTGTTAATTTTTTACGCTTTTGTGGCATAAATTAAATACAATATAGAACACTTAAGAAATTATCATAAGATGAGAAATTATATTGAAATTAATAAGTTATATTAATATTAAATATATATTTACAATTTACAATATAATATTGATCATATAAACTTATATTGAATTATTAATTACAAAGAATTACATTTTGGCTATTGCAAATATTATGCAAGTCAAGTTTCCATATTTATTTAAATGTAAATTATACCCAACATAAATCAAATAAGTCAAATATTTAACAAATTGATTTTACATTTAAAATTCCTGATTATAGTTAAATAATATTTGGTATACCGATGCCATTTTACAAAAGTTAAAAGCTATTTAAGTATTATGATGTATGTTTTCAAATTATTTATTAATTATTTATTTATATGATATAACAATAAACTGTTTGTTTAAAATTTTATATAAAATCTGAAAACAAGCCCATAACTAGCTCAAAACGTTTTAAAATGTTTATCGGTAAGGATAATGGGACTAAATTTTTGCTAAATTTTTTAAGTAAGTAAAAATATTTATAAGAATTTATGAAATATAATTTTAAATTATTTTTATAGTTCACAATTATTTCTTAAATTTACGAAGTATTTTGATTGTGTATAATTCGAATAATTTAACTTCATTACAAATTGATTATTTGGATGGAATTTCTGAAGCCTTTAATAATTTTTCGCCAAATTACATAAATGTACATTGGATAAATGTTGGCAAATTAGAAAATAAACTTTTTGTAGAAACTGTTCTGCAACACATTGAATTGGGAACTGAGGTATTTATGAATAAATAAATAAAATTATTCTTGGATAATTTCACTTAGAAAATGAAATGAAAAAAATAGGGTTTCATCTCTATACTGACCAACACATCAGAATTTGTGCAAGCCAGATATTATGCAAGTCAAGTGTCCATACAAAGGTTGAAAGATAAACGTTTTCTATTCTTATCACAAATCGAAAATCCAAAACTCTTTTTCCATGATGCGACCTTGAAGTGTATGAAGTATTACTTCCTTGTGAAATTTAAATATGCCTCTTATTTTTAAATTAGATTTTCCATCGCATGTTTTAGTAGTAAAAGATAATACAGTTTTCAAATTTTGGACACAAAATTTCGTTGGCATTGAGGAAACTGAAAATGAAATTCCAGTCCTCTTGAATATTTTTTTTGTGAATAACAAAACCTTTTTACATAATTCCTCTCTATATCCTAACAAATTAAAGAATTTGAAAGGAAGAGTAGTTCGTGTTGCTGCTATGAATTATGTACCTTATACTGTTACTAATATAGTGGTAAGTACAATTTTGACTAAACTTTAATTGTGATTGTTTATTTATACAATTCATATTATACTAAATATTTAGGCACCTGGGACTGGTACCTTTGATTCAGTTAATAGAAAATTACCTAAAAAAAATATAAATTATAGCGGTTCGGAAGCATATATTATTTTAAAATTCTGTGTTTTGCGAAATTGTACAATCAGGATTGATCCATGTAAGAATTTTTGATTTGCGACATTAGATAATATATTCATCATACTAATCCTTTTAAAGTTGGTTCTGATGAATGGGGAGATATATATGAAAATGGCTCATCCGATGGCATTGTTGGGGCCGTTTATAGAAATGAGGCCGATGTAGCTGTAGGTTCTATATATAACTGGTATAGTGCCGAATTTGAAGTTTCATTTGCAATAGCCAAATCTGGTGTACGATTAATGGGACCTGCTCCTAAGTATGTATTTTTATATTTATTTGTCAATGTCAATTTATGCGATATTTAATTTTACTTAATTATTACAATAAAGTCGATTTCCGGCTTACTTGACTTATATTTTACCCTTCAATGGCTCGGTATGGTTATTCATTTTAATAACAATTCTGGTGAGTTCTGTTGTATTACATGTTATTCGATTTTCGGCAAAATATTTAAAATCAAAGCAGCTGGGACAAGCATTAACATATCGGCATACAAATAAGTATCTTCAAACACTTTTAGAAATTTTAGCAATTTTCTTTCAGCAATCATTTCCACCAACTGGGTGGGTAAAGATTTATTTTTAAAAGAACTTTAATCATTAATAAGTTAAAATAAAATTTATTATAGTATTACAAGTTTTGTTGCCAGATTTATTATAACAGCACTATTACTTTCTGCTCTTACGTTAGAAAATTCATATAGTGGTAAATTAAAATCTCTATTAACAATTCCTTTGTTTATGGATCCCGTCGATACGATTGAGAAATTCGCAAAATCAGATTTGAAATGGGGTGCACCTGCTGATGCATGGGCAATGTCCATAAAAGACTCAGATATACCAATGGAGAAAATAATGGCAGACAAATTTGAAATACATTCACAAGCTGAATTGAAAAACTTGACTTATACTAAAAATTTTGGTTTTACTGTCGAAAGGTTACAAGGAGGTAGTGTTAGATTTGACGATTTTATTCGAGATGGTGAAATATTTAATTTAATAGTTAGTTGTTTCTTTCCTTCTATAAACTTTTCTATTTATGCCATTTCGATTTCATTAACTTTTGTAGGTCCTTAAAGAAGATATATTTTTTGAATACACAAGAGGCATTGCAATAAGAGGCTGGCCACTTATGAATGACTTGAATATAATGATTTTATGGTGCATGGAACATGGTTTATTTTATCAATGGGAAAACAGAGTATTCATAAAATATACACATATACGAATAATATACATTTTTATTATTTTTATTTGTATAGTTTCTTAATCAGCATGTAGATCGAAGGACTGAAGAGATCATATTATCACTAGCATCTGGGCACGCCGAAAAGGCACTACCAGAAAAGTTAAACATTTCTCATATATCTGGACCATTAATTTTTTTGATAATTGGTTGGATTTTATCATTTATTGCATTTCTTTGTGAAATGATAACTGGCAAAATTAAAAGTAAGGACTGTCAAGGTTAAGGTCATTGTCAATTTCAAGCAAAAAAATTAGGAAATAATTACACATTATATGAGAAAGTAATACGTGTCAATTCACTGTTTTAAAATGTGTGTTAAAATGTAATTATTAAAACATATTTATATTTTATTTTATGGATTTCACTGTAAGCGGGAACAATTTGATGCACCTAAATATATGCAAAAATATGTAAACAAAATGTAAAATAGAGAAAAATAAAATTTTAGACTTATTATTGATTGAGTATTTTAAAGTGCCTTTGTTTTTTTGTTTCCAATGCGTTTTTCAAACTATGATCTAAATTTTAAATGACTTTCACTACACCAAAGCCTGATGCCTATACCCTGGTCTATACAATGGTTTAAGTCATTCATAACCGTCACCATATTATGTATATATGTTAGTTTCAATGATATTATAAATATTAATGGGCCGAAGTTATCTGAGATACATAAGGCTTGTTAGTAAAACAGTGGAATGGGTGGGTATATAGATGCTGATTTGTCACAGAACAATTTTATTTTCTAAACTTAGATTATAATTTTGTTCCGTATTCGGTTTTTAATCGTCAAGGTTAAGGTCATTGTCAATTTTTTTTAGTGAATTAATATTGAACAATTTTTGCCATTTTTTTAATCGGAACATATACCTACCTATATGTAGGTAATTTCTATTCGAAATAAACTCCTAATTATCCATTCCATAGATAATCGAAGAACAGCAAAAAGAACCTTTTCTTTTTTTGAATTTTTTTTTTAATAATAATATAATAAATAATAATCACATTTGTAAATCTATATATTTATTTAAATCAAAATAGTTATTCCAATAAAATCATATTTTATGTAAAATCAAATTACCAACAAGTTTAGTTTGTTTTTAATATTTCAGAAGACTAGTTTTACATTGTTGGCATTTTTCTTCCAACGGTTTTCTAACTAAAGCGAAAGTAAAGAGACTTAAATATGTACGAGTATGTCGAATGAAGAATTATCGGTCGCAATTTTATCTTGTTCTTTAATTTGATATAAAATGGAATAGATGAATGTCAAAAATCTCAGAGATAAATTATGAATGATAATAACGACAATGTAAAATTGGTATAAATTACAAGTAGATTACTGATTTCATGCTAGAAAAGTGAAATGAAAACCTATTTAAATGTAATGATATATGTATGTCATAGTTATGGATATGTATATTTTTAAAGTATATTTATATATATGTAATTAATAATTTATTTATAATAATTATATGCAATAAAATGAAACTGTTTGTATTTGATATAAAATCTGAGAACAAGCCCATAACTAGCTCAAATCGTTTTAAAATGTTTATCGGTAAGGATAATGGGACTAAATTTTTGCTAAATTTTTTAAGTAAGTAAAAATATTTGTTAGAATTTATGAAATATAATTTTAAATTATTTTTATATAGTTCAAAATTATTTCTTAAATTTACGAAGTATTTTGATTGTGTATAATTCGAATAATTTAACTTCATTACAAATTGATTATTTGGATGGAATTTCTGAAGCTTTTAATAATTTTTCGCCAAATTACATAAATGTACATTGGATAAATGTTGGCAAATTAGAAAATAAACTTTTTACAGAAACTGTTCTGCAACACATTGAATTGGGAACTGAGGTATTTATGAATAAATAAATAAAATTATTCTTGGATAATTTCACTTAGAAAATGAAATGAAAAAAATAGGGTTTCATCTCTATACTGACCAACACATCAGAATTTGTGCAAGCCAGATATAATGCAAGTCAAGTGTCCATACAAAGGTTGAAAGATAAACGTTTTCTATTCTTATCACAAACCGAAAATCCAAAACTCTTTTTCCATGATGCGACCTTGAAGTGTATGAAGTATTACTTCCTTGTGAAATTTAAATATGCCTCTTATTTTTAAATTAGATTTTCCATCGCATGTTTTAGTAGTAAAAGATAATACAGTTTTCAAATTTTGGACACAAAATTTCGTTGGCATTGAGGAAACTGAAAATGAAATTCCAGTCCTCTTGAATATTTTTTTTGTGAATAACAAAACCTTTTTACATAATTCCTCTCTATATCCTAACAAATTAAAGAATTTGAAAGGAAGAGTAGTTCGTGTTGCTGCTATGAATTATGTACCTTATACTGTTACTAATATAGTGGTAAGTACAATTCTGACTAAACTTTAATTGTGATTGTTTATTTATACAATTCATATTATACTAAATATTTAGGCACCTGGGACTGGTACCTTTGATTCAGTTAATAGAAAATTACCTAAAAAAAATATCAATTATAGCGGTTCGGAAGCATATATTATTTTAAAATTCTGTGTTTTGCGAAATTGTACAATCAGGATTGAACCATGTAAGAATTTTTGATTTGCGACATTAGATAATATATTCATCATACTAATCCTTTTAAAGTTGGTTCTGATGAATGGGGAAATATAAATAAAAATGGCTCATCCGATGGCATTGTTGGGGCCGTTTATAGAAACGAGGCCGATTTAGCTGTAGGTTCTATATATAACTGGTATAGTGCCGAATTTGAAGTTTCATTTGCAATAGCCAAATCTGGTGTACGATTAATGGGACCTGCTCCTAAGTATGTATTTATATATTTATTTGTCAATGTATGCGATATTTAAATTTACTTAATTATTACAATAAAGTCGATTTCCCGCTTACTTGACTTATATTTTACCCTTCAATGGCTCGGTATGGTTATTCATTTTAATATCAATTCTGGTGAGTTCTGTAGTATTACATGTTATTCGATTTTCGGCAAAATATTTCAAATCAAAGCAGCTGGGACAAGCATTAACATATCGGCATACAAATAAGTATCTTCAAACACTTTTAGAAATTTTAGCAATTTTCTTTCAGCAATCATTTCCACCAACTGGGTGGGTAGAGATTTATTTTTAAAAGAACTTTAATCATTAATAAGTTAAAATAAAATTTATTACAGTATAACAAGTTTTGTTGCCAGATTTATTATAACAGCACTATTACTTTCTGCTCTTACGTTAGAAAATTCATATAGTGGTAAATTAAAATCTCTATTAACAATTCCTTTGTTTATGGATCCCGTCGATACGATAGAGAAATTCGCGAAAACAGATTGGAAATGGGGTGCACCTGCTGATGCATGGGTAATGTCCATACAAGACTCAGATATACCAATGGAGAAAATAATGGCAGACAAATTTGAAATACATTCACAAGCTGAATTGAAAAATTTGACTTATACTAAAAATTTTGGTTTTACTGTCGAAAGGTTACAAGGAGGTAGTGTTAGATTTGACGATTTTATTCGAGATGGTGAAATATTTAATTTAATAGTTAGTTGTTTCTTTCCTTCTATAAACTTTTCTATTTATGCCATTTCGATTTCATTAACTTTTGTAGGTCCTTAAAGAAGATATATTTTTTGAATACACAAGAGGCATTGCAATAAGAGGTTGGCCACTTATGAATGACTTGAATATAATGATTTTATGGTGCATGGAACATGGTTTATATTATTATTGGGAAAACAGAGTATACATACATATAATATTAATATATACTTTTAAATAAATATATATAATTATAGCTTATTGATCGGTATGTAGATCGTAGGACTGAGAAGATAATTTTGTCCCTACATTCTGGACAAGTTAAAAAACCACAACCAGAAAAGTTAAACATTTCTCATATATCTGGACTATTAATGTTGCTGGTATTTGGTTGGATTTTATCATTTATTGCATTTGTTTCTGAAAGAACAATTCGCTTGATCATTGGGTTTGGAATTTAGAAAGGACTTAATAATAAATATAATGCTATATTCTATATTACAATCAAAACTTATGTATCGAGTATTATAAATTATGTAAAATATAACATGTGTAATCACTGAATAAAAGTTAACTTCTAACACTGAATAATTTGTGACTATATAATTTAAAATATAACAAGAAATTTTTCTTTGTAGAGAATTAGAGTTGAATAGAGTTTCGATAACTCAAAAATATATTTCATAAATTTACAATCAAATTATTTAAAGATTAACTCTTCCAGTGTGGGATTGAAATTCAATAATCCTGAATTTTATTTTATATAATTTAGCTACCAGCTAATACATTACTATAATCACTGAGTTTGAAACGCTCACCATAGTATTAAAAAACAAAATTTGGTTAAAGGTAAATAAATATAAAAAAGAAAATGAAAGCATAAACTGAAATCATCAATTATTAATAAGATTATTAACCTTTTATATATGGACATAAATATAAAGAAGCCATATTAATTTCTTATTTATGTACATAAAAATTATATAAATTATAGAATTTCTCAACATTTACAACAAAGTGTTGAATTACACACACCCAGTAATAAAAGTAATTAATAAAAAAATTCCCTTATAATAAATTAATATTCAATTTTACTTTAGTTTTTTAAAATTTAATCTCTCAAATACGTTATGATGAATCTGATTGAAATAAATGGTAAATATGTAATATTATTCGATAATTTTACTTAATAGCTGCAGAGAATATTTTTCAAACCTTATAATACAATTTATGTTTGAAATTAATATTGAAATTTTATCCCAGGAATTTCAAAAACATATAAGTTATTACTAATTAGATATTTTTAACATTTTTAAATTATACAAATATAATTTTTATCTCAATTTGAGATAAACTCGATTTTGATTCAATTTTTTGATATTTCTTTTTTCCATTTATATCAAATAAACAGTTTTCATGATTATTATACGTGATTAAATATCACAGCCTTGCAATTAATTTAAAGAAATTTATGAATAAACTATAAAGTAAACAATAGGCTGAAAAGCCAGTTTTATAAAATTTTACATAAATTCAAATAAATTATTTTATTTATTTTAATCATTTCCTCGGTGATTTTTGCAAATTTTTTGAAATTATAACATTCCATATTTAATATATTTACCACGACCATAAAATGTATTATATCATTGATTTTGTAAGATTTTGTACCCTAAATTTAATTCTGAATAGAAAGCATGCATATACTTTTACCGAAATAATAATTAAACTTTTCGAACTTATAATAATAATTATAAAATTGAATTGTCAATATTCATTTTTGCAAAGTGAAATAATTTATTATTATAGCCTTAAGCTTTAGGAGGGTATAAACTATTGTATGGACGCAATTAGTTGTTGAAAAATATTTATAAAACCAAATTAATGAATATTTTTGTTTTTGTTTTTCTTTCTTTCCAGTGATAGCAGAAAGTCGGTCATCCACATTATTATGTCTCGTATTGCTAATTTATTTTTGGGATGATAAAAAAAATGTTATGCAATATTAAAATATGAAAAAATTAAGGTAGGTAAACCTTGGTCTTATGGATGTTAAAACATTATTATAACAGTCATAACAATATTTTGTCTGATATTTTAAACTTTATATATTTTTATGTAATAATTTTACCAGACTTAGATACCATACTTCATCAAATAATTTCACATTATTTAACTGTTTGGGTTTTCTACATTTCACCTACAAAAAGTGCAGTTAAGGTAGCTAAAATTTTATTACTTTTTTGTTGTTGTTAAATTTGACAACTTATAATTAATAATGTTTTTTTTTTGTGTATTTGATTTACTTAAATTTTTGGATAAAATGTTTTTTCGCTTGAATTATAATTTTTTTAAATTTCATAATTTTATTATTGTAATAAAATTGTAATTGTAAAGTTTTATATAAACTAGAATTACTAATAATACGTGAAATTTGACATCCCCTATAAAATATATATAAGTAAAAATTACTAAATTCCTAATTTAGTTTTGCGTGCATGTTTTTCCACAGTTAAAAGTTACAAATAAACTGAATTCATATAAATGTTTTATTTATACTATTAGAAATAGTATTATTAATTATAAATTTAATTATATGTATAACATTTTCCGGTCAAATTAGTCTTTTTACACATGAAGAAAGTCTTTGAAAAAATCAAATTAAGCTTTATAAATTTCAAATTAGTCTTTCCACAATTTTTATATTTCAACTTAGTCCTTTTACAATTCAAATTATTTCTATTCGAAATAAAATTTCTCAGTGTATTTTAAACATTTTATTTAAGTATAGAAACAAATAATATTATTGTTCTTATTTAGTTCAAAATTAAAATTTTATTAATTAATAATATAATTTATTCAAAATTTAATAAGAGATAATAAAAATAATATGACTATACAAAATAGCAGTTATTGTTAAATTTATTCAATAAAATAATTGTTTTGGCAATATGACGCTTAATATACCAGATGCTATGTATTGCTGGCAATTATGAGTTACATTAAAAATGTAAAAAAAAACTTATTGTTATTTCTTATTAAATTCTGAATAAATTAAATTATTTATTAAATTTTAATTTTGAATAAAATAAGAACAATAATATTATTTGTTTCTATACTTAAATAAAATGTTTAAAATACATTGAGAAATTTTATTTCGAAAAGGACTATAATTTAGAATATAAAAAGTCTAGGTGTAAAAAGACTCATTTGAAAAGTAAAAAGTCTTTTATTTAACTGTTAAAAGACTAATTTGAAATTTATAAAGACTAATTTGATTTTTTAAAAAGAAAAACACTATATTTATTTGTAAAAAGACTAATTTGACCCGAAAATGCCACCAGTATATAATATCGTATATATTTCTGAAATTTAATATTAAATTGTAAATATTATACCCATGGCAAAGATAATAAACAAAATTTGTAATTTAATTTATTCAACCTTCTTTTTGGAAAATGCTAATTTGATTATGATTTCAGTAAGAAATTTGAATTTTAAACTGAACTAAATTTCATTATTTAGTTAATTTTTCATAATGATTTTTAAATTAACCTATAGAGATATTTTAGATGTAAAATAATACAAGAGGATTAGGTTATTTCCGAATAATTATTAGTTGTGGTGAAAAGATTTTTAAAAATAATTATATATCGTCAAATAAATAAATTTTTTCAAAATATTCTTAGAAATTTTAGCGAAACTTTTCAAATTGAAATCTCGACACAGTTTTATTATTTGTTATTTACTTATTTAAATACCTATTTATATGTTCTTAAGTAATTCACTCAGGTTTTCCGATAACGTAAAAAAAAATTAAATATTTGATACATAATGTTAATAATATTTACATATAATTGTAAGTCTATTTGTTTTTCAATATTTAAAAAAAAAAATTTAAATTTTAAGACTATAATGTAGAATAGCAAAAATCTTTCATCTTTTTTATTGTAAATTGAAATTTCAATAAATTTACTATAGGTTTTTTATGAATCGAAATACCAGACTGCTATTATTGGTGAAATAATGATTAATGTTTTTTTTAATACACATTAATACAAAAAATTATAATATCAATACTTAATCATCATTATTTGCTTTCATATTCAATCATAAATCAATTATACATTTTTTTAAGATTATTATATAAAATCCGTAAAGTTAACAAATTAAATATTTTAATAATTAATATATTTAATTATATTTAAAATTAATCAAAGTTACTAATTACTAATTATGATTTCTTCTTGATTTCGATTAGGATAGGTGATTTAATAATGAATTTCTTGTTTATTGCATAAAATTATAACCTATGACTATAAATTGTTTTGGCATTATTATTGACGTATATTTGTTGTGACGCCTTCATAAATTCGCACATTTTTAATCGGTAAATAACATATCCTATTCCTATATTTTTTAGCTGCTATCTCTAATATTTAATAAAGTATAGATAATTTTATTCACATTGTTAACAAAAGTGTAACATCATAATTTATGGTATATACTAGACCTTGGGGGGATTCACATTTTTTTATAAAACAAAATTTAAGTTTGTCTATAAATTTTTGTGAATCTTAAATAAGTTTAAAATGTTAAAAGTAACCGTTTTTATCAGCATTATATTTTTGATTAAATATTTTTTTTTTTTTAATTTGTGAGACATATTTTTTATATATAAAATGGAATTTCCAGAATGTCCATCAAATTATGAACTCATTTTTATAAAATTAGTAGTTATACTTAGTTTTATATAGAAAAAATTTAAATAAATAATTATATGTAATTAGATAATTTTTGGTAATGAAATGACAAATACTATTACAATGTTAATTAAATGTGTGAATTAAGTATCTGACATATTAATATTAATATAAACATTTAATATATAATATAATTAACATAATTTTCTTAGTTTTAAATAAAAAATATATATTTAATTCAACTTTCGTATATAATATTTATCACGTTTCATCAAATTTTTTTTACATTTAATTGAAAGAAAGGGAAACTAAAAAAGTTTGCCGAAAAGATCAGACAATAACATAAAATTAATATATAGAAAAATTGAAGATATTTAAATTGCAGTATATATTTAAATTAAATTACAATACATAAAAATCGATAAAGTCAATATAAAATAGTTTAAAATGAGAAAAATTAAATATCAAATTTAAATTTATATACCTGTATAAATATTAGGCACTAAATAAATTAAATATATTTTGAAAATATGAAGGTTATATTTCAAAATTAGTTCAAAAAACGCTTTAACACATAAATATTAATTTTTTCATTATATTAAATATTTAATATAAAAGAATTTAGTTGAATAAATTTTGTTATCAATATTTTTCTACATATGTATATGTATATATAAGTCAAATAAATTTAAAACAATGTTAAAGTATTTTGTAGTTTTTTAGCATTATATAAAAAAGTGTAAGTCAAATAGCTACAAATATTAATCTGTTTCAAAATTTCACTTGTTCTATATTTATATACCAAAAGTTGTGTAGTACTTAACAAATGTTTTATATGTTTAGCGAAATAATGTTCTAATTTCTAATTAATGTTGATAGAGTATACAATTAATTCTTAATAGAAATATAATTTTTTGTTTTGTAAAAATTAATTACTTGAAAAATCATGACAATAATTATAATAATCTATGTAAATAAAATAATATTTAACTTCCTATTTAATAATATAATTAGTCTAATAGTAAATGAAACATGCTCTAAAAACTAATTAAATAATACGATAATTTAACTGTAATAGTTAAGAAAAAAATAATTCATTCATTTTAGAACAGAATCGTAACTATTAGAACTTCAAACAAAATACCGAATGCAATGAACGCCATAATTGTACAGACTTAAGATTTTAAATTCATCTTAAAAGAAAGCAAATTTTCCAGCACAAATCTTACTTTAACAACAAGCAACATGTATCGCTAATATAGAAATGACACAATATGGATTTTATTAATAAAATTAACGACATCAATAAATTGTGATACATTCGATATCCTATAACTTTACATTTTGTACCTTTTTAACATTTACCTTTCTTCTTCCATTACATAATTACCAGTTTAATAAAAAATTCTCTGAGTTCATTAAGTATTGCGCCCTAAATGTAATTCTATATTAGCTCAATGATGTTAAATTAAATTATAATAAGTCGTCCATTAAGTATAAATCAATAATTTTCATTCTGATTTAATAATTGCGGAAGGGTTACAAAATTTTATAATCGAATTATTTTTCATTTTTTTTTTTTCTTATATAATTTTAAACTAATTAATTTATTGTTTTTATTAAATTTGAATTTTAGTGTCGGTGATTTAACTCTTGATTTTCTTATGAATAATAATAAATTCAGTTCCACTTATTTGCTATGAAAATTTATTTAATTTTTATTTATTTAATATATGAAACTTTATATAAGATTATGTATAGTTTTTTGTTGTTGTTTATGATTGGTTTGGTCAAGTATTTAGTATTGTAGCGCTGAAACGTCTTTATAAATTCAGTCATCAATTGGCCAGCGATCATTTGACTCCCGTGCGTCGTGTTGTTGAGTGATTAATAGCATATATAAAGTATTTCTTTTGGTTTTTTTTTTGAAAATCAATGATGGTGTAAAGTTTTATTGGTCTCTAAAAAAAGTGTAAATTTATTTAATTAATATAAACCTTGTGATTCATATAAATATTTTAAATTGTATTTAAAAAATAATATACATATTTTTGGAATTAAAAAAAAAAACATAAAAGTGATAGTAAACAGTGTTGAATTTTTGGTATGATAAATATTTTTCTTCATTTATATAATTAAGACAAAAATTATGGATTTTTACAAAACAAAAATTATGGATTTTTTTTACAAAATTTTATTGTCAAATTGATTGTGAAAATCATTTAATCTCTTTCACATTAATGATAATGTAGAAATTGAATATATTAATTTTTGAATTATGTATTTCCATAAATATTTTATATACTATTTAAATTTTAAATCAATAATGAAGAATTGTGTAAATGTGATTTGATTCCACAATTCAAAATACAAATAGTATGGCGCAATTTTATAAATTTTTTTTTTATATGTTAGATTATCAAATTCTTAACTAAAATTTGCAAATTATTTAGCTAAAATATTTTCTAAATAGCTGATTCATCTGTTATGCGATTTATCCAATAATATCATTAGCAATAATTACTATTTAATAATTCTACATAACAAAAATTAAATTTACCTGCTACTAATTACATGATATACACTCGTATAAATATTTTAAAATTTATACGTAATAAACTTTTTTTTTGTAATAATTTCTACAATTATTAAAAAATAAAATTCAATAAATTAAATAAAAAATTAAAAATTTTAAATAAAATTATAATAATATTATTTTTAATGTATATTTCTTGAATTTTTTTTTTTACTTATTTAAAAATTGTATTTTATGACGATTTTTAAAAACAATCTTACACAAATTAATTTATTAATTACATTACTTATTATTGAAAATGTAAATGTTTGAAATTGATAAAAAATTTTTGCTATTTGTTAAGTAGTTAATAGCTATTAATAAATTTCAACTTTGTTATGAAGTAAAATTATTTTACAAACTAAGAACTTATTCTAATATTTACAATCACTAGCATTTCTGATTTTGTTGAATTTCTCATTTATTAATTTTTTCATTATTGATTAAAGAAATTAAATATTATTCAAAAAATTCAGGTTGTTTTTAAGTATATTCAAAAATGTAAACTTATGCTTATGGTATATAATAGTATTCAGCCGGTTGAACTAAAAATGCTTATTTTAAATTTAATTCCTCTTAGAACTAGCCAAACTCTCTTGACATTTCAAGTATCTCTTAAAGCTATTGACTATATTATATTAATATTAATATACTTATATGTACATACTGATGTAAATAAATTAATTTATATTTTAAAATAAATACTCAGTTATTTTCTTTATACATTTTTAAAAACCGGACATTATGCGAGTATATTTATTCGTACATTTACTATGTTCTTTTTCATATTTTATGCTTTATCTGAAGATGAGACAAGTTCAAGTTCTTATCAATAAAATTGATTGTGCTAATAAAATATATTTATATTGCTATCAAAATTATAATTTAATTGAAAATTGATATAAAATAATTATTATATTTAGAGTTATTCACATAGTTTGACTATTAAGTATATTTGTTATTCAAATGACATGCGTACATTTTTTGAGCTTTTTTGAATATTTTATATAATTTTTTATTTTTTTTGGAAAAAAAATATATTTTTGTACATATTTTTGCATAATTATTACATATAATAAAATAAATAAATAATTTAAATAGTTTTTTTTTTTTGTTGAAAATATCAAGGTCATTTGATTTGGATGAAATTCAGTTCAATAAATGTTTAAGTAATTTTGAATATGCTTACTTAAGTAGTTGTCTAATATTAGGGACTTCAGTTGATTGATATTTATTAGTATGTATTATTTACCAAAATTGTTGAAATTTGATAAAAAAAAAATTTGTCTAAAATTTAAATGAAAATTTGACGTCATTTGTAAAAGGTGTTTTAATTACTAACTATTAAGTAGTTATGTAAATAATAATCCTCAATATAATTTCGTTCGGTTGACAAAGTAAAATAAATTTGATTTTTATGTTATATTGAATCTTTTATATTTATTTGAAATAAAATTAGAAAACTATAGTAATAATTTAACATTCGAAATTTGAATATATGATAATAATTAAAGTAATTAATATGAATTTAAATTTGATTACAGCTCTTATAACATCATGATATTTCTTTCAATTTATATTATATTCGTTGCAATTTTGAGCACAACATTATGCTCAACACCAAAAGAATTAGAAACTGTTCATCAATGGAAAGATTTAGAATTTAATTTTCCAACACCACTAGAACGACAATATGCTATTTCAAATGGATTATATGTACAAGGAAATGGTGTACCAATTGATGTTGATGTAGATTATCGACAAGATGGAAGTTGTCGAGTATTTACAACAATACCACGTTTTACAAATGGAATACCATTTTCATTAGCAACTATATCACGTAATAAAGGAAATGGTGGACCAATTTTAGAACCATATCCTAACTATTCATGGCATTCTAGTCATGGTAAAGATTGTGATGGTATTACATCAGTTTTTCGTGTTTCGGTTAGTTATAAAATTTCTTACATATACCTACATATTTTGTAAATTAAATATTTATATCAGAATTATTGTGTATATTTTAAATTATAGATTGATGCGTGTAAACGTTTATGGGTACTTGATACTGGAAGAATTGATACAATACAACATTGTCCACCACAATTATTAATATTTGATTTACGTACAGATCGTTTAATGCATCGTTATCGTTTTCCACAATCTCAATATAGAACAGGAGCATCATTATTTATTACACCAATTGTTGATGTCCGTGATCCACCACCATCTGGTCATTGTCTTAATACAAAAGTTTATATTGCCGATGTCCAACAACATGGTTTAATTGTATATGATTCACAAACAGATAGTTCATGGCGAATTGAAAATAAATTAATGTACCCGGATCCAGATTGGGGTACATTTACAATTGCTGGTGAAAGTTTTGATTTAATGGATGGTATATTTGGTATGAGTGTAACACCAATGTCCGTAAAAGGTAATTTTTGTTTTAACGCTTCAAATTTAATTTTATATAATGGTTCATTTTTAATGTCGATGAATATATTTTTAGGTGAACGTTACCTTTATTTTCATGCTTTGGCTAGTGCAAATGAAAATGCAGTTCCTTTAAATATTATTGATAATCGTAATTTATGGCTAAATCATACAATTGGTTTACCAAATGCATTCAAAACAATTGGTACTCGAAATATACAAAGTGCTGCAGAAGCAATTGACAGTCGTGGTAATATATATTTTGGTCTTATGAATCCAATAGCAATTATGAGCTGGAATATATTTACACCATATAATCGAAATCAGTTTAGGACAATTGCACAAAATTCAAATACTCTACAATTCACAAGTGCAATGAAAATTATTAAAAATTTACAAGGTAAAGAGGAGTTGTGGACTTTAACACCTAGATTCCAGGTAAACCAAAAACAATTATTATTTTTATATGATTCAATAATTTATTTGTAAAATATTTCTTTTCATTTTATTATAGAAAATTATGGCTGGTACAAAAAATCCAAATGAAATAAATTTCAGAATTTTAGGATGTCCTATTGATGAGTTGTTAAGTCCAAATGGTTCTTGTGGAACTGCAACAAGAAATCAAGAGAATTTAATTTTTAATTAAAAATTTTATTTGTTTGTTGTTTGTTTTTTTTTTTTTAATTTTAAGCATTTTTTCACCAAAATTTATTTTATATATTATTTTATAAGTCTGAAATCACATACTTTTTATGTACAATATTTTTATTGATATCTGTTACCTGTTGTTGTTATCATTACTAAGTAAGCCTTAATATCTGTAGATAATAAAAGAAGTATATATTTGTTAAGTTTAATTAATATTACAAATAAAGTTTTTTTTTCTTAAATATATAACCAATCAGCGAATCTGATGCTAATATTCATAGTTTGAATTTTTCATACAATTAATAAATATCTCGATGCAAATGGAAGATTATTTCATGAATTTCCAAAATGAAGATAAATCAATCTTAAAAGGATTTTAGTAAAATTTCCCATTTCCAAAATTTAAAGTATACTAAAATTTATTCTAAAATATTATATGTATTAATATTATTTAGTATATTTTTGGAATAATGATTCGAATTAAAATTGAAAATGTTCAAAGTCACAAAAAGTCAAATTTAACGAAATTTTTAAAAGTGAATTTACTACTGTGACATATAATTTAAAATTTTTATTATGTTATTTTTATGATTATACATATTTACTACGTATGTATTGAAGTTCGAAAATAAATATTCATATATTGATATATTTCTAAAATAAACATTATGCAATAATTTCACTCAGCAATCTATAAATTTTGTACAAGTGAAATTATTGAATATATTAAAAGAAGAAATTAAAATATATATATGTATATATATATATACTTAAATGTTTCAATTTCGAAAACTGGAATTAAACCAGATTTAAAAATATATTTTCAAAATTTTGTATGACATTTAGTATAGCATAGCTCCATAATTTCGATATATCATAATTCGAATTATTATTTTTAATTTAATAAATATATTATTCTTATAAAAAATCTTAAATATTTCTTATTATCCTTAAGAAAATTTTCACGATATCTTCTTCATGATAATTTTCCTTTATGTCTGTCAGTTTTATATTTCAATGATTTTATCTTAAATATTTTATAGAATACTGACGATATACTTTAATTTCAAATTCCATTAAAAATCATGTTTTGCAAGATTTGCGTATAGTCGTCTACAATGTGCAGATCCAAAGAATAATAATAATTTAACTGAAATATTTAAATAAATATTTCGATTGGAAAATAATGTTAATTCCCTAAAAACTATTATATGTTATATATGTATTTATAATTTAATATACATACATATTATATTTATAATATAATTTTTAAAATATCTTATCAGCAATATACATATTATGTAAATATATGTACAAGTATAAATAAAATTTTTCGTTTTTTTTTTAAAATAGTAAATAAACAAGTTTATTTGCCAATATTGAAGATGACAATAAAAACCGTGTTTTGAATTTTTTTTAAAAAAAAAACTTCAAGAAGCTTAAAATTTTTAGTCTAGAAGTCTAGGTAGAATATTAAAATAAAAATTTATATTAGTTTATTTCCGAATTTCTTTCAGTGAAGTTGTTCCTATTAAAAGAATTATTAATTTTTTTTTATTAAAAATATTTATCATAAAAATTGGTTAGTTTGTGTTTAATTAATATATAGATATGTTAATTTTTTCTAATTTAATTATAATAAAATTATTTAATATATAGATTTTTTTTTTTGACAATATTTTTAACTCGCCATTAAATTTATTTCGTGTCTTTAAAAATTTTTTTTTTACTGATAATTTTATAATTTTAGTGTAATTTTAACCTTATGTTTATAATAGAAGGTTAAAGCTTAAAAATTATTTTTATTATATCAAAATTACTTTATATTGATTAATTATATTTAAAATTTGTGTTTTTAATAAATTTATTTAAATTTATTTATAATTTCATGAAATAATAAAAATGTCAAAGAAATTTAAATATTGATTAAAATTTCCAATTCTCGAACTAAATAAAAAAAAATTGTATTAAACGTCGATTTACTGAATTGAACTAAAACTGAATTTAAATATATATCTATTTTAATAATTAATATTTAACTAAAATCTTGCCGCGAACTAACCAGCAACCGCACCTTTCAGTGATTTCGACTAGAATCCAAATTAATTCACATCTCCTCACCACGGTTACTGGCTGCTCTCTCTCTTCTCGTGAGAGGGCAGAATCCTTCGACTTATATTGTTAATGTAACTGAGAAAAGGGATTCGTTTTATTTCTCGTGCTATGTCCTATGTCACTTAACAATTGCATAGTAAATTTTTTGAATTTTGGGTGAAAAGTTGTTTCATTTCTTTTTAATTTTTTCTGCATTTTATTAGGAAAATATTTTCAAAAAAATTATTTAAAAATATGTTAAATTACTTAGGCATAATTCAATTTAAGAAAATTATTTATTTACTTTTCAATTTATTTGTGTAAATATTTTGAAATAATTTATTTGATTTATATCCAGTCTGAGTTTGCCTTATTCTTGGTTAAATTCAGTAAATAATCTTAACCATATAAGTGGTAATTAATTTTTGTAAACAAGTTTCATGCAATTTTATTTTATGTTTTAATAAAATACTTATAATTATAATCTATTTTGTCTGCGTTTTATGTCATAATTAAAGATGCTATTAATAAATTAATTTGATTTAAAGTAATAAAATATTTATTATAATTATACTAGATATACTTACTCATATATTTATATTAATACGAGTTAAATATTTAATAATTAGATATTATAAATTTTCATAAATTTTTAATCTCAGAAAATGAAAACATTTATTTTAATATTGAGTGTTGTATTGGCATTACAATATACAATGGCTAAACATCATCATCATCATGGTCATGATCACGATAGTGATGATCATTGTCATCGTCGACGTGGACATCATCATGAGCCTTCTTTAAATTTAGTACATGAATGGAAAGATTTGGAATTTGATTTTCCATCAGAAAAAGATAAAAATGATGCTATCGCAAATGGTAATTATGTTAAAGGTAATGGTGTACCAATTGATGTTGATGCCTATTATAATAAAAAGGGTGATGTAAAAGTTTTTATGACAATACCACGATTTAGTACTGGTATAGCAATGACATTAGTAACAGTATCAAAACATCGAACTGGACCAGGTGGTCCACTATTAAAACCATATCCTAATTATGAAATACAATCTAGTCAAGGTAAAGATTGTAATGGAATAACATCAGTTTTTCGTGTTATGGTAAATTTTTTAATTATATAAAATTTAAAATTAATAATAATATAAATATTTAATTCTACCAAACACAAAAAATATATCAGATTGATACTTGTAATCAATTATGGGTACTGGATACTGGTCGTGTTGATGCTAATCAATTATGTCCACCACAATTATTAGTATATGATTTAAAAACAGATGAATTAATTCATCGTTATAAATTCCCAGAGTCACAATATAAACCTGGTGTATCACTGTTTGTAACACCAGTTGTAGATGCCACTGACCCAGCACCACATGGTGCATGTAAAAATACTAAAGTATATATTGCAGATGTTACTGGTTATGGATTAATTGTATATGATGCATTATCGGATTCATCATGGAGAATAGAAAATCAATTAACTTATAATGAACCAGGTCGTGAAAATATTACAGTAGCAGGTGAAACATTTACATTACCAGATGGTGTTCTTGGTATGGAAGTAACACCACTTCAAAGTGGTAAAAGAAGACAAGATCGTTATTTATATTTCCATGCATTGGCCGGTGTTAAAGAGAATGCAGTATCTTTAGATGTTTTAAATAATCAACAATTATGGTTAAGTAATAGTAATGCAATGCCAGATGCATTTATGACAGTTGGTACAAGAAATAGTCAAAGTGCTGCTGAAGCAATGGATAGTAAAGGTAATTTATTTTTTGGTTTAATGGATCCAATTGGTATTGCTAGCTGGAATATAAATAAACCATATACTGATTATAAAGTTCGTATTGTAAATGATGAAACACTTCAATTTGCTAGTGGTATGAAAGTTATTCCAAATAAAATGCGACAAGATGAATTATGGGTTCTTACATGCAGATTTCAGGTTTGTTTGTTATTTTTTCGGATTTATTATTTATTAAAAAATAATTTTTTGGTTATTTTTATAAATATTTTTTTTTTATAGAAAATAATGACTGGAACTATTGATAGAACGAATGAAATCAATTTCCGTATTCAAGGCAATTTAGTTAATAACTTACTAAAATAATAATTGTTCCTTTGACCGAATTCAAGAGAAATTATTAGTATATAAATGTAATTCTATACACAGAATATAACAGAGTGTAATGTTTGATAATTTTTAAGTATATTTTTCAACAATATTTTTGTATAATTATTAAAAAAATGTTTAGTACATTTTCATATATATTAAGTATATTGGATGTGTGATTTGTAATTTTGAAATGTTTGTAATTTTGAAATGAACTTTTACTATATTAAATAATATAAAAAAAATCAAGGAAAAATTTATTTTTATCTTTAACATTAATTGTTGCGAAATATTTTTGATTTTGTGAAACATTTCCAGACAACATTCATTGCCACACATTAAGTAAGTATCTTCCAACTGGTAAGACAGCATTGCATTGTATATTTATATACATACTATATAATATGTTTGTTCGAATCATGGGCATTAATAAAACTCTCAACTTTGGGCTCGTACAAATTCGAAAATGTTACAAAAAATGAGTTATATATTATTAATGTAATTTGTCAAAACCAGTCGAATGGCCCGGCTAGCTCAGTCGGTAGAGCATGAGACTCTTAATCTCAGGGTCGTGGGTTCGAGCCCCACGTTGGGCGAATACATTTTTTTTATTGAAAATTAAATGAAAAATATTAAAACAAAAAAATGAAAAAGTTATTTCGCCCAACGTGGGGCTCGAACCCACGACCCTGAGATTAAGAGTCTCATGCTCTACCGACTGAGCTAGCCGGGCTATTGAACAACATTTGTCTAAATATATTTAATTCTAAAAACCAAATAATTTCAGAATAAAAAAAGCAAATCACAAGAATTTTATTTATCTATTTTTTTTTTTATTAATCTCTAAATTTGAATCCTTTCGATATTAAATCTTTTCTAGCTTCAATTATTTGTTCTTGTATTTCTTTTTCGGCTTCTGGACAATCATTGAATGTAAACACTCTGTATAGTACTGTTAAAACTGCATAAAGCTGGCAAAAAAACCAACATAAATTTTATTAAAATTTAATTAACAGTAATTTAATTTTTATTAAAATAAAAATTAATACTTACTCCAAATAAAATAATTAAAACAATTGGAAGAATTTGTATATGAAACATATAATTATTTAGCAATGGTGTTTGTATTGCTTCTAGTACTATAGCAAAATAAGGAATTGCAAATAAACTTATGTACATTAACCATCGCATTAAATTTGTCATTATTTATTATTATTTATACAAAAAAACTACTGTAAAAATTCTTAAAAATTAAATGGAATTATGTGCTAAACTAAAGTACTAAAAAATGAAATCACTACATTCGACAATCACTAATGTGACGTGTGTTTACTTTTCTTTTGACTTTTAGCTTAGTTCGTTCAGAATTGATTAGCGCTTTAAGTAGATTGGGACGTGGAAGTGAAATGATGGTGTTGTCATGGTAAAAAGATTTTTCCAATTTTAGTATACAATAATTCTAGATTAGAGCAATTAATTTCTCTAACTTCTAATAAATGTAGATCTAAATATTAGTCATTTATAATTTAATAATAAGCATATGTAATATGAAAATATAAAATCTGTTTTATTCCAAATCCATTCACCATATCCATTACATTATTTGACATTTATTTATGAATTTCAGTGCTGTCAATGTAAACCTGAAATCAATGTCTAGCGACATCTATTAGAGAATAGTAGACAAGTTTGAGAAATAATATAACGTTTAATAAATCAGAAATCGAATTTAGGGATTATTAAAAAAAGTAGTAATTCAAAAATGTATTATTATTAGGCTTAAATATTTGTTGGTATATTAAAATTAATTTAAAAAAAATTTCGCCCAACGTGGGGCTCGAACCCACGACCCTGAGATTAAGAGTCTCATGCTCTACCGACTGAGCTAGCCGGGCTATTACCAAATATCTGCCAAAACACCATTTTTCTCTTTTTATTCATCCAGAATAATAGTATAAATATGGAATTGAAACACTATCTAGTGACATCTGTAGGGATTTCCCTTCACCTATATTAATTTTCCAAAGGTTGTTGCCTTTACTATTTATCATATTTATGTATCTTTATTTTGTTTGGTAATTCATTTTTTTTTGAAGGACAATGAAGCAATGATTACCATTTATAAAAGCAGCCTTAACTTTTACTTTTCCAGGAGAAAAAATAAATACATTTTAAATTAACGAGCTCTTTATTCAAGTAAGTATTAATTCACCAAATTGGTAGAACAAAATTTAAAAAATGTTAAAAAAAATCTTTTCTGGAAACAAAATTAAAGTTTTTGTGAAGATTTGCTGTCATAGTTTTTTTCATAAGAATTAATCATCTACAAATCTATTAAATTTATACTGAATGAAAATAGGAAATACAAAATGAAATTTTTTATAAGCCTACATATCTATAAAATTCTCAGTTCATGTTCAGTTCACTATATAACCAATCAAATGTGTAAATTAATACCAAAGAAAAATATATTTTCATCCAAAATAATTAATGTTAATTTACGTAATATTTTAATAATTTTATGATATTAAACATAAAAAGACAAACAATTTCTTTAATAAAATAATATACCTACATATTTTGTTAGTATACCTTTAAGCCATATAAATTAGCTTTACCTACAATAACCTTTAGCAGACGATATATAATAGTTAACTTAGGTAAGAATTCTTCATTTTCTAATCGAAAGGTACAATAATCTTTCATATGTTGCTATATTGAAAGACAAATATTTTTAAGTCAATGACTTTTTGGGTGTATCTTATAAATGTTAAATTTGCCAAAATAATGTATATCGAAAATTTCTAAACATTAAAACTATTATCACATTTTTTTTTAAAAAACAATATCACAATGAAAAAATAACACTCATAATCAAATTTGTTATTTTGTAACACTATACATATGTATGTATATAATATAAAAGGCGTATTAAATATTTAAAGTAATTATTTACACAGTTGACTATTTGAAAATTATTATCTCTAAAATATAATTTTAAAAAAATTTATTAGAAATTATCATCAATTTTAATTTTTTTTTTCTTTAATTCACATATAAAATTATCAAAAAATATTATTCGAGGGTAATATGAGTCGTTTTTTTTTGCCTAGGAAGATAATATATGGTAATATCTTAATTCCTAATTAAAATTGTTCAAATTAGGGTTTTTTTTTATTAACATCAAATTAATAATTTCAATTTTGATAAACCTTTTTTTTTTCAAATTTTAGATTTAATTGAACAAAGAAAGGTCAAAACGTAAATTTAGTATTATTTTTAGGTAGAGCTATTTTAAAGCAAAATTTTTTATTATTTGTTTAAACTTGAATTTTTTATATTTTATTTTATAAATTGATTTCTTTTTTTGGAAATGTAAACATGATTATCATCAGACACGTAGAAAGTCATATGATTAGAAACTATTTATTATTTATTAATATATTTAATTAGTTTTTGGAAACATTGAAAATAATTTATTTAGTATGTATACCAATTATAGCAAAGTTATATTTTTAGTTGGTTTTGTAATTTATATATTTAAATTAAAATATATATATATGTTATAGTCATTAAAAATAGAAATTCATTAACGACAAAATTAACTAACCATAATTTTGAACTCTATGTATATATTTTAAAATAATAAAAAATTGTTATTTATATCATATTAAATTTGTACTTTACTAATTAAGTAATATGTATTTAATTATATATTCAAAGTACATAATATTCATTAATAACTATATGCACGAATAACTAACATATAAGCTTCTAAATTAAATAAATTGATTTACATTAGACAGATTTAATTTAACTTTTATTTTAAATACATTTTATATGTATAACAGTATAACTGAAACTGAATGTATATTTTGATTGAAAACATTTATTTTTTGATTGAAATAAAATGTAATATAAATTGGATTATCCCTCATCATAATAATACACATAAATATTAAAATATTTATTCATTGATTTATCTACTAATTTTGCTGTCCTTTGAATACTTTAATCTCCCAAAAATCAAAATGTATCTATACATAAACATAAACAAAGGAAATTTTAAATTTACTAAAAATAAATTATTATGAAATAAATCAACTATCAATTATTATTTTTAAAAATACATACATAAAATTTTTAAATAAATTATTAATTAAAAAAAAAATGGAAAGTAAATGAAATTAATATTAATTTTTTTTTTTTATAATATTAATTACAATCAATAAATATACATATAATTAATCATACTGTTATGTTATAATCATTTTAGCTTAGTATGTAACATCTGTTAGCAAAATAAAATATAATATCCTTTAGTCAAATCTCTAATGGTAGAATAATGTCAGATAATTTCTGTTACGAATAATATTTAGAATTTATTTTTTTATGCATTACATTACGTATGTACATACATATATATAAATGCGAAATTTATGTAAAATCATTTATTGTTTTTAATATATAATTGTTAATTATATTTATAAGAAAATCTCCGTCATTTATCCTTACCGAATTTATTATTTTACATCACTGTAAAAGTGATAAACCAACTCTTAAAAAACATAACAGCTAAACCTTTTATTTATATATGTTAACTTACTGTTATTTAACTATTAAGAAACTGTTTCGTACAGCTTATTACTTCGTCCAGCTGTGAGGTAGGAGTACAATTCTCATACTATAATTAATAATTAAGTAAATAAAAAATCTGTTTATAAAATTTCTATATCTAAATAAATGATCAAATTATTAATAGTATTAAATTACTGTTCCGCAAAAAAAAAAGGCTTTGGCATATTTATGGTAATCTAATTATATTTATTTTCTCTTAGTCAAAAGATTGTAAAACTAATAAACTTCACTTATATGTACATTTAAATGTTTTAAATTTAAATTAAATATTTTCATTTCAATTTCACAAAAATTATAAATTTCTTTTTTAATACAGTGTATAAGATAACCTTAATATAAATTTACTTATGTATTTATGTACTATAACTGAATTCCCTAGGAATAATAATAATAAAAATACTAATTTAACATTGTAAACCGCAAAAGACGTGATCCTCTTAAATTTTTTATATATATGTATGTATAAAATACAATATAAAATAATTTAATTAAAATAAATTATTTTTAATTAACATAAAATTGCTAAAAAACATATAAGACCATTGTATATGCAATAATATAAATTATTATTGTTATTTTTATAGGTTGAGAAAATATTTATTATTGCTATTATAAATTATATATTTAAAATAACCTTTAAAAAATTCAAAAAAAAAAAAATAGTATTTAGTATTTTGATTGCAATTCAATTATCAGTATACTAAAAAATAAATATTTCAATAAAAAAATATTTACTGTGAACTAAAAAATAAGATCGAGTCGAGAGAAAAATAATTTGTTTATTAATATTAATAATAAAATTTATCAGATGATGATGATGGCATATATTTTCGAAAATTATCAAGTATGATTATTGTTTTGTTGCTTTACAAATTCTCATGGATATATACATAAAGAAAGATATAAATAACATATACATACATATATAATGTATATAACTTTGGTAACCACTTCCACAAAACTATGTTGAGACCGAGCCTTATTTTTTTAAGTGTAAGATATTGCTTGTTATTTTGTAAAAACTTGTCTATACACAGCTTTATTTTGTTATACACCTGGGAAACTTTTTCCCACTATAAATTTTTGTTTTTTCAAAGATTTGTTTGATAATTTAATTTTTCTTATTAAAATTCTAAAAAGCTTTCAATGAAAAAAAAAATAACTACATACATACATATGTATTATAATTTTTTTAAAGACTATAATAAATAAAAAATAACAAATCAGTCATGAACCTGGGGGTGGTAATCAATAATTAAATTATATAAACATTTAACTTGGAAAATGTTTACTTAAAAAAAATATTGAATTTGAAAATAGTAAATTCTTAAAAAGAATTGTAAAACCATTTTACATTACAAATTTGGATAATCAATTATTATTCATATTTACATAATAATTGATTAATTATTATTATTATCTAAGTTATTTTTAAATTCTAATTTATAAATATTACAGTCATCTTCTGTATATAATAGTATCGCAATAAATGTAAATAATAAATTACTGACAAAATTGTTAAAACGTAAATGCCTCAGTCTACAAATCCTGTATACAACCTCCATCGACTCTGTTTTACATACCAAATTAAAATGCATGTTTTTTTTTCTCTAACAAACAACATTTTTAAATCTTAAAAAAATTAATAAAACTTGTCGGTTAATTTATTAGTATAATATAGTATAAAAAAAAATAATTTCAAACATTTTTGCTTCTAATATACTTTTATTATTTTAGTAAACTTTCATTGTAATTTTAAATATACTCCCTTCTCTAAAAAAAAAAATTAACTTCGTAAATTCGTCTACAAACATAAAATTAGTCATAATTTTTAATTTTTTTCGAATAATCACGATTTTCAACAACGCGCTACCACAGTACACAGTATATCAGCATCAAAGCATATATGTAGTAACTTTCCAGTAGATATACCATACTTTTTATAGTTTAATAAATAAAAACGCGGCTAGTTTAGTTTATTGAAAAACTTGAAAGTTGTTGGTTGTAATTTTTTCCTTCGATTCGGTTTTTATTTTTAATTTTATTTGTCGTTTCATATTTTTTCACTAAATTACAAAAAGGTAAAAAAAAAAAGGAGAACAAAATTTATGAAAATATATTAAAGATACCAAATGCAAATATACATTAAATAAAAGTGAAATGAACATTGTGTGCATTATATAAAATTTTATAATTAATTGAATTAAATAATTTAAAAAGTGTGTTTTATATCTTTTCAGAGCGTCACTGTGTTTTATTAAAATATCTTACATATATAAATAATTTTTTATAAATTAAAACGTTTCTAAAATGATGCATAAATTGATTGGATTATTTGCATTAATTGCCGCTTGTAATGCAGCAATGAAGGTGAGTTTTTTTTTTGTTTATAAAAAAAAATATATGATAAATTAAGTTTTGTGAAAATGTTTCGATGGATAAAATTGAAATTTCTATTAATATGTTAAATTTTATATTGAAGAAATACTATTTGTAAAATTATTATTGATTTTATCAATTTTTTGGGGTTTTTCTATGTTATATAATATTTTGTTTTTTTTTTTGGGAGTTAATTTAAATCGAAATATAAATAATTTTTAGTCCATTTTTTTATTATTCATATATAAATTTGTTATTCTAAATTTTTCCTTTATGGGAGGGAGGAATTATTAAAACCTGTATTAACAATTTTTTTATTATTGATTAACCTCTTGTTTATTATTATTATTTTTAAACTGGCATTAAACTACCTACACTTTAATTTGATAAAATAAAAAAATTAGAAAATTTTCCATTAATTATTTTTATCTTATATACAAAAAAGTAGCACAAAAATATTAAAGCTGTAGGAAAACATAAAACATTCAAAAATATTAAACTAAAGAAAGACCACAAACAACATTTTTTTTTAATATAAAATTTTACTATATTTATGTATGTTTTTTGTATGAATCCCTCCTCCCCAAACGCAATTTCACCTTCCAATAATACACCTTTTTTTATGCTATTTCAACAATATTTTGATCATAAAAAAAAAACTTGTGTTTGTTTCTATAGAATTGGTAAAAAAAAAGTGTCAATGAACCCTTTTCCCAAACAATTGTTTTGGTTATCATAATGTTGTACAGTATGTATATAATTTTTACTTTACCTTTCTTATATACACATTTCATTTCATCATATATAAATAACAAACACTTTGATTGTCTTTTTATTATGCTTGGGTTTCCAACAACAAAATATCGAAATTAATTTTGTTTTGTTGGCATTTTAATTTTTTGTAGTTTTCAACAAACTAACCTTATTTTAAAGTAAATTATGTCAGTCAAAATAATAATAATAATAATAATAAATTTATTTTAAACATTCGTTCTAAAGATTAACATTAATTATTAGTTTAGTGTTAACACTTATTTTAGTAATTACAATCTTGTGATTTACTAAAAAAAAAAAAATTCAATTTTATTTGAAATGATTGGGTGTGGCATTTGTGGTTTTAAAACAATTTATTTTTTCCCATAATTTGAATTTAATTTACCATAAGTTTTAAAAGAACAAAATATGAAATTTTTATTTTATACTACATATTATAATATCAATATTTTGTAAATGAATAAACTACCGGGTGTGGCATTATCAAATGTTAAAAATTCAATCAAATATTTTGATTAACTGAAATGGAAATTCATTGATCATCAAAAATATAATGTATAGATGATATTTTTTTATATTATGTATAAGAGGTCACCAAGTGTCAGCTATATATTCTATGCTATGTAATAAAGAATTTTTGAAGTTCAAGTACTTAATTAATTATAACCAAGTATGGAGACACGCAATTTAGATTATATACAAACATAAATGGGGAATTTTGTTATTTTAAATTATACTTTTATAATAATTGACAATTTAATGGTTTTGCTATTATAATATACATTTTTAGAAATTTATTTAAATACTTTTGAGCAACTGGAATAATGAAGATCAATTATATTTTTTTTTGACATCGAAAATAGTTTGATATATTAACATAATTATATAATAAAAAGTATAACTGATGGTAGTGAATAAATTATAACTTTATATTATAAATTACTTCCATATATAGATTTTACATAACGTAATTATTACTTTTATATTATTACATACAAAATCATTAAATTCCAAAAAACATAATTTTACACATACATATATAAGAATATAATTTAAATAAATAATATACCGACAATATTATTGCAAATAACAATGACATTAAAAATCGAAAAAATATAATATCTTTTAAAATAGAGTTTATTTAATAATAGTTTCAATTGTAACTCATATTTAATGATTCTTTTTTTAATACTAAAACTAGTAGGTTTAACATAGTAATTTTATTAATTGTATAATTGTTAAATATGTATAATATTAAATAACAATGTGAACAGGTAGATAATTTTGTAGGATTTATTTAAAAATATTTTTAATGAAACTTTCAAGGTGTTCAAAGTACAAAATAATATAGGTAATTGAATATATTTTATTATTTTCGAATTAAAAACGAATTTAAAAAAAAAAAATTTACAAAAAAATGACTATCCAAAGCTTATTCTGAAAATTTTAAATCAAATTTTTAATTATTTGCAAAATAGTATAAATATTTTTGTTTAATAATTACAAAAAATATTTAGCTGATTAGTAAATAATTTAAAAAAAAAATTAATATAGTTATTTTTATTGAAATTATTATTAAAAAAATATAAGATTACAAAATAATATTTTTTTATTAAATATACAAAATATCAAATAACATTTTAATTTTTGCATTTATGTTAAAAAATGTATTTTTCTAATTTATTTTAAATTTTGACTATAACAAATAAAAAATTTGTTCGATTATTTCACAAGAAAATAAACACAAAAACAAAATTTTTCAATATGAAAATATTTTTTAATTAGCATACCAATGTTAATTTTATGTCCAACATAACTTTATTTGTCAGTTTTTTTTTGTTATTCAGATGTGAAAAGTTTAGCCTAAATTTTTCTTTTCACTAGTAATTTTTTTTTGTTATCGTATCATTTAACAATGATTGATATTGTGATCATTCATTGTAAAAATAAAACTTTCTATTTATTAACCAAAATAAAATAGAAATTTAAGAATTAAAAAACAGGAAAATCTTGGAATTTTTTATTACATAGCTTTCTCGCGATGCTCGATGGACATTGTAAAAAATAAGAGAGTTTAAATTTGAAATTAAAATATTTAAATACACAATTAAAACTTGTAAATTTGTTCCTCAAATCTTGTCAAATTATTAAACAAAAAAAAATTAATTTTAATTAATTTTTCAAATTTTCGAATTATAAATTTCAATTTGCGAACTTTAAATTATTGTTTTTTTTTTTTTTTTGTTTTATTGACGGATTTTATTAATTTGCTAATATTCTGATCATGTTTACCACAAAAATAAAAGTAAATATGTATAAAAAAAATAATTATTTTTTTCCTGGTATCCCAAGCTATGTCATCATCATCAATAAAGCCTGAAATTAAATTAAATATTATAATCTTTTTTTTTTATTATTATTATTTCTTTTCTAAATGGAAAAATACTGAAATGTTAAAATTCTTTAGCAAACCAAACAAAAAATTCACAAATTTGAAGATCAATTTTGTTTTAGCTTTTTAGATAATGCGTCAAATTTATTTGTGAGGAGCAAAAAAAAAAAAGCTATAAAAAAAGAAACCTTGATGTAATGTAAAAAAAAGGTTAAATTAAAACCAGTTTTTATTTTCGCAATCTTCAAAGCTTTCAAAGAAGTATCTTTATGAAAATAAATATTATCTAACAAAAGTAACAAAAAAAAATAATAAAGTTGAATTATTTATTTGTTATTTTTAGATAAATTACACAGTTCATAGATTTTTAATTAGTATATTACTTCTATATACAAAGTATTACATAATATTGAAACATAATTCTGTTACTTATTTAAAAATGTTAAAAATTATCATGAAAACCGAAATTTATCCACAAAGACTTTGTAATTTTTATTTTATTTACCATTTTGAGTTTGATTACATTACTTTGCTTTGTGATTTATTAGATCATATTAGGTCACTAAAGATACTATATGCTACTTAGCGGTGTCCCTAAAATGTATATCAACATTTTGTATTTTCTTAATAAATAAGATTTAAATGTTTATTTATTTAAATTAGGAAGCCGGATTTATTTTCTGCAATCAGTATACATTTAATTAATTTAATATGATCGTGTACAAAAGCCAACAGCTTAGGGGAAGATAGTGTAATTTTAAGTATAGTCAATAACATTGTAGATGTAGATTGTGGAAAGACTATATGAATTTTGTGAGTGTATAATTATGGTTAAAATAGGAACAAATCTAAAAATACTAATCTAAATAAATTCAATCAATTTTTTATTAAATTTACTATACTTATTTGCTTTGACAAAATTAAATAATTATTAAATTCTTAAAACAAGTTCAAATAAAATAACCACAGCTTTAGTGTTAATTTGTTCGAATTAGAGCGTTGAGAACAGAGAATAATATATTTTTTAAACAAGTTTATGCTAATTTTGTTAATAGATTCAAGTAATTTTTAGTTTCTTAAAAAAAAACATATTTTTTATCTAGAGAAATTTATCTCATGCAATCATTAATGATGTATAATTATTGTAAATATAACTTAAAACATTGTATTTAAATCATATAAACTTTTAAATAGTTACAATACATTAAATTAAAAGTAATTTTATTTATTATTTCCTGCAGATGCCAATAACAGTTTACTATGAATCTTTATGTCCAGATAGTGCAGCATTCATAACAAATCAAATTTATCCCGCTGTTAAAGATGAATTGAAAAATTTAGTAGATATTACATGGGTACCATATGGTAAATCATCTGTAAGTATATCAAATATTTATTTTTAATTATTATATTTCCTAAATTTTTAATTTCCAAAAAAATAATAAAAAAATTCTTATATAAAGCATACAACACGTGGTTCAGAAGTTGAATTTACATGTCATCATGGACCAAATGAATGTTATGGCAATAAAGTTCATTCATGTGCACTTCAACATATTCAAGCAAATTCATTTGAAACTGATCATACAAGAGAATCATTAATACTTGATTTTGTAACATGTTTAATGAGAGCTGGTAAAAATTTCCCAGATAATAAATATCCAGGTGAAAGATGTGCACGTGAAAATCATATTAATAATTGGCAAATAATTGAAACATGTGCTAATTCAACAGAAGGCAATCAACTATTAAAGAAAAATGGTGAAATAACACAAATGTTCCAAAATCCATTAGACAGTGTACCATCAGTTGTTTTCAATCATGTAAGTTTACAAAAAAAAAAAACTTCTTCAGCAAAATTTTATAATTTTTTGTAATTTTTTTTTAGCAATTTGAAAAATCTGTCCAAGATAGAGCATTAAACAATTTCCGTAATGCATTCTGTTCAAAATCGTCAGAACCAAAGCCACATGTATGTAGAACTAATAGTGCTGGAACATTTATTATTAGTCCGCTTTTAATTGCTGCATTCAGTTATATTGCTACAAAATTAGGTTAGAAAAAGAAGAAGAAATTGTGCTACAAGAACAAGAAAATAATATCATCAATAAATTATTCTATCCAATAAAATAAATTCGAATCTCGTTTTTTAAGAATACCGTCCGTTTCTCATTTAACCTTTGCTGGTCTTCTGATAAAAAAAAATAAATTACTTTATTTTCACAAATGAATATAAAAATATTTATAATTTTAATTATAAAATTTTTACAAATTGTTAATTACATTTAATATTATAGACTTTAAGCCAAATCAATTTAAATTGAATAATAATAATAAATTGAAAGAAAATAATATATTTAATAAAAATTTAATTTATAAGATTATTACAAAAAAAAAAGTTTTCGGAACAATTCTCTAATTAGTACATTGTGTGAGTATCTCTTTTTAATGGTAAATTTATGTTATTTTTAACATTGATTTAAAAGCTTATATAGAAGAAATGTTAATTTTATGTTAATTATTTTGTAGGTGGGAGAGTTTTTTTTTTCTGCAAAGTATGAGAGATAATTGAAAAAAAGTCAATATTTTATTTAAGTTGATAAAGGTGAAATTATTTCTTGGTAATATTTTAACAAGTTTTTATTATTGTATGTAGATCAAAGATAATTAAGTAGTTGTACGGAAACTTATATTTACTTAAATTACTTAAATATTTCCATTAAAACATTTAAAAAGGCTTTTAAAATCTATTTAATTTAAAGTAATAATAAATTTCAATATTATATAATACTAGACCAAAATTTAACTTTAACAAAGTACAACTTTCTCCGCTATGAATTAAATTCCATTTCTAAACTAGTTGACTAAATTTATGTATACATATATTTCAAATATTTTATTAGGAATATTCACAGTCTTATAATTACATCCATGTCGATGATCAATTTTGAAAAGTTGCATATAAAAAATTAATTCTTACATCCAATAGATAAATATTTTTCTTAATACTTTATATACCTTTAAGGTAACAATAACCGTTTTTTTTTTACAAAATTTAAAAACAAAAATATATTTAAATTAAATCAAAATTTTTTTACATATACTACATTTTTAAATTTCACCCACAATTTTTTAAACATAGTCAATGACAGTAAAGAAGTATATAAACGACCTATTACCACCTCGCCTATTATATTAGGCAGAGGCAAAATAATATTATTCCTTTTCTAATAATCACTTGTAATAACATTATTCTTTCGTAGTAAAAATGATGAAAAGCTTTTTATTTCAAAAATATACACATAAAGTTTTCAAATAAAATTTGAAACTTGATTGATAATGGAAAATCTTCATCTATATTTTTTTTTTCTTTCTTATTGTTGCCTTTATTTTAATAGTATACTTTTATTTTTACTTTACTTGTTGCTTTAAAAAATAAAGTCTATAATTTTAACTTTTATTTTTCTTATCTTTTTTATAATTTTGTTTATGTTGGCAATTCTGATAAATATTCATAAAAAAAAAATCGTTCGTGTTGAAAAATTATATACGCAAATGTTTCAGTTTAAAAGTGAAAATTTTTTTGAATTCGTCTTTTTAAATGTAGAATTTTCATGACTATATTAATGGAAATATTGCGTGAAAACTTTTTAGTAGACTAAATTTTCCTTTTACATAATATTCTAAAATTTATATAACTATAGATTAGAATTAGAATAAATTTTCTATCGAAAAAAAATTGTGTGAAATGCAATTTAATCTACTATCTAATTCCACTGCCCGAAACATCTGAGCTTAAATTTATTGTATTTGTTAAAATTAATGAATATTAATTTCATATTTTCGTTATATACTTTCTAAATTTTCCGTACATTATAAGATACGAACAGAAACTGTGTGACATAATAGTTTAAAATTTATTTAACAGATGGCTAGGATTTTTTCAATACTACAAAGGATTAATTCATATTTTTATATACATACATATGTGTATATTATCACACATATATTTAAAACGAAATAAGTAGTATAAAGATTAGTTTTTGTTAATAATAAAGTGAATTGTAGGAACGTAACCTCTCTGAACTAGAATTTATTATACCATAATAAGCAATATTGAGGTTATCTGGAAATATACAATAAGTTCAATAAAAAATAGTCAATACATCTCAATCAACTACAGTATATTTAAAATAATAATCTCAGATTAATGACTTATATATTTTAATATTTTTTATTCAAATAAATTATATAGAATATTTTTTTTATTATTTTTACCTGATTATTTTAGTAATAATAAATTAATATAATTATATTTTCTGATTTTAAACAAAACAACTGATTAATTTCTAGAAATAACAAACTTTTTTTTATATAACTTTCCCAAGTTCAGGGCGGATGAACTTATTTTAAAAAACCCCAATAAATATTTTAGAAATTAAAAATACTCGTTATAATAGCAATTAATTGACAAAACATATTAATTATTACTTTCTTAGGTTAAATCAGGTTAAGGTTATCTGGAAATAATTTTTATTGGTAATGTAATTATTGTTAGTAGCTTTAGAGTATTTAGAGTATTTAGAATGTAATTGTTAAAAGGAATATCGCAGATAAGGTTTACTCTGAACACGTTTAAATTTTGTAATTCAAAATATCAAACATAATTATTCAAACAGATTATTCAATTTCCAAGCGAAAATTATATATCCTTTTTCTACAAATATGCAAAAGTTTCATAAAATCTGGTTTCAGTTTAACAGTGCAATATAGAGATGCATAAATTTTTTAAATTCATTTTGTTGTAAGACTATACAAACAATAATAATCTAAAGTTCGAAAAGAATTCATTAAAATTTGCACTCTGATATATTCAGATTTAATTAAACATTTCATATTAAATAAAGGAAAATTATTTATATTTATAAGGCTGTAACACAACCTAGGCGCAAAACAGCAGCAGCGGCAGTAGCAGTGGCAGCAACAGCCATACAAGTAGTAAAACAGAAAATAGCAGCAAGCAGTTTTCTGCTACATGATATTTTTTTTTAAGAAAAATTATTTTTAATTATTATTTTTTAGTATGCTTTGTTAAAATTACTCATTTCAGGTTGTCAGCATTATAGATTAGGATTGATGAGTTGCGAAGCTGCTGCCACTGCTGCTTGTCACTGCCATTTTCATTCAAACTCTATTGTTTTTAAAAAATTTGCTGCCGCTGCTGATGCTTTTTTTGTTGCTAGGTTGTGTTGCAGCCTTTACTGTTTATATTCCTAGAAAAATCAGAAATTGGTTAGTAAATTATATAAAAATTTACTTGATCAAAATAAATAATTTTAATCATTTAAAATTTAATGATTAATTCAAATCAAATTTCAGTTATATTTGAACTTCAGTCCTACAATTTTCATCATAGTTATATTTACTCGTATATAAAAAAATTTCCAAAAACAAAATTTTCTATTATTTATGAAAGGCTCTCAATTAAATCTTTAATAATATTAGCTATGTATATGTATTTGATTACATAATATTCTAAAATAATATGTGAAAAATTTTGATTTGTTGCATCTGTTTATTAATAACATAACAAAACATAATCAATAACTGAAACAACAATAAATAATTAAAATATTATCATTAAAATAATGTCTCGTAAAATTTCCTATAACTATTAATACGAGTACTGAATATTTTTTGTTGCTATATGGGATATTTTTTTTTATTTGTAAATATTTATAAATTAATTAAAATTTGTTATCTTCACTTTATCAATTTAATAATTTACAAGTTGTTACAAAAAAACAACACTATTTTTAAACTATAATTTTTTGTTATAATTTAATTTAACAGCAAATTAAAATAAAATATATATTAAAAAATATTAGGATTTATCTTTTTTCTTTAAAATCTTTTAGTTAGTTTAGTAAAATTATTAAGAATAAGGACTCGTATTATTAATTTATTTTAAATCAAAAATCACATAATAATAATAATGTCTAATATTTAATTGGTAATTACATGTAAGAACTGATAACATATCAAAATATTATAATTATAACCGAGTATTAAAAAGTAATAAATTTAGTTAATAAATATTTGTGGCCCTAACATAATTATTATTATGGATTGGGGTAAATTTTTTTTTTTTTTAGATATTGGCAAGTGTTTTGTTTATTTATAAGATATATTACAATTTTATTATTATATTTTTGAGATTTTATTATTAAAATTTAATCCTATATAAATTTCATCTTTAACGTAGGAAGAAAAATTAATAGAATAATATTATTAAATTCTTAAGACTTTTTTTTTATTAATATTTTTTTAAATACCGTATATCCTTTTTATAAGAATTGACGTAACAAAGCTATTTACAATTTTCGACCTTTACCAGAGTATATCGTTAGACCAGAGAATAATTTAAAATAGGAAAATCGTAATCGGTAAAGTAAATAGTTATAGTTAGTAATTAGTTTAATATCAGTGTAGTGTCTTTCTATCTAGCTTATTGGTTTATACTAAGCTACAGCATGGAACTAAAAAGATATATGCCATATACTCAAAGAAGTATTAATTTTTGTTTTAAATTAATATTCAAATCTTAAAGGATAAATATTATTATATAATATTTATACAAGATCCTTACGCAATTACAATCTTGACCCTTTCATTACTTTTACAATTTTTTTTCTTTTATTTAAAAAAAAAAGATATACTTTAATTTTTGATTTACAAATCAAGCGCAGAAATATCTAATGAATTTTTTATGATTATAAATTAAACAAAAAAAAAAAAAAAAGAAATCATAAGAAAATATTCTTAAAAAGAAAAAAGGAAGATAAAATAATATAATAAAAAAAAAGTGAAAACAAAATAATCAAGTGAAAACAACAAACTGAAATAAAATCATTTTTTAATATTGGAAAATTTTTACTCTTATAAATTGCAATTTTGTTCTTATAAATTGATTGAATTTTCATATGATTTTTTTCTATTAATATTCTTTCTTTTAGTTATTCGATTAAGTAATATTTTATATGGTATCCAGGTTTATATGTACATCATGTACATCAAAAAGGACAACAATATCATATTTACCACAATTTAAATTTGATTTGAACAAAATAGAACTAATATTTATATTTTAAACCCTTGTCAAATTATCTGTTTACATATATAATAAATATTATAATTATAAATATGTTGTACATACTTAAATCCTTTAGTTACTTAATTTACATAAAAATTTATTAAATAAATATATAGAATTATTAATTTATTAATATAAAATTGAGGAAATATTTCTATAATTTTTAACTACCAAGTTTCGAATTTCTAATGAAATTTATACTGACTTGAATTATTACTGCAATAAAATATTAATTTGGTCTTTTTTGAAACATTCAAAATTTTAAATTAAAAAAAATTAAATTATATCACAAAAATATAAATATATTTTAAGGTATAATATTTTTTCGAATATACCTAGATGATGATGATCGTCAAATACTATATTTATATTTTATAGAAATATGAAACTCTATTACTTTGTAAATCGTAAGTTAAAATTGTAATTAAGTTTTTCAAAATATATAATTAAATTCAAATTTTTCTGGCATTTTTACTAAAAAACTTGATGTAATTTCTAGAAGTATTTCAAAAATTACATCCTATATGTACATTTATTTTACTTGTTATCTAGCGCACGGCATCACAGGTAATTTTTCTTTTGTTTTTTTTTTTTTTGAATTACAAAACATGTAAAGGTTATAAATATATTTATATATATATATACATATATATATACAATTTTTTTTGTCTTATCATATTATCAGGATGTGAACGTTATTATCTCGCGCCAACACAAAAAGCTTTCGTCAATTCTGATTGGTTATAATATTGAAATATTTTATGTATAAAGTGCGAACATAATATTCAATCCTGCCATTCAAATATCTGATACCGATGATTACGGTTTACCTGTTCTTACAAAATAAACAGTTACAAAATATTTACCTTTAAATTTTAGTGATTTTTTTTTAAAAAAGAAAGTTTCAAAAACAAACAAAAAAATAATATAAATTATTAAAATAATATTTGAAAAAAAAGTGAATAATTAGAGAATATATAAATTATATTCGCAAATTAATATTTTAAAATTTTTGGAATTTTCTATTGGTATTTTTACGTGGAAATTTTACGACAAAATAAACTAAAATGTAAGACAGAAAAATAATTAAATAAATATTTTAGTGAATTTGTGTCCTTAAAATTGTTGTAAATTAATTAAATTTTATAATTATTTCTTTATACTTATTTCTAGATAAAATTTATAAGAAAAAAATCAATCAATTAATTTTGTTTTTTTTTTTGTGTGAGAAAATTTAATCAACTAAAACTAAATTAGTAAGTATATAAAAATATGAATAAATTTATAAATTTTAAAAATTATTTATATTTTGAACGAAATAATTTTTTGATTAGTTTTTATAAAAAAAAAATTGAAACTCTTCAATGAAAGAATTTTTTGTCCCTTAAAAGAAATCTTGTCATTGAAAATGTTGTAGTTTAATTATTTATAGTTTTTTAATATGTACTACAAAGAAATAGTCAAAAATATTAAAATGATTTATTTAAAAATGAATTATGGTCTACGGATATATCCGAAATTTCACTTGTCCATAAAAGTTCTCCAAATTTCTAACTCCAATTCTCACTATAAGATATTTTAATTAATTTTCTTTATCTTAAATATAATTCTGTAAAAAGAACTAATTATATATAAAATAGTAATTTTAGCCAAAATATATATAAATTGTATCGTCAAAAGAAAGCTGTACGGATACAAATTGGATTTTCAAACTCGTAATTTTTAATGAAATTTTTTACTTCTACTTCTAGTAATAAATTAGTTATAAGACTGAACTGAAGCCATTGATTTATCCAACGAAAGTATATATGATTAATTTTTAATCATCAAAAACTTCTATATAACTTTTAACCTATTAACTATATAATTAAAATTTAATAATAAATAAGAACCCAGTATTCATTATAATATATAAAATATTTTTAATAATGAAACTCTTAATGCCAACTACATAATAAAAAAAAAAAAGAAGTTAAGTAGCATATTTTATTGCACTTCTATAAAAATTATAATCCTTCAGTAAATAGAGAATCATTATTCTTCAATAAATTGTGTCCATTCAACATACATTTATATCCCTTTTTTGTCTCTTATGACTCTATAACTAAATCTATAAAAAAAATTATTTTTTTGGGAATATATTGGACATTTTTTTTAAATACTTATATAGTAAAAGATAAGTAAAAAAAAATTGCTTAATATAAATTATATTGCTACGATTCAATGTGTAGGAAAATTTCATAAAAAAGGACGAACAAAAAAAAATAATACTATAAAATAAAAGACGTTTTTTATATAACCTTTTAAGTGCAAGTCATTCATATTAGATTGGTTCTTAATCGTTTCATGATAGCTTCATTTCCTACGAGATTTTCTCAATTTTTCCTCTTTTATTATACGTGCATATATAGTTTTAGCTCTAAAAAAGGATTCTTTGTATTTTATTGGTATGCTCTATGCTCTACAACAGGTTAAATGCAGATTTATATCTTTATATGTTATACATATACACATATATATTTGACTCCTGTTTTGGCAATTTATCTAACTAAAATCTAATTTATTTTTATGTTAATAAACTAGAAAAAATAAAAAAGTAATATTGTATGATGAAAAAAAAATTGAGTAATTAATGTATAATATAATTTATTGGATGTTAAAAAAAAAACACATTATATGAAAACTGAGTATAAATGATTTGATGAAAATGATTATTAGGTATATTTATTATATGAAGCTATGAAAATTTTATAAAATTATTAAATTTGATCTCAAAGTGAGATAGAATAAAATTAAAATTATCATTTAAAAACATTAAAAAATTTTTTTTATAAAATCCATAAACATGAATTTTTCTATTAATTTGATAATATATCTTAAATCAAAGATCATAATAATATTTTCTTATGTTTTTCCAAATATCCTTCAAATTTCTGTTAACACAATTAATTATATATGATTATGATCATAATACATTCATTTAAAATCCAATCATAAATGATATTTCAAATAAAATGTACAAGAAGTAGCCAAAAAAATAATAAAATTATTAAAATTCTTTTCGTTAAATTAAATTTTAAGAAAAAAAAAATACTTAAATTTCATTAGTCAGTAAATTCTTTTTAATATATTAAGAATTTTTTTTATAGAACAAAAATTTCACAAATAAAAATTTATATTCAGAGATAATTCTTAAAATAGGCTCTTGTTATGAATTAATGGATTTTTCATTCAACATAAAAATTTCAATTTTATTAATACAAATTTTTGTCTTCTTTTTTTTTTATATACCAAAAAACATGATGACAATTGTAAAACAATGAAATTTAATTTTGGTAAAAATTCATAAATTAAATTAGACAGAAAATATTTTTTCAAAAAATTTTTTTAATATATTTTAAATTAATTATGACATAACTTTTTATGTATATATAATTTCGAAGGTAAAAATATTATGTTTGCATATTTTTTTTTTTTTTAAGTAATATTTCAAAAAGAGTAGATATATATAATATAATAAATTGGTGGTTGAAGTCCCTATGGACAAAATATAAAACTTGTTGTTGTTGTTTTTTTGTAAAGTCGTCAGAACTGGATCAACAAAAAATAGAAAAAGGATAACTCTTAGTACTAGATGCGTACATAACGTTCACAAAATTATCAATTATTGTACTTAATTTGCAATTTTTGAATGTATTTATAAATTTTGTCGTGTGGTAATTGTCAAAACTTATATAATATAGTACTTGAATATTACAATTATCGAACTATTACAATTTTTTGCTCATATAATTTCATTATTTTATTAGTTATGAAAATTATACTTGCATTAAAAGTTTTCATACTTAAAATTAGACTATGATTGCAGACTCTGTACTCTCCCAATGGGCTAATAGCTAATCTAATTGATTTGTATATAAAAACTATTTAAATTACCTTATTGAATTTATTATTTAATTTTATATTAAATAATTTATAAACTGGAAATTTTAATTATTCATTATATATTTTATTAAAAATTTATATACCACTAACGAAAATTTCATTATAAATAATTTAAATAATTAAATTATATATGAGTTTCACCATTTAAATATATAATTTATATTTGTACTGGATAATTTCGTTATATGTACCAATTATCAAATAAATATTTAATAATTGTTAAAATAATTAAATCTTTAAAAAAAATTATATATTTAATGTTCAATTATGAATTATGTTTATCACATTCATCAAACTAAATAAAAAAGCAAAATTTAAAATGTATATAATTTTTATCAAACTGAAATTAATAATACAAAAAACATGTAAATTCAAATTATAATAAATATATTTATACGCATACTTTTTCCAGAGAAATATATCTTAATTAAAGACACAATAATAATTTAACCAAAGGAAATTTAAATATATAATCCTACAACATCCGTTAAAATATTTATGATTTGTCCTTTAAGTTAATAATCCAATATATTCAAAGGATATTTTACCAATTCTATATATACCAATAAAAAAAAAACCACAATAAATTTCCCTTGGTTAACGACAAATAATAAGTTATAATATTTATACAATCTTAATAAAAAATATATACATATATGTAAATATAGAAAATAAATCAAAAATGAATATGATGATATTTAAAATTTTAATACTAAATTATATACTAAAATTGAAGTGACCTCTTAAAAGCTTCCTTAAGTTTTATTATTAGATTATAGGATATATAAAATTTATTATAAATAAAATCTTATTTAATTTATGATAAATTGCAATGATAAATTAAGATTGAAAACGATTTCTTTTACATACAAATCCAATTTATACATTGAAAACTTATCTTCAATAAAGTAAATTAAAGTCCAATTCTAAGTATATAAATAAAATTAATCATTAGAAGTTGATTAGTTTTGTAAGTCAACCATAAAATATCACCTTAGCTTTGTGTTCATATTCTTTGCGTAAGCATAAGCATACATTGCTTTATCTTTATCTCATTATTGTCTAATACACTATGCGATTTATGTATAAAATCATTATTGACTTCCCCAAAATTAACAATTTTGTTTTAAAGAAAATACGCAAAATTAATTAGTAATAAAAATTAATATACGAAAGTAATGTGAAAGTAAATTGGTAATTCATGAATAATTTATAAATAATATATAGTAATAAATTTATTAATATAAAATTTAATATATTTCCTATATATAAAATGTTTAAACAAATTACCTCAAATGACGGTTGATAAAAAAAGAATTACAAGGATGAAATAATAATTGATAACCTATTATAAAAAGCCATCAAAAAAAAAATATTAGTAAACATTACTGATTCAATTAAGTAAATATAAGTGAAATACTGTAATAACTGAACTAGGAAATTAAAATATTTCAACAATATTTGTTTTAACATGATCACATGATCTTGTTTTAGTTTTTGATTAAATTTCAAATCTGTTTTCAAGTTTATTTATTATACAAAAAATATTTTGTTGTCATTAATTTTATTAAATTAGATGTGGTTCTTATGATAATACCCTCCCCTAATTATTCGATAGACTAAAGAATTATATTTATTATTATTATTTTATATATTAAAAATAGACCAAGATTTTTATTTGACTTTATATAAATTTATTAAAATAAAATTTATAGACAGACAATTTATAATTTAATAAAAATTAGTACTTAATTTTTAGTGCATTTAACATTGTCTACAGTGTTAATTAAGCGCGGACATTATATTTTTATAAATTTTAATATTATATTATTTATATATTATATTAAAATGATAAATGTGATATTTTAAATAGAAAATTAAATAAATTGAATATAAGAATTTTTTTTTATATAGTTTTAAAAGTGGTTTTAAAAAGTCAAATAAAAAAAAAATTAATTATTTTCATTAATGGTTTAAATCAATAGATTAAATTAAATTGTAATTGGGAATGATTGAAAATATCAAAAAAAGGTACTTTAATATTAAAAAATATTCAAATGGTCTTTTTAATAACACAAAAAATAACGAATAAATATTTATTATAATATGAAAAATTATTAGAAACTTTGAAGTAATATTTTTTGGGAAAACCTATGGTTACAAAAAAAAAATAAATAAATTTAAATTTTAATTAAAAAAAATAATAATTTTCAATAAAATATTTATTTGAGAACAAAGAGAAATTAGTAATATATATGTAGATGGGATATACAGCCTTGGCCAAAAGTATTAGGCACCCTATAAAATTATTAATATCTTTAAGAATCAAAATTTTAAATGAAATCAAAGTTAGCAGATATGATAAATTATTATTATTATTATTATTAGAGGATCGCTGCTGACATAAAAGCCAAAAGAGGCCCAACCAAATATTAATTATGTTTAATAAAACTATTTATTCATATCTGCTTACTTTGGTTTTATTTAAAAATTTGCTTTTTTAAGATATAAAGAATTTTATAGGGTGCCTAATACTTTTGGTCAAGGCTGTACATATAATTCTAGTGTGTTATCAACTTTGTTTTCGTTAAAAATTTTCTTTAATTTTAATTAAAACGATTATTTTTACTTTAAAATTAAAACTAAAAATATTAATATATTTATTTATTTAATTTAAAGAATTAATTATTAATGTTAATGTACGAAGATAAATATGTATATTAATTTTAAAAGGTTTTCCAATATATATAAATAAAAATTCAACAAACATTAAATATTATTTCTTTTCATTTTCAATTTTGAAATTTATTAAAATATTTTTATTATAAATTTTGTATATTTTTGTAAATTTCTTCCCCTACTATATAAAATAAGAATTAACATTATCTGTTATTACTGGTAAATTCTAAAATAACATATAGGATATAATATTTCATGTTATTCAAACAAAATTTTAGTAGGTAAAACTATTATTATTATTATTCTCCCCTTTTTAAAATAACTTTACTAACATACAATGAAATTGTAGAAATTGATTTAAATTTTATAAATAATATTGCCTCTAGAAATAAACGTGATTAAAATTTTGAAAATTGCCTATACCTGACTCTGACTAAATAATTTAAAATAATTGCTAGCATTATAATAAATTTATCATATATCCTTTTTGCGATGTCGTTTTATATCAAAGTATCAATACAATTATTATAAAGGACCTAAAGGAATCGAATTGGAGAACACGAAAATATTGTTTATTATATAATTAGGTTCAGATTCGAATTTTAATTATTGTTTCAAATAAAACTACTAAAAATCTGTATCTAGTAGGTAATGCTAAGATATAAATAGGACTTTTTTACAAATAAAACATATTGTGTATTATTATTATTAGAAAACGTGAATATTTTGTTGTAATCGAAATATTTGTATATATATTTGGGAATTTCGAAATAGAAAATTCTGTAAATTTTGGTAATACTTTATCAGTGCTAGTTAATGAATATTGAATATTCTATTAGTTTTGATTTCTATTGATAAAGATATAATTAGATACCCAAAAATTTATAATATGTATACTTAATTACATAGTTAGGACTATAGACTATTTATTATTTAACTTATTATACACAACAACGATATAAAATAGGAGTTATTGTGTATCAAACCAAAATTACAAACCATTTAAAACAATATTACATATAAAATTAGTATTTATTCAATTTAATAAAAATTTTAATGTTATATGTAAATGTAATAACAAAAAAAAATTCAAATTCAATTGCACTTATTCATAAAATAAATAATATAAATTTTAATATTTTATTATTTTATTCAATATTGTCAAACTAAATTCATAAATTAATTTATTATTTATGTAAATAATATTACATTTATATTCATATTTTAACAATTTCCATAAAAAATAACATAGTAAATTTTTTTATATTATAATTTATCTATTTGAAGTGAATTATTTTCAATTGATAACATTTTTTTTTATTGAAAATATTATGGTGCATCCCCATAATTTTCATCAAAAGTACAAATAATATTGAAATTTGATAATTATATTCAAGAATAATATTATTTTCATCATAAATTCATTGAACCCACATAAGTAATACAATATTATATATATGTAAAACTATATTAGTACTTAGTACATTATAAATTGGTAAATTGAGTCAATGAATTATTCAAATTGTATAATAATATTCAACAGGTGTTTATATTATTTATATAAATATATTGAATATAAACCAAAACCGCATATTAAATACAAAATTAATTTAGATAAATATAATATGCTATTAAACTAAAAGAAGAAAATATACTTTATTTATATGGCAATTGGAAATACCAAACATGAATAATAGATTTGAATAAATACAATTTTCTAATTATTTAATTTAAAATATTTAATTCGAAAATATTTAACTAAATTTTGGTTTTTTTTTTTTTTTCTTTTTCAGGTTAAATATGAAGCTCACAGTAACAGTCATGTCCGTTTTATTAATTGTAACAGCTTTAGCAGTTTGCTGTCAAGGTAACAAACATTAATTAAATACTTAATATAACTTTAATTTAGTATTTATTTTTTATAGTAAAACAGTAATAGAAAAATAATGCATTTTTTGATTTACAATTTGGAAAAATATTTGTATTTTTGGAAAACACAAAATTTTCTCTAAACTGAATTTTCATAAAATCCTTTTAACACATAGATATTTTTTACAAAATAAACTATTCTTTCTATAAATATTTCTATCAAACACACAAAATATTTAAAATTTATCATCTCTGAAATTGTACTTATTTTTGCGATATGTAAGAAAAATTGAAATTTATATTTGTGTTATGTAAATATTTTGGTTTTTTTTTTTCAGAAAATATAATCTGTTGATATTATGAATAATTTGTTATTTATAATTTACTATTAAGAATGTCTTAACAAATTAACTTCTAACATGTTTATTATTCAATTATTAGGATATTTTAATTTTAAGGTTTAAATAACTACACAAAAAAAAATTTCTATAGGGGTATATTATATATTTTTACTACCTTAATAAATTCTAATAGAAAATCCAAACCAATATAATTATATAACTATTTAAGTACATATTTGGTATAAAAAAAAACTGAAAAATTTCTTTCAAAACATAAAACTAATTTAGAAAAAGAAAACTAAATAAATACTATAAAACTTCAAGATTAATGATCTAAAGTTTTACGACTTAAGGAATATTCTTTTTTTATTTAGGTACCTCTTTAAAACCGACCATAGTAACTACCATTATATCATTAAAAACCTCATACCATATAACTTTTCATTTTGTTGGTGAAATAAATAATTTAAACAATTTGAAAAATAAAAAACCTTAAGGATTTTACTTTACTTTTAAACTATTTAACATACTTTTAATTATTATTTCATAATTTAAAAATGAAAATAATATTTATCAATATTCAGTGCACACACACAATAATAAATGCATATTTAAATTTTAATTAATTTTTTCTATATTTTAATTGACATTTAAAACAACAAAAATTATATATGATCTCATTATTTATTTTATTTATGGTAAACAATTACCTATTTTTAAAACTTAATAATATGAAATTCCATTCAAATTATGATAAAGTTTTCTGAAGAAAACAACGAATAATAATAAATACAAAAACAATTTTTTTTTTGTTTTGAAATAATTTTAAAATCTCACAAGAAAAACAAATAAAATATATAAATTGAAAATGTCTAGATTTTCTATTGAATGAGTTTCCTACACAGTTTATGAATGAATTAAGTATAAGAACCTTATCATCAAATACAGAAGATGCACAGGATACCATCATATTATATTATGACGATGAAAATGAAGATGACATTCTTATATGAAAAAAAAGAGTTTTCAATTTCAATTTTTATTATGATATAATTTTGTATCTGTAATATTCTGTATAAATTATTTTCTTTTAGTTTTCTTTATTTGCAATTTATAGTTACATATATTATTTCTCTTATACTCTTATTAAGAAACTTTATGTTAAGCCAATAATGACTAATAATTTAAAAATGAAAGTACATTGTGATAAATTGTGAAAAAAATATATATGTAAACTTTCAAATGAAAATTATATAAGGTTGACTTTTCAATACTATAGGAAGAAATCGTTATAAAAAGAATATTTCATATGGTTATTTTGGATGATTAACGATAATAATAAAATATTTGGAATAAAATGAATATTTTATATTTTAAAAATTAAATGAAATCATTTCCACAGTGTAATTATTTAATCATCTTTTAGTACTCTTAAATATTATTTACATAAATATTATATTATTTAATACATATATTTTATTTATGACAATTTATTTTAAAATCATGATTTAAGAAAAATTATATGCGTTATTTATTCCTGGTATACGAAATGAAAACCCAATATCAAATTAATTTATGGTTTTTTTAATTAATTAATAAAATTATGATTTGATTATTTTTATAACTATATAACAAACTATATTTTAATTTTCTATATTTATTAATTCAAAGGTAATAAATTATATCCATCAATTGATTATTTTACAATTTAATTAATATATTTATTATCTAGCCAAGATCAAATCTGAAACAACTGCACAATTTAATATACATATGTACTATACATTATATTTGTATAATTAATATTTTTATGCTTCATTTTACTTTTAACTTTAAAAAATTTAAGCAAATAAATTACATATTTTAAGTTTATTCATTCATAAATTAATAATTGTAAATGAGGAAAGAAAATTTTGATAAATTTGCTTACAATTTTACTATTTTATTTAATCTGTCTAAGCGGACTGTCCTAAAATAGACTTAATAAATAATATATATATGATAAAATTAATAATCTAACTTATTTTGCAAATAAATAAATTTATATTTTTATCCAATTTCAAATAATCCGATTAAATTTAATTTGCCTATATTTAGAAATTTATAAAGAAAAAGAATACGAAATTTAATAGAAAATATTCGAATTAATGAGTTTTATTTTCAAAATTTTCATAAATCTTATTTATACATAATCAAATGATTCTTGATTTACAGATTATCAATATCAAATCATTTTACAGGAGTTCATATTATTAAAAAGTCAATAACTTTTTTTAAGTATAAATATTGTAGTTTAAAAATGAATTATATACCTATTTTATATACGCGTATTCATACTATATATATATATATATATTTAAATTTTTAGCTACTTGTAAACAATATGGACACTCATGTTATGGTGGACATGGTAAACGATCAGATGTCAAAGGTTACCCAACACCAACAGCAACTGATTATCAAATATATCAAACACCAAACAAAAATCAAATATATACACCAACAAACAGGAATATTTTAACAATTTTACGAGATTTAGTAAGTAAAATCATATTTTTTTTATACATAAATTATTAATATTTAGTTAAATTGATTTTGTTATAATATATTGACTTCCATCTTATACATATATGTATATTTAATTGAATTTAATATTGATTTATATATTTAATCAATTTCAATATAATTTGATAAAAACTTTTCAAGATTCTATAAATATTATAAGAAGTACATAGTCAATTTATATACGCGTATTGTGTACCCTTTGTGTATTTTGCTATTTCTACTTAATTAATTTAAATTTTATATTGGGTTTTTAATTAAATTATATATAAAAAATATAGTGTTAAAGTATATGAAACTTTGTTTTTAAAAAAAAATAAGAATCCTTTAAATTTTGTTTCAAAGGATGAAAAAGTATGTGGTAAATAAACTTTATACATATACATAATATAGTTATTTCCATAAATAAATTAAGATATATAATTTTTCATATTGTCTTTGGTGCATTGTTTCCAATTATAAATTTGAATAGCTAAAGTTTTTAAATAAAAATTTTTAAACTTTTATTTTTATTATATGATTGGATTTTTTTTTTATACATTTTAATGAAAACTTTTTCTAGGTACCACCTAGTTTTAGTATAATATTTATATATCATTTTTGTTATCAACAATTTCATTCAAATTAATTTTAGTTTAACTTTAAAATCTTATTATATAGAATATTTAATATTATTTAATATTAAATAATAATAATTTTGGTTTTTTATTTTATTTACAGATTGAACGTAATCGTCAGCCATATATTAATCGAATGCCAAAAAACAACTATAATATTGACATTGAATATCCAACATATAATGAATTAAATGAAAATTCATCTGAAAAATGAATCCTTTAATTAAATTAAATAAATTAAGAAAATGTCTATTTTTTTTCTCAATTTATATTAAATAAAATATTATATTCAATTTTTTGAAAATTAAAATTTATTTTTTTTTTTCGTTGTCTTATTAAATAATCTATGCTATAAAATATTCCCAACAAAAAAAAAAAGCAAAAAATAAATAAATCAAAAACATTTTGTCGTTAAATTTATTAAAATTTAAACGAAAAAAGTTTATAAAGTTTTTATGAAGTTTTTAAATAACAATTATATTATTTACTTGTTATGGTTGTGTTTATAGATATAATATTTAAATAATTACAACAAACATATACTTATTATAATAATTTTAAATCTTAACTTATTAACATATTTAATTAATTCAAATTATGCATATAATTTTAAAAAATAATATTATATAAAATGAAATTAAATATGTATAAAAATTAAATTTTTAATAAATAATTGGTGTTAGTTGAAATTTTAATGGCTGGGAAATTTCACTCAACACCATTTATTTATTAATCATAAAATATAAATCTATAAAATGTATATATGTAGTTATAAATATATATATTAAAAAAAAAAGAAATTGGAAAATTTATCAAAAATTATTAAATAATAAAGTAATCGTCTATGAATTTCCAACATTTTTGATGGCATGAAAACTCAATGGGAATGCTAAAAAATTTTACTACCTTTTGAACTGATTTTTTTAAAATAATTAAATAAAAATAATAATAAATAAATATTATATTTATATATTTAAAAGAAATAAAATTATTGCATGTATACAAAAAAATATCATAATATTATGTGTGTATTGTATATCCTTAATAATTTTTAGTGTACTTAAAATGAAAATTATAAAAAAAATTATATCTCTCTATAATATATATATGTAAACAGCATGGCATATAAATAAATATCCAAAAAAAAGTGTCTCTGTTTTAACAATATTTATAATTTTCTTTTAATAAAGTAATCAAAATGGACGTAAAAAATGGGGGAACCCCTACTTGAACTAATTTTAAAAATTTTGATGTTATAATTTTGGACTAATTTCAACCCCAAAAAAATAATTTTGTACCATCCCCTTTTAAAATTCACCAGAAATAACGATTTAAAAAGGGGGGTGCTGGCTTGAGTTCAAGCTAGCACCCCCACCATATAAATATCTATACTACAGTCATTTGAAATACCCTTTAATTTTGGACTAATAAAGACTCTCGAACGGCATCAAAAAATGTCCAAAAGTTAACCCCTAACTCAAATTTTACCCTAACACAGTTTACTGGCAAGAAAATTGCATACATTTAGGAAAAATTTAATATAATAACATAATTACTAGAATTAAAAATTAAAATTATTTGAAAAAAAAAAAACAATTCAAATCCTTAAATATAATTATGGACTCGCGATTGGCATACCAAGAAAATTTTGGATCATCCCCTATAAAAAATATACCCCTTTTAATTTTCCCATACAAAATGTAGTACATATATCTGTGCCCAAAAAGTAAAATATCTTAAGTCGACTTAAGTTATTTTACCTTTCAATGCTTCTATGAATGCTCCTCCCCTCAAACTATTTTTGACTCTCACCACGGTGAAAAAAAAATAAAAAATGTTTATGTTATCGCAATATTAAAAACAACTTAAGTCTTAGATGTGGTGTAAAGCATTTGCTAAAACATCTTATGTAATAGTCTTCAAAAGGTAAATAATCTTAGGTGCAAAAATTCTCCCATTAGTCTAGTTATTTGGTTAAAATATTTTGGTAAAATATCTAAAGTCTACTCAAATATGGAAATTTATCGATTAAGTAAAATTGCTTAAGTAGACCTAAGTCAATTTACTGCAACATTTTTGAAAATTTTATAATGCTTAAATCGACATAAGATGATTTGCCGAATTTATAAAATTTCAATATTGATTTTATTTTGAAAAGCAAAAACAGCTTGAGTGACTTAAGCTAATTTACAAAATCAACTATTCTCCTAGTAACGATATTAAGTGTTCCTAAGTGATTTTACCACGTGCATGTGCAGTTTATTCACCAGACATAAGCGTTTGTGCAAAGTGAACATTTTTGTATTACTATGTCAAATCTGTGTTGTTAAGAAGCTAAAAAATTTTAAATTACAAAATTAGTTTTCTGATTAAAGTTAAAGTGAATTAAATTTATTGAATTTGATAATGGATCGTGCAAAAAAAATTTTGTTATTGGCTTTAAATTCAAATAATCTGGAAGGATGCTCCAAACTTTGTACTATAGCGGAGAACATGTTGCAACCAGAAGAATCTTGTGAAACTAGTAAAGACGAAGATAGTGAACTATTAAACAGGATACCTGTCAATAAAGGTAATTTTTTAATAATCAATAATTTTTTAATAATCAATAATTTTTTAATATTTTTAAAATGTAATATTTCAGAGTGTATTGAACTAGAAAATGCTAATCAAGATGTTTTTTTACAAGGCAGTTTCGAACAAATTCAGGATATTATAGCTGAAACTTCAAGAGATTGTTATGCGCCAGTTTTTCAAAATCTGCAAAGTATTATAGCAAAAAATACCATTAATCTTGGAATTTAGAAAATAATTTTTGTTACAGGCGATTATAGATTACCAGATATGATTATACTTAGTGGAAATGAGGAAAGCAGTTTCGGACCTGAATACTTTCAACTTACAAGTAATAAAGCCAGCAGTGAAATGAGCGATGCTGATTTTGATTCAGATGATGATGTAGAAGATCCGAACTACATCCAGAGATCAAGGAGCTGCTCGGAAAGTGATGAAGAAATGCAACGTGCTGGATTAGTTTTGGAGCAAAATATAGCAGATATCCAAGTAAGTAATCTTCCTGAAGCAGAAAATCGTAAAACCAGAAAACTAAAGAGAAATACTGGTCAAAAGTATAATAATAGTTCTGGAAAAATTATCACTGAAAAAAAAGTCACACAACTGAAACCGTGTCGTAGGGGATGTAAAACAAAGATTTCACCGCAAGTACAAAAAGATATTTTTGATAGTTATTGGAAACTCGGAAATTATAATCTAAGGGTCGCATTTGCATCTGGATTGATAATCGTAGAAGAAAAAAAAACTGAAAGAAAAAATGTGAAACAATTACGAAATAGAACCCATGTTAATTCCTTTTTTCTTGAAGTTCATGGAGAAAGAACAAGGGTATGTCAAAAATGTTTTTGTTTAACATTATGTGAGACTGAACAATTTATTAAAACCATTGTAAAAAAGAAGTTAGAATCTCCTGGAATAACAATTGTACAGGACAAACGTGGTCATAAAGTACCACCAAATAAAATTACTGATTTCAAAGAAAATGAAATACGTACTCACATCAAAAATTTTCCAGCATATGAGTCGCATTATACTCGAAAGCAATCAGAACAAAAATATTTAAATGCCGATTTAACACTTTCGTCAATGTATCGTTTGTATTGCGAAAAATATAGTTTACCAGTCTCTATTACAACATATTCAAATATTTTTAAGTCAATGAATATTAAGTTTAAAAAACCAAAGTTAGATACGTGCAATAAATGTGAACAACTTCAGATGAAAATAAAAACTAAAAATGACAATCACGAAGCAATCCTCTTCAAAAATGAACTCGAAGTACATCAAAGTGATGCTGATTTAGCGTACAATTCTAAAAAAAATGACAAAATACTTGCAAAAAATGATCAATCAATAAAAGTATTTAGTTTTGATTTACAACAGTGCTTACCTACTCCTTTTTTAAGGACTTCGGTTTCATTTTATAAAAGACAATTATGGACTTTTAACTTAACTGTTCATGATGGAGTTACTAATCAGGCTTTTTGTTATATGTGGCATGAAGCTGAAGCACGCCGTGGTGGTAACGAGATTGCTTCGTGTCTTTTTCAACATCTGAATTCTTTACCCGAAAATTGTAAAAAGGTAGTTTTTTATAGCGACTGTTGTGCTGGTCAAAATAAAAATTCATTTCTTTCAACAATGTTTTTAATATTCCAAGCTGAATCAAGTATTGAAATAATAGACCATAAGTTTTTGGTACCTGGTCATACTCACATGGAGTGTGATACAGATCACGCAGCAATAGAGAGAAAGAAAAAGAGAACGACTATTGATATCCATCACCCGCGCGATTGGTATCAGTTTGTACGTACTGTGGGAGTTAATAATCCATTTGTGGTGAATGAAATGACAAGAGATAATTTTATGAATTTTTCTCATACTTTGAAGGAAAAATTTACATGGAGAAAAGTTGATGAAAGTGGAAACAGATTTAAATGGCAAGAAGTCAAATGGATGAGATATAAAAAAAATTTTGGTGTAATTCTTTATAAAACTACACTCTCTGAAGATGAACCATTTAAGATGTTAAATATAAAACGTCGTGGTGTTTTGTGTGTCAAATCTTCTGATGTGCCAGCATGCTATTCTGAACCAATTAAAATAAGCAAAGAGAAAAAAAAGGATTTATTGGATTTATTACCTCTAATTGATACAAATTATCACAGTTTTTATGAAAATTTAGCTGCTATAGATATGCCTAACTATCATCCAGATTTGACTCAAGAATCTGATGATGAATCCTAATTTTTTTTAAATGGAAAATGAATTTAAGTAATGTTTTTTATGAGTGTTTGAGAAATTTTATATGACTATTTTTACTTTTTTTATATTTTGAATTAATAAAAATTATAATTTCTTTTCATAAAAAAAATACTAAATATTTTTAAATTTTTCAAAAATGAAGATAAATCAGAATAATCAATCTTATGTTTTCAAACTTATTTCTATATGTTTTGGTAAAACATCTTATATCGACTTAATTGTATGAAAATTTCAAATATAGTTTGGAAAAGCAACTTATGCGACATAAGATAAGAAAAAATAGCATTATTATTTTGGTAAAACCTCTTATTTTCAAAAACTATAAAATTTTCTACTTTAAATTTAAATTTTCGAAAAGTTAATAATTTTATTAAAATCTGTATTAAATTTCTTAGCTTTTTGTGAATGTTTTAAATTTTTGCGCCTTTTATTTTTTTTCAAAAGAGGTTTTAAAGTTTAAAATTACTCTCCTGAAAAGTAGTGAAAATAGACTTAAGATTTTTTACCTTTTGAGCACAGATATGTATAGCCATAGTCAACTCATGCTTACTTTTATCATTAATAGAAAAATACTATATCTATGTATATGTCTATTAATTAATCGACTAGAAGCCAATTGGGTATGGATGGACTACGATTGTCGAATAGCCATATATACTGTCATACATTAAAATTAAAAGGTTATTTATTTACTCTGGAGTTACAATGTTCGCTCTCATTTCGCGCTCAATACGCCAGTGTCAAAATAAAATTGAAATGTATGAAATTGTATGAAGGTGTTTACAATGAACGCTTTTCGCTCGCATTTCGCAACTATGAAAAAGTTGGTCAACTTTTAACTTTTTCGCTGAAACTACGCGTTGATGTGTCAAAATAATAGTATTGTGTAAATTTTTTTTTTAATTTGGTGGGCCATCATTAATTATTTGTTTATAATTATTAGTTATAAAAAAAAATTACAATGTTTAATGAAAAAACAATAAACATAAACAATGAACTGATATTTAAGAACAAAAAAAAATTCTCATTGTGACTACTATGTTTGTAGACTGCGTAAGACAGCGAATAGAGGGCGAAATGAAAGCGAAATGAGAGCGACATTGTAACTCCAGGGTTAGGTAATTAGATTTGTCTAAAGGGGAAATCCAAAATTTTATTGGTATATGATTGTGATGCCAATCGCGACGCGAGTCCATTATTCTACCAAAGGGTTGGCATTGGCAGTTGGCATACTTTCTTATTTAATTTTACTAGTTTATTTTTTTCCCATACACTTTGTACGGGAAATTGAAAAGGGGTATTATAATTAATTATTTTAAAATTTTAATAATTATTTTCTTTAACAAAAAAGTTTATGTGAAACATTCACATATTGCTGAAGTTTTCGTTGATACTGTGTTTATGGTTTAATGTCAAATGTCATATTTGAAGCATATTTTTTGTTTACAATCGTAATCGTATCAAATTTGACATTTCTTCGATTAACACGTGTTTCCTATTACTCCATTTAATATTTATATTATTTACAAATTATAGTAATTTTGTGAAAAATTAATAAAAGTTCTTCCATAGCAAACAAATAATGTCAGGGAGTAAAGTATTTCGTCGTAATCGAGCTCTGGGATATGTTAGTAATCAAGTACCAGCAGTTGTTCGATATATACAAAGGAGAAAAGATAATTTAATAACGACATGTATTGGCAGATCCTTTCAGGTATATACGGCTGGACATTTTCGATTGTTACATGTGAGTAATATTCATCCAGATGAAATAACATGTATGGCAACAGATAGATTTCATATATATACTGCTTGTAATAAAATTATATATGCATGGCGTGCTGGTAAACATATACGACATACTTATACCGGACACAATAAAGACATTCATTTACTTTTACCATTTCGAAGTAATTTAATAGCTATTGATGAGGAAAATTTACTTAAAGTATGGAATATTGGTGATGAAACTGTTTATTTAGAAATACCATTTAATAAAAATGAATTTTTAATAACGGCAATAGCACATCCACCAACATATGTAAATAAAATTTTATTGGGTAGTGAACAGGGTAAATTACAATTATGGAATATAAAAGAAAATAAATTGATATATACATTTAATGGACAAGATAGTAACAAGATAACTATAATTGAACCAGCACCAGCATTAGATGTAACAGCAATTGGTTATCATAATGGATTGATACAATTATTGAATTTAAAATATGATGAAACAATAATGGAATTTCGTCAAGATTGGGGTCCAATTAGTGGTATATCATTTCGAACAGATGGTCATCCAATAATGGCAGCATCTAGTACAAATGGTAATGTTGTATTTTGGAATTTAGAAGAAAGAAAAATTTCTAGTCAAATAATTGCACATGATTCTAATGTTACAACAACAATTTGTTTACCAAATGAACCATTAATGTTAACAACATCGCCAGATAATTCAATGAAATTATGGATTTTTGATATGCCTGATGGTGGTGCACGTTTATTACGTATTAGAGAAGGACATACAGCACCACCATTATGTATTAGATATCATGGTTCAAATGGTACAAATATTTTATCATCTGGTGAAGATAGTTCAATGCGAATTTTTAGTACTATATCAGAAACATTAAATAGAAGTATGGGCAGAGCAAGTTATAATCGAAAAGCATCAAAAAAGAAAGGTTAATTTTTAATTTTTTTTTTATTAAATTGTTTTTTATTATATGAAGTGTTTTTTATTTTGAATCAGGTCGTTTAGAAGAAGATCCACTTTTAATGCCACCCATTGTTCATTTTACAACCGAAACGACAAGAGAAAAAGAATGGGATAGTATTGCTGCTATTCATACAGGAATTATACAAACAACAACTTGGTCATTTCATAAATGTAAAATGGGTGAATTGAAATTAATTCCTGAAAAATTTTATAATAAAAATCGTAAAGATTTTAATACTGAAACAACATGCCTGACATTAACACATTGTGGCAATTTTGTTATTATTGGTAGGTTATATTAAATTTCCTAATTAATAATTTAATAATATTTTTATATACTTATGAAGGTTATTCTTCTGGTGATGTTGAAAGGTTCAACATTCAATCAGGTATTCATCGTGCAAGTTATGGAACTCCAGCACATAATTCAGCAGTGCGTGGTGTAGTATGTGATAATTTAAATCAATTTGTCGTATCTGGCAGTACAAACGGTCAAGTGAAATTTTGGAATTTTAAAGAAAATGGTAGATGAGTATATTAATTAAATATAGTAGTGTTTAAATAATACATTGTATATACTATTTCTGATTTATTTTTAATTTACAAAAAATTTAATAATAAAAAAGTAGTTAATATAGTATTATCTAAAAATATATGAAATTTTTCTGGCTCGATACTACAAAGTCAGTAAATATTGCTAATAAGTCACCATAATAACGAAATCTCGAACCTGTAGACATACATGAACTATATTTAGTAACAGAACCATTGTCCTGAAATAAAATAAAATTAAATTAATTCAAACTTACTTTTATAATAACTTGAAAAATATTGACCTCCATATCCGCCGGGATATCCCAAGCCTAAACCACCGAATTGATTAATACCACCATATCCACCAAATCCTCCATACCCACCATAACCTCCATATCCACCAAAACTTCCCAATCCTCCATATGATGGATATCCAAATAGACCACCACCATATCCATATGGATATCCTCCACCAAATAAACCTCCAAATAATGGTTTACTTTCAATATAAAGTATAAAAAATTTAATGAAAAATAATTTTATAAATAACATTTTTATGAAATATTTCTGTATTATGTCGGGGAATACATTTAGAGAGTAACTAAAGTTCGTATGCATTTAGAAAACAATTTATATAGTAACTGGTTGGAAAAATAATGAATAAAATGAACATGTAAAATAATAATTAAGGTCATTAATAAAATAATTTTGACACTGACCAATTTAGATAATATTTGAATACTCTATTAATCTTTTAATCAAAAAATCTCAATATTTCTGCTTCAGTTAATTGAAAAAACTGTTTTATTTACATATTATAATATTGTATGCTTATTTTAAATGTATAATGATAATAATTTCTAAAAATTATTTAAATTTTTAGTTAAAGAACCAATAGATAAAATAACATTACCAAGTGGCATTGCATTATTTCGATCGCATCGCGAAAGTGCAATGTTATGTGCTGCTCTTGATAATTTCACAGTGTGTGTTCTGGACTGTGATACAAGGGTAATTGTCCGGAAATTTGAAGGACATACAGCTAAAATAAACGATGCTGAATTTAGTCCGGACAGTCGTTGGTTAATTACAGCTGCTATGGATTCAACAATTAAAGTTTGGGATATTCCATCATCATATATGATAGATCATTTTAAGGTGAAAGTTTTTTTTTATTTATTTGCAGCAAAAATAATATTGTAATATATTTTATAATTTTTTATTTTCCAAATATTTTAGGTTGAACGCCCTTGTATTTCATTGTCAATGTCACCAACTGGTGATTTTCTGGCTACTGCACATGTAAATCATCTTGGTGTTTATTTGTGGGCAAATAAAAGTCTTTTTAATCAAATATCATTACGTTCAATAAATCCATTTGATGATGCACCATATATTGATTTACCAGCTAATCGACAAGATGAAATTGCATTAGAAACAGCTTTAGAAGAAATTAATTTAGAAGATGGTGATGATTTGGATTTAAATTATGAAACTCCTGAACAATTATCTAAAGATTTAGTAACATTATCTGGTTTAGCGTTATCACGTTGGCAAAATTTATTAGATTTGGATATAATAAAAAAACGTAATAAACCAATAGCACCACCAAAAACTCCCAAACAAGCACCATTTTTTTTACCAACTGTTACTGGTCCAAATTTAAAATTTGATTTAACAAATGCAATTACTGAAAATGAAAATTCAAAAATTTTAATACCAGAAAATTTCAATAATTTAACATCATTTGGTAAATTATTAGAAGAGACCGAATTGAATGGTGAAATTGATTTGATAAAGTGTATAGAATATTTAAAAAGTATTGGACCATCAATGATAGATTTTGAAATAAAATCATTACATCCAATTGGAGGTGGTAGTTATAAGGCAATGTTACAATTTATGAAAATGATAGTTTTTATGTTTAATACAAATGCTGATTTCGAATTAGCTCAAGCTTATTTATCCGTATTTTTAAAAGCACATGGTCAGAGTTTAACAGATAAAATTGAATTAATTGATTTTCTACAGGAAGTGGAAAAATCTCAAACAGATGGATGGAATATAATTGAGCAGAAATTATTTTATGGTTTAGGTGTAGTTACGGCGTTAAGAAATTATGTTAGTTGAAATCTAAACATTATAAATCTGATAAAACTGAAAATAATTTAGTTTTTGTTACAAATTTCATAATTTTTAATTAAACGGATTATAACAATAAGTATAATAATAAAATAAATAATTTTTCATTACTCTAATTTATTTTATAATTTTTACAAATCTTAAATTAGGTAATTGTTATTTTATTAATTCAGATTTGCTGCTAAAGCTCAGTATGTCAGGGTCTCAGGTAACAATTCAAGAAATCAATCTATAGCTTGTAGGCAAACGGGTGTCATTCATAATATACTATTACCTAAAAAATTATTTAAAAAATAATCAAATATTTAAATTGAACATCCTATATTAATTAGTAACTTTTTCTTCATAAAATTTTATATAAGATTCCATAAATTTGAAAATTGAGCCTTTGCTTTAAGTAAAAAAAAAAACCAAGTTCATAGCAAAAAATTACAAAATTTGATAAATGAAAAGAAAAGTATATTAAAATTTGATATTGTATAATTTTTTTTTTTATTATTATTCAGTTTTATTTTATTGTATAATGGATGAATAGTGTAAAAATGCGTGATTGCTGTGAATGTTACGAATATTATTATTTTATCCCAAGTTCCTTTTAAATATATTATACCGTATATATATATTTAGGGTTGAAATATATATATATATTTTTCATTAGTTTCAAAAGCTAATAAACTATACAAGACAAGATGAATATTTTTTTTTTTTGCTTTTTTTTCTTTTTTTTTTTTGTATTTTCAAATGAACAAAAAAATTAATAATGAAACAAAATTGACAATTAAAATTCAAAAATACAAGAGAAATAGTATAGAAGAAAAAATTAATAAAAATAATTATCAATTTTTTTTTTAAATTATAGATTTTAATTATCTGCTTTTTTATGGTTTATATTTTGTAATAATTAATTTATAGATATTTTTCTCTATATTTTTTTGTTGATATTTTAATGATTTTGTTGTTGTTGTTAATTATTTATTTATATAGTTTTTTTGTATCATCCCATTTTTTTCGTATTTTGAATGCAATTTTTTTAAAAAAAAAAGCTTCTATATGATAAAATATTTAACTAGTTGTACATTGTTGTATTCTAGGACCATGAGAATAACCATCATCATCTTCTTCATATGCTTGACGATGAGACTGTCGTCTGTTATCCTGCGGATTAAAGTCCTCCTAAAAAAAAAAAAAGAATTTAAGATACTTTTAAAAAAAATTGAAAATATTTTAAATTTTCTTTACTTACCAATGTACATTCTTCGGCATTAATTGGAATTGAAATAACTGGTCTTGGTGGTAAACATTGTTCCAATGTTGGAATAATTGCTGGTGGAATACTATCCGGAAATACAACACTAAATTGTATAACCAAACGTCCTTTTTCAAATGGACTCTTATATGTTGGCATACCTTCATTTAAAATACATTTAGCATGTTCATTTTTAATTATTTCACCTGGTAATGATGTTATAACCAAATCACGATCATCTAATGTTTTAATAACCTTTTGAAAACCACATAATGATTCAACTAATAATATTGGCATTTTCATAATTAAATCATTACTAGCACGCATATATATTGGATGTTCTTTTTCTTCTAATACAATAACAATATCACCAGGTTGTAAATCTGGTTCTTGATCACCTTCACCAGAGAAGACAATTTTTTGACCATCACGCATACCTTTATCAACATGAACTTCTAATATTTTACGTTCACGTGATGTTTTTCTACCACCACATTGTTTACAACGATCTTTTTCTGGCATTATTTCACCTTGACCATTACATTTACGACACATTTGTTCAATTTGTTGTACCATACCAGGTGCAATTTGTTGGATACGTTTTTCCATACCTAAACCACGACATGTTTGACATGTTTGTGCTGCACCTTTTTTACCACCACGACCTTCACATTTTTCACAAATAACATTTTTTTGTAATGCTAATTTACGTACAGCACCATTATACAATTCCTCTAATGTTACAGACATTTGATGAATTAAATCTTTGCCGCGACGTTCACGCCTCCTATTAATGAAACAAACAAAAATGTAAAAAAAATCAAGCAAATATGTAAAGATATATATATTTTTTTAAAAAAATATTCTTACCTGCCACCACCTGAAAAACCACCACCACTAAAGAACATATCAAACAGATCCATTGGACTACGGAAACCACCAGCATCAGCGCCAGCACCTTTTTTAATAGCCGATTCACCACCTTCATCATAAATAGCACGTTTTTCTGTATCTGATAATACCTCATAAGCTTGTGAGATTTGTTTAAATCTTTCACCTTCATTTGGATTTTTATCTGGATGATATTTTAATGCTAATTTACGGTATGCTTTTTTTAATTCATCTGGTGTTGCTGATGGTTTTACACCAAGTGTATCATAATAATCTGTTTCTTTAACCATATTCCTTGATAATGTTTTTGAACGTCTAAGGATAAGGTTTTTTTTTATTATTAATTAGTAATATAGTTTGACAATTTAATTTAATGTATATATAGTTTTATTTAATTTTTGAATTTTCAAATTTAAAGTTCAAATTTCTGGTCGTTAAAATTTTCTGTAGTGCAGAATGCTTTCTGATAGAACTAAATAGACGCAACAAATTTTTAAAATTTATTTTTATTGAACAAATTTGAAATAGAACAAAATATAATTATTTCTATTAAATTAAAATTATGGTATGAGGGAAAATGCATTTGCATTTGCAAATGCAACAAAAGCTCTTTTTTTATTTGTTGTAAATCCATAATTGCGTACTGATAAATGAACTTGAACAAAAATATAATTAAAAGTCAGGTAAATATATACATAGAACGATAGAACTAAATTAGCTCGAGACAGAAATTCTAGAATTTATCAGAAACAAAAAAAAATATTTAAACAATAAATATGTAGTAACCATGAGTAAGTCAATTTCCGAGTATATGTATATAAAAATGTATGTAGATATATATGTAGAATTTCATTTTTATATAATGTAACTATAAAAAAAAATATCTACTCATCAACCAAAATCGATGACGGAAGAGAAAATGAAAAAAAAAAAAGCTTTTTTGCCTTTCAAATTCCTTTGTACATATAATAATAGCTAAATAAATGATAAAATTATTAGAAACTAGTACTAGCCTATGTGTAAAATTATGGACAAAATTTATTTAGTTTTTGTTATTTTAATAAAAATTGCACATTTAATTACTTTAACTCTCGCGAGTCATTCAACTTAGAGCAGAATTTTGTAAATTTAAAATATTGCAAATTAGTATTTTAAATATGTATGTTAATAGGAGCAAAATAATATTTATTTAGCATTTAATTATAAAAATATTAAATTTTAAATATTGGAAGAAAAAATCACGTTAATTCTAAAAGCTTTTAATATAAAATTGCATATTTCCTCGTTCATTTTATATATATACATAGGTAATGTACTAAATATAAAACTTTTTCAAACTTATTGCAATAAACATTTATGTATATGAAAAGAATTTTTATGTAATATAGAAAAAAAACTATTTCTTCTAAAATTCATTTTATATATGTATATTATTTTAATTCATTTATTTAATAAAATATGCTTTTTAAAAACTTCATCAGTGAAAAATTCTTATGATGCTACTTGTCCGCCATATTTTTTCTTAACAAAAAAAATCATTATTCACCCATTTACCCAAAGTCTTGCAATTTGAAATTTTTTTCGAATATTATAAATTTCACTTTATTATAAATTATACTCACAACTTTTTTAATTATGGAAAAAGCAAAAAAAGTATATTTCGTATTTAAAATTAAATTAAAAAAAACACAATTTGAAATAAAAATAAAATAACGATTTCTGTTTTTTTTTTTTTCAGATATAAAAAAAAACTTAGAAATATTTTTTTGGAAAGAAAAACCGAGAAAAAAAAATTGTTTAATCAATTTTTTTTCCTATTTGGCATTGATTGAAAAAACGTCGAATTATTGATTTTACCTTTTTTTTTGCACTTAATTTAGAATTTTTTTTAATATAAAAAAAATATTTTTTTGAGAAAGAAGAGACTCGTTTTTATAACAAATAAAAAAATAGAATCACTTTTATTTTAATAATTAATTAAAATCGTTTTTAAAAATATATGTACAATTTAAATGATCCTAGAATATTCTTATATCTTAAATATATTATATATTGCAATCTCTTTGTTGAGAACTTTTTTTCAATAAAACTCACCGTCAAACGCAAAGTTCGTCTGCTGTTGAAAAAAAAAGAAAATTGCTACGATTTTTCTAGAAAAAAACACATGGCAAATTATGGCTAACTTCACTCCATTATTGATTGTATATTTCTTAGCCAATTATCTTTATGATCTGTTTGAATGGTTTTTGCGAACCACAAATGTAATTTTTATTTTTTAAGTTGGTATAAATAAGTTCGTTATGTACATGATTAAAAAATAAAAGGATTTAAAAATTTTTCGTAATAATATTTTACCTATTACGTAAAAATAAGATTGATAAAAATAATCTGGGTTTTATATCATTTAGGGGCGATTACGTAAATTGTTAATTTTTCTAGTTAATTTTTAATTGTTAAAACGAGGAGATGCTGGACCATTGAAAGTACCTATATCATGAAAAAATACCTTAATAATCGTGCGAACGAGACCATTATACTTCTGTCTGCGTTACACGTTACACGACACGGGGGGCGTGTTTCATAATTACAAGTGTAGCGAATTGTCAAACAGCTACACCCTGTTTCAGAATCACTACTTTCAAAAAGTGTACTACACTTTTCTGTTTCATAACTAAAAGTGTAGCTAGAGTGTAGCGCACTTTTGCTACACTTTTTACACTAACTTGAAATTGGGGATCATATGGTGTAGCAAGCTGTCAATTGACAATCCAACCAATAAGCAAAAAAGAAAAGAAACGGTTGTGAAATAGTTTTAAGTTAATTTTCGGTGTAGCCCTCTGCCGGTGTAGTTGAAGTGTACTACACGGATAGTGGCTGCACTACAACTGCACTACACCCAGTTGTAATTTATGAAACACGCCCGGGGTCTCGACTATCCCTGACCGTTTCCATTTCCATTTCCATTTATGGATTTCCAAGCAAAAAAAAACTGGGCATTTTATGGACTGAAATATTATTCGAAATACCATGTTATTTATGAAACGTTATTTGTATTACTACACGATTACAATTACACCATTATGTATCATGTACCTTGTTTGCATGACGAGTTCAACTGGAGTTCAATTCGAGTTAGCATGCATGGAAACAGGGTTTGAGTTGGAATGGAACGAATAATTGATGGTTCCATTTCAACCCCATTTCAACTCAACTCCAACTCAACTCGGTACATGGAAACAAGGTAAATGTACGTACGTATACGTATGTTACATTATCATATTCAAATGAAATTTGTTGTCTCACATCACATTTGTTAAATTAGGTGCGTTCCATTTACCACAATTCATTTACTATTTAAAAACTAAATTTAAGCTCACAATAGTTAGTGAATTAAGCATTCTAACTATTCGAGTATTAAAATTTATTATGCTAACTAGAGAAAGGCATTTATAATGTTTCATCAGGTTCCAATTTTGATTTTAAAAATAGAAAATTTCATTCAAAATTGTACATATATTTTTAATAATATATTATATAACTCAAAAATGTATTGACTTAATATATTTACTTTTTATTTTGATACTAAATATATATTATATTATATATGTATTTGTATTATGTTTCTAAATTATTATAAATTTTATAAAAAAATAAGCTTTCATTCATTTCAAGCTTTCATTCATTATAATCCTTTATATACATTTTATACATATACAAAATAAAAGTTTCTTTCGAAAGTTCAAATATTGAACAAAGTGATTTTCGAAGTCAAATCGTGAGGACGTGCTTTCTCTTCCGTATAAAGTTAACAAAAAAAATATATCTCGTGAAATATTAAATTGTGTTTTATTATTATTATTTTTTATGTAAGATTATATTATACATACGTACCTATATATATATATTTATTTATTTAGGGAGCACCCTTTGTGAATTTTAAATAGAAAAATACCTAAAGTCTTACAAGGATAAAGATTTAAAAATTTAAATTTTTTTTTGGGACAATTTAAACTGAAATTATAAAAGTGCAAAGGAATTTAATAGATATATGCAAATTATTTTATTTACATAAAACTACAAAGCAAGAAAGAAAAGAAAATAAGAAAAATTTTATTAATTAAGAAACAAAATAAATAATTTAAAATATTTAATTTCACGATAAACGATCTTCTTCGAATTTAGAGGTAAGTATTATAAGATAAATTTATTCAAAATTCAAATAATATAAATTCTTAAAAAAATATAATTAATTGATTTTGATTATAATGATACAAAATTATTGATTTTTGAACAAATTTCTTTGTATTTTCAATGTTAAGACTTATAATTTCCTGTTCATATTATTTTCATCCAACAATTTTATTTTTCATTTCTTTTATGAAAATCTTTTATGTTAAAAATAGAAATTTTTTATAGACATTATCAAATTTTACTTGCTTCCTTTTTTTTCTTAAAAATTACTATAAAGTAGGATATCCGTATATGTATTATGTATTTTAAATGAGATGCTTTAAACTTAAAAGGAAATATGATAAAAGGTATACAACATAAAAGAATCAATAAAAAATTATTTTAAAATAAATAGAAAAATAAATATAGTTAAAATTTTGATTTATGAAATTTATTAGAAATATTATTATTTTAATATATATATTCTTACATTTTAAATCAAAAAAAATTTTCATTCTCTTATTTATATTCACTTATAGGTATACAAAGATATTTATTATTATTTATTATTAAAAGTGTTATAACTTACTTTTAAATTAAAAATTATAATTTAAATAAAAATTATTTTTCTCGCATTTTATTTAACGGATAAGTATTATTTTAATAATGTTAACTTATATCAGTTTTTATACATCATTAATTATTTATGAGTATATGGTTGTAGGTATTTTATATAAATAAATAATAGTATAATTAAGATATTCAGCATATTATGTCTAATTTAACCAATTGGACAATAATCGACCGCATTAATATATCGTGTAATATCTTTATAATATTTATAAATAAATACATATTCCATTTGTAATATTTATGATCAAAACAATTTTATTACACTATTTCCACTAATAGTATCAATCATATCATTTTATTATGCAGTCATTGTATATGTATAATCTTCTTGTATGATAAAAAATGAATTTTATTTATCCTGTGTTTTGCATAAAAATGTATTTCTATAATATTAATAATATTTGTAGATATACATAAAATAGTTTCTAATATTTAATATTACAACTTTTAAAAAATATATTAATATCATAAATATATAGTTTTGTGGTTCTATATTTGAGACGTATAATAAAAAAAACCACTAAATACTTTTATAATATTTTATCCTTTTTAAATCCTTAAAAAGCAGATATTGAGATATTAAACATTTTCATAAATAAATCGGATATCACAGCCAACCAAAGTGTCTTATTGCTTCTTTTATATATTGTTTTATAAATATATTATCATTGTATACTCGTTTATCCTTAGATAATATTTACTAAAGGATATAAAAAAGAATATTTATCACAGACTAATAATAATAAATCAAATTATAAAAGAACATTGTCATAGTCTCTATATACAAATAAAAAAAGTACATAATAAAATTAAGTGGTTTTGACATAAAACCTGATAAATAAATAATTTAGGTAAAAAATCAATATTGTTTAGCATAAAAGTAGCATAAAAGCAAAGTAAATCTATATAGGTGTTTTTTTGGAAAAATGATAAAAATTTATGATCCTAACTAAATAATAAATTAATAGATTTTTATTTAACTTCGATTCCGGTCCATATTTATAATCGATATATATTTGTGGCAAACAATGTTTGTATATTATTTATTAGTCAATCCATTTTCATGTATACGAGTAGTACAAAATAACAATATGTATTGTAAATAAAATATTATTTACTATAATAGTTATTATTTTATATATAGCATACTATTAGGCGCCCAATAAATTATTTCTGCAAAACGTTATATACATACATGTATGTATGATTGATAGTTATTTTATTTGAAGTTTAATTTAACTAAAATATATTTTATCATATCAAAAATCTATAATATATCTAAAAAAAAAAATGGTGCCTATAAAGGCACCATTTTTTCTAACTTGCCGTCTATATTTCAGTCGCCGTCAGTACAATAACTTGGGAATATTTAACTTCAAATAAATTTAACTTAAAAATCTTCTACTAAGTATAATTTCAATTTCTTTGAAATAATTATAAAAAAAAACAATATTCCTTATTTGTATAAATCTTATTACCCAACGAATTATTAACAATTTTTAAAACAAACAAAGTTATGTAAAAAAAATTTATTCAAATAATTAATAGTGGAAATAAATAACTATATAGAATATAGATCATTAAACTAAAATATCGCAAAGTAATGAATACTATATGTATTTACTACCATCAATGATTCTCTGGTTTTTGATAATCAATAACTTCAATCTGCTTTCAAAAAGAAATATGTTTAATATATTTTGATTATATTAATATTATTTAAGATTAATTATACTCGTTAATATTATTAAGTAAGATAAATTATTTATACTTTAACTTATATATATATATATATATATATAATTTATTATCTTAAGTTATTATTTTCAGGTGAATAATTTTACACAAACAAAATAAAAATGTCATTAAGATCTTTTTATATAATAATTGGATTAATGATGTGTCTTCATCAATTTTCGGTTAATGGATCACCACAACTTCACCTCAGAAAATTATATGGTATGTTTATATAAATGTAAATAAAAAAAAATAAACTAAATCTTTATTTTCTTTTATACCACAAAAATATATATTTTTTATGTTAAAAAGTTTATTTATTTTTGAGTTCTTAACATCACGTAATATATATATATATATAGATATACATGTATTTAATATATATCAAGTACCCATGTTTGTTCTATTTCCTTTTATACTTTTAGTATAGTAGTAGTTATATCTCCGAAGGATATACTTTACATATATTTCTAAACAACAAACAAGAAAATATTTGAAATAAAACATAAAAATTATATGCCTAAGATTTATTTTTTGATTCTATATTGGCCATAATATTATGGTTAGAGATGTGAAGATTAGATAATATGAAAAGTTTCTAAACTTTATTTATATTTTCATCAGGATAAAATTGGTAATAACAACTTTTAATTTTTTTTTGTTGTATTTAATATTAAAGTAAAGTTATTTTTACCATTTCTATTGGGAATTTTGTAATTAAATCTCAGATAAAATAAAAATGTTCGGAAACTTTTATATTAAAATAAACACAATTTATTTTATAAAGAAAATTATTAACAGATATTAAATTATATATATTAATATTTGTTGTTAAAGTCATATTTAAATGATTAATATTAAAATCTAAAAGTTTTATTTTTAACTTTAAAATTTAGAATTATATTTAAATAAACATAATATTTATTATTAAATTAAATGTGATTATTAATTGTAGAAAAAGAAAATTAATTAAAATTTCATTTTAATTAAAATTTAATAGTTATTTCTGTATAAATCTAACTGAAACAATAAAGTTTCGCTAAGGTCATGACATGAAATATATTCAGTTTTTGCGTTAATAATTATGACCCAAGGTAATAAAAAATACTGAAATCGCAAATGTTTAAATTAAATTAATTTATTATAATATATTTATGACAATATCCAGAAACCTTTTAAATGAAGCTTTAATCTTTTTTTTATGTGCAATGTGTAAAAATAAATATGTTTTAACTTAATTAATCCAACTAAGGAAAATTTATTGCTAAAAATATATTAAGCTTAACTGAAGTGTGCAAATAGATTGATGCAACTAAATTGAAGCAACTATAGTAAGATTTCTAAATTTAAATCTATAGCTAAACTTCTAAAGTTTGATTAGATTATGCCTTCTAATCGCAAACTTAGAGATATTTCTGCTAGATTAATTTATTCTAAAAACTTGTATTAAATTAATTATAATATTAAATATTCTTTTATAAAGAATAACCTGGAAATTTCATATATAAATTCAGAAATAAATTAGATTTATAATAAAATAATAATGTAGAAAATGATTTACATAACAATTAATTTAAAATTTTCACAATCGATATGTGAGTTTATAATCCGATTTATTAAATAGAATAAAAATAGAATGTTATGTATAAATCCGCAAATTATTTAAAATAAATCATTATTTCTAAAAAAATTACAAATTAAAATTTCTAGTGAAATTAATTATATAATAATTTAAATAAACTTTTTAAGTAGAATTTAAATCGATTTATATAATTCAAATTGAATTTAACTTTATAAAAATATCTAGTTTTTTTTTATAAATAATTAAATAATAACTTTTGTCATATTATTAAATTCAATTTAAAATAAAATAAAATTCTTTAAATAATTTAAACCATATTTAATACATTTATCAATTTACATAATTCGATTGAAAATCCTTTAAAATCACAAAATTATCATTTATATAATGGCAACAAATTTTTGATTATAAATTTTTATTATACATTATATTATATTTTCTGAATTCATTTTTTATGTTCTTTTTGTAAACATAATTCGATAAAATAAACCATAATTTTTTTTATATATATTTTTTATATACAGTTTGTAAAGAAAATCTTGTCACATAGATTTTTTTTAGTAAATTGATGTGAGTTATTGATTAATTTATTAATTTAATTTAAATCAATACTTTATTCAACGATTTTAAATTTTGGTTATTTCTCTTGAGTATTCCATAAAAAAACAGAGAATTTCAATAAATAACCAAAAAAATATAAAACAAAAACAAAAAACTACAATTATTTTAATTGGAAAGAAAATCTTGTCACACACTAGTTATTTGTTTTAAAAAACGCAATTTTTTTTTTGTCTTTGTCTTTTAATCAATAACTAAAATCAATTTACTTAAAAAAAATCTATGTGACAAGATTTTCTTTACAAACTGTATATAAATGTAAATTACGAGATATTGGAAAGAATTTTTTTTACAAACATTAAAAGCGTTCAACAAAAAATAAAATTGTGTAAAATGGAAAGTTTATGTATTAAAACTTAATTGAAGTATACCTATACATAAATCAAATGAATATTGATTAAAAGTTAAATAAATTTGTATGTATGTATACATAAACCTTTAAGGCTAATGTAAAATTTAATGTAAAATTAAACTATCGAAAAATATGTTTTTTTTTTGTGATTAATTTATGAATAACTTATAAATTCATTTAATAAATTAATCAGGAAATTTAAGGATATCGAGCTCTAAATTAAGTTTAAAAATAATAATGTTTAACTTTAAAGTCTAAAGTTAAACAAATATTTATAGTAATAAACTATCCAACAAAAGTAATAGAATTTTAACAGTGTATTCCTGCTGTAAAACGATTTGCTTTACTAAAATATTTATGCAAATTTTTATTTTTATTTTTTGCATATCAATTTTTCGTTTTGTCCACTTCACTTCAATGACCTAAAGGCAAATATATATTCTAATTTATTTTTAAATTGACATGTTTTGTACATAAGAAGTAAATATTTAAAAAGCTCGTTACACAATTCTATAAAAAAACAAAAACAAAATTAAAATAAAAAACACAAAATAAAAAATATTTTTATTATAATAATATTTTTTTTAGATAACATTAAAGTATGTCCATAAATTTTCTAACGAATAAATATTTCAGCATATTATGCTATTCCTTTAAGAAAATATAAATATAATTCAATGCAGGAAAATAAAAATATATTTATTTTTGTGTATTCCAAAATTCCAAAAAAAAAAAACCATACCCCACCATATACAATTTTTTTTATTTATTTTTTTGGCGTTGTATTTGGAAAAGTTAAGCAGATAAAAGGCATGAAAATGTATAAAATATTTTTGTCTTATATGATAATATATTACAATATTTATTTTGTTTGGTTATTTTTGAAAATTCTTGTTGGAAATATTTAAAAATATATTAACAAAAATGAAATAATATTTTCGAAAAGGATAAAGGATATATGGAGCTATTAAAAGGGTGTTGAAATAAATATATATAGCTACATATATAGCTACATATATATACATATAGCTACATATAAAAAGAAATTTTGAAAATAAAAATATGAATTACAAATTAGTAAAGTGTAAATATTTAGGATATCAGAGATTCCAATACCAATTTTTCAATATACGAGTAGTACTTATAAAAAAGGATTAGTTTTTTTTTGGAGATTATTTATCAATTATTAATGCTAAAAGATTTTATTTAGAAAATTTTAAAGAAAATTAGTTTTTTTTAATGTATAGATGAAATTTATATGAACCATAAATCTTTCCTTTATCCAAAAGCTTTAAATTTAATAACTAATTAATTTATATTTTTTTCTGTATTCTTAAAAAAAAAACAAAGTTTATTTCTTAATTTCTTTTTTTAATTAAAAAGTACTTTGTATATACTTCAACAACTTTATTTAAACCAAAAAAAAAAATCATATTAATTGTCATTTTCAGCATTTTATATAAAGTTAAATTAACAAGAAATTTTCGTATATAATTTCTTTTTTGCAAAAAGCTTTCACATATCCATAACTTTTCAAAAACATAAAATTAAAAATCATGTTAAGCTATAAACATACGAAAATTTATTTTGTTTGTTGTTAGCAAAATATTTTTAATATTTTAATTTTAATTTATTTAAAAAAAAAAAATTTTATTATTATATTAAGATAAATATTTATTTCAGGTACTGCTGGAGATTTAAGAACCAAAAAGGATGATATACCAATCCCTCAGGTATGATTTAATTTATTTTTAGTTAATTATAGAAATTTATATGTTCTATAAAAATTATTAAAATATATTTTTACATATTTTTTTAAACATTTAAAAGTATGTAATAAGTTTTAAAAATATTATTTATGTTTTTGTACATAACATAAATATTTATATTATTTATGTACAATTTATTTTAAAACTTTTGAATCTGGTACAATAACTAAAAAACTTTATAATATAATATAATAGAAAATTTTTAAGGATCAAGAAAATTTTAGGGGATAATAATCAAATAAAAGATTTATGTTCGGTAAGACCAATCCTATGTTTCTTTAAATGTATATTTTTTAAATGTATATTCTGACCTTTTACAATCAAGTGTTGTGCGGACCCTAAAATTATATTATAAATAACCTTTTATATTATTCAATTTATAATGATGTATATATCTTATACATATAAACATTTAAAAGATATAAATCTGTTTATGATAACCAAAATTTTTTTAATATAAATAATGTAAAATGTTTAGGAATATTTTTTTTTAACGAAAAGTATTATTCAAATTTTTTTTAATGATGTTAACATAAGTCCAATTATAATTATGATCCTTTAGAAAAATCGATTTTTAATGAAAAAAAAAAAAAATCAAATTTTTTAAATCACATCACTGTTGTTTTTTAAGTACATTTCTATTCAAAATTCTTTTTGAAATATAATATAGATTTTTAGGGTATAGTGGAATCATAATGTACCCTTTTTTATTTACCATCACAAGATTAATAAACGTCATGTTTGAACAATTGTAATATAATATTTAGCGTAATTGTCCACGTAACATTTGAGAGAATTTAATATACGAGTAAAGGTATTTTATTTTATTCCACAGGATTATGAAATGGACATGTTCTATTTATATAAAAAAGAATAGTCTAATATTTGCATAATATTTTTTAACGACTTTGAAGTTCAATTAAATTTTTTATGTTTCATAAAACTAACTTATTAGTTTTATGAAACATAAAAAAGGGATTAAATTCAATTTCTTTCGTTAACATAATGCAAACTTGAGGATTCATTTTCTTGATTTTCTTTAGTGTACATAATGAAATTTTGTCAAAAAAGGAAATATTTATTGCCTTTGTAATTTTCTTGAGTAAATCTAAAAAAATTAATACTAAAAACGTTGCATTGTAAATCCTTTATATATATTAATTTTAGTTCACTTACATAAATGGCGAATCTTTTTTATTTCTAAACTATGATAATAAAAATAAAACTTTATGTATCTTGAATTGACCATCTTTTTTTTTTAGGTATTTTTATTTGTTTTTCCATAAAATGAAATCAATATAATCTTTTAACCTTGCAAAGTTTTCATACATATATATTTTTTTTAATGTATACAACAAATATTCTATTATACAACCAGCATTGAAACAAGAAGGTATACAAATTTATATAGACCGAGAAAGGTATTTGAACAATAAAATGTGGAAGAAACTATAAAATGATAGATCGATTTTTATTGCAACAATAATATGAAGACAAAAAAAAATATTGCATTTTATAAATTGATGGAAAAAACGTTTTAAAAATAATTTATTAGAACATAATTGAAACATTATAGATTACATGCAATTAAAATTGATATAATAATTCATTACCCATATTCAAAATACAAAATTTTTCTTTTAATTCAATTGTCAATGTGATGTGAAAATTGATGACAATTATAAAACGTGCTTAATAACATTTAAATCAAATTGAAATTATAAAATCAATATTTCAAATTTTCATATGTAATTAAATCCTAAAGTAATATTATATAAGTATATATTTAATTATTTGAAAATTGATTTCTTTCCATTATGTACTCGTTATAATATATGTGAAAGGTATAATAACCAAAACTTATGTTTTTTTTTTTAATATTTGAACAAGAACACTTTTCTATCAATATTTTTAAGGTCAAATACATTTTTCCTATTTTATTTTGCTGAAGGAAGATTATAATTATGAGGTCAAGCGAGAATATAGGAGTGTCAAAGTATATTAATATATTTGAAAGCATGTCAAAATCATTTTCAATTCTTTTATTGGTTGAATAAACTTTATTATTTAATATGTTTAATATGTATATTAATTTCAGTGATATTTATAAGTTATCACTGTAATTATTATTTGTAAATTATTAAGATTTATTACATTTACATGCTCAATGTCAAACAGCTTTTACTTAATATTTATTTATTAATATCCTTGGTTACATGAAAATTACTATATAAATTAAAAAAAAAATATTTTTTACTAATTTTTTCATTTATCTACACATAGAAAAGTTTTTACAACATAATTTGTTGTTTTTTTTTTTTTCAAAAGTTTTAAAATTTCAAAATTTATAGCTATATTATAAAAAATAAAATTTATATAAAAATATTTTTCAAATTTTATTGTTTTTGCGATTTCCTTTCAAACAGAATCCTAATATTAAAAAAATAGGTATTCCAATTTTGTGGTAGAAATTTTAATTTTTATTTACATGAAACCAAAAAAAAAAAATAAACATTAAAAAAAAAAGTTTTTCTGTCGAAAAACATTTATTAAAAATGATAATTTTATTGCAAATATTAAAATTTATATTAAATTTTTAAATCTAACCATGAAGAATTTATAACCCCAAACAATTATGTGAATGTCCAGAATAAAATAAAATGTAATTCAATTAAATTAAGTATTAGTAATATCACAATAATACTAGGTAGATATATATACTTTTATATATAAATTAATATGTTAATTTTATATCCAATTATATAATAATATATTTTATAGAAAACTTTATTGCAACCATAATTGGCTTCCATACATAAAAATTATTACAATTTTTATTTTGTTATTTATGCAAAGAAAATAATATATAACATTATATATAATCATATAATTTATTCTGATCACATAAAATCAAAGATATTTCATATTCGATTATAGCTATTTATTATTTTCTTTTTTTTTAAGGATTATGTGAATACAACAAAAAAAATGTCAAGTATTCTGCATGAAAAAAAAAGATAATTCGCCATTTTAATTTTATATTCTTTAAGTTTTTTTTATTATTATAAATTCATTTTCAAAATATTTGAAAATCCTTTAATAATTTGTAATTTAAAAAAAAATGGAAAAAATATTCCCGATTTATAAAAAAAAAGGATTAATGAAAAACCAATTAATTATTATTTTTTGAATATATATAATTAAACAATAAGGAAAATTATATATGTAATTCTCTTGAGATTTGCTATAATTATATAAGTAATTAAAGGATATAATTATGTAAATAGCCATATTCTTGTCATGATCCATCAAAGGATATTTTAAATTTGATTTAAGGAATTAGAAATTTGTTCGCACTTAAAGTTGTCCTCATAAAAACATTAAATTGGAACAAAATTAGCGTGACAATTACAAATAGAAAATAAATTCTGTTTATATTATTAAACAGGAAGTAAGATAAATTATCCTTTTTTTCATTTTCTTTTCAATCAACTTCTTCCAGCGTGTCGTTATTTCGACACAATTTATAAATTTTTTTTATAAAAGTATATAGAATTTTTATTTTAAATCTTTAAATATTTTAAGGAAATAACCTAAAATAAAAATTAATTTAAAATATAAAATATCCTTTTCAAATATCCTTTTTTTTCTCATTATTTTCTGCTTACATAATTTTAAATTATAATTTCTTTATATAAATATTTATGTACTACTAAAAATTATTTGAAATTAATCGACCTAATGAAGTGAATAAATTCTTTGAACACTTCTACAAAATTTAATTAAACGAAAAAAAAGCTTCAAATTATATTAAAAGATGAAATTTATAATAGTTTTATGAAATTAAAGGAATTCAAATGGCGCAAGAAAGCATTTTAAAAGTTTTTACTTTGCGTGATTAATTGAACTTAAAAAAATAATTTTGAATTTGCGTGTTTAACAAAAAAATGTGACTACAGTAAATATTAATTTTTTAAGGACCCTTGTTAAATATCCTTTTAAAATCAATAAAAGTCAACATGGAAATTGTGTTGATTTGTAAACGTGTTTAAATATATTTTTGAAACAAATTTAATCACAATATAGTAGTGACTGTGATGTGTTTGTGATAATGTTTTATTTTCAATTTTATTTGCTAAAAATATTTTTTTTTTTATTATACTAAAAGAAAAGCTATTATAATTTTTATTTGTTAAAAGAAAAGTTTAACTTTTCTAGAGAAATATTATAATTTTAATATTATATTTACGATGTTTTTTTTTTTGCTAAGATTTTTTTTTATAGTGTTTTCTTCTTTGTTATTAAAATGTCAAATTCAGACTTCATTTGACAATCAATTACTTTTTTTTTTATTACTCTTTCTGCTTACAAGAAAACATGTAAATTTTATTAAACCATTTATTATATAAGTTTTTCTTTATATATCAGTCAGTCAAATTTAATAAAAATTGAAATAACACAAATATTAAATAATATGTTTATTTTTTTATTTTTTTAGATATACATATTTAAATTTTGTAAACTATATAATTTAAACCAAATTTAATCCCAAATTTATTTTATAGACATTTTAGATTTCTTATATCATTCAGGGATTAATTTTTAAGAAATAAAAGGAATATAATATACACAATTTTCCTATTAGTCTACTTAAATTTAATAGGATATTTTCATATGAAATTATTTGTATTAGTTAAAGTCCCTGAAATAATGCATTTATCAAGAATTTCAATCTAATTTGCCAATTGTGTACATATTATCTCCAGAGATTTTCTAAAAAAAATATATAAAGGTTTTTTAAGAAAGTAATATTTTTGAACATTGTTCAGAAATCTATCAAAAATAAAAAAATATTTTCTGATTGAAAATAAATTGGACAAAACATTAAGGTCTTATAAAAAATGAATTTATTCAAGTGTTAAAATAGTTTTTTTTTTCTTCTGAATATCTTCAAAATCGAAATAAATATTAAAGTTGAAATTTTGGAAAATATAAAAGTTGTTTAACTAAATTTTGAAATGTAAGAAATTTCATTTAAAGTTTTCAATATTTTTGTTGGCTTTATTTCAACTAAACTGCAATATATTTTTGGAAATATATATTTTAATATTTGATTGCAAAATTACAAAACTGTCATCATTTTTAATATTTGTAGCCAAAAAAGTTATTATAAAATTATTGTCTCTGAAAAGGATATTATGATATAATATAAATATATATGACAAAATATCATATTAAAAACATATTAAAAAATAAATCAAATTGGTTGATGATTTCAACAAGAAATGTTAATTTTTAAATTTTGGTAATAATTTTGCAGTTTATTATTGTCAGACATATTGATTAAAAATCATATCATAATTGTTTTTGGCACATTTCCAAAGGTCGTAATTTTTAAGTAGACAAGACTACAAAATGAAGTATTTCTGGAGACATGTTTATTTTCAAAAAAAAAAAATAATATTTAAGAATTGATGGAAACGTTACTTGCTAATTACAACAGAATTTTTTTGGGGTATCTCTCATTTTAATTATATAATTTTTCTAATCTTGATAAATATTTATCAGTTTGGTTTGGTCTTTATTCTGTGATTCAAAATTGAAACCATAAAAATATCTAAAAAAAAAAAATTGTCTGAATTATAAGAAATAAAATAAACTTTGAAATACATAATATATTGATTTTAATATTAATACCGATAATATGGAACACTTATACATTGTAGTTACAGACTTTATTGCGTATTTACATATAAATCCTTATTATGTATGTATATAACTTATAAGATATATGTACTGTCAAAGCTGTATATATTATGTCTTTGGTAATATATTATGTCCAAAAATTTTGTACACAAAAAGATTGGTATTCAAGTTTTTCAATAAAAATTTAATTTACATAAAATTATATGAATTCATTTTTAAAATAAAGAATTTACCAATCAACTAATACAACAAATAAGTAATGTAATAAATGTCAGAACCTTCCGATAAATAAAAAATAAAATTTTTACATTAGATTCAATTTCTGTGCGTATATACTTAAAAAAATTATTTTATTTGAATTTTTTATCATAATTGAAGAATTTAAACATTAAAGTCATCCACACCTTTTTCTTGTATATAAAAGAACATATATGCGTAAAAGGAAAATTCTAAATTTACCTACTCTATTTCATTTTTTTTTTATATAAAAAATTGTATAACTTTTAAATAAAATACACGTACATGTATAAAAATAAATTCTGGGTATTAAGAAACTGGTAATGAGTAACAAACTTTCCCAAGATTCTAGGTATATCCTGTTGTTTAAGCTGTTATTGTATTATATATATTAAAATAAAGTCTCCTTAAAATGATTTTATCGACAATTTTGCTTCATACGCAATATTATCTGTTTTAAATGAAATTTTATATAAATTTTGACGTCAAGGCTCACAATTTATTAACTGATATTATATTAAAGTTAATTTGAAATTTTAATATACCAGTGATATGTTCAACCCCCAAAAAAATGAAATGTATGAATGTTAAACCTTCAAAACCCTATGGCAAAAATTTTTTGTCTAATATTTACATATGATATAGGCATATATTTTTTTGTAAAGCCTTATTTTCTGTAGCTCTATTAGTAATATATATTTTGAACATTATTAAATATTTGAGATAAAAGATATTTTATGTTAGCTATTACATAAGAGAAAATTTAATATGAAAAATTCTTTTGTTAAAATTCTTTTGATTGTCTGCGTTACATTATATTTTTCATTTCAAATTTCTGTCTCAATTCAAGATATTTGACGAAAAAGTTGATATTAAAAAAAATTATTACATATATACATAATTTAGGCAACATTAATAAAAAAAAATCAAAGAGCTAATTTTAAAGTCACAATAATAAAATCATTAAACTTCTTGGGTGTTTTTTTCATATTTATTCAATGTTTTTTATATGGAAATGATTAATAGAGAAATTTACTATAAAATGTTGACTATATTTTGTCTAGGAAATTAATAATATATCAATACTTTTGAATATATCAATACGATCTATATGTATATTTATGAAACTGTTTCCGGAAGGAGTGAAAAATATTTCTTTTTCAAATTTAAATTTCCTTATCTTATCTTGTACATCATGATTAATTGCGAATATATGGTTATAAAGTAAATTAAATATGAAATAATTTCATATTCATATTTGTAAAATATAAGGGTTCGGTTTCAATTAATTAATAATATTAAACTAATAAGTATAGAACTATAGTTTAAAACTCTTTTTAGTTATATGTCCTCAGAAAATTCTTGTGAATAAAATCATGCTATTTTAAGTAACTGAAATGCAATTATGATATACATATGTATATAATACAATTATAATTAAAACCATTCACTTACATACTGAATATTTCAAGCATTTTTATTAACTTCAATAAATATCCTGCTACAAGAATTTGTTATGTACTATACATTTTGCTTAGAAACAAAATGGACAGAAATATTCAATATGTGAACAAAAAAAATATGAAAATCTTACTTCAAAAAATAATTTGATCAGCAATTTTCAATCGCTATTGTTGCCTGCCTATTTTCATTCCTAAGATTACTTGTTATTTATTTATATAAATGAATGGGTTTTTCTTATATGTAACTATTTCGTTTCAATATAATTGGAATATAAAAAAAAACATAGATATATGTATATAACTGACAACAAAGTAAATTTCAGATAAAATCATTTTAAGGACAATACCAAGGTTTATTGAAATATTATAAGGCTTTTACTCATGCTTTATTTATTGCTTTTAAATATAAGTATATATAAATTTCAATGATGTTATTTTTAAATGATATACATATTATATATAGCTCCATAATTATTTAATTGACTATAGAAAAAGGAAGTAATTAAAATTATTATAAAGGCCAATTATAAGCATTTTGATAAATTATATAAAATAAATCAGAGATAATTACAAGATTTATATAATAAAATAAATAAAATAAAATCACTAAAAAATAAATTCATTGGAAATTATTTTAATAAAAAAATTTCATTCATTTTTATAAAATTGCATGAAATGTTTCAAGTTAAACTAATACAATTTAAATTCTAAATAAACTTGAACTTGAATAAAATATATAAATCAATTATGATTATAAAAAAATATATATTTTATAAACGTTAAGATCGTTGAAATTGAATCAATATTTTCTCATTGATTTTAGAAATAAATATTTAACTTGCATTTTATAAAAATAAAACAAAATTTCTTTTTATACAAATTTTATCATCAAACATTATTTAGCAGCATAAATACAATTATGTACAAATTATATTTTCATAATGTTAATGTTATTTATATATATTTTAAATTTTAGCTGGATGAAGATGTCATTGAATTAGAACATCTTAAACAGCAAAAAACAATTTTTGATAATGCTGAGAATAGTGCTGAAACTGATTCTGATAGTTCTGATGATACATCAAATATAGGAACTGGTATTGATAGTAGTACATTTGATGAATCTATAAATTCTGAAGATCCATTGCCAACACTTGAAAAACAACTTGAATTCGAAGCAGCAAAAATTAATAATAATAATAATAATAAAAATGATGATAATGAATCTAATATTGTTGGAACTAATATACCAGGTCAACCAGAACGTGAAGAAGAAGTAATTATACAACATAAACTACCACATCTTTCAACATTTGCTAAACCACAAACACACCAATATTTAAAAAAACCAATAGAACCAGAAACGAATGGTCAACAAATAAATAATGAACAAATTAATCAAGATATTCATGAAATGAATGAAAAATCACCATCACCAGCTAAGGTAGGTACAATTTGTGTAATATAAAATTAATAAGAATTTAATTAAATTTTTAGTATCATACTGTGTTTTGTTGAAAAATTGTATTATTGCGAAAAAAAAGTATATACATAATATATATATATATATACATATATATTATTGTATATACGTATTAATTTTTATTATGAACCATCAATCAAAAAGGGACTAATTAGGTTTTATATAAAAGGCAAATTAAAGGCGATAAGTCTATAAATAAAAATAAAAATTAGCTTTTCTTCTCAAATACCAAAATTATGTATACATTAATTAAATTTTTAAATAAAAAACAGCAAATTGATTTAATAATTCTGTATTAAATTTTTGTGTTGTTAATGATTAAACGAAAATAATATTGATATAATTTTCTTACTTGAAAATTATCGTTATTATTAACTTTAGACTGTTTGATATTTAGTAAATGCTCCACTATATTTCTTCAATATTAATTCTATATTAAATTTTATTTTTAATTAAATTAATTAATTAATAAAACTTTCTTAATTAATTTAATCAACACTTTCTGCTTAATTATTCAATTATATTTATTTCTAAAAATATATAATAAGTAATACATAACTATATGAAAATTATCTATATAATTATTATGATATAATTACAATTTACAATCAAAAATAGAAAATTTACTCATCGCGTTTGGAAAAATATAGTGTATATCCTGCTATTTTATATTTGCTCATAGTTTGTTACAAAATAATAGAAATATTTATATAAATAAATTTACGGAAGCTAAAATATTCTACAAAATATTTATACGTATTTGCTTTTAAATTTATTGTATATAGACTTGATAAAATTTAATTTGAAATTTTCATGAATATCTACATACAATATAAATTTATGAAATTTATAACACATAAATTAAAGTATATGAATAAAATTGTATTATATGTTAAATAAATTTATACAACTTTTAGGGTAAAATATTATTATAAATTTGAAAATTATATAAAGGGTTGATGACATTGTAAAAAAAAACAATTTTATTCGCCGAATTTAATATATTTTTCTTGGAAATTATAGTAATGTTTCTATTATTTGGATAGATTTTTTATTCATTTGATAAAAAAATTAATATAGCATATAGCTAAAAAAAATTTTTTTTGATTATGAAAAATGTCTATTATTGCTAGACAGAAAAGATTAAATTTAAAAATAGATAAATTCTAAAATTCTTCCATCCATTAAGATAAATATATTTTATAAAACCTTTTTTTTTCTTGTCTTTCAAATTAGCTTTTTGAAATGGGTGATGGGATTAATTCAATCAAATTGAAAAATTAACAATTTCCTTGAACAAATAGGCAATTTTATTTAAAATATTTTGAGTAGATAAAAATTAATAAAAAAAAAAATTAAAAAATATAAATAAAAATTAAATGAGCGATAAAAAAATATAAAAAAATTAATTCAAATATGAAATAAAATTTAATTTTATTAAATTCTAATTAAATTTTATATGTACAACACTTTTGCATATTATAATAATATATCATGGTTCAGAACCATAATCACATTATTCCCTTTTATGTAAATAACTATATAAAATAATTTACTTCAATAATTGTTGAATATTTAATAAATGAACATTGTGCACGTAAACTACGAATTCAGTTAATAATAATATTTTGTAGGAAATGTAATTTAGAAGTCAATAAATTGTTATAAGAGGGTAATTTTGTTATTATCGAAAAGTTTATTTATATTTGGTGATATAATTTATTGTATTTTTGTATTTTTTCGGTAATATAAATAGAAATTATAGTAAAGTGTCAAAATTACTAAATTACATCATGTAAAGTGGAGTATTATTGAACATTTGGTAGTCTAGCAAATTGAAAATAGTTAATCAAAGGTAAAAATCAGTATAATAATAGGCTCAATAATTGAAAAATTGACTACTACGAGTGGATGAGTGTGCATATATTGAGTTAATTATATAGATATCAATTTCCTATTCAATTATTACTTTTTGAAATTGTGGTTAATGCAATTTCATAATGGTATCTTCTTTAGCACGAATCATCATTATTTAAATGTGAACAAAAATGATGGTATTAAACACAAAAATAATTGAAAATTAAAATTCAAATAATGAAAATTTTATGAAAAATTTTTGATACCAAGTAAAATACACATTAAATACATCAGGCCTATATATTTAACTACCTTTTCATTCATTTTATTTTCATGATTTTTTTTTTTAATATTATGTATACATTGTAAATAAACCCATGTAAATGAAAATATTTACAAAGAAATTTTTTTTATACGTTTTACATTTCTACATAGGAAACAGAAGCAGACAATTTATTGATTTTTATTTTAAAAGGATTCCATATATGTATATTACCGACGGATATACATATATGAATGTAGTTTTCTAAATACATATTTAAAAAAAATGTTGAATTTATGAAATTTTGAATGGAAAATTTTGTACAATCAAAAGTAATTAAAATTATTTATATATGTTTAATTTTCAAAATTAATTAAATAAAATAAATATATATCCATATAATATGGCGGCTAATTAAATTATATATTTATAAATAATTTTAATAATTATATGATAAAAATTTAATAAAAATACATAAAACATTTTTATAAAATATTTAAATTAATTTTCAGTTAAGTTTATACAACTTTATTAAAAAAAAAAAACTTTCCATGAAAATTAAATTTTAAGAAGAGATAAACTTATTTTTCGTTGTTTAAGTTATAATGCTATAAAACAAAAAAATTCTAAGAAAAACAATAAAAATTACAAAAATAGTATAATGGAAAATATCGATTTTCTTTTTGCGTCCACATAATAAAAACAAAAAACTTATTTTGAATTTGTTCCAAAAAAATTTGTTATGGTAATATTTAAGATGAATAGCAGAGACATATTTTGGCTCTTGTCTGGTTAGTTTGTGGGATTAGCAGGATTGTGTAAGTGGTTAAGACGATTTATTAAAAAAAAATACTTATGTATTCAATATTAAAATATTTAAGAAAATATTAAAATTCTAATGAACAACATGAATAATGGTTATGTTAATGGAAAAATGACGTAAATGTATAAGTAACTATAACAATAATAAGTTATGTAATTGAATAGTCAGTACCATATTTTTTTATTATCTATTTTTTATTAGTAAGGATAAATTTAAAGTCTAAAAATTTCATATTTTTTCATATCTTTCAACAAAAATTATTTACAATTTAAAATATTTATGTCTATTGAAATTAATGTTTTCGTATATTATGTAAAAATACTTTCCGGAGTTTAATAATTTTTAAATCGTAAGTCCTGAAAGTATTTTTTTATGATGGCAAAACATCAAAATAAACTTAGACGGTTTTTATATCTGTATAAAAATACACCGGTCGTTATTTTATTTATAGCAATAATAATTTTTAAATTGCTATTTTATTTTAATATATTAAATTATACAGAAAAATTCTCTATGTTTAATGAAATTTAATGATTTAAATGTAATTTTATTATTTTTATTCCAAAAATAATATATGTATAGTTGAGATTTAATATAATGTATAATCTCTAAGAAATTAAACCAGTATATAATGCGGGTGATTCACTATATTGAAACATACTTTTATATTTTTTTATAATTTTCTGGAAAACAAATTTATATATTTTGCCAATTTACCTTTCAACTACAACATTTTTATTTTATAGTATATACCTTATAAATTTTCAAATGTCTATCTCAAAAGCTTTTTAAAAAAAATATATAAGATTTTATTTAGAAAATTATATACCCTCAGGATTTTCATTATCTTTTGTTTCAAATTTAAATTAAAACTAAAATTCATCTTTTAATAAATAAAGTAAATAAATTTTGATTTTATTTTCTGACAACAAATTCTCTTGAATAATTTCAAATCAGAATTTACAAAACAACATAAAAATATAAATTGAATAAAATTAAATTTTCTACAATTTATAACATATATTTATTTAACATATTATTTATGTTCAATTTTTCATTTATGAAAAAATTTATGTACAATAGAAGAGAAAAACTTGCAAAGAAACATAATTTTTTTTGTATCATCACATTTTCTTTACCAATACAAATGCAAAGAAAATAAAAAAGTATATATGGAAAAATATAATTCAAAAGGATATTATTTTAAGTCACAAAAATTATGTTTCTTTGCAAGTTTCTTTGCGTTGTTACATTTTAATGTATTATTATGGTTAGGAGAAATTCTAAATAAACAAATTTTACATATATACAACAATAGTCTCATTTTAATACATAATATATATTTATACAAAAATGTCATCTTTTTTTCCTACTCTATTCCTTTTTACGTATGTGTACAAGGTGACTAAAAAAATTTCAGATAAAAAAAAATTGTGTATAAAAAATTACATATCTGAGTATTTCCCATTAGAGAAATCATTTTCTACATATTTTGTTATGTTTTTATTTATGAAGTATGTATATATAATTTTATAAAGTATCCACAAGATTTATTTAATCCAATAAATATTTCAATTCTCTTGTTTGCACTTAAATAAAATATTGTTCTCTTGAAAGGTGATAATTTTTATAATCTTTTGTTATTTATCATACTTATTTATTTTAATACTCTTTCTACACCATCTATATAACAGTATATTGTATTGGTAAGCTAGTTTGTCTTTTTTTTTTCAATTAAATACATCTTTTTTTGCTAATTAAAATGGAAATTAATAATTATTGATGAAAAAAAATCTATTTAATTATTAAACATAAGCATACGTTAATATGAAATATTTCTTATTTCTCAAAGAAATGTCCTTAAAATCATAAAAATTTTCATAATTTTTTCATGAATTTTGAAAATGTTTTATTTTATGACTAAAATTATTGTAGTCGCAAAATATCAAAAAATAATAATAATTTTTATCGATTAAATTCTGTTCATAAATAATATTTTTTTCTGTTAAAAAGTCTATTTAATATTAATAATTTAGGATTATGTTACGACATTTTATTGAAATGTTTATGTATGACAAATTGTTATCTTATTCAATTAAAACAATGAAAAAAATTTTATTTTAGATAAGAATATTATTAATAAATTTATAATTTCAACTGGTTTATGTTTCTCATATTATGTATGTAAATTTGATCATCATCTATCTTTTCATGAAATTTCTTTAAATATTTATGTAATACTACCCATGCGAATTAATTATTTTCTTATTATAAATTTACGAATGATTTTTCTAAACTAATATAAAAAAAATTATTGATTTATATCTATTAGTTCTCTATTTATTGGCAAAAATATCTTTATAAAAAAACTATATATGTATACAATATACTTCTTTATAATAATATATTTATATGTCATTAAACTTTTCATATAGTTTTTCTTCTTCTTAGAAACAATTTTCATTTGTCAGCAAACTTGAAACTTATATATTTCAATTTCAAATGAATAAAAAAGTTTCCATACAAATTTGTTAAGTGAATTTTAGATAAAATAAATATTTACTTTATTCTCTAGTTATTATATTTTCGATGTCGTTCCCAGTAGTGAAATCTAAAAGGGTATGATTTAATTGAATATGAAAATTGAATGGCTAATAATAAATTTGGTCACATTTTAATTTTCATGTAGGTATTAGGAAAAAAATTACATTTAAATGAATTTATCGATTCTTTGATATTTGTAATTTCATATCTCATTTTATTATTGTAAATAATTATGGAATGAAATTGGTTATTATTCGAAATTAGCCAATTGTTAAGTAATTTACTTGGTTAAGGGTTCAAATTAAATTATTATAAACAATTAATAACTAAAATAAATAAATCCTACTACAACCCAAATAATGTTGATATAATAATATGCAAATTATTTTTTTTCTACAAAGTTTTGCAGCACAATTAAATTATTAAATTGTCCTTACATTTCCATTTACATTAATGTTATTATTATTGTAGAATATTCAAATTCGTTTATTTATTCTACTCAATGCTTTAATAATGTGAATTTTGTATCTGAAATAATAGTTATTTTACATTCTATAATATTTTGCAAAAATTATTAGTTTATTAAATTAAAATCTAACCACTTTATTTTTAAAACAAAAAAAATATTACAAAATTAAGTTATCAATATTTTCAATATATTCATTCCAAATAGAAAATTAATAAAAATATATTAAGTTTTTTGTCCTTGTACCAGTTTTTCAAACATTTACTGACAAAAACAGATTTTCCAGTTCCCATAAAAAATAAATATTTGCAATCATTTATTATTAAAACATAAATTCATCATATTTTTTTTTTTAAATAAACAATTTTCTATTTATATCCCATATACACGTTTTTTTTATTTATTTACATAACCAAAATGAATTTTCCATTTTTCATTTTCATTCTTTGTAACATAAAAAAAAAACCAATATAAATATGTGTTCATAAAAAAAAAACGACAAAAAAAATCAATTATTATAGTCATTTTATGGTGCGGCACGCCTTGCATTTGGTCAAAATCCTGAAATTGTACCAACACAATCAACAACAACAACAACATCAACACATACAGCCTCAGCAACTACCACAGAAGAAGATGATGATGATTCTGTTATTATTCCAGCAAATTTTATTAATTTACCATCATCATCATCATCAGATATTTTAAATGCAGTTGTAGATGAAGCGGGTGCATCTATAGCAACCGCAACAGCAAAAAATATACCATTGCAACAACAACAACAAAATGATAATAATAATAATAATAAAAATGTTATTGAAGATTCAATTGTAACTGAATTGGAGGCAACAAAACGAAATGTAGAACGACGATCAGTTGAAAGGACATTACCAAAGGTTATTATATTATATCCTACTGACACTAACAATACACACAAATATAGAAAATTGTTTGTATGCACGCATATTAATAAAAATTTGGTAAGAAAAAGGATTTATGCTGCTTTTTTCTATCATTTTTATACCATAGCCAAACATAATCAAACTAGTTTTTTTTTTGTAGAATTAATTGTTTTTTATATAATCCATTTTTTGATTTTTTTAAATATAGCAGCAAAAATAAAATTGCTTTTAATAAAAACTAAATTATGCTTTTAGTTTATAAACAATAATAATACTTAATGCTATTAAAAATTATATATGAATTTAGAATTATTATTTTTAACTGAAATTTAACTGATTTTTATTGTTTAATTAAAATTTTAAAATAAATTTAAATGCATATATTATACTTGGTGAAGAAACACTTATGTAAATCTGTAAGAGCTCGTGTCCTTACTGGTATATATTTTTACAGATGATTAAGAAAGAAAGTAATTAATTACAAATTTATAATAATTATTGTAATTAAAAATAATTGTTTAAAATCAAATCAAATACTGGAAAATATTATACAATGCGCAACCAAAAACTCATTGTACTATGTTCAAGCATATTTAATGTATTGTAATTTAATTTAAAAAAAAATTGTAATTACATACTCTATGAAAAACTTACATGATATGTAATAAGCTTAAGTTATTATTTGTTTTATTTATTTAATTAAGATATAGTTACTCATACTGGGGCTAGTTTAAAAGTGAATTTATTTCGCTATGCTATGAAAGTTGGTCATTGAAATAATACTGCTATGGTTAGTTAACTCACAACTAGCTTTGATTTAATTAGATATTTGAGGACTTTATATGCGGATTATTTATCTTGTTATTTAGAAAATAGCGAGTTAATTCGCAAGAAAGTATAGCTTTTTTGACTACTATAGGCTCAGCCTAATTAAGCTTCTTTTAAGCTTTATTGATATATAATATATGGCAAATATTTCATTTATTATTTCAGCACTAGCGTAACTATTAATTATGAAAACTTTTGAAGTTACTTTATATAATTGTCAATAAGTATACGAATTATATTTATAATATGTTTCTTATGCAATTATTTAATGAACAATTTTACTATATGAAAAATTTAAAAAATTAATATCACAGATAAAAATACATACATTGTTTTAAATTTGATTTGACATCATTTTTCGATTAACTAACATTTAATTATTTGCATATTAGAAAGAAACATAATTTTCTCAAAAAGATTTGAATTTTTTTTCATATATTTTAGTTATATTTAATAGGAGTAATTTTTATTTCGAAATTATTAATTTCAATACTGTCTATAATTAATCAATGAATATTGAAAAATTAAAAAAAAACTTAAATTGTTCTTATAGATTTTTTTTTTGTAGTTTTCATAATATTATATATAAATGTAAGAAATTTATTTTGTAATTAGGAAAAATTGCTTTTATATCCAAACGTTTAATACCAAAAAATAAAATAGAGCTTTTTAAATTACATATAATTAACATAAATATTTAAATTTTTAGTTGCAAATTAAATTTAAATAGATTTGTAGTACATAATATATATTATATTGTTAAGCTGCAAAAGAAAAATCATTTAAAAAAAAAATATTTCAGCAAACATTCTAGAAAATGCAGTGTTTCTGTTAATATTAACAATTTCGGTGTTTTTTAGATATAGCTACATAGCTATCAAAGAAATAATTATAAAAAATATTCTCAAAATCAAATACATATGGTAAAATAATAAATATAAATTTATGATTATTTTTTTCATTCAGACAGCAGAAAGTTTACTTAAAAGAGCTGAATCTTCTTTTGATATGGCACAATATGTATTTTGGACTGGTGATGAAGCTGGTGTTGCACGAGCTGTTGAAGAATATATTGATCAAGGTTTGGTAAGTCTTATTTTTATCTATCTAAAAGATTTTCATAATATTTTCCCAAGAATTTTCAAATTTACGGACATATATAGATTTAATTATGTGAAATAAAATTATGTATTTTTATTTCAATTTTCTTTTCTACATTTCTAAAAAAAATTAATGATTTGTAAGTGTTGTCTTAGAACGTAAACAACCATGTAATTTTCATATTCCATTTTATATTCTTATACTACTACAACGTAAATAATTAAATTGTTTTAATATAAAAGGAAAATTTAATTTTCTTTAAGATGTCCCGAGAAAATGCTTTGAAATTTTTAAGAGAAATACGTATGGGAGTTGATTATCTACAGCAATCATATGATCATCGAGTATTTGCTGAACAAAAAGCAAATGATTTTAAGGTAACGAAAAATCTTTAAGGTATATATGTAGGTATATAAAATTTAATATTTTATGCTAATTTAATAATAAATTTAAAAGAAAATTTAATAAACTGTTAAGGTAATTTTTTTTTTCTGTCTAAAAACATAAAATGTGACTTTCACTTAAAAAGTTACTTCTGTTTTTTTTTAGAGAAAAAGTTTTAATATGATTTTAAGAAAATTATGTTTAAGCACGAACTTTTTGATTTAATAGGACCATAACACAGAATTTATATACAAGTGTGTTGTGATAGAAAAATAGTTTTTTTTTATTATTTTGAAATGTTTATCTGTTCCATTTTAAATAACGAATTTATATTTTTAAAAAAATGTACAGAAAAGTAATGATAATAATGAGCTAACATCAAAACCAATACATCATCAATCTAAACGTGTTGCTGAAAATAATTTTGTAGAATTACAAGAAAAACATTTACCAAAATTACAACAAAATCACCACCAACAACATGGACAACAACATCAAACACAAGATAATCAAAAAATGAATAAACCAATTAAATCAAATTTACAAAAAACTTTAGATGAAATTCCAACACTCTTGCGGCTTCGAGAAATGACAAATGAACAAAGAAAAGGTAAAAAAAAATAGAAAATTCAATTATAGGATAGGCAAAAATTGTTTCATATAATGTCTTTTTGATTTGTTGTAGTTAATACAAATAATAATGATGAAGATGATATGGCAGGAAGAGCAAGACTTGCTGATTTCTTATATACAGAATATACACTTGAAGAAGTCATATACCAATTAGCTAAGGTGGTTAATTTTTATTTTTTTTTGTCTAATTTATTTTTTTATATATGTATATATATTTTTTTAATGTATTATTTAGGTAATGTTTTCCCAATCTCTGACACATGATTCTATACAGTCACAAAAAGCTTTACAAAGATTAACAAGTTTTTTGGAAACTGAAGGTGAACTTGGTAGAATTTCTCCATCTTTGCAAAAGAAAGTTTTAGGTAAAAAAATATTTCTAAAAAAAACAACTAATATAACTAATATAATGTTGTAATTCTATATAACATAAAATATATTAGATATTTTTTGTTATTTTTGTTTTTGGTTATTAAATATAGATAAGATTATTTTATATAGAAATTTGATATTATTCTTCGTTAAAGATTAAAAATAACAATTTATTATATTATTTTATGTACATCTATATACTAATAAAATGTTTATTAATGAAAAACTTTTGTAATTATTATTATGTATATGTATATAAATAATATATAATATTATTATATACATTTATATTTCAGATGTTCTTTTAGCAGCCCTATCAGATACATTAGCAAATCATCCTGAACTTTTAGCAGCAGCACGTGCTAATCTTGGTAAAACATTCCATCAAATACAAGATAATTCTTTTGAATCAATGATGAAACATTGAATATATAAAAAAAAAAAAACTAAATAAATTGAACATGCGAGAGGATAACAGCTATATATATATATTTTATGTATATGATACGAAGAAAAGCTATAAGCTTATTTTTAAAGAAATCAAAATAATTAAAATATGTATACTTATACATTTTTGAGACAAATTCACTAATTAAAAAAAAAATAATAGAAATAAAATATAATTAAAATTCATAACTATTTACCCCAAAATAAGATACAAAAAAGTTGTAATAAAAAACAATAATATACTTACTTAATTTAAAAAAAATATATATGTATTAAAATTGATAATAGTTTGAAAAGATTAACATTTTACATAAAACCCATTTTACAAAAATTCTTGCTTTTTCTTGTAAATATTAAATTCATATTTAATAAAATTGAATTTAAATTAAATTTAATTTATTTCAAAGAAACTTAAATAACCGAAAAATGATTTCAATTTATCGTTCTTCTTAATTATTATATTAATTTAGGAAATACATATTTATTAATAAAAAATCTATTGCTAATTAGTATTTTACATTATATAACCTATAATAATTTCCTGATTATGAATATTTATATTTTTTAATTTAAAGAAAAAAAATATTAGAACAATTTTTATGTTAAATTTTAAATTATTAAGAAAGAAAATATATATGATAAATAAGAATGTTTAAAATTGTGACTTTATTTTCTTTTCAATCTCTTTCAGAATCATATGAATTTAATTCTTTTTTTTTTAAACGATTTAAAAATTATTAAATAATATTATAAAAATATGAATTCTTTCTTTTTCTTAATTAATTTAGACATCCAGAAATTAAATTTTTGAAATGTGTTGTTCTTTCCAGACCCCAGATGATTTTACTAATTTTAAGTTGGTATATGTCCGAAATCGAGCTTAGGATTGCTCGGAGTTAATATTTTGATAAAATGTTTTTTCTAATTAAATAATTATTTATCAAATTTCAAACAGTAAATTTTTCAAAATCATATAATAAATACAATAATATTTATCTAGGTAAGGATTATGATTTAAACAAAGAAATGATCTAATAAAAAAATATATCATTTTAATATTGTTTTATATTTATATTACAGTATTAAATATAATTTACAGATTTTATATTCTTTTGTTAATTATATCTAATCAATTACCTTATCAACTAATATAAAAAAAATTCACAAAAGAAAATTTTTTTATTATTAATAATTGAAAATCGTTGTCATATCTGATAACTTTGGTGATAAAATTTTACCGGTAATATAATTTTAAAGGTAGGTACACATTGTAATGTAAAGCTTGGTGATAAATATTTTACTTATTTAAATATTTAAATAAATATAATAATTTAATTAACTTAAAATTTATGTGTGAATGCATTAATTGGCAGGAATTTATTATTTATTTAGCAACTACCTTTTTAAGTTTATCTAAAATAGCTTGTTTAAATTGTTTATATTCATTGCTAGCTTCAATTTCGTTACGACAATTTGCTTGTATACGTCGAAAACACATTTCAATTGCAAATAGATCACCAGTTCGTATATTTGATGTTAAATCCTTTTCTAAATTATATTGTAATCCATTTTCACTTAATGTTATTACTTCATCTTCTGTTATTGTACGTTCTTTATTTTCAATTAACATATTTTCACATAATTCATATATAATTAAATTATTTTCAGTTTCACTTTTATCATCACAATGATCACGTTCTTTTTCTAAATATTTATGAAATAATTCTCTAGCTTCTGTATTTATTAATGTTTCTTGTGTATTTAATCTATAAATCCTTTTAACTTGTTCTTCAGTTAAGTCTTTACAACCACAAAAACATTTTAGTAAACGAATTGGTTTCTAAGAAAAAAGGTAGAAAAATATTTTTATTAAATTTTTAAATTGCAATATATTTTTGACTTACTGAGGAACATCCTGGCCTTTGTGAAGCCATTCCTACCCATATATTACTTCAACTTCAAGCAAGAAGATTCAAGAAGTAATTAAGTATATTATGAATTTGGTGGCAACTATATATAAGCCTTTTTTGCAAACACAAAATTCACGTCATTAATCCATATTGAAAATGAAAACTTTTTTTTATTACTCCAATCGAAAGAGAACTAATAATAAAAATTAGATTAAATTTTTATTTCAATTTTCGATTAGCAGCTGATTCGGAGATTGTACAAAAAAAAATGAAATTGATGAAATTGAAAATACAACAACCATGATTCATTTCATTCATCCATTTCTTCCTTCACATCAAACAAAATGTATGTCATACCAAATTTATGGTGTTTGACACTTTGTTCAAATGTCTAATAATTTATGGGAGGTTCATTCAGAAACTTCGTATTTAATTCGATATTTAATAAACTTCCTATTTTGTATCCAAATTTCTATGAGTGATTTGGATTATCCATCACTAAATAAAAATTATATATGAAAGTTATATTCCATTACAAATGAGGACTTTGGATCGAATTGTTTATGGATAATGGATTGGATATACTTTGTTGGATTTTTATAGGATAGAATTCGTAATTACTTACAACTAAATTTTTTGAAGATCTGGCAATACTAATTTATTGTTTATTTTTAGCCGTTCACTTAAATGTCAAAATTTGTTGATTTCGTTCTTCGTTTGTATAAAACATACAGAAGTGTTTTTTATTGAGAAAAATAAAATCATACAGAAGTGTTTTTTATTGAGAAAAATAATATTAATTACATTAAATTGCTACAAATTTCTAAATATCCCGAAAAACCAATATTTTTCCAGTAATTTGATATAGAAATGGCTAACCGATCTAGAAGAGCAAATGCTGGAAATAAAATTGCACGTTTATTAGATGAAGAAGAAGATGCAGATGAATTTTATAAGACATCTTATGGTGGATTTCAGGATGCTGAGAATGATAATGATTACATGTAATTTAGCTACATATTACCATTTACATATGTACTAAATTATCTTAATTTTTTTTTTCAGTCAAAAAGCTGAAGAAGAAGATATAGTTGATTCAGATTTTAGTATTGATGAAAATGATGAACCTATTTCCGATAATGACGAAGATAATGAAAAACGTAAAAAGAAAGGAATTAACACAAAAGCATATAAAGTTAGTTATAACATTAAGAGGACAATTTTTATTTAATAAAAAAAATATGTATTAATAAAAAATTTCATAATTTTTTTTAAGGAACCTGATAAAAAGAAAAAAGTTGTTGTTAAAGGTAAAATTGGAATATCAGGCAAACCTCAAGGACGAGTTTCAAAAGCTATTAAGAAAAAACTTCGACCTAAATTTACAATATTAGATTCAGGTCGTAAATCAATTCGTGCATCAACTGCACTCAAATCAGAAGAGACAAGACATCGTATTAAGGAATTAAATGAAGCTAAAAAGAAAAAGAAAAGAACAGCTAAAATTGAAGAATATATGCCAACACAAGAAGAACTATTAGAAGAGGCATTAATTACAGAAGAAGAAAATCTAAAATCATTAGGTAAATATTATTTAATTTTTTTTTTAATTTTTAATCAGTTGCTAATTTAATTAATTTTTTTATTGTAGAACAATTTTTGAAATTGGAATTAGATAAGAAAAAAGTAAGACCAACAAAAAGAGTATTTACTGGACCAATAATACGATATCATTCAACAACAATGCCAATTGGCCAGAAACAAAGTAAAAAACAAAATTCATCAGATATTAAAATGGAAATTGATGACGAATCAAGGTAATTAAATTTTCCAAAAATTGAATTAATTCATACCTTAAATCTAAATCCAAATAATAATTAATTAAAAATCTTTTAGATCTCAAAAAACAAGTGGTACTTCTATAAATTCGAAAAATAAATGCGAAAGAACATTTATAACATTTGAAAATGATCTTGATGAAAAAGTTTACAATTCTATTTTCAAACCAAAACCGATTAAAGAACATGGAAATTATATATGTGCTATAACAAAGTAAGTTTTAAAATTTATTTTATAAAAATTAAAACAAATCTAAAAAAATGTATTTTTTTGTGTAGACTTCCAGCAAAATATTTTGATCCAGTAACACAATTACCATATCGTAGCGTACAAGCATTTAAAATTTTACGAGAAGCTTATTATTTACGTTTAGAAGAAAAGGGTAATTCAGATAATCCAGAAGTATCTAAATGGTTAGAATGGCGTAAATTAATTAAAGACAATCGTATTAAATCTAATAATAATAGCAATAAATCAGAACTGTAAAATAAATCTGAAATATATAAATTAATTAAATAATTCAAATATTTTTTTTTTAACATAAATTTTATTTTTTTTTTATTTTCTTCTAACTTGTACAACAATAAATTCTAACATTTTGAATAGAATTTTTTTCATAAAACTTTTTTTATTTTGTTTATAAATACTTTCTCGTTATGTATCACATCTTCTCTAGGTATTTTGTGTTTAAATATTTAAAAAAAAAACACTCGTATCAAATTACAAAATATATATAATTAAAAAACAAAAACAAAAATTTAAACGAATTTATATGCTTATTATAAAATATGTGCTTTTTGAAAAAAAAACAAAGTAAATAAATTTGTTGAGTAAATTTTAAGCTAATTTTTTGGTTTCACATTAACAGTAACATTCTTTTCTCTAAAAAACTACATTTTTTGTGTTAACATTTGATTTTTCCTTATTTTTAGTTAAGTACATTATAATATGTTAATAATTGTTCTAATTTAACGAAACAGAAATATTCAACCATATCATTGTTTTTGGAATGAACAGATAATAGTCGGCCAAATTTCAAAGATTGGAAATATAATTTTTGTGCATTTCCTGAATCAAATAATTTAGGCAAATTTTTTTCCTGATAAACTAAAATTCTGTACCATCGAAAGCCATAAACGAACCATTTCCAATCCGTAGATTTTCTCGAATATTTTCTGTTCACTCGCGAAAACTGTGATATGAACGATTGTGTGTGTATTTTTTTTTTGGACAAATTTTTTCGATAAATATTCGAATTATTATTATTATATATGTATTATTAAATTCATTTTATAAATTATGTTAAAATTTTTAATAAAGTGTATATTTTTATATTTAAAAAATATTTTATATTAATTGCACAAAAATTTTGTTTATACTATTTATTGAAAATAGATTTTGAATTGTCATTTATGTAGTTATTTTTTTTTTAATTCTTATATTTATTTTGTATATTAAATAAGCGTATCTTCATCCTGTGCTTCAAATAACATTAATAATGAATGTTGTGACGGTGAACGACCTAATGTTAATGAACCATCAGGTGATAATAGACCGGTTTGTAAACTATTATTATCACGATAACCAGATGTTGATGATGTTTGTGAAACAGAATCCCATGATATTTCACTTAATGGATTTGGTCTCTCAACAACTGGATGATCAATGGAATGTGATGTCATCTGTTTGCATTATATATAAATGGGTTTTATAAAAAAAATTATTGGTATAATTTTCAAAAAATAAGATTAATTTTTATTTACTTCTCCATGACTTTGACGACCTCTTTTCAAACGAAATGTTTTCCTACTAGCTGCTTTTGAACGTTGTAATCTAGGCCTTTGATGTTCACCTGAACTATCTTCAGCTGGACTCTCGGGTGATAATGGTGTTGTCGATGTTTCACCTGATGAATGTTTAAATTCAACAGATGAAACAAAACGTAATTTTGGTGGTTGAACTTTAAAATTTTGTTGTTGTTGTAGAGAATGGGAATGTGATAAATGTGGCATTGAACCTGCTGAATGGCTACCAATACGATGTTGATGATAAGCAGCTGATGATACAACATTACCACCAGAACCACCATGTGAATGACTACCACCAATCATTTGACTTATTTCTGTATGAACACCACCTTCGACACTTTGTGTTTCACTCGAAACATGATGATGATCTTTATTAGTACCTGCAGAACCACTAGATGATGATTCTCTTGGTGGATGTAATGTTTGCTGTGATAAAGTATCACTTGGTGTAGCCATACCACCAGAACCACTACGTGAATCTATTGGAGCAGCTGAAATATGTGAATGACTTTGTGGACCGGTTGTGGTACCAGTAAATAATGAAATTAGTGATGGTCGTTGTTGTTGATGTTTTTGTGCATCATTTGAAGCTTGTACAGCTGCTGTAGTATCACGTCTATTTGGTTCTACAACAAAAATCGAAATAATTTAATGAAAATGATTTCCATTTATTTATAATAATTTAATACCATAACGTTTTTCTTCTAATTCATCACGCAGATCTTTTAACTCTCGTGCTAGCTCTAAAAGAAGAGCTCCTTTTGATTTAACACCACCCTCAGGTTGGCTGCCACGTAAACGTTCTCTTATTAAAAATTGCATATGTCGTTCATGGTCACCAATTGGTGGTTGAGAGATCTAAAATTTTAAAGTTCGTTAAAAATTTTCTTAAAATTCAAAGAATATGTTATTATTTTTGAAGATACTTTATGTAAAATAAATGGCATCAAAACAATATAAAGTGGTGTACGATGTGTTACTACAAATTCCAAGAAATTCCATAAATCAGGAGCAGCTTCATTACGTCTTCCCAAATCTCTCATTACTCTAACTATACGTGGCCAATCATTGCTCATCCTGGTCTCGAAACAGATACAAACAATACGAAGGGCTATTAAAAATTATTATATAAATTCATTTACCATATAAAAAAAGACATTATTACCTAAAAATGCTGCTTGATAAAGTGAACCGGAAATTCTTGCTGGTCTTTTAGCATCACGACTACCAGTAAACGTTAATGATCCTGCACGTAAATCACCACCAGTTCTATTAATTTGAACAACTTGACCAGTACGACCAGCTGGTGGACTCATTGCATTCAAAACTGCAGTTAATAAATATGAAACATCAGTTTGTCTCAATTCACCAATATCAGATACACCACGACCCGAACACACTTTTAAACAAAGTGGCATTAATAAATGCATTAAAAATCCTTCTGCTTTCTCTTGTGATGAAAATTCAGCACTACCGCCACAAATTTGTTCTAATGAAAAACAATCAACTGGACTAACAACCTGTAATGCTACTAACCGTACAACAGTTGAACAAAAAAATGCTGGTGGACTTTGGGACATTAAAGCAGCACCAGCACTAGAAACTCCATCTGGTGCTGAACCAGGTTCATTAATTATTAAATTTTGTACAGTATTTAGTAATGCCTTAACCTGTTGCCAATGTAAAATATATGGATGTCGTACAACAGTTTCATGTATACCTTTTAATAAACCAGCTGCTGCTTCCCAATCAGTATTTCGACGAATTGATGGTTTTTTCGAAATTTTCAAAAATACTTTATCCAAACGTCTTAAAACGGTAACCATAGCATTACGTAAACCATCATTAGACCATTCAGCTCTAGGTAAAATACATAGCATATAACGTTGTAAACCACGACAAGCCATTGATTCGGGATCATATGGTGAAACTTTTAACAATGAATGAGCAATATCAGCTAAACGTATATGACATTTTAAATCAAGTATTTCAACCATTTTATCACTAGCAATTTTTTTCGATAGTTCCTGTAGACGAGTTGATGCCTTACTTAAAAAATCACCTACAACTGAAAGTAAAACATCACGTGGCCTTCGGTATTCGGTACGTACAATTTCTGAATCTTCAGCACAATCCATCATGTTTTTTGTTCTTGTATCACTAACATATTTTGAATGTGATTCATCTTCGTATTCAATACCTGGTGAACATGGTGGACCACGACTACAATTACGCTGACTAGAACCTTTATGTTCAGGACTATTACGAAATGGACCATTATAACTCTTTGCTAATCCTTCACAATTATGTACCATTGTACGAATAGCTACAGCTAATTGTAAAATAATATCACGTTCAGATTTACCCTGTAGTGGAACATATGTTGGTGATTGTATTTGTTGAAGATAACATGGTAAAATTGCTTCAAGTATTATCTATATAATAATTTGTGAATTAAATTAAAATGTATTTTAATATAGAAATATATATATATATATAAAAACGTTTTACAAGCATTTGATATCCTCTAGTACTCTCTGCTGAATATGAAACAACCATAACACATAAAGTAATACAATCTAAAACTGTAACATCACCATCTTCATCATGATAACAAAAATCAATAGCTTTTAATGGTTTTGGTTCTTTTACAAGTTCAGCAATATTTAATGGATCTGGTGATGGATCTTCTAAACTTAAAAGTAAATTAAATAGGCAACTTGATTGGACCTATGAGTAAAATAAAAAAAAATAATTAAAAAAATATAATTTTTTATTTTATTTTCTTTAATATTTACTTTATGAGCTTCACCATAAGTACCTTCCTCATCAGTATCGAGAATCGCTGATACTGAGCCAAACATTTGTAAAATAAATGGTTTACGATTTAATAAATAGAATTGTTTTACAGCATATTCAATCGTTGTTGTTATTAGTTTATTTGTTTGATGTAATGAGTATACTTGCAATAAAGTTGGCATTATCATAAAATAACTGATTATAAAAAATAATTAATTAGTTACGAGTATACATATGTACATAATTAAAAACTATATATAATCAATGATTATATTATATTAGTACTAACCCATTTGTTGAAAATATATTTTTAAAATTAAATGCAGCATTAATATATGTTGCCATAACATAACGCATAATACATGAATCTTCTGAATGTAATATTGCTGCACCAGATAGTACATTCAAAAATAATTGAATATCAGCTGAATATGCAAAATTACCAGCCATTGCTTCAAACATTCGTGCAATTAATCGTACCCACATAAATTTATGAAGTACATCTAATCCCAAAAGTTCCTATAATAAATATGTTTTAGTATCAATAGTAAATTTATTATATTTTCTTACTTTTCCATAATCTCCACCTTGATGTAAATCTAAATCAGCTTCTAATGCTTTTCGTGGAAATGATGGTAATTTCATTAATTCTTCATGTAAAAATACAACACGTTGTACAACCATATCAACATTTTTTAATATTGCCCATGTTAAATGTACTTTACCAATTTCAACAAATTTACGAACTAATTCTTGTTTTTGTAATGCTAAAAATGCTTCTTCTGGTTTCATTACTTGTAACATAACTTGCGGATATTGTGATCGTTTAAAAAAATATAAATCTCTTATATGCCAATTTGGATTTAATACTTTATCTGTTTGAAAAATATAAATTTAGATTTTTTTAATTCGTTTTAAATGGAAATATTTTTTTTAATTTTTTTTTTTATTTTACTTACGACTTTTATAATCCACTAAACAATATTGTTGAAATTGTTTTTCATCAATTGGATAAAAATCTAATGCTTCTTTTAATAATTGACCAAATAATGTATCTTCTTGTACTGGAAACTGTGATGGAATATGACCATCATCTAATATGAATAAATTATTAAATAAATTTAATATAAATATTTGAGGTACTACATAATTTTTATCTATTATAATGTATGTACCTTCAAAAGGACCATGAACAACAATTTTCTTAGCAGCTGGAACATTTGCAGTTAATAATATTGAAGCATCACATTGTTCTTTTCGTAAAATTTGTTTTAAATCTTTAAACATAATTCCATGTACACTATGTACAACCATCCATAGAATTGATAATGCTGAACCAACGAGCTAAAAAATAAAATTTATTAAATACAAAAAAAAAAAACAATCTGCGTAGGCCGGGAATCGAACCCGGATCAACTGCTTGGAAGGCAACTATGCTGACCATTACACCACCAACGCAGTTGAAACCACAGCCGTAAAATTTTGTATAAGAATAATTACTATTCGAATGAAAAAAGCTTTTTATAATTTATTATCTAGTATGTTGGCAACCCTCATTTGTGCTTTTAACCTTAAAGTTTATGTTATGGAAAATTTATAATTTTGCATCCAATAAAAATGAAAGAAAAAAGTTTCGCGGATAAATAAATAGAATATAAAAAAAAATCTGCGTAGGCCGGGAATCGAACCCGGATCAACTGCTTGGAAGGCAACTATGCTGACCATTACACCACCAACGCAGCTAACATAGTTGATTTCGAATTTAAATATAAGCAAAAGTCTTTCAAATTATATTTCGAAAACTTTTTTATGAATTTTCGGATATAAGATATAATAACACATTGTACATATGAAGCAAAGAATTATAAATCATACCTCTTGACTATGTTCATGTGATGATCGGACATAAAACATTACATATCCAATAATATAATTATATAAAGCAAATGCTGCTTGCTGCGGTAAACGAGGAACAAATCTTATTAAATGACGTAAAACTTTAAACATTTGATCTTGTCTATCACGTGTTAGTCGTTCTAAAACATATCGCAAAAATAATGCTGAATCTTCAACCAGGCAAATCCAAATTACCTTTTATTAAAAAAAAAATATTACGATTAAACTAAATTTCAATATATTATTATTAATTATTTTATACTTGATATGCAATGTCATAAACTGCACTACCATCTGAACCAACTGCAGCATCATCTAAACATGCTACTATTTGCATAACTGATGAACATAAAACTGATGGAAATAAAGAATGTGCTGCATGTAAATGTGGAGCAATTCTCGCACCTTCTGTTTCTTCTTCACCTTCTGTATGATCTTCACCAGGAATATGATCTAAGCCAGGTTCATGTGAGGCTTGTTGATTTATTGGTATTGTTGTTAGTAGAAAACTTTGACGTTCAGATCGTTGTTTATCTTCTTGCTGTTGAATAGCATGACGAATTGCTTCAGTTTGTTGCTTTTTACGAGTTTTTGTTGCAGTCACTAATGATCTCTATATAACGAAATAAAGAAATTATAATCGATTCCAAAATATAAAAATATATATTTTACATGTCGTTCTTGGTTCAAAGTAACTTCCATATCTTTTGTTTGACGTTGTGGACACCAAGGTGGATCAACAACTGGCAAACTTTCAATACCAATTTTTGGTGATGGTAATGTAAATTCAATGCCTGGTGGTGGTACTTTAAACGAAATATGAGCACCTTCTTCCATTCTAGGCCAAACTTGGAAACGACATTTCCAAAGAACTTGATATCTGATGGAATATACATATATATATTATTAATTCAATTAATAGATAATGCCAAAAAAATACCTAAGAATTGCTCCAATTCTAACATTCGGATCTTTATTCTTTAATGCTCTTTGCATAATATCCGAAGCAAAATTTGGTGCCTTTACAGATCCCAAAATAAAAAATGAAGCAGAAGCAGCAGAAGTTTCCTTAAATAATACAATCAATTACCGTATAATATTTAATATAATGTAATACAACTAATAATATAAATTATATACTTGATTTGGTTCTAAAAGTAATTCCCATGCAGCAGGTAAAGCTTCAATAACAATTTCTTCATTTAATATAGCTGCTCCTTTAACCAACATTGTCATTGGTATATGAAATAAATCTCGAACATGATTTTTAGCATATTTTAGTATTGGAGATGTATCTTTTTGTTTTTGTTCAATTTCTTCTCGTAAAGCTTGTGATAATTTACTAGCCATATCAGCAGTGTTATCATCAATACTAAAATATAAAAAAACAATTACAATAAATATAATAATATTATTTTAATATTAAATTTATTTTATCACCGATCTTTTCTTGGTATACTATCTTTACGCTTTGGTGATGTTTGAGTTGAACTTTGTTCAGAAACTTTACGATAATTTCGTGCTCGACTTTGTGGTTTTGATGCATTTGAACAACCTATATTAATATCGTCTGAATTTACTGAAAAACCAAATTCTTCACCATAAACCTTAAAAAAATAATATAATTTACTATAATTTGATAGAATTTATTTATATAAATAAATTTAACCTTTCTAACTGCTTTAATAAGTCTGCATGCTGCTCTCATATGTCTACGATAGCAATACGGATGGCAATATCCTTTATGTGTACAATAAAAATTATATGAATTCATAAGTTCAATAGCAGCTTTCATCCAAGGCATATTTTTAGCTGTATCATCAGTTTCATTTGAATCTGTTGGTGATTCTGGTGGCTGATCGTCACTACAATTTTCAATATAATAATAAAATAAAATATAAATCATATTATATTTTATAATATTTATAATCTATTTTTAAAATACCTTAATATGCCTGGAGATTCTTCACCACCACTAACAATTCCTGCCTCAGATGTATCACTTCTATCTGACAACGATGAGACTTTTCTACGTGACTGAATCGAATCAGCTCTTTTGACTTTTAATAAAATAAAAATATATATTTGTTTAAATACATTTAAACAATTTAATTTACTACATATATACCTCTCATACAATCAGCTTCTAATTCTTTACCATCTTTAGTACCACGGCGTAATTTTAATGATCTTCGTTTAAATGAACCACCAGTTGGTGCACCAGCTGTACCACGTCTTAATAGAAATGGTCGTACTGCAGCAACAGGTCGACGTTGTGGCCCTTTTTTTTTGTAAAATAAATTTATTATTATATATTTAAATATAAAATTAAATTTTAAATATTAAAATTTTACCTCCTCCATCTTCACCTTGCATAGTAACTGTTGTATTACTACTATTTTCTGATTCATTATCCGGTTCATGTAATACAAATGATATTTTACGTTCAGTTTGGGGGCCAGCTATTGGAATATAAGCTGATATTCAACAAATTAAATAAAAAAGTTCACATATGAATATTTTAAATATAAATGTTTTATTAAAATAACTCTTACAGCCATCACCACCTGCAATTGATTGTAAACTTTGTGCTGATGTTTGGGAATGTCCCATTGAACTTAGTGCCATTGACCATCGTCTATTTGCTTCTTTATAAACTTTTTCCCATGGTGCTGGTTTCTCTTTATGCAAAAGTTTTGATGTTTTTGGTAATGTTTGATAAGTTTCACGTAAAAATGTTGTTATTTCATGTAATAGGACACAAGCTATTAATTTCATAGCATGTGGGCAATCATTACCGCGGGGATTTACTGATGCTATAATTACAATGATTTAATAAAATTGTTCAATAATATTTAAAGTTTAATTTGAAATAAACCTTCATCTAGAAAATCTTCTTCTTCGTCTTGTTGAAGTAATTCACGTTGTCTTTCCACATCATTTATACTTTGATTAATTGTCTCATAATGCATACGCTCTTCAAATAAGAGTTCTTCAATTCTGGCACCAATTATTTCAGCCCACTTGAAAAATCACATAAAAATTTATATAATAAAAATATTAGAAAAAATTGTTTTGAAAATTTACGAGTAATTTAGTCATAATATGAAAAAGTTAATGTTTATTGAAGAAATAAAGAAATAAATTATAGAGAAAATTGTTGTGCAATCTTTGGAACAGCCAACTTGCATGACGAGGTGGCCGAGTGGTTAAGGCGTTGGACTGCTAATCCAATGTGCTCTGCACGCGTGGGTTCGAATCCCATCCTCGTCGCATTTTTTTTTATTTTTTTTTTATTTTTATGTTATTTTTATTTTAATGTTGATTTTTTTTAATGTTGATTTTTTTTAAGTCAGAATATAAAAAATATGTGAAATAAAATAAAAGTTACCTGTGAGAACATTTTTCCAGCAGTTCTTTGTAGAACATGTATTCGACGAGCTATTGGTGCTCTTGGAGTATTTATATTAGCGCCTGATGGACGATATGATGTTAAATTTTGTTTCATCCATATTGGCCAAATGCCACGATTACAAAGATGTACAAAATGAGCACATTCTAAAAGTATTGCGGCTCGAGAAACTATTGGAGCTTGTGGCTAAATAAAATAAAAATTAATAATATTTGTAATTTAATAAGCTTATAGTTTTAGTTTTATATATATACCAAATCTAAACAAGCTGCAACTAGTTGAGCGTCTGGGAATGTGCCTGGTGGACTTGTTTCTAATAAAAATGAAAATCTTAGCATTCCTTCGCGTATAGGATCAATAGGAACTAATCGTCTTTCTTTCAAAACAACAACTTCTGATTCTTTTGGTCCTTCATTAGTATCCGATGAACTGCGACGACTTAAATCTGAATATAGACAAAATAAATAATATTTAGAACAAGAAGTAGAAAATTCAAAAATTAAATTACTAAATTATAAACAAAATTATTATATTTAAATTTAATTCTTACAACTTCCAGTAGTTTCTTCTATTCCTCCAACTTTTTTCTTTCCTTTGTTAATACCAAGCCGATTCAATCGTCTTTCTACTCTTCGTCTTGCTATTTGAAATGATTTACCTAAACCATCACCAGATCGACGTCCTTTTAATGATGAATGACGTACAAAAGTTGATGTTAATTCGGAATTACCTGGACCAGATTCTAAATCAACTGAACATGGTTCTTTTGAACTATTACGAAACCAACGGACAATTCCACTTAAACGTCCTAAAGAATTTCTTTCAGAACTTGATGTTGAATCCGATAATAGTTGTCTTTCACTGTGTCTAGGTGTTAAAGTTGGTCTAATTGCAGTTGCTTTTCGTCGTAAATTGCTTAATGGACTTTGACTCATTTTACAATGTTCTTCTAAAGTATCAGTTTCCAATAAATTCTATATACAATCAAATTGAAATAAATTTATTTTTTTTTTATTAGTGTGAGAAAATAAATTAAATATTATAATAACTTACTAATACCACTGCACATGTTGATGAAGTGCTACGTTTTTTAAACAATAATTTTCTTTGACTACGATTATCATCTTGTTGAATTATTGGTGTTGGTTGAGATTCAACTGGTGGTTGTGGTATATGTCTAATATAAATTAAACATATTGAATATATTTATTGTATACACTATTATATAAAATAATTTTATACTTAATAACTCTTGTTGTTTGTAATGTTGGTATTTTTTTATGAGGTCTTGGTGTTACAGCTAAAATTCCACTTAAAGCAACTCTTCGAAATGGTCCACCATGAGCACCTTTAACATATGTTACAAATTGTCTAATATCACAATATAATCCAATATTTTCTTGACTTCTTAGCTCTTTAGATGATTCAACAAATCTAGTTACTAATGCTTTAAATACAGCTGTTATAATAGGTGTTTCAGCACTTAAACCGCTACCACTAAAATTTGTTGCATATCCACCTTGACCGCCTGATACGATACCACCAATATCGGAATTAAGATTTTTAAATCCAGTTGATCGCTTATGGTCTGAATTTAATATAATAACAAATATGGAAGAGTGAAAAGAAATGGCATGCATGCGTCTACATTGTAAGCGTATGTATGATTCTTTTTTCCTTTTTTTTTATTATAAAAAATTAATTCTTATATAATATTTAAAAAAATTTATTAAAATTTTGGCTTCTGTAGGTATTTATATCCAATTAATTCTTATTTAATAAATTATCTTATGATTATATTTATGATATTTATGAATGCCTACAAGCCATTGCTCATGCAAAAAAGATTTAAAAAAAAAAGATTTTGAGCTTAATGAAGGGATAATACTAATCGTAACTATATAGCTATAATTAATAATATGGTATCATACTCACTTAGTGGTGATAATAATGAACTAGGATCAACACAATAACCCAAAAATGCATGAAAAAATTCCATTATTTGATGTAATTGAGAATTTTTTACCATATTCCTTAAATATGTTTTTGTTTGAGAACCAGCCTGTCGTAAGAGTCTCTGTAAAATTTTCTGACATTGACAACGTAAAAATTCAGCTGGTGGTCCACGAAAAGCTGCATTTTTAATGCAAATAAAAAATAATACCATATAATTATCTTTATGGAATCATAATAAATGCAAATATTAATGTTACCATCATTACAACCATGCGGACAACCTAAATGTAATAAAGCTCTTTTTACCGAACCCATACATATTTCATGTGCATGTTCACCTAATTTCATAACACCCAAATCAATTAATAATTCACAAATATTAAGTCCAGTTTCAATAACACGTAATGAACATGTATTTGTATCTCTTTTAAATACCGTAAATACAGCCAATAAAACAATTTCATAATCAATACCACCATCACGTGTAATATAAAATGATGAACCTGGTGCTTCAGATTCATCTGCACCACTATAATCAATATGTGAATCAGTATGTGATCTTAACATATGACTACGAAAACCACCATTTAAACTACCATTTGTACTAATTATATCTAATTGTGAATCAATTGAACCCTAAAATATATACATATATATATATATATATATATATAGAGAGAAAATTTAATTTTAAAAAAAATAAATTCACATAATTTTTTTGTTAACATTATATAATACCTGACGTTTCATATAATCTGGAGATGGTGTTGGTGTATGTTCTGTAACTGTTATAATTGGATTACGTGTAAAAAATGTTGTCCTTGGTCCAGTTGATTGTGATGTACGTATTGGTTTTGGTGGCTCAACATATCTGTAATATCTTAATTATTTTTGACAAATGTCTTATATTAGATAAATGAACATGGTGCAATTGTGCCTTTTAATATAATATATATTTTTACAATAATGAGAATAATGAATATTATTTTTTACAGCTGGGTGTAATAATAACGTGATAATTTATAAAGAACATTATTTTAGATTTATAGATTATAAGCATTACAGTTGAGTTAGTTGAATTTATTTATTATATTGATAACTTTTCTAATTATTGTTATTTGAAAACTTTGAATAACTTTTATCATCTGTAATACTTTTTATCCTTAGAAAAATACTAAAAAAAATATTTTTTTTAAAATAAAATAACACCAATATTTACAATATTAATATAAATATGTATAGTTTTGCTAGGAAAATAGAATTGCAGTAAATATTACTAAAAAAAAGCTTAAGCAGATTTTCATAATGGTAATACAAAATTTGAAATAAATAACTTTTATACAGAGATGTTAGTTCTTTTGTTTGTCATAAGATAACTTACCCGCTATCTACAAGACAGCTGGTATATTATGAAAAAAAGTGAGATTACCAAAAAAAAAAAAAAAAATAAGAAGATTTAAAGATTAGAATTTGAAAGGTAAATAACCAAAAAGTAAATAAAAATTTATGATAGAATTTTGTTTAGTGTGCAATTTTGAACAAAATTTTGGAAAAAAAAACATGGTGTTCTTGATAGATTTTAAACTTTAATATTTAAGTATATATTATGTAAAAAAAAGAAGAAAAATTTTATTTTGTTGATTATACTTAAAAAATACTAAAGCATATTTTGTATATATATTAATTCATAATTTAATTGTTTCTTGATCAGAGTTAAATAATATTGAAAAATTAATTTGGAACAAATTATATTTTACCTTAAACTTGGCATACTTTTTCCTTTAATTAAATTACTAGGTGGTTCACCACGTGCTATCATTGATGCTGATCTAGATAAATGTTTATCACCTGTATCAAGGCTTCGATGACAATCCTAAATATTGTAAATAAATATAATAAAAAATATATAAATATTTTATCAAAAATTTATTAATCTATGTACAAAAAAATAATGAAATTTAAATTACAACTTGTTCTAGTGGTTTTCCATTATTTGTTGTATCTAATCCAATTTTTTCCAATGCTCTATCAGATTTTGAAAACATTTTTGTTTCAATTAATGTTCTCAAATCAGCCATTTTAACTTTTTTCTTTTTTTCGGTACATTTTCGTTCAGTAGCACCAGGTGCATTGACATTACCATTAGTAATTATTATAAGATTTGGATCTTCGACACTTTTATCTATATTTATATAATTTAAATTTGAAAATGTATATAGTGTTAATTACATATAATACATATTTTAAATAAATTTTGAATATATACCATTGGAAATAATAGCTTGTTCTGGAATTTCAATATAATCTTTTGTTTGTGAACCACTAGGACTTTCACGTGTTGGTCCTTGATATAATGATATTTCAATTTGTGGTATTGGTAATGAATTTGATCGTTTACGTGGTTGTTGTAATGGAAGTGTTGCTTCTTCAGATATTTCTCTTAGTCTAAATTAATGTAATGGAGAATTTTTGTAAAATTTTTAAACTGTTGTAACGTTGTAAGTATTAATAATTTGAAACTTACCGATTATATATATAATGTAAACTCCAATATACACCTTCCTCTTGCCAATGTGATATAAACAAACACCGTAATACAGCAACATCCATAAATGTTGCAGCTCCAACATCATATTTATTATTATCATCTGGTATTTGATTTTTATCACAACCTTCACATGATTCTTTTTCAGTTTTATCTGTTGATGAACTACCTTTAGTACTAGTTGGTTGTCCCTGTGATCTAGTATATTTTTCTGTTTTTTCTTGATCAAATTCAAATCGTGTTGCATATTTATCATATTTTTCACGTGATTGAATTGATTGTTTACTACTTCGACGACTTGGTGATTGTTGTAAAACACTAACATCCGCCTATCATAACAATTAAAAAAATAAACAAATTAAAAAAAAATCTGTTATACGTACCGTATAAAATGATGGATCTGTTAAATGTGTTCCAGATGGTATTCTAAATATAACAACTCTTTCTTCTTCAATACTTGATGCTTCTTCTGGTATTGTTTCCGGAAATACACAATCTTTTGGTGATGATACCCATGAACCTTCTTCATCATGTTTATTATTATCTGAATATGTTATACTTTGTGGTGATTCTGCATTCGGTGACATTATATTTTCTGAACCAGATGGTTTTCCTACAAATATTTTATTATTTACATAAAATTGAAAAAAATGTATAAAAAATAATATTTTCATACTTCCATTGAATAAATCAGCAGAACCTCTTCGACTTGGTGAACATAAAAGCATTCGTGCTTTTGGTTTAACTGGTGCTAAAAAACATGGTGCACCTGGTGTACGATATTCCCACATACCTTGCCACAATTTAATACCATTTTCTAAACGAAAATTTTGAAAATCTGATTCTTTTAAATGATGAATAATTGGAGCAAAAAGATATACAAAAAGCTAAATAAATATAAATAAATTACGTTTTATATATAATAAATTAATTATAAAAACTTTATAAATTTACTGTTATTGTTGGTACTGAAAATAAATATTGATCTAAATCAGTTTGATCATTAGAAAATTGATTTTCTTTTGCTTCATCTGCACATTCTTCTGATGCAAATAATAATATCCATTGCATTGTATATAATAATTTAGTTTCAGCAGCTCCAATTGCTTGCATATCTCTTACTCTATAATATAACAAATTAAAAATTTGAATATATAGAAAAATTTCATTTACTTTTAAATATCTCTTGTTACCTGGTATATAGTAATGCAGCTGCACAATGCATAACATGTGGCAAAGCAGCTTGTAATAATCTCCAACGTGGAATTGCTTTTAATCCTTTAGTCAATGACGGTGATAGACCAAATTGTATATTTTGTACCAAAACTTTTTCAAACGACTTTATACGACAAAATCAAATATTATAACAAAAATTTGAAAATAATATATAAAAAAAAATTAATTAAACAAATTTTTAATTACCTTGCAAGCTTCTTTCAATTCCTGAAGAAATATAATAAATAATAAAAGATTATTTTATAATTATTTATATAAATTAATTAGTTACTAAAAAAAAAATATTACATAAAACATATAAATATTTAAATTTAATTGATATTGCAATATTATTTACATAAAAAAAATAAATAAACAAAATAAATTTTATATAAAAAAAAAATTGTCTTCATAATTTTGTGATTATGAAATTTTTTTTATATTTTTGTGTTTAAAATTAAAAATGTGAAAATTTCCAAAAAAAAAAAAAACTAAATTTGAAAACTACATTTAAAAAAATAAATTAAATTTTGTTTTTCGTTATTTTAAACTTACATGATGTCCTGGTGCATGTTGGCAAAACTGTTTTACATTACAATTTTTTTAAGTATGATTTTACGACGACGCATTTTTTTTTTTTGATTTATACATGTGTGTGTAAGCAAAAGAACAAATACAAACATAATCACATTTATTTTCAAACATTTATATTTTATTTTATTTTTGTGATTAATTTCCAAAAAAAAAATATTTTTTTTGTTGTTTTTAATTATAATTTTTTTATATGATTTTTAAATAAATTTAATTTCAATTCTATAAATAAATGTTAAAACATAATAAAATCAATTGAATATTACTTTTAAGTCTATAAAAAGAGGTTACTACTGTACTAATAATTGTAATATAATTTGAGTATTTCTATGTAAATTACATTAGAACTGTTAAAGTTTTTGGGAATTGCACTAAAAACTATTGTCTAAATTTTGAAGCAATTAAGAAAGAATTTTCTTTAAAGAAAGGATATTACGAGTACGACTAATATTTAAAAAATAAAACATAATTAATATGATTAATAAAGCACCGTGATTTACACGAATTTAATTATTTTTATATAAAAATTTATTTTTATTTTTATTTATTTATAAGCAAGAAAAAGCATTGATTAATTGTAAAAGCAAATATTGAAAATTTTTACAAAAGCAAAATATACAACTTCAAACATTTAAAGCTTTCAATTTGTATTATAATAAATATTATATTTGTTTTTACTATATACACTATAATTGATTTATATTTTGTTGATTTAAAAGCAATTATATAATATTAATTTTTTGATATATATAAGTGTTATTATTAGTTTTTGTAAATTAATAAAATTATACTCACCATACAAGTAGCTTCATGAAGTTTTCCTAATTTTGGACGTATAAATGGTGCAATTTGACGCCATAGAAATGTTTGAACTGAAACTGGTAATCCTAAATCTTGTAATCCATCATCTAATGGACAACTATCAAAACTATCATTATTTGTAATAGTCATATTGTCATGATTTTAGGAAGATAATCTATGTATAAATTTTGAAAAAATTGTTAAGAAATATTATGTAAAAGGATTTTATAATTTATATTTGAAAATTAATTAAAATATCCTTGTAAATTAAAATCATTATCATTTTTTATTGATATGCTTTATTTTTATTAACTAAAAAGATGAAAATTAATATAATTAGAGCAAAAAAGCTCAGCATACAAATATTGCTTTTGAGAAGTAAAATATAAGATTTCATTGATATTTAAATGCAATTAACTATATGAACTAGGTACATAGTAAATATTAGCCTTTTGTAATGCTTATGAGTTTAAAAAAAAAAGTATTATTATTTTTAACATCTGTTCAATTTAAATTATTTTTTAACGCAGACTCCGATCGTATTACTGTTTAGCATCCTAAAATTCCTATATAATTGAAATAATATCCACCATTTTGGAAAAGTTCTGGGATAAAAGTTACGTAATAAATAATTTTTTCCATTAATTTTTCACTCTTATATTTTTACTTAACTGATAATTTCCTTAATTTGTAATGATAAACGATATTTAATAAATATAAATTCTTATCGCTTAATAGTTAACGAAATCTAATAAAATCAGTCTATTAATTAAAATGCAAACAAAAATTGTTTTTTTTTGTGATTAAATGATGGCACACCCAGTTTAAGTAAATCACATAATTTTCACAATTTCTTTTAGAAATTTTTATTTGAATTTGATTTTGTAATAATATTTACACATTTTCACAATAATTTAGAAAACATTAACCAAAGGAATTTTCCAATTAAATGATAAAAAATTATGGTTTTCTTTTTACCTTTTGTTGGTATAATCACTAATTTTTTTTTTTGTGTGTGTTGCAATTTAAGGCAAAGTTATTATATTCCCCAACGTTAATAATTCCATACTAACATGGACGACTATTGAACATCGACTGAAGAATTGTAATAACGATAAGTTTTTCTTACGATTTTATACCTTGTAATATGTGTAGTGTATAATACATATACACATCCTTTTAACCGGATGGATGTAAAAAAGGATCGAAATATAATATAAATGTATATATTTATTTGCGGAACAGCTGTTTATGGTATATGCCATATGTCCACTATAATAATCGTACTATAATGTGAAATATATGGGTTATCATAAAAACGACAATTATTTTGTAATCAGCGCATCTGAACTGCGAGTTGTAATCGATTTTTGCTTTTGTTTTCTTATTTAAGAAAAATTATTAAATATTTAAAAAAAAAATACTTATCAAAAGATTTTGTTTTGAAATTGTATTTAATAGCACGTGGAATAATTTCACGAGATTGCGCTTTGAATATATGGAATTATTGTTAGTAAACAAATGAAAGTATGCTTGATGGTGACAAGGATTTGTTGATATAGTGTATAAATTTTATGTGTTTATGAATGATAAGGATTTTTATTTTTATAGGTGGCTGTTAAGAATTTAAATCATGTGATAAAAACATGACCAAAATGATTCTATTGGGAGAGTGAATATTGATTTTTTTTTACGTTTTGTTATATGTAATGTTTATAATATACTGATATGGGATACTATATATATCAGCTGATTACACAATCTGTTGAATGTTATGATAGAATATATTTTATACATACATTTATATATTATAAAAGCTAGATATAGATTTTTGCGTTTGGTTCTAGTAAACACCAGCCGGTAATGTTAATGACATATATTTATTAAATGAGTAAAAGTGTTTTTCCATATCAAAAATTAGCATATAGATAAAATTAAATAGAAAATTATAAATAATATAGTAGATAATTAATATTGATAGAAATAATTAAATCAGATAAATATTTATTATATAGATTATATTTTTTTTATATATTTAATTATTTTTCATTATACTTTATTTATCATTTATTCAACGAACACCTAGCCAAACACAATTTATAAATATTATTACTATATCTTTAATGTTAGACAAAACTAATACGAAAATTCATTTAAATTATTAAATAGTTTAAAAGCAACAATGTTGCTTTTATTTATCATAAAAATTTAAAATATTTATTTAACGACTATTATTTTAAATTAGGAATTAATTGAACTAGAAAAACCATTATATATTTAGCGAAATTAATTTATATCACAAACAAATTAATTAAATATATTTTGCTCTTGGGTTTACATTATATTTCAATATTATTATAATATGGCCAAAAATGACTTGTCTACATGATTGGTTAATTAAGTAAAAAAAAAAAACAAATTTAAAAAAATTTGTTTTATAAAATCTAAAAATAGATATCTGAAAATTCATCAATTTCTAAAATTTTCTTATTTTAAATTGTAACTACATAAGAATTTAAAGTAGAATGTGAGCAATTAAATGTAAATTAATTTGAAAACACATAATTTTTCGCATAATTATTAATTCTATATTCAAAATTATTAAATTTTCATGATATCAAAATAATTTTTTAAATAATATTGAAGAAAATATTGAAAAAAATTTAGATTTGGCGATGTTTCAAAATTATGAACCAAAAATAGTGTTAAATATTAATAAAATATATAATACATACTTGTTTATATTGCAAATATTTAAATTTCGAAACCGAAAAAACACCTTTACCAAAAACATTTTCTGTTTTTTTTTTTTTAAATGTTTATTGGAATTTTGCCAAAGAATTTGGTTGACGTAAAAAACGTGATATCATCTTAAAACAGAAATGTTTTAGCAACAAAAAAAAAACATTTTTTTAAATTATATATTTGAATATTTTTATAAATTAATTTTCTTAGGTTTGTTAAAACAGGAAATAAATAATATTTCATAATTTTTTATTATTTGAATACCAAAAATATTTTTTTGTAATATGGAATCGCAATGTTAAAAAATATATATTTAAATTACAATTTGTTGAAAGGAAAATATTTGGTATAAATTCATTTCAAAAATAGAAAGAACAAGATAGAACCTATATAGAACTAAGGAAAAAATTATAGAGATAATTTCATTATATCAAACAAAATTCAAAAATTTTTCAATCATATCAAATTAAAAAATTTTGGAATTGCATGTGGCGGAAAATATCGAAATAAATTTAATTTTCCTATAGAAAATTGAAAATTATATAATTTTGTACTAATAAAACTAAATTTAATATAATATGTTTATTATTATTTAAGATTATTTTCCGTATACTTTTAAAATAATATCTTTATTTAATTTTATTAATTTTACTTAGGTATCTTTTGAAATTTATCAAAAATTAGCAAACGTTTGTAAGCAAACAATTTTGCTAATCAAGGCCAAATGAAACAAATATTAAAAAAAAACTCGAACAATGATACTTTAATTTGTATAATCATCTTTGAGAAGGATTCATTTGCTTTTCTAACCTTTATTGAAGAGTAATAATAATTTGTCGAACAATTTCATTTATCATTATTTATAGAACATACTTTGAATATATAAAAGTAAAATGTTACAAAAATATCTGGGATATTTTTTTATTAAATTTGATATTCTTAACCTTTAAACAAACAAAAAGATTATTTAATAAAAATTTGTAGAATTTTCTATACATTATGTATATATATATTTAAAATTTAAATTATATATTTTTAAAAATATAGAAAATTTTTTAAAATAAAATTAATATTTAACTATATAAAAATTTCTTTCTATAACTAAATTTTTTGCTCTCAATAATAGCTGTGTAGAAATAAAAATCTCATAAATAGAAAATTACAGAAAATTTAGCAAAAACATCACAATGAAAAAAGTAAAAAAAAAAAATTATTTTTTTCAAATATATGTATATTAAATTGTATCTGGCTTGGTATATAATAAGGTACACAAAAAAAACAACAGCATTTAAATGAAAAAATCATAGGTATTCTTTTGCTTTTAAAAGATCTGTGTCATTTAATTTAAAAATAGCTACTTCAAGCTATAATATTATTCATTGTTAAAGTGTAAATGAAAATCTCTTCTTATTTTTTTATAGATTTTCTCTATATATATATACATATATGTATGTTTCCAGAGTTAGGCAAACTGTTTTAAATACAATTAGAAAAAATTATATTTTCTTGTGTTTACAATAATATTGTCCGAAATAAAGTAAAACTTATGCGAGGATATCGTATATTGTGGGAGAGCTTTATTTAAGTGTTAGTTTATTAGTTGGCCAAAAAATTCAATTATTTTTAAATTTTATTGACAATATGCCAAATTTTAATATCTTACAAAATTTAAAGTCCAACAGAAATGCAATAAGGGGTGGATAAAATATCTTTGATTGCAAATTAAATTTAGATATTAATTGGGCAATATGATAATAACATTATAATAAATGTTAGAATAATACAATTATCACCTGATGCATAACTAATTAATGAAATTTTGTGTCCCTGCATTTAAATCCTTTTTAAAAGCATTTATAACAACAAAATATTAATAGTGAAATACAAAATATGTCTAAAAACTACAAATTATTTCATTATTTAGTACCTTAAAACGACTCTGTTCAATATTAACGTGTTCTAAGTACATGGACCCTACATACCTACATTATATATATATACATATACAAGTTTCATGCGCAGAGTCATAAGTCTCTAAACCTAAACAATATAATAAAATCATAGGCAACAAATTAGTTTTACATTTAGCATAAAAATTTATAAATAGATTAAAAGAAAATTTTATTTACTTAATTTTCTATTTGGTCGGAAAATTTTTTACCCGAATTAAACCGATTAAAATTTTTTAATATATACATAAATTACGTCTGGTGCTAACCAATTGGACAGTGAGTGTATACCCAAAAAAAAGTAGCAGAATATACCTTTCGATCTTAAATCACCCAACAAAGTGATCAGTCGAGTCCGAGCTTTCCCGCGAGTTAGATAAAATTCACCAGTCAAAAACACAAAATGGTGAGAAATTGAAAATTATTTTTTACAAAAAAAAAAAAATATAAAATAAAAAATTGTTTAAAAATTTTTTAAAGTGAAATTTAAAGTTAAAATATTTTTCAAAAAAAATTCAAAAACTACCAAAAAAAAATTGTTATAAATTTAATAATAAATATGGATTTCATCTTTTTCAGGCCGATGTTCCAAGACGTGAAGTTGAAAGTAAGTTTTATTTTATAGAGACAAAAACCAATTAATTTCTAGAAAAGAAATATTTTTTTTTATATCCTGTGGGTAAAATTCTATTAAAAAAATGGATCATAATTAATCTAAAATTTAAAAACAAATTAAAGAAAAAAGGAAGCTTATGTAAGATTCTTTTTAATCGCAAATCTAGGAATTATTCCAAGTGCTACAAAAAAAAAAAACAAGAATATAAAAATTGTGAAAAATATATTGTGAAATAAATAATTTATAATTAAAGGACTAAAGGTGAAAGTGACAATAGAAAAAGGATATATATACATTATATATATCAAATAAAAAAATAAAATTTATTGTGAATTATTAAATTTTAATGTTACATAATGCAAAACATAATTTTCATATAATTTTGTATTTGTAATATAATATAAAAATATCCATTCAAATGAAAATTACATATAAACACATATAAATATATGCAATATATTTTTTTTAAGTTAAGAGAGTTGTGATATTTTTAGCTATTCGGCCATATTCAATTATATATTAAGATCGGGGCCGCCGACGAGCAAAGCAATGTCTTATTTTGGCGATTATTGCCAACAAAAAAAATATAATGTGTTCTAATTTTGGCTACGGCAATATTTGCTAAGGCTAAATGTATATAAGTGATGCTCTGCTCTCAAAGAATTTTACTATATCGAATTTCGAAAAATTATATATAAAAATATGTTAATATATTATATATATACATATGTGATACATATATATACATTCAAATAATGAATAATTTTTAAAATATTTTTCTCGATTTTAGAATATACAATTATAAATGTGAAATTATTTAAATGACTTTATTATCAAACTTAAATAGTTATGTTAATTAGATAATTCAATGTCGTACGTAAAGGATACTATAATTTAATATAGAATTCCTTATATGCATATTGAAATTATTAAACGAATAACCTTGAAACTAATAATTAAATTATATACCTCAATATTTTATTATATTTAGATAATAAAACATGAATTATTAATTATAATATCAACGAATTAATTACCATAATAGAAAATAAAATATTTACTTATATATGTAAATCAGAAAATTTAAAATATTCCTTTTCCATAGAATAAGTAATTAATAATAATATGTCGCGATCTTATATTTTGATTTTATAGGTTTTCAATATATTAATAATCTCATATCCTTCCTGAATTATAGGTTAGAAAATTTCCTAATTAATCTTATATGATTTAATTATTTGTCATCAATTTATAATTAGTTTGGCATACAATTTATTTGATTTGTATAATCTATGCTGATTAAAATATATATTGTGAAATATTCTAGAAAAAATTTATAAATATTTCAGATTAATTAAATTTTTATATATAGAAATCGGTTTATATATGGTTGTCGTTTCCTTCATAATTCGCAATGACAATTGGTAGTAATTTATTTTTTGTGTAGGTACTTACTTCTTTCTACAAGTATGTATATCGATAATTTATACGATATATATTTGGTATATACTAATTTAGTACAACTTTGTATATAAATATAATTTTATCTTGTGAGCTTTTATTGATTAAATATTATATAGATTTATTATCTATAAGTGCAGAAATTTAAGTGAAATTAACAAATTAAAATAACAAAAAGGAAAGAAAATATAAATTTGATTTTTCTTAATTAATAATCAATGAAAATGATAAATAATGTAAGTTTTTTAATATATATAAATCGATAAAAATTATAATGTGTATTATTTGATGTTATGTTATATTCATTGGTGAAACGAACACGTGTTTAGTATATATATGATATGATTTTTTATATTTATTCCTTAATATCCTTTTTCCTCAATTTAGTATAATTCATAAAATTCTGTATGTTATTTTTTGCATGATAAAAATACGAATTTGTGGTTTTTTGATATCGTATATAGTTTTTCATATGCGTGAAATCTTTTATCCATTATCAAATATATTATTGCATATTTATAAGTTTAGTTCCTTTTAATTTATGAAAAAATAAATAAATATTGTTTGTTAAAAAAAAATGTAGCCAAATTTTTGTATCCTTTTATGTCTTAAATATTATTTTAAGTACCATTTTAGATTTAGACTGTTTTAGATATATAGAAAATATATATAGGAGTTTTTTTTTATTATATTTTTATATGATCACAAAACGTTTTTCACATTTTATAAACAAATGTTTATTTTTTTACAAAATATTATTCACTTCAGACATAATAAACCAACATTGTAGTTAATTTATTGACAACTTTAAAAATGATTTTAAACAAAAAAAAAAGATTATAATTAAATTAAATAATGATTCAAAACCAACAGAAAACATTACAAATTAATTTTATTAAAAAAAAAAAAGTATAAGTAATTCCACGAATCACAATTTTTATTTCAACAAAATATATAAAAATGATTTGTTCTTTCATCGGCATTATATGTTTTTTTATGTTTGTGTAATGTTTATGTAAAACCAAAATTTAAAAAAAAAAAATGTCCATGAATTTTATTTTTTATATAAATAATAATTAAAATTTTTTCATTTAATTAAAATTTATATTTTAAAATTATTTTAGATATCGATATGGTATTCGATATTATGGCAACAAAAGGACAACTTGATTGCTTTGAGTTAGGTGATGCTTTACGTGCTCTTAACTTGAATCCAACTTTAGCACTTATTGAAAAAATGGGTGGCACAAAAAAGAAGGGTGAAAAAAAAATTACAAAAGAAGAATTCCTTCCAATTTATGCACAAGTTAAAGGTAACAAGGAACAAGGATGCTATGAAGATTTCCTTGAATGTCTTAAATTGTACGATAAAGAAGAAAATGGTTTAATGCTTTTAGCTGAATTAAATCATTGCCTCCTTTCATTAGGTTAGTATATATAATAAATAAATTAATATATAAATTTTTATATTATAAAATTTTTATTTATAATTTTTAGGTGAAGAATTAGAAGAAGAACAAATCGCTGAACTTTTCAAGGACTGTATGGACCCAGAAGATGAAGAAGGATACATCCCATATGCCCGTAAGTTTTAGATTAAAATATAATATCCTTTATACATACATATATACTTAATTTATCTGTTCATTGTAATAAAAACAATATACTTTCTATGTATTATACTATAGAAACGAAAATTTTGATCAAATTTATTCAAATTGAAAAGATATTTCTTTTTCATTAGATACTAATTATAATTTATATATTAAATTATGTGATTAAATCATTTCCAAATGACATTCTTTTCAAAATGAAAAAATGATCCATATTAAATTGACTTCTACATAAATTGATCTCTTTTCCTAATCAAATTCGTCTATTCCAGACAAAGATTAGGAAAAACATAATTATATATTTGTCAACAAAAAAAAGGTTGGCTTTAATTTAACTTTGAAAAAATTAATTAGCGCAAACCTATTGCGTGTTTCATAAAATTTAGTTACATAAAATTATTTATACTATTAAATTCCTTATACAATTTATAACTAAAATATTTTTGTATTTATTTATATTTTCATGTTTATCCTTAAAAAAAAAACCCAAATCACTGTTCAAAAATGGATTTAAAAAAAAACACAATTTAAAAAAACACACACACATATATACACAACAATATTTGAACCATATATGTATATAGAATACCTCCAAAGAATGATGACTTCACCAATCAAATGGAATTAAATTAATTTATTTGATGTAAGTTAAGAAAATGTTGAAGCAATATTTTTATGCAATTTACTAATTTGCTTCTATATTAATGCTATTAACTTTTTAACATAATTCTATAAAATCAAAATTTATATAATTTTAATAATTAATAATTTGAATGAATAATTAATTTGAATTAGTATCTTATATGACAAAGATATAAAATATACATGTTATTACATAAATAACATGGTAACGAAAATCTATACGGTAAAAGAGGCAAAGAACGGAAGAAATAAATTAATTATCTTGAAAACTAAATAATCGGGAAGATTCGTAATTGAACTTTAAGGATATCGTACATTTGATTTGATATTATGGACAAGGAATAAATCTATATAATCGAACGTGTATTAGTATCATAAAAATAAAATGGCTAACATTATGTTATATAACTACAATATTGTCTTACTAACTTTAGTTTGAATGTTTTATTTATTAATCAAATATATGTACTCAAATATGTATATGTATTACTACTAAAAAATTATATAAATTTCATTTATAATTATTAAAAATATTTATATTTTAGAATACCTCGAACGTATAACCGAGTCAAGGCGAAAGAGAAACACTGTCATCAATAATTATTTCGTCATCAGTTAAATTACAATATTTAAATAATTATTTTTTTTTTGTTTCAACATTTTATTTAATATTAAAAAATATATTTTACTATAATTTTTACTTTATATTATTATTATTCAATTAAAACCAAAAAAAAAACAATAACAACATGTTTCTTAACACTAAAACAACATAAATAAAAACCGGCAAGTTTTAACGGCCATTTTGGGATAAAACAACAACAGCACATTACAAAAAAAAAAAAAAAGAAAATTTCAAACTTAAAATTAAAAAAAAAAACGAAAAAAACATCTTCGAAAATAAATCTTTAACATCATAAACAAAACTTGTTGGTTCCAAATTCGTACATTACATTAAAAGAAGAAAATCAACAAAATATCCGTTCAGAAAATTTTATTTTATTTATTAATTTATTATTGTAAAAAAAAAAATAAATAAATATTTGTTTATACTTTTTAATAATTATAATGATTTTACAAATAAATAAGAAAAGATCACAATTTGTCAAAAAAAAAAAAACCAAAACCAAAATTGTTTTAATTCAAAAATTCATTATGTAAGTATTTTCAAAATGGCTATATACTTTTAGTTATAATAGCTGAAATATTAATTTATTTCATATAATATTTAAATTTTTTTAATTTTCAGTGAATTTACGTTTTTCCTATAAAGTTGTTTTATTATTAGATATAATAAATAATTAAAATTTTTTATGAGTTTTATTACATTTGTATAAAATTTTTATAGAATTTGAATTTTACTCCAATTAAATTTTCATTTAAACGAGACTATAAAATCGATTTAACTAATATAATCAAATTTAAAATTGTATGTTAACAATTTTAAATTTGATTATGATTTTATGTGTAAACATATTGTGAACGTTTTATCTGTAATATTTCCTTAAGATACCAAGAACTTCAAAGTGCTGACAAAATAATGTCATTATCAAATTTAATTTCAAAATATTTAATTAAATAGAACTAGGTATATGTTTAAACAAAAATATTTTAATAAATATGAATAATTAAATTTATGATTTAATTAAAATTGAAGGTTCCATTTACTTAAGAATTATTCAAAATAAATTATTGTGATGTGATATTGTATTTATGTTATTTGCTAAACACAAATGATAAACACAATTAAAAATATGTACTTAATAATTTGATATTATAAATTCGAATTACTTGTAACTTCGCTTATTTGAATTTTCAGAAAATTTCAGATTAAAATATATAATTTTTTCAAAAGTCACTTTTCCATTTTAAAAAACATTATAAAGAAAATTCTAAAAGAAAATTAAATTTATAAAAATTTAATATTTAATATCAACTTTAATCATTTATAAAATTGTTTTTTTTTTTCGTTTTCCAATTAAATTTTCATTGTTTACCAAATTAAATTCATCCATTATTGGAAAATGGCGACTATTTTTTTAGAAAATTTAAAAATGTTTATTTTAATTTGTAATATTAATTTATAATGTAAATCCTATATTTATTAACAAAATATGTCTATAGTTGAAAAAAGTGATCAATAGGGAAATATTATAATTATATTTCATGTAGTCAATTATTATAACTAATATTCACTACATAATTAAGGATAAAGTATTTCGATTGCCGAATTTACAATGGTATCTATATAATTAAATTTAATTGTTTTATTTAATGTTTAAAAAATTAACGAAACTAAACATTTTTTACTATACATACTACTCCTATATAATAATAATTATTTTTCTTGAAATTAAGTAAAATTCTTATAATTTTATAATTAATATTAACATTTATTTTCAATTTTTTTTATTAATATCTTAGTAAATCATTTATAATTAAATTTCTGATTTAAAATTTTTAACTTTAAACAAAAATATAAATGTTTTCTGTATTTTTTCAAATTAAATATTATATTTTAATAATTATACCTATACCAACTTTAAAAATTGTTAATTAATATTAAGCTATATCCTAAATTAAGGATTTAAGCTTTGCAAAAATGTTTTAAAGCTTTTTCTTAATTTATTAATTCATAATAATTCTTAAATTATGCGCTTAAAAATAGTAAAATTAATATTATAAAAAAAAATTATTTTACGCAACTAATCACTTATAAAATAAAATAATTTGTACTAAATAATTTGTACAGCTTCGAATTTGTACTATAAAAAAAAAATGCTAAAAATTATTAAATTTAAATTAATAAATAAATTAATTTAAAAAAAAAAAACATTAAATTTTATAATTTATTTATTTTCTATACAAGATATCGAATTCGTTTTCGAAATAATGGGTTCTGGAGCTGAAGGTATTGATGGTACTGATCTTGGTGATGCACTACGATGCATGAATTTAAATCCAACTTTAGATTTCCTTGAAAAACTTGGTGCTACAAAAAAGAGAAACGAAAAAAAATTCACATTAGCAGAATTTATACCAATTTATGTACAAGTAAAAGCTGAAAAGGAACAAGGATGCTATGAAGATTTCCTTGAATGTCTAAAATTATATGATAAAGCAGAAAATGGTTTAATGTTGTTATCTGAATTACATCATGCTTTATTGAATTTAGGTATAAATTAAATTATATAATTTTTTTAAAATAACAATAAATATTAATATTAAATAAAAAATGTATAGGCGAAGTGTTAACTGATGAACAAGTTGATGAATTATTTACGGACTGTATGGGTGAAGAAGATGACGATGGCATGATTCAATATTCACGTAAGTTTTTAAATGTTAATTTAGTAATTTTGCCAGTGAATTTGTAAATTTATATTTAATGTTTAATAACTTTCTTTATCTTTATATAATTTTATGTTATAATTGTCTCAAATGGAATATTAAATGTTGAATGTTAAATAAATAACTATAATATGTATGTATACGATTATGTGGACAATTTTCTAACCAATAAAATATAATAATAGCATTTATTATTAAAATGATGTCAAATTGCAAAGATTTATAATATACTTAGCAACTTTGTTAACAATTAATTTTGGTGAGTGTATTAGGACAAGGTTAAATAATATATTATATCAGGCTTTACAAATTTAATTTGGGAAATTCATGCTAAAAACATGAAATTTATAAATTTTTCCAAATTTATTATACTAACAATAATTTTAAATATATATTTAATGTTTAATTAAAATGTGTGTTTATATAGCATTTTGATGTCAAATTGATATTTCTACAATTCCCAATTAGTCTTCAATCGATTGAAATTATAGTCTTATCGAAAATCAAATAATTCATTTTTCAAAGGCTCTTCTTTATTTTAAGTATAAAATTGTGTTCGATTTACATAAAACTGTGTTCGATTTTTTAAACTCATAATTGAAAAAAACATAAAAAACTTTTATTAATTTAATTTATTTTATCATTTTTTTTAGCCTTTCTTGCAAAGATGTGCAACAAAACACTTGAAGAATAGATGAGACAACAAATACATTAGGTTCATTTATTATTATTTTATATATTTCTAAAATTAAAAACAAATCCTTAATTTTATTCAAAACTTCAAACTTATTTTTTAAACAGAAAAGTTTAATATAAATATTAATGGTTAAAAAAAAAAACAAAATATTTTAATGTGTCTTAAATTTAATTTTGATTTGTTTCAGTTTGGTAAATTATATTTGATATTTTATTTTTAATTATCAACGTTCAATATAACAAATATTATATATATTAACATATATTTATATATATATATACATTTATATAAACTAATTATAAATTATATATTTAAAAAATTAATAAAATTTTATATTAGAAAATCAGTGTAAAAAAAAATGTTGTATAAAAAAAAATGCACAAAATTTATAAAATAAAAAAAAAAGTTTTTTTTAACAAAATTTGTAAACGGCCATTTTGGTGGTTAAAGCAATTTCAATTATGACAACAACAAAATTCTTAAAAAGATTTTTGAAAATGTATAAATATTATTTAACAACTTGTTCCAGATTTGCACAATTAATAAAAAAAAATTAAACAACACAAAAATCTAATGAATTTAAAAATATCAATTCAAATATTTTTATATTATTTATTTAATTCATGATATTGTAAAATATTTGTTTACTTTTAATAATTATAATGATTTTACAAATAAATAAAAGAAAGAAAAAGATCATCTTTTGCCGGTAAAAAATGTTTCATCATATTTTTTTTTTAATATACTTTTATCCATGGAGTTTAGTGTTATTATAACTATTTACATATATGTATAACAAATTTTTCGTATTCGTAAAAATTTTGTCTTTTGGTTTTATGAACGACAGAATGAAAAATAATGAATACACCAAAATCTTGCAGTAATTTTGTATAACGACATTTTCAATGCTACATAAAATCCTTAACTTTAAAGTCTGGCGCACAATTGGCGCTTTAATCGATAGTGTTACTTTAACTTTTATTAACGCTAGCGGAACAAGCCAGAAATCGCACAATTGCAGCTATAGACTTTTGGTCACATACTTATAACCTGGAGTTTAGTTTGGATTCTGCAAATAAATATTTTTTTTAATTAAATTATGTATTATAACAAACAAAATAAAAATAACAATGATAATACCAAGCTCAAATTGTACTTGTCATATTAAATAAAATAAGAACTTGCCGTTTTTCATCTGTTCAAATTAAAAATAACAAATATTTAGTCTTTATTATATAATTATATTGATTAAAAAAAAATGTTTTTGGCTCTTGTCTCTTCTCTGGTATATATGTTATCTTGCTTGTCAATAGAAAAATTAATAAACTTTGGAATTTCATATTTAAATTATCTTTTCTGTTAACAAAAAGAAATGAAAGTTTTCTGTGCAATATTTATAATCCTGGGAGCTTTGGGTTTTATTCATTGCGAATTACCAGGTATTTGATTTAAATTTTAGATTTGTAAAATTTATAAATTGATTTTATATTAATTAATTAGCTGAATGTCTCGAAGAACCAACACCTGTGGCTCAGTGCAGAGCTATGAGGAATAGATATTCATATAATCCAGCGATAAAGAGTTGTGTTCAATTCAATGATGGAGGTTGTGCACGCAATCGTAATAATTTCCCAACATTTGATGAATGTAAAAATAAATGTATTACAATTACAACAAACCCAACTCCAAAATAAAGAATTATATGCAAATATTAAGTATAATTCAAAAATATATTTACCAATAATTTATTTTTTATAATATTTCAATTTAACTTGAAATAGTCGTAAAATTTAATTTTTGACTAATAAATATCAATTTTAAAAATAAACCAAAAACTTGCAGTAATTTTGTATAATGACATTTTCAATGCTACATAAAATCCTTAACTTTAAGACTATACAACAACAAAGTTTATTGATTATGAAACTAGAAAGATTAAATCAGAAAAATATATTTTATTTCATTTTTAAAATTCATATTTATGTATGTAAACGAAAACGATATTCATTCATTAATTTATGTTACATTTTACAAAATCGATTTTTGAATTTTTTTATGAAAAAAATAGGAAAATAATTTGTTTTCCCCAAAAATTTCCTTGAAATGAAGCGTAGCTTATGTAACTTTTAGAATCAATAGCTAGTTAATATGAACCATGAACAACTATAAGATATATAAACAATGGAATTAATAGAAATTTACATTCTTTGTCAAAAAAACAAGACCAATACCTTAAACCCTTTTTACTTTCCCTTTTATGAATTCACACTTCCAGTATATAGGTATATATATATATATATATATATATATATATATATATATATATATATATATATATATATATCTCCTCACCTGGCCATAACTCTTAAACGGCTTGACCGATTGAGCTCAAATTTGGAAGTTCAGCTCATGTCATCAATGGCTTGGTACCATATTTGGGGCCTTTTTGATTAGGGGGACGAAAACCATGTGGGATATCAAATGAAAGGTCTTGACGAGTACATCTCATTGGATTGTAGTCCGGGGGGCGCCGTGGGTCATGACGGGCCCAAATCGGGGCAAAGTGGGGCCCATAATACAAAAAATCATGTGGGGTATCAAATGAAAGGTCCTCATGACGAGCACATCACATTGGGTGGTAGTCCGGTGGCGCCGTGGGTCATGTCGGGCCCAAAACGGGGGCAAAGTTGGGACCTATAATACAAAAAAACATGTGGGGTATCAAATGAAAGGTCTTGACGAGCACATCACATTGGGTGGTAGTCCGGGGGCGCCGTGGGTCATGTCGGGCCCAAAATGGGGGCAAAGTTGGGCCCTATAATACAAAAAATCATATGGGGTATCAAATGAAGGGTCTTGAAGAGTTGATCTCAATGGGTGGTAGTCCGGGGATTGCAGTGGGTCAAGTGGGGCCCAAAATCAAAAAAATCATTTTGGGTATCAAATGAAAGTTCGTGAAGAGTACATCTTGTTGCTTAGTCCATAGGTCAAACGGGCCCCAGTTAACAGAAAATGAAAATGTTAAATGTTAAAATTAACAGAAAATGTAAATTAACAGAAAATGTAAAATTTAACAGAAAATATAGAATTTAACAGAAAATTTAAAATTTAACAGGAAAATGTAAATTTAACAGAAAGTGTAAAATTTAACAGAAAAATGTAAAATTTAACAGAAATTGTGAAATTTAATAGCAGATGTAAATTTAACAGAAGTTGTTAATTTGACAGGAAATGTAATATATGTACATATAACAAAAAATTTAAAATTTAACAGAAGATGTAAATATAACAGAAAATGCAAATTTAACAGAGAATGTAAAATTTTTAAAGAAATGTAAAATTTATTGCAAAATGCAAAATCTAACAGAAAATGAAAAATTTTACAAAAAATGTAAAATTTATTACTTTCCCTTTTATAAATTTACACCTCCAGGATATTTATTACTTTCCCTTTTATGAATTCACATTTCCTGTATGTCGTTATGTCGGTATCTCCTCACCTGGCCATAGCTCTTAAAGGGCTGGACCGATTGAGCTCCAATTTGGAGTTGAGTTCGTGTCATCAGATGATTGGTGCCCTATAAATTAAGGGCCTTTTTGATCAGGGGGAAGAGGCACGGAGGGCTGCTTAAATTTTTATATGTACCAAAAAAAGCATGTGGGGTATCAAATAAAAGGTCTTGCCGAGTACATCTCAATGGCGTAGTTCGGGGGGGCGCCGTGGGCCATGCCGGGCCCAAAACGGCGGCATTGTTGGGTACCATTATACAAAAAATCATGTGGGGTATCAAATGAAAGGTTTTGAAGTGTACATCTCAATGGGAAGTATTTCGTGGGGCGTCGTGAGTCATGTAGGGGTTAAAACGGGGGCAATGTAGGGCCCCATCATACAAAAATCATGTGGGGTATCAAATTAAAGGTCTCCAACAGTACATCTCAATGGGGAGTAATCCGGAGGCCGCCTTGAGTCATCTCGGGCCCAAAACGGGGTAATGTGGGGCACCAGCATACAAAAATCATGTAGGGTATCAAATGAAAGCTCTGGAAGAGGACATCTTGTTGAGTACTCCGAGAGATACTCTGGGTCTTGTGGGGCCCATAATGTAAAAAGACATGAGAGGTATCAAATAAAAGATATTGAAGAATACATCTCGTTTCGCAGTCCGTTGGGCTTCGTAATTTATGTTAGGGCCCAAAACCTGTGTCATGTGGGGGCCCATCATAAAAAAATCATGTGGGGCATCAAATGAATGGTCTTGAAGAGTAGTCCGAGCAGTACCCTGGGTCATGTGGAGCCAGTTATACAAAAAAAAATATGTGGAGCACCGGGGGCCATGGAAGGCCCAAAACATCGGCCACATGTGGAATTCCAAATAGTGGGCCCTGAGGAGCTCAAACAAATCATTCCCAAGTTGTCAAAGTATTTAAATATTTTTAGTCGGTCAAATTAATAAATATTTGACCGACTAAAAAATGTAAAATAAAAAATATAAATAAAAAAAAGTTTTTTAAAAATACTTTCCCTTAAAGAAATATTCAGCTAAAAAGTAATAAACAAGCAAATAATACCACATCAATGTACTTTCCCGTTGAGTTTAAGCCACTGTCAGCAGTAGTAAGGGAAAGTAGATCTTATCAGAATTGAGGCCATTATAAGGAGGTCTACTTACCCTTACTATTGGTGACAGTGGCTTAAACTCAACGGGAAAGTACATTGATGTGGTATTATTTGCTTGTTTATTACTTTTTAGTTGAATATTTCTTTAAGGGAAAGTATTTTTAAAAAACTTTTTTTTATTTATATTTGTAATTAAAGTTAGTGACGAGACGATATTTATAATGACCTTGAGTTTATAGTTTAGATACTATACTGCAAAACAAAATAAATATATATTTTTTTAAATTAAAATATGTATTATAACAAACAAAATAAAAATAACAATGATAATACCAAGCTCAAATTGTACTTGTCATATTAAATAAAATAAGAACTTGCCGTTTTTCATCTGTTCAAATTAAAAATAACAAATATTTAGTCTTATTATATAATTATATTGATTAAAAAAAAATGTTTTTGCCTCTTGTCTCTGGTATATAAATTAGCTTGCTTGTCATTAGAAAATTTAATAAACTTTGGAATTTCATATTTAAATTATCTTTTCTGTTAACAAAAAGAAATGAAAGTTTTCTGTGCAATTTTTGTAATCCTGGGAGCTTTGGGTTTTATTCATTGCGAATTACCAGGTATTTGATTTAAATTTTAGATTTGTAAGATTTATAAATTGATTTTATATTAATTAATTAGCTGAATGTCTCGAAGAACCAACACCTGTGGCTCAGTGCAGAGCTATCAGGCATAGATATTCATTTAATCCAGCGACAAACAGTTGTGTTCAATTCAATGATGGAGGTTGTGCACGCAATCGTAATAATTTCCCAACATTTGATGAATGTAAAAATAAATGTATTACAATTACAACAAAACCTAAGTCTCCATGTGATGAAAAACCAAGTGTCAAGGGACATTGTCGAGCATTACAAAGGCTTTGGACTTATTATCATGATGAAAATATTTGTAAGATTTTCGGTTATGGGGGCTGTGGAGGCAACGGAAATAGATTCTATTCACAAACTGAATGTGAATCCAGATGTTTGAGATCAACTCCAAGATAAAGAATTATATGCAAATATTAAGTACAATTCAAAAAAAAGTTTACCAATAATTTATTTTTTATAATATTTCAATTTAACTTGAAATAGTCGTAAAATTTAATTTTTGACTAATAAATATCAATTTTAAAAATAAACCAAAAACTTGCAGTAATTTTGTATAATGACATTTTCAATGCTACATAAAATCCTTAACTTTAAGACTACAACAACAAAGTTTATTGATTATGAAACTAGAAAGATTAAATCAGAAAAATATATTTTATTTCATTTTTAAAATTCATATTAATGTATGTAAACGAAAACGATATTCATTCATAAATTTATGTTACATTTTACAAAATCGATTTTTGGATTTTTTTATGAAAAAAATAGGAAAATAATTTGTTTTCCCCAAAAATTCCTTGAAATGAAGCGTAGTTTATGTAACTTTTAGAATTAATGGCTAGTTAATATGAACCATGAACAACTATAAGATATATAAACAATGGAATTAATAGAAATTTACATTCTTTGTACAAAAACGAGACCAATACCTTAAACCCTTTTTGTAATTAAAGTTAGTGACGAGACGATATTTATAATGACCTTGAGTTTATAGTTTAGATACTACAAAACAAAATAAATATATATTTTTAAATTAAATTATGTATTATAACAAACAAAATAAAAATAACAATGATAATACCAAGCTCACATTGTACTTGTCATATTAAATAAAATAAGAACTTGCCGTTTTTCATCTGTTCAAATTAAAAATAACAAATATTTAGTCTTATTATATAATTATATTGATTCAAAAAAAATGTTTTTGGCTCTTGTCTCTTCTCTGGTATATATGTTATCTTGCTTGTCAATAGAAAAATTAATAAACTTTGGAATTTCATATTTAAATTATCTTTTCTGTTAACAAAAAGAAATGAAAGTTTTCTGTGCAATTTTTGTAATCCTGGGAGCTTTGGGTTTTATTCATTGCAAATTACCAGGTATTTGATTTAAATTTTAGATTTGTAAGATTTATAAATAGATTTTATATTAATTAATTAGCTGAATGTCTCGAAGAACCAACACCTGTGGCTCAGTGCAGAGCTATGAGGAATAGATATTCATATAATCCAGCGATAAAGAGTTGTGTTCAATTCAATGATGGAGGTTGTGCACGCAATCGTAATAATTTCCCAACATTTGATGAATGTAAAAATAAATGTATTACAATTAAAACAAAACCTAAGTTTCCATGTGATCAAACACCAGGAGTCGTGGTCGAGGGACCTTGTCGAGCATCAATAAGGATTTGGATTTATTATCATGATGAAAATATTTGTAAGATGATTGCTTATGGGCGCTGTGCAGGCAACAGAAATAGTTTTATTAACAAAAGTGAATGTGAATCCAAATGTTTGAGTACAACTCCAAAATAAAGAATTAAATGCAAATATAAAGTACAATTCAAAATATTTAACTTATAAAGTGCAATTCAAAATAAATATTTCAATTTAACTTCGAAAAAGTCGAAAATTTAATTCTTATTTAATTTTTGACTAATAAATATGAATTTATTTTTAAAATAAATTGAGGTAAAAAATTTATCTGAAGTACAAAATTGCATCAAATATATTTTTTGTATTATTGTATCTTTTTGAAACATTTTTTACATAATTGATAACTCAAAATGACTTCGTAGAAGTAACTGGTTTTATTATCGTTTTCTTTACCTTTGGTTAAGAGTATTGAATTTTGAGAATAAATTTTTTCTACGCAAAATATACTTTATAAAAAAATGAATCTCAAGAAACCGTCCACAGAAGACTAAATAGTCTTATCATGGAGATGAAAATGCCAATGGGTGGTGGAACTATCATATAGTAACTTTTATTGAAAAGTTCGACAACTTTATTATAGTATAGTATAGCGGTATAGCTATCTATAGATATAGATTATAGATTATAGAACAAGACCAAGTAAACTTGACGAATTTTTACTTTTCCACCTAAAAATAGTAATAATAATTTTTCGTAATTAAAGTATTTATTCGAATTCATTAGATGTCGCTAAAATCAATTAAAAGAAATTATTATTACATACAAAAAAAAACAAAATTTCTCATTTTTAGTATATCAATAATATATTTTTATTTTAAAAACAAAGCTTTAAAGCTTAATTTTTATTTATTTTTTTAATTTTTATTTAAGCTTTTGGCACTAAAAAGATACAATTTAATTTTTTTGTTATTTTTCATCAATCTTATACATAAAATCGTCGGTAAGCTTACAATAATAGACTATAGGACTGTGTAATTGCATATAATTTTTTCTTCTTAGAAGAATTATTTACAAATTAATTTATTAAAAAAAAAATAGAAACGGTTAAAATATTTAATTATTTGTTACATAAATTTATCGAAGACGACGACAATCGATAAATAATAAGTGATTTTGTTATTTAAAACATTTAAGATAAATTGTATTTTGTGTATATATATTTTTAAATACATAAAAATTAAATTCAATTTCATCCATTTTATCTAGAACGTAGGAGTGTCTATATTTTACTCAAATAAAATAATAATTAATTTTTTTTTTTATTTCAATAAAATTCAAAATATTATATTTTATTATATTTTATTTTTCTATATATCTATACATATATACATACATATTAATATAAATATTTGTCATTAAAAAAAAAAGCAAAAAAAATTAACAAACGCTCTTTAAGTTTTCTCGCGGTCAAAAAAACACTTTTATTTTTATACTTTTACCTGACGTGATAATATTTAAAAAATAAAATAAAATTGGAAATAAATAGAAAATTTGCGTTTATTTTGGTTATAATTATAATAATTGTGAAATAATTAAATATTTTTAATAAATTGTGTGTATAAGAGGGAAAATTATATTTTGTTATATATTGTGTTTTATTATTATATATGAAATAGTGAACAAAGGATATATAAAATATCCTTTTATTTTTCTATATAAGCAAAATGGCGGATGTAGTGGAAAATCTTTTATCTGATGCTGAGAAAATTGAACTTAATAATTCTCAAGTGCCATTACAAGAACAACAAATACAACATCAACAACAACAACAAGAACAACAACATCATGATGATGCAGAACACCGGGAACAACATCAAAAAGGTATGATTTTAATGAAATAATCAATATTTTTGTATTAATTCTAAATAAAAAAAAATATAAAACTTGTTTTTTTTTTCATAAATAAAAATGTTATGATAATATATCTTATCTCTCTCTATCATAAAATTGATAAGAAAAATTGTTTTTGTTAATATAATTTAAATGACATAAAAAAAATTAAATTCAAAATAATTTTGACAAAAAAAAAAATACTTATAAATGTTTTGGGAAACAATTGACAATTTTGAAATATAATTTTTAATATACATAAACAAAATATTTGGACAAGTTTGAACCAAAATTAGATTTTCTTTTTTATTTCTAAAAAAAGGACCCTATTAAAGGTTATAAATTAATTATTTTAATAAGTTTTAATTTAATAAACAAGTAAAGAATAGAGTCACAAGCTTCTTTAATATAATTGCTTTTATTTTCTAGTTTTCTTCCTTAAAATTTAAATTTTTGTATTTAATGTAAAATTTATAGGGTGTCTTAGAGATTTTAATAGTGCAAACAAATGTATTTATAGTAAAATTAGTTTGTTCAAACTTTTGATATTATAATTTCTTATCTGGTAAAATTTATTATATAAAAATTTTCATATGCTGCTGGCTCAAAACAATATAATAATTTACATTGTATGGATTTTAAGTGTATACTATGTAATTATTACACTCACTCTTTTGAGACAAAACAGGACATGCAAAACGTAAAATTGTCTGAAATTAAGATTTATATATATGTTAAAATTAATATTCCCAAATATACTTGGTTAGTAATTTCTGTAAAACGCTTGTAGAATTTTAATATTTTATTTGATTCAAAAGAAACTTTAAACATTCAATAAATATATTAATCTTGACAATATTTTAAAATTATCTTGTTTTATCATAAAGAAAAAACCATGTTTGTGTCTAGACAAAAGCTTAGAACAAAAATATAACATTAAAACGTTTATGAAACAGAATATATATAAAAAACATATATTGAATGAACATATATATATATATATATATATGTATATAGAAAAAAGAATTAAATAAATATATATTATTTTAAAATAGTATTTTTCTGATGATGTAGAGAGATTCTTAAATATATAAAACACTTAGTAAAAGCAAAAAAAAAAAAAATTATTTATGTATAATGTCATACAAATGAAAAACCTGCGCATGCTTGACTACCAATTGAGTAATTTGCTATCAGATTTGACCTGTCCACAGTTGAACATTATCAACAAACAACAACTAAAACAAATTTAATCTTATAAATGGGAAATGCCACAAATGTTTTGTAGAAATTAATTTTATATTGTGACAATTTAAATTAGACAAAAATAGAAAAAAAACACACACACAAAATGTACAATATAAAAAAAAAAAGTTTGTGCAATTTATAATAAAGGGTGTAAAATATTGTGCGTGTTTCTAAGACAGTTTCTGTTCATATACTTTCCAAATTATATATAAATTGGTATTAAAAGAGAATTATGATAATTGAAATTTAGAATTTGCACATAAAAAAAATAGCGATACAAATAAATTATAATTACATATTAGTTAAAATTAAATCAATAAATTGTTTTATATGTCTGTTATCTATGTTTGATTAGATTAGACTGTTTTTATTATTATTTTCAAAGAACTTATCAAAAAATTTCGAAGCTTTACAGTCTCTAAAGTCACCTTGTTATTTTTTGGTTATGCAAAATATTAACTGTTATTTCGCATAAGAAACTAATATCAAATATTTCCGCAATCAAATATTGTTTAAAACTTCTTCATTTCAAATGTTTAATAATTTTGAAATAAAATGTTATATGATATGACATCATTTTTTTTAAAAGACTAATTTTGTAATAATCTACAACCTCTAATATTTCAGTTTCAATTTCTGCGTATTTATTATTATTTATATTATTATAAACAAAAGCTTTTTTTTTTTTAGAAAAAAGAACTTGTTATGTGAATAATAAATTAGTTTTAATTTTTTTTTTTTTTTTTCAAAATTGTAAAATTATTAGACTAACTAAAAAATATTTAACTATCATAATATTTTTTAGTTAACCCTTTCGGTCCGACTAATGCATGATAAGTTTATAAAACTATTAGAGGCTTAAAACTTATCTAAAAAATATATATTTCTGAAATTAGACTCATTTATAGTGCGGGAATTGAGTCTTGGGTGCCGGACATATTTGTCCCAATAGGGTTTAATAGCGGGTCATATTTATCCCATTAGGGTTTTATGAAAAATAGCATTTATAGTTTTTCAAAATAAAAATATATAATTCAAGGAATTATATTTTATGTCAATATAAATTATATCAATATTTTTATTTTCCACTATTTGAATTCAATTTTTCAAACTTACGTTTTCAATATCTATTAAATAAATTAATTAATTAACCACTATTTTGAATTTGAATTTTGAACAAAATATGTTCACTGCACTTGAAAAACTGCACAAAAATAACAATTATACCCACGCACTTCAAACATCTGAATAACGAAATTTAATAGAATAAACCTAAATTTACGAAATGGGACTTGCTTATCTGGTAAAATGTCCATATATAATTATATAGTCTTATGAACATGACATGTGTCAATAGTGTCCCGACGGGGTCGAAAGGGTTAAAAAAATAATTTTGTTTTTGTCCAAAGTAAAGTAAAAGTTGTTGACTTTAATAATATTGATTGTATTTATTATTTATATTTCTATAATTGGTCTTAGTTTACTATACTCCAACTCCTCGAATTTAGTATATTTCTTTTCAAATTTCTAATTTAACATTAATCATTAATAAATTATTATCTACTTAATTGGATTGATTTATTCTCATAATGAGACACCACAAGTCATTTACTTTATTTTCTAATAACATTGATATAATGTACATATAATTTTATAGATTTTTCTTAAATTATATTAAAAAAAAGTCTTTTTTTCCTTATACAGAATTAAAAAGTGAAATTTTTATGTTTACAAAGTTGAAAAATCTTTTAACCAACAAATAAAGTAATAACTAGTTTTAAGTTTTTTATATTTTACAATTTTTTGAAAAACAAACTCGTCTCGGTCATTCTCATTATAGACTTTATGAAATTTATGTTTATTATTATTAAATGAAACCAAAATGTTGTATTTAATTTATTTAGGTATTTGTTATTTTTATCAAATTGTATGCCGGCAAAAAGTTTTCTAAAATCTAAAGCGAAAAAGTCATTGATTATTAGTGTTAAACTTTGCTTATTTCAAATGATAAAATAACCAATTAACACTTTTATGGTTTTTGATATATAAAAACAAACTTAATTACGTCATATATTTTGTTCAGGTAGAAATTTGAAGTTGAAAACTTTAAGATATGTTAAAAATTGAATTAACAATGAAAATTGTATATCATATTTTTCAAAACATAATGTAAAATTATAAAGTTAAATTATGATAAATAATAAATTTATATAAAATTATTATGCTTTTATTTAAATTTTTAGGGTGGTTAAGTATAGTTTTTTTCTTCAAAATATACAAATAATTATAACCAAACTTATTTTAATCAATATCTTTATAATTTTCACTTTCTATAAAAATTATATTTTTAAAAATATATTAAATTATTTAACTACTTAAGGAAAATTTCATATTCTGTAATATATAATTCGTAAATTTAATGTTACATAAAAAAAGTAAATAAAGAATTATATCTTTAAGAATTTTATTAAAGGTTTGATCGATGAGCTTAAAAAATTAAACATTTGCGTGCCATTTGATGGACAATTAAGACCTTTAAAGTTTTCTCTTTTAAAATAAAAATAATAAATTTTCTATATACATAAATATTATTATTTATTATGATTTTCATAAAATTCTCCAAACAAAAAACTTTAAATTTTTTTTTCTTTTTAATTTAATAAACACAAAAACTTTTAACCTCGAATTTGTAATTGAAATGAAGAAGCTTTTTATATACATATACATATATATACTAAATGTACTATATTAAAATAGTAATTAAAAATTCAATAAATTTTTGTATATGAGATTAATAGATAATTTAATTTATAATTAATTTTTACTTCTCTTCATTTAATAAAAAAAAGGTAGGTCAATTTTTTTCAAAATTATAGGCTGGAGGTTTACGATAACAATTAAATAAATTAAATAATTTGTTGACATATGTTTTCTTTATCGTATAAACTTAAGGAAATATTATTTGAGGTGTGTAAACTACTATTTACTCTTTGAAATATATTTTCTAAAACTAATAAATCTTAAACTTTTGTAATTGATATAGCCAAACAATTTGGTCAATTTAATAATTTAAAGGTAAAAATTGAAAATATTTAATGCCTCGTTAATTTTGAACAAAAATAGATTTTGTGTTTTGAAAATATAATAAAGATAAGATTTAGAAATCAATTTACTACTTATTAGATTAGGAAATATAAAAATATAATTTTTTATTAACGATAGTATTAATTAAAATTCAGAAACTTTTATATTTCAATAATATTTTTTGATACTAAATTTAGTCATCAAAATTAAAATTTGTGAAGAAAATCAAATCTATAAAATATTGATGAACTCTAAAATTTATATGATGTTGTTTAGATAGAGTTGATAAATAGATAAAAAGTTTTGCCAAACTTTTCAAGAAAATATATTATTTTATGAGTTTTAATTAGATTTGCCCTATATAATATTTTTAAACCACAATTAAATAAATATTATTCGTGTCATAAAGAAATTTTAAGTATATTTATCAATAGAAATTTTCAAATTGATATAAAAACTTGTTATATATTTATTATACTTATTACCTACCCCGAAAATATAGAGATTACTGATTATAAATCTACAAAAATTTGGATAGTTGAATAATTATTCAGAGTTAACTATATAATGTATATTTTTTTAGTAAAGTAATTACATATAATATTCTAGTTTAGATCATTTCCCACATTCCACTCTCAAAAAATTTTAAACTAAACTTTGACTCTGAATTTATAATTAATCACTAAAATTACAATCATAATTAGTGACTTTCAGAAAATTGGTAAAAATTGGTGAAATTAAATAATCATTATTGTTATTAAATTTGATAAATATGCTGCAATAATGGAAATAAAATTTAGTTTATGAGAAACCATGTATCAAATAAGTAAAATTTTATTACATTTTGGATTAATCATAATTTTCATACAAGGAAATGAAGGAATATCGAAAATTATTGTAATTATTTGATTGCTTAAATTAATTTTTAACAATTTTTATAAGAAATATCCCAAATTTTTAGACAAAAACTTATTTTAAAACGTACAAAATGGAATGTGATTTAAATCGGGATTACGTGGACAATCTTACATGCAAAGTAGAAGCAAAAAGCTTTACCAGAGCATTGATGCATTTTAAATGTGATTTGAAAATACCAATAAGAAATTTAAGTACTAATGCTGTGCTCTATAAAGAGTATAGTGGATTTCGACCTTATTTGGTGAATTTGACTATAAATGTTTGTGATTTGCTAAATGGCAAAGCCACTATTTATTATGTCAAATTGCTGTATAAATATATAAAACCAGATTCAAATCTAAATCATTCTTGTCCCTATGAAGTAATTAATTTTTCTAATTAAAAATATTTTTAGTGATTTCATTTAATTATGATATTTACTTTTAAGGGTACAATTTTTGCTAAGAATATGGAAATTAAAGATAGTTATATACCGGCAGGATTTCTGACACCATTAGGAAAATATAAAACAACTCTTAAATTAACAGAAGGATATCCATCAAATCCATCAATAAATTTGGGTTCAATTAGTACTTACGCTGAAGTTTTTGAGAAAAGAGTAAAAATAAATGTTTGACTGACTTTTAATTGCTATGTAAAATCTTTATTAAAAAATTAAATGATGTTGTAGATACTCAGAATGATTAAAACTATTGTTATTTTTGTCTACTTTACTGGTATTTGTATTTGGGAATGTACAATTGCTAATAGAACTGTTGGTATACCATTTCCTTGGATTGTGCTCTATAAATGAAAACATGTGTCTGGGGGAAATTGTAATTATTTTCTTTTCTTTAAAAAAGCTCTTTCTAATATGGTAAAATTTAACTGCAGTTTTTCATTTGGGCCCATAAATTTCCGCCACAGCAATTAATGCCAAATAGCGATTAATTCACTTAATATTGCCTTAATATGCAAGGCGTTAATTCTCGCCCCAATTACCTTTTGTTATTTTGAGTCACACAATTTTTTTAAAGAGATTTCAGAATAATATGTACATGTACCAGCATATAATGAGAGAGCGGGTTCCAATGTTGTGACCCGCAAAGAAAAATTTATAAATTCGCATTTGTTCTACATGCGAATTCTTTATTATTATATATTCTTTAATATATATAGATATACATATAAATGTATACAGATATACATATGTGAAAAAAAGATACAAAGCATATTTCAAAAACTCAATTATTTATTTAGATTCTATGACAAAATTAATTAGAAATTAAAAATGATATTAAATTTTTTCTGTATAGCTAAGTTCAACGGCCTATTGATAGATTAGAACAATTATAATTAAATTTCTTTATTGTTAGATTATTAGTTTTATATATGTAGACTCAAAAAAAAATGTCCGACCAATCTCTGAGGACCTTTAGTTATTATATTTATGATTTTATAGAAATAATCTCTATTTATAAGGATCTTTAGATAATTATTGTCTGGAAGATTAATTGAATTTAATTGCAATCATTTTTTGAAAAATAAAACTATAGACTTATTGTATGTTTAACAATATACTAAATCGTCTTTCATAAATTGCATATTCTCGTACATAAATAAAGTTCTTAAAAAAGTTTTGTATAAGTATAATATACATACATAGTATAATGACATAAAAAAAAACAATTTTGATAATATTTTTCTAATTTAGAAGATAGATACATAATTTTTGATTATTTCCTTTGATTATTTGTGTGGAATCAATAAACTTGATACAGCATCATCTGAATTATGTTTGTGTACAAAAAAAAGCTTCCGGGAAGACAATATTTAGTACACCAGAATTAAAAAAAATTCTCTACTGTTGTTAGCACCACCTTCAGTAACATTAAAACATTACTTTTAACTAGGTTTGAGAATTTGCTATTAAATATATATATTCAACTTACAGATTTTAGCGCCATCTGTATGTGATAATGCCTTTAAATTGAGAATGTTTATTTTGTTTTTGAATTTATGGTAGATTATTTATAATTATCAACTTTTATTATTTTCAAATTAGAAAATACTGAGAATTTAGTAATTTATCCATAACTATTATTATTTTATTATTATTAATTTATCATAATCAAATTTTAATAAAATATATTTTTAAAATTTAATAAATGTTTTAATTAAAATGTTTTTTTAATAATAAAACCTGAAGGCATCTTTCGCTCCAATAAATATTTAATATTATTATTAATTAAACATTAATAATTTATAATATTGAAACAAGATAATTTATAAACTGAATTTTTATTTTGAATTTATTAACTATACATAAAAAATTATGTTTACTAATATGATTTTAATAATACATATATTTATTTTTATTTTCAGGTAAATAATTATAAAAAATTTTGGATACCAAATTCATGTCTATATTCATATGACAATTAACAAATATTTCTGTAAGTAATAATATTAAAAAAATATAATTAAATCATAAAAATTCGAAAAACTATAAAATTTAGAACAGTAAGAATATAATTAAAACGTACAAAATTATAAAAATATATTTTTACTATTATTGTTTGTATAATAATATAAATAATTAATGTAAAATATATTTTAACACTAATTAATTTCTTAAATATACTTAAATATTGATTAAATAATCAAAAAAAAAAACAATCGATAATGACATTAATTACTAAATAGGAAATACTATACATAAGTAATTATATATATAATAAGAAATTAATGTAATTATAATAAATGATGATTATTGTACAGAAATTAATTTAATGTGGTATCAAAAATAATAAACTATAATAATATATTGTTAATAATTTGAAATTAAATAAATATTTGTAAAAAAAAATTATAATTATGTAATCTCGAAGCTATATAAATTAATGAAAATTTATATATAAACTATTTAATAATTTCAAAAATTAATTACTAAAAAATATATTTTGTTGTAGTATAATGTTAAGATTTATGTTTACCAAATGAAAAATCATTAATTAATTTTTTCAAAATTTTCTACAAAAAGAATTAATTTCCTTAAAAAATAAAATATTCCTAAAATTGTTCCTTTTTTTTTAACCTTAGTTCGATGATTTTTTTTTATTGTTGTCCTTGAAATTATTTATGTATATCAAATATATATATGTACCTATATAATATATAAAATTTGTAATATTTATTTCTATATACAAAACTATATTATCTATGTATAAAATATTCTTATATATTTTATGTATAGGTATGTATTAGAAAATATTTAGTTCAAAGTCATAGTATTAAAGAATTTGTTATAAATATTCTATTGGATACGCACGCCTTTCTTAACCTATCTTGTCGTCAGATAGTCATCCACAAATTTACATTTCACAAATTTTCCAATAAATAATACAAAAAAATTTGTTTAAATATTTGTGTAAATTTATGGTTGTTGAAAAGTTCCCTTTAGGCTTTAGCACCCGAAACGACAACTAAAAAAAAAACGCAACCAACAACTTCTTCTTCAATTTACAGAATAGTTTTCCTAAGTTTTCGTTATGCTGTTTATAGACATTTTGCGTGCTTTTACCAATTTTAACTTAACAATAAAAACTATTAGCATTTATATTTATTTTGGTTTTGCTTTTTGGTCGTAAGCGACAATATAACAAAAAATGCCGCGCAGCCGAAATACTGATCAGTAGTTTTATAATCATGGGCTTTTTAAATTATCTACTGTAAATGCATATTTTGAGTATTATGTTGCACCCTCTAGTGGCAGAAACTAAAATTATAACAACTGTGATTTTATACTACTACTTACTACCTTTCAGATGAGACATTAAACTTAATTTTAGGGGCTTATTGACTATTGGAAATCACATTTTAAAAATTAACATTTTATATATTTTACCATTAAGCGCCTCTAGCGGTATAAATTTGAAATATGGTTACTGACATCGTATTCTACTCTTAAATACCTTTTCAACGAGTGGTCAAACTTCATTTTTGGTGCACATTTACTATATAAAATTACATTTTTATTCGGAAAAAGGTGTTTTGGCAAAATGCGAATACCGCCGCCTACCGGCCGAATTTTTAAATTCTATCAATTACATCTGGTTCTCAATAAATCAAGCTTTCCATCGGTGGGTCTATCATGAACTTGTGTGTACAGTAACTATGTGAAATTACTGCTTTTTATTGTTTACATCGGACAGACGGACAGACAGACGGACAGACGGACGGACAGAAAAGCGTTAACATAAGGGACTTTTTTTTAAAAAAAGCCCTAAAAATTATAATGTATATAAGCATAAATCTGGTTCTAATCATATTTTATTTTAATATACATTATACACACAAGTACATACGAGTATATGGAATTTACCTTGTAATATTATATACCTAAATATTATAAGCATATATTAATGCGTTTTTCATATTATTTTTTTTTAATAATAGAAAATTTATATAAATCTACATCAATAATATATTTAATATTTAAAAAAATAATAATAATAATAATAATAATAATAATAATAATAATAAAAGATAGAAATTATAAGAATATTTTTATATTTACATTTATTTTATTTTTCTGTGTTCTTGAAAGGAGTGGCACCGTATCTAGTATAAGCTAAATTAATGTAAATCACTGATTTAAAGGAAGGTCACTGAATTATAAAACAAAAACAGAAAGATGATGAAAAAATAAAACGTTTATTAAAAGAATTAATATTAAATCCATAATAAAGATTCCAATTAAATTACTTAAATGTAATTTTCTGAAATAGAATTTACAAATGATTAGTAAAAGTTGTGATGAAATAATAATGCCGACTTAAATAATGGTAGTGGATAAGAGTTGAAATGTATTTGAAAATTAAAAATGTATTTTTGAAATAAATGGGATGAAAATTCTAATTAAATTAAGAGTATAAGAGTGCGGGGTTTATCGAAATTAATTTTTCATAAATTACTTAAATTGTAGAAATTCAGAGAAAAAAAAAATCATCTCAAATGAAAACTTTTTAAAAAATTATAGTTTTTAGAATTTCTGTAATTAAGGTTTTTGTTTAGATTTAAGATGATAATTTATGTGATCTAGGATTTGAAATTGGAACAAACTTAATGTATGACAAGTTTAATGTTGTATTTATGCAAATTTGTTATGCAAATTTATATATTTATGCAAATTTGTCTTATCATAATCAAAATACATAATTCATTTTGTATTATATAGCTAATTAGAATTAAATTTGACATCAAATAATTCCACAAATGAGAATCTAAAATTTAATTTATATATGATTAATTTTACCTTCAATATATTTTTACTCATGTTTATTTTTGCGGAAAATTCTAATAATTATTTCAACATTAAAATGAACAAAAAAATTATATATATAAAATTATTTAGGAATGATTTAAACTGTATCTTTTCAATGACAACTAAAATTATCATAAAAAGGACGAAGGATTTCATTTAATTCCATAAAATACATTTTTATTTATTAATATTTATTTCTTTATTAAAAATTATTTATATTAATATACAAATTGGAAATATAAAAAAGTTAAAAATTATTTAATCAAATCAAAAATATAAATTAGAAAAAATTTAATTAATAATTTAAATAAAACCAGACAAAAAATTGTTGTAACTAATGCGCGCCAATTTTCACACACACACACAAATGCACATATATTATTTTTAAAATTTACAAACCAAAACAAATGTGACGTAATCGTCCGTGTTAAAAAACTCTATTGATAGGTAAATGATTTCTCTTAAGGACTCACAAAAAAAACTTTCTTTTCTTCTTTTTTTCTCGAATGTAAAAGAAAATAAAACACGCGCTAAAGGATATCATAAAAGACGGTTTCCTTTTTTCCTCTTTTGCCTTAAACGTTGTTGTTGTTCTAATATAGTTCGTTGTTCGTGATGATTTTTTTAGCGCATGTCCGCACAAAAAAAGAAAAGAAAAAGAAGAAAATTAAAGTAATTTTTTTTTGTGGTAAATTTGATAAAGGAAAAAACTTGGGAAACCCTAAGTTTTTCAACAGTTTTTCTCTAACAATACCAGTCGAGTGTTGTCACCGAAAGAGTTGAATTACATATATATAATTTATATTATGTTTTTTTTTTGAAAATATTTTTCATTAAATTTTTTCTATTTGAATTTTTAAAATAAATTAAAAAAAAAATCAAAATAATTGAAATTAAATTAAATTAAACGATTTTTTCTAAATTCAGGTAAAAGAGACAAAGAAAATTAATAAAGGATTATATTTTGTGTTTATACTATAACATAAATTTTATTCAAAGCACTAATTAAGCGTTGAAAATATTAAAATTTCCATATATATAAATAAAGTGAAATTTAATTAGAAATAAATATATTATAAAAGAGTGTAATAAAATTTAAATTATATATATTTAATTTACAAACACATAAATTATTTATAAATGTTGGATTTATAATGATGTAAACATTTGTGTAACATTTTATGTGCTTTTGTTTTAGTGGCTTTTTACCTTACAATTTTATTTTCTTTATATTTCTCTTTTATTTTTATAATTCAAAAATCGATATAAAAATAGTTGATATTTTGATAAATAGTTGATAATAGTTGAATATTAATTTAATTTATTTTATTTTATACCAAATGGTTTTTCTTTCATTGTATAATTTTCATTTTCTTTTTTCCTTACGTAAAGTTTTCCAAATAATTATTTTTAATAATATCAAAATTATAAACGTTTTTGAAAAAGAAACAAAATTATTATTACTTAAATTATTTTTAATATTTTTCATGTATTTTTTTTTTTTTTGGTTTAATTAATAAACTTTTGTCGACAAATTTAGTAGCATTAATAGATTTAATCATTTTCGTAGAATTTCACACAATATACAAATAATTATGTAAAAATATGATGTAAGCAATATTTGTAGAAAAATAAATAATATAAATTTAATAATTTTAGTTATTAAATAAATTTAATTTGAAAATTATAGAAATTTAACAATTTTTTAGTTTGATGATTTATTGAAAGTCATAAATTTTTTCAAAAATTGCAGTGATTACGAATACGTTAACATTATCGATTGCATTACCTTAAAACTTCCATTATAAATTAATTAAAATTATTCTGGAAATAAATAATTTAGTATAGAAAACTCTATTGCCAAAAGTTTAATTGAAAATAAAATGTTTGTTGAAAACTTTTTCTATCAAAGTTTGATCAAAACTTTTTATATATTTGTATATAGCCTCTTTTTCATTTAAAAATTTTAGTTGTAATCGTAATATATAATTATAGTAAAATTAATTTCTTTAAAATACTGAAATTTAAAAATTTATACTCATTTTAATATAAATTGTTTCTATAACATTTAAAATTTACCTAATTATCCTTACAATTATTATTATTATACCAAAATGAAACATATATAAAAATAATTTTAGAAAAAAAAAATTTCAAATTTCTATACATAAAAATTTCATGACAAAAATATAAACAAACGAAGAAACAATCTAGAAATTATTATATGTATATCCTCTTTGAAATCATATAGTTTTAATAATTCATTACATGAATATATAACAGCTGCCAACAAGACAAACCACTTAACTATTAATTAGTCAGCCACTTTTGAAGGTGTAAACTGTAAACAATTCTTACCACCTTGACAGACATTATATGATTTCTTTCTGACTTCCTTTCCTCTACAATTTCAATATACAATATTATACATATATATTTTTTAAATGGCATATAAAATAATACACATTATCCTTGCCATTACTCCTCCAGGATGGGTTTTCCGAAAAAAAAAAAATAATAACAAATTTTGTCTCAAAACTTTTTACCCAACAAAAAGAAAGTTTTTGAATTTTTTCCGATGCGCAGAATTTGTTATGCTTTTTGTTTTCGTTGTATGAACATGGAGGGCCTATTTTACTGTCTCATTATGATTGCATGCAAAAGTGCAATGAATTGCAACTTTGCAAAGCAAAAAAATATGCCTACATCTATATTTTTTTTGGGTGGGAAAAAAGTTCGACCAAAAATAATTTTGTTTGAAAAAAAAAAAAAATGAAAATATGCCACTACAAATAGTAAAACAGCTGCTAAAAATAATACTGCAACAAAAATAATACTCCCGCGCTTTTTCGAGATAATAATAATTTATTTATTTGAAATTTTTTAGATTTTTTTTAGATATATTATAACATTTAAATTTAAATATGAAATATATCTTTTTAATGGATAAATGTAAAAAATAAAATAAATATATTATTTTATTTGAATATAAATTTATCGTAATCATATCATCAAAAATTACTGCAGTATTAATGATTTATGAAAAAGTTTTTTTTTTTGATAAATATTTGCAAATAATTATAAATTTATTTTGTATCTAAATATTTTTAACATTTTCTAAAATATTAAAATTCAAATTACATATAAATATTTACTTACCTTTGAAGTAAAAATATTTTATACAAAATGCACTTAGATTTATTTAATATAAAATTCCAATATACAAAACAGCACTAGGCACTACACTTTTTATTTACAAAATTTTAATGTAATTTGTAGTTTGTTATATTAATTTAAAATATTTTCATTGTAGAAATTTAATTTAATTATTTATTAATTAAAAAAAAAAATTGTAATAATATTTTGTAAAATATTGTATAAATTTTTATTAGATTTAGAATAATACGATTATAAACACGGGGGTTTTTATCAAGGTCAAATTTATCGAAAATTTGTAATAATCAAATTTATTTTGATAAACAAAAATGACGGATACCGATATGGTAAGATATATTTAACCAATATATTTTATTAATGTATAATAATTATTGTATATATATAAAAAATAAACTATATGTCACCAAAATACCATTAATAATTAAGTGAATCAAAGAATTTATGTGGCTTAATTTAAGTGAATCCATTAACAAAAATGATTAATGTAATTGTGTTATATACGTAAAATTTTTGATTCAAACTAATATATAGCATATTTAGGACACACTAAGTATATAGTCTTTTAAAAATTGTATTTAATCATTTTCCAAATCAAATTTGTCTTTTTCCAATTTTAAAAATTTAATTTTTCTAGAACGGATTTCTAAACGTCTTAAAATTAGTGAAAATTTAAATTTTCATAATTAATCTATATTGAAATCAGCTTAAACTTATTGATTGAGCCACATTTTGATTCTGTGAGTTATAATATATATTGATATCATAATTATCAAATGTATATTAAACAAATTCCATGAAAAAGGTTAGACAAATTTATTAAATTTAATTTGTAAATAATATAAATAGTAAAAATTTATAATTTCGGCAATAAAATAGTACTCAATTAATCAAATAATTATCTTATTTTATATTTTTGTATAAAAAATAATTCTTCAATTTATAATTTCAATTTATAAATTAATAAATTCAAATAAAATTGATAGAATTGCAATAAATTTTCCCAAAAAATACGAAATATATTTCGACAATTTATATTTTCTCCTTGTACCAAAAAGCAATAAATTTTCTATAATACAAAATAGGAAAATTGATTTTTTTTAGAGAAAATCATCATCAAATTTTCATATTGATGAAAAATTTTCATGCATACCACAAAAAATAAATAAAATAACAATGAAATATGAAAATATTTTATATAAAAATATTTATTTTTTTACATTTTTGTATAATCAATAAGCGATTTTGAATGTAGGTCATATTACAAATAAACATTTTCATGACAATTTTCTTTTAGTTATGAAAGTCAAATATATCTTTATACAAATTAGAAATTTAATAATATACAAAACAGAAATTCCTTAGAGCATTCAATTCATATACTTACATATATGAAGAATATGTTTATTGTTAAAATAAATTTATGATTTTTCTTTGTAAATAAATTTATTATTATTCAATTTTCTAAAAAATCATAAAATCATATACATATATCGTTTTTACCTTGAAAAAAGATTTTACAAAATATTAAAATAAGTAAAACCACCACAAAAACCTTTTTCTTAAAAAAAAAAAAAATAAGAAATATACAAATTTTCTGACCTTTAAGTATAACGTTTCATTTTTGAATATCATGTATAACAAGTTTAAGAATAATAAATAAATTATTATATTTCGTGTATAATTTATTTTCAATAAAAATTTTAATTTAGTTTTATTCCATCAAAATGAAAAAAAAAATTCTCTTAAAAAACATTTAAAATTCAGTTTGAATATTTTAATTTTAAATTTAGATACGTACACCTGCTCCCCGTCCACCCTATCAAACACAATCACAAAATCCAATTGTGAGACCAAATTTAAATCAAATTGGACCGCGTCAAATGTTACCACAACAACAACAGCAGCAGCAGCAACAAAATTTAATGGCTAGCACAAATGGCCAACAACAAAGACCATTACCATCGCCACTTCGACGACTCGATAGTAAAGGCAATATTGTATTGAATATTGGACAACCAAGACTACCTGGACCACCTGGACCAACTGGTCCACAACAAATGAATCGGCCACCATTACCACCTGGTAGTGTACAAAATCCTGGTATACAACAACACAGACCTCCAACATCATCAACAACAAATTGGTCAAGTCTATCAGGAAATCAGCCACAAGGACAACAACAACGGCCACAATTTCAACAAAATAATAATCCTCAACAACAACAGCAACAACAGAATCCCCAAATGCGTCCACCATTTCCAAGAGCACCAGGACAACATCCAGTATCTGCACCAAATCAACCACAATTTCGTCCTCCCTTTCCGCAGCAACAACCAAATCAACAACAACAACAACCACAACAACAACAACCACTACAGCAGCAACAAGGTAGACCAATGCAACTACCAAAAACTGCATCTATAGATCAAATGAAACCACCACCAATAACAAATCCATATCAAAATAATAATGAAGATGATGATGATGTTGTTATTGGTCAAGCAATAACACCACAAAAATCTATGAATAAACCAGGAACAGGATTAATATCAAATCCAATGACACAATCACAATATGGTACATTAATGGATGATAATAATAAAACTGAATCATCATATTCAACAAGAATTACAAATCAAAAGAATGAAATAAATATTTCACAAAATTATAAAGATTTAGTGGATGATCAAAGAACGACAAAATCAATTGAAAATAATCCAAGAGAAAATGTAAATTTGGAGCAATTAAATATTTATGGAAATAAATCACCTGGTCAGTTACAATTAACTAGAAAACAAATTGAAGATTCACATGATTTTAGTTCAATTGGTAAACAACAGCAGCAACAACAACAACAGCACCATCAACAACACCAACAACAACACCAACAACAAATAAATATTAATCAAAAGGCCCAACCATTAAAACAAAGTGGTGAAATGAATAATCCTGATCGACATTCGGCTATTCAACAAAAAACTTATACAGAATTGAAAAAAATTAAAAGTAAAAATTCTTTTAACAATTTCAAATAAATTTCATAATTATTTTTTAACATAAATATATTTCACAAAATTATGCATAATTTTCGTTATTTTGTAACAAAATATATTTTACTAATTTTATTATTTTAATTTACAGAGGGCGATAATGACAGTGGAGTAGACGAATCTACACAGGGAAATGTGAGTATATATCTATTATTTCTTTTATTTAAAAAAAGGACGAATTTAATTAATTAAAGTAATTTTATTGGTAAAAATTATTTACTTGAATGACAACTTATTAGATTTCTTCAATATATTTCTATTTAAATTTAAATATGAGTAATTAATTGGAAATTAAAAATTATTATTATTGACTTAGCCATCGAGATTATTGTCTTCAAATATAAAACCTAACATACATCTAAATCCAAAATTTATGTATATATTCAGTAGAAAATCCATTGATTGCAATTGCAATCTATTTCGAATTTATATTGTAATCAATAGATTGTAAGTCTTAACAATTAGTATCATAATAACAATCACATTAAGTTTTTAGAATATATAAAATGAATACCACGAATTTTATAATTAAAACTTAATTTAAATTGATAATTCCTGAAAATAATTTAAGGAAAATACATGTTATAGATATAATATAGACTATATTCCTGCTGAATGGTTTTCATTAATCGGGAAACACTATCAAGTTATCGATACAATCTGTTTATTATCATCAAAAATAAGTACTTTAAAAAAATTCTATAAATCTTCAACTACAATAGTGTTGTTCTACACTACACTCTTTTATTTTGTTCGTTCTTGACATAGTTTATTACTTATATAGAATCATAAAAAAAAAGTTATATTCAATATTCTCAAAATATAGTGTTATATTGATAGAAGATACCTAATTCAGATCAAGATTCTTAAAAAGATTATTCTAGAAACTTTTATTATAATATAAATTTATTATTTTCTTTTTAATTTCATAAAACTTCAATACGAATCACAAAATATTTAAAATAAATTTTTTCTATTTATAGTTAACTTAAATATTTACTTATAATTATCGACATTAACTATTTACTAAGTATACAACTATAGATGTTAATATTATACATTTATATATCAAATTGACATCAGACACGTACTAATAATACAAATATTATTTTTCGATTTCGACAAATAGTCACAAAAATATGTACATATATTTCCAAATCCAAAAATATAATTTCTTTAATGCAATAATGAAGAATATAAGAGGACAAATATTTTTATTTAAACAACAAGAAAAAAAAAATATTTGATTATTTGAAAGTCGATAAATTCTAAAAATAGTTAAAAAATAAAAATTCGTGCGTGCCTATACCACCTGAAATATTATTTTCTTATTTGTTATATTTTAGTCGATTAATTTTAAGGAATTTTTTCTTTATACTAACCAAAATTTTAACAAAAGGGTAGAACATTAATTTTATCAGTCGTGAGGAAGTTATATGGTATATTAATATTAACATTTACAAAAATCCTTTAAAAAAACCCAAATTGTCATCATATACTTTCTTTAAACCAAACAACGCAATTTTACTCTTTCCAGTATTTTTACATGCTTCATAATTCAAATTGTTGTTTAGTTTCTTTATGATTAATTTTTATCTCCATTTTTGAATTATATCAAAAATGATAAACAAAAATTAATTTATTATAAATAATATTTATGTTTTATAAAAAATAAACTCCTTAGTCTTTTATTTGTATTGTAATAATCAAACTATATACAATATAATTTGAAAAATATAATTGAAGTTAACGAGGTATCATAACAAAATATCGAATCCACATAATATATCCATAAACACAAAATCGAATGATAGTTTTATTGATCGAAATTCAAAATTAATCCTTATTTATTGATTGAATACAACCAAAATAACATAATAGTAATTTGCATTTCTCTACAATCTATTTGATTATCTACTATTAATTGAAAAACAACTTTATCTGTTATCTTAAATCGTAATTTAAATCTGACATACACGGCTAAGTGGTACAGTGATTAGAGAGTACGTGCGAATCCAAATTGAAGAAAACTTTAATTTGGTTTTCAAATACTGGTTTAGTTACCATGGGCTAAAAAACGGGCATAGCCCTAAAACAAATGTTGAAATATACCAAAAATATGCAATTTTCCAAAAAAATATCCTTTTCCTTTCCTACCCACATACATAACCTAAACAGTGTAAAAGCTATAAAGGGTCGTCCCCTAGGTTTGGTCGTGGTGATTAAAATATATATATATACTAAATTTTTATGTAGTAAATTAAAGTACCCATTTGACATCTCGATCATTAAACGATTTAGACTATATAATATTACAACTAATAATACTACACTACGAGTATTATGAACTCGAAATAATATATGAATTATATATTTTATTAGTCGATAAATTGTTTCTTTTACAAATTTTTATGTAATTACATTTATTTTGTTATAATAAGATTTCTTCCATATATTTATGTATACACATTTAAAATATATCTATCTAAAAAATATTAATAAAAATGTAAATGAAAACAAAACTAATTTCAACAAAAAGTAAAACCAATATTTAAACTGCCAATATACAATCATAATAATAAAAAAAATTTTTAACAGGAAATAACGTATAAATAGAATTTTCTTTACGGTTGGGCGAAGTCCATTTTTTTTTCTTTTTAGTCTAGAATTAAATTGAACAAATATAAAATCGCAGTTTTATTCAAATCAACGATAAAGTAACATTCTAAAGTTTTTCAATTCTTAAATAACTTTTTTATAGAAACTATAACAAAAAAAAAAATCAAATTTTCTTATATTTCAAAAATAAATAAATAGATAAATTATTTTTGTATACCTTTAAAAAAAACCTTAAATAATTTCCAAAAATATAACTGAAAAAAAAAAATTGATTAAGATTAAAGGTAAAACTATATATATAAATATATATAAGAAATAAAATATTATAAAAAAAAATATGATATAGCAATAAAAATAATATTTTTATATCCTACTAAAGAAATAGAATGTTTTTGCGCTGAAATCGATAAAACAATATTAAAAAAAAAAAAAAAGTTTATGCTTTTCTTTTATTATTGTGTACCTTCAAAAAAAAACCTAAAAAAAAAACATATTATTTTCATTTAGTTTTTTTTTGGTCTAGGTAAATTTTGTATCAAGACTATGTAGTGTCATTAAGTTCCTTGTAAAATCATCGTTAAACTTTACGAACGCGAATTCATTTTTTCTTTAGTAAATTTAAAAAAAAAAAAATTAAACAAAATTTTTTCTTAGTTTTTTTGATTACAAAATTCTTTTCTGTGTTAAATATAATTTTTGTAATTATTTTTCTTTTGGTTTTGTGAAATTATGAAATGGTCCAAGAAATGCAAAGATTAAAAATTAATAATCCATTTTTATATAAATATGTTACAATCATTCAGGTTCGAAAATATTTCTTCTTATACAATTATATATTTTAAATTTTGAGAAAAATCTGCCCTAAACTATAATTAAGATAAAAAAAAAGTGATTAATTAAAAATATAATGAAAAATAAATAAATGGTGTTTTTGTGTGTCTTGTTTTTTTTATATATTTAGGATCGTAACGGACCAGCTTCACCTGGTTCACCACTTAAAACACCAACACAATCAGGTATTTCAAGACCACCAAGTGCAACACCATCCAATAAATCAAATAAATCAAGGAGTGCGTCTCGATCAAGATTATTATTAAAAACTCCAGAACCGGAACAACCTAAAAAAGGTATTTGAATAATTTTACATATTATATATTTAATATTTTCTGTAATTAATTTTATTATTGATTAAACTAATTTAATAAATTGATTAACAATGTTAATTTATTAATTTTATCGAAATTTTCCATTATTTTTCTATATTTAGCCAAAAATAAAAGGCTTTAAGTTGTCGTGGTAACAAAATAATCCTTCATTCGTTCCATACCGGGGGCTATGGAATTATGAAATAATGTTTTTTTTTAACATAAATGAATTATTTATGGTTTTTAATTAATCAACAAAATTATTGAAAAAAAAAAATTTACCATTAATTTTAATGGTTTTTTAAATTTAATTCGTAGTAAAAACTCATTAATTTCCATACTAAAAACTCATTACTTTCTTTGGTATAAATCTATTTAAACGAACAAAGCTAATAATAATTTAATTATTTATATATACATAAATATTATATAAAAATAATATTTTTTACCTAATTTTTATTACATAAAAATAAAATACTTTTATAAAAACTTTTTCTCCTTGTATACATTTATTTAAATATTTTTTTTTATCTAAAATCTATGTTTCAATCAATAGTTCCAATGAATAAAGTAAAAGTAGGTAATGCACCTTCACCTGATTTAAAAGCAGTACGATCTAAAATTGGATCATTGGATAATTCATCATATAAACCAGGTGGTGGTAATGTTAGAATTTCAACAACTAAACTTCATATTAAAGCAGCACCACGTATTGAAGCTAAAAATGATAAATATGTTCCACAAGGTGGTGACAAAAAGGTAACAAATAATTATTATATTATTTTATATATAAATATTTTCAAATCAAATTTTCATATCAAAAATTTTTTCATTATTTTTCATTATAAATTTGTTTTTTATATTTTGGTTCTTGTAAAAATTATGTAAATTTTATAAAAAAAATCTGCAATGTAAAATGTAGAATTTAACAACAACAACAAAAAATATTAAAGTTAAAATAAAAATAAATTTATTTTGCACTAAATTTTTTCAATGGCAAATAATTATATACAAAATTAATGCAAATTGCATATTTTCAAAATCAAAAATTATTTGTAGAAGTAAAAAAAAACAATTGCGATTAAATATTATACACAAAATTTATTTATAAATATTTACAAAAGTTTTGTAAATTATATTTAGTAGATAAATCTTTAAATTAAAATTTCTGATTAATGAATTTTTTCAGTGAAATTTAAATTTTAGATGCTACAAAAACAAAAACAAAAATAGTACCGACAGGAATTGATAATAATTTAAAAAATTGATATCAATTTTCTATTAAATTTTTAAAATTTTAATTTTTTATTTTTCAATTAAAAAAACCAAAAAATTTTAGATAACATCAACAAAATTACAATGGAATGCAAAATCAAAAATTAATTCATTGGAAAATGCTAATCATAAACCTGGGGGTGGTGATAAAAAAATTGAAACAATAAAATCAGATTTTAAAGATAAAGCTAAACCAAAAGTAGGATCGAAGGATAATGTTAAATATATGCCTGGTGGTGGTGATATTAAGGTGAGTGACCACCATTAAATTTTAGAGTAAAGTAAAATAATAATAAAAAAAAATAATTATTAATTTAATGATTTAGAATTTAGGTTAATGATAAAATATTAAAAATATTTTTTCTTTATATTATATATTTATTTTCTAATGATGCTGTCGTTTGCATGTCTGATAATTCTAAAAGTAATTCGAAAATGGAATCAAAAAAATTTATTATAATCTTAAATTAAAAATCTATAATTGTGCATGATTTGAAAACTTCATTTTAAATATTTAAAGAAAAAAAAAATCAATTTTAATCAGAATTAATTAAATAAATTAAATATAATTTGAAATAAAAAATAAATATGAATTGTTCTTCTATAATCTGGTAAATAAAATTCTCTATACAATTATTTAAAGTCAATAAACCCTAAAAAGTATTATTAAGGATAGTGTCCTTGACACACGAACAGTCATTAAAAATAAAACATTGTTCAGGGGGAAAATAATACTTATAATTTAATTATTGTTTTTAGATTTTTATGAAATCCCTTAGTGGTACAATTTTTAAATAGATTCATTTTTAAAATAATAGAAAATAAAATATTTACCACACTGTGCACATAGGGTGAGATACAGTTATATTTTCATTGGAAAAACTCTAAGAATAAGCTTTATATTCCGATATTAAACTACTTATATATAAAACACATGATGGAGAATTAATTTACATAATATTTTTTTCACTGGTCGTTTCAGAAACTAGTTTAAATATCTATGTTTAATTGATTTTGTTACATTAAATATAAATTATACACAGACAAATTTCTAATCACATTTTGATAACGAAAATAAATCTTATATCTTGAAGAACAATTCAAAATACATATTAACTTGCATGTCAATTAACCAATTTAGTTTATAGACAAATTTTTTAAGATATTTTAGTATATCAAAATTAAATAATTATTGTAAACGAAAATTTCTATAAAAAAAGGTTTGTTTTTGTTCTTTCTTATCCAAATCATTTTCTCATTTTCTATAAAATTCTATAAAATCTATAAATTTAAATCGAATCTCATATTCTAACATTCATATATAGAAGCCATATTAATCTAATTCAAATTATCCTTTCAATAAAACTTAACTAAAAAAAAACATTTATTTCATATTTTAATTTTTTTTTATTAATTTTATTATAACAAAAAAAATACAACATTTTATATTTTCGTGAAAATTAATTAACATATAAAATTTCTGAAGACAAAATCCAAGGAACACAATCAATCAGATGTAAGTAAAATTGCATTTTGTTTTTTTGTTTAATTTCTTATAACATTAATTTTTTTTACATTTACTAAATTTCGTAAATTTTTCTATATATGTTTTTATTTTGTAGTTTATTAACTTTTAAATTTATATTTAAGCACTTATTTTAATATAATTGATTGTAATTAATTATTTAAATTATAAGTAAAAAAAAAATTGTAAAATAATTTTTTTACAACAAAAAAAAAACACACACACACACAATTTTTAAATAATATTTCACCAAAAACCGTTAAAATTTCTATGATTTGTGTTTGTTATCAATTTTTTTACAGATACAAACTCAAAAAATAGATATTAAGGCACAAAGCAAAATTGGATCTATGGATAATGTAAAGCACAGACCAGGTGGAGGTGATAAAAAAATATTTGATGATAAGGATTATTTAAAAAATGTTGATCACCCTGTTGCACTAACACCACCTACACAGGTAAAAAATAACAATGTAGTATAAAATTCTTGATTTCGAAAAGACAAAAATAAAACAACAACAAAAAATTTAATTATATTTGAAAAGTAATTTTTTTTTTATTTTGTATCTTGTCATATCCACAAAATAAAATATAAGTATACGCACAATTATTTCAATTAAAACTAACACGCATTTTAGTTTTTTTTTCAATTCACCCACAAATTGTAATGATTCAAAAACAAAAACAAAAACGCTTACGAATATGGTTAAGGATATTTCAAAATAGCCTTGCTTTTACAACATGATATTTTAAATAATTTTCCTAATAATATATTTCATTAATTAATTCTAATTACGTAATTAATAATAATAAAAAATGCCAATTTCTCGAAGTAAATTTTTAAATATTAATTTTGTAAATTTTCGTTAAATATATTTTGCAATTTTCTTTAAGAAATTAAATTTTTTTAATTGGAATTTAGTAAAAACAATTTTACTTTTATTTGTATAGTAATTTATTCAAAATTTTAATACATTTTCTCAATATATTTCTAGGATTACGTTTATTCGTTTTATTAATTTTTCTAAAACACAAATGCAATTTCCAAAAAAAACAAATATTTTTTGGATACAAATTTATTTAAGTATAAAATTTTTTATCAATTGGTTCTCAACAATAATTTTAATTGGTTTTCAAAGAATTGTTGTAAGTTCATTAAATTTGGAGAGTTTTAAAAGCATGCTTTAAAAGCGTATAATGTTTGGTTATTATATTTTAGTTCCTACTAATTGTTTTTAACAAAATTTACATCAAAATCTCTGAAAATTTAATATAATTTTTAATAATAAAAAGCAACTAAAATTCAGCGATGTTACTTTTATTGTTAATATTGCATATAATAAATTTATGTATAGAAAATTTAATGATAGTAAAACCTTAACTGTCAAAATTAAACATTAATCAAAAATCAAATTAATATTTAGAAATAATTTTTGATACCGGGTCTGTTCACATTAAAATTTTTTGATGTTACTAAAGGTTTAATGTTTCACTCCTTTTTCTTAATCCTAAAATAAAAATGATCTTCGTTTTTAGTGAAAATATTTTAATTCATATAAAAAGTTTTCAAAATTATTTCGTCTATTTCGATATGAAAATACTGAAAGAAAATTTTTAAAATTTTAAGATTGAAAATTTATATAAGAATTTTATCATTTGTGTGCCGTGATTATTAGATTATAGACTATAATATTTATATATGTAATTTACTAATTTTACAGCCGCACAATACGAAGTGCTTAATATTATCTATTTTTACACTTAGTTAATTGTTTTGCTGTCATTAAATTTTCTATCGATAAATTAATCTTTGAAGTTCTAAAAAAAAATCTCTTAACGTATTTCTTAATAAAAAATTGAATCATTTTTTTATCATTAAATCCTTCCTCTAATTTACATTGTGTGAGCAAAGGGTGTGCGTATTATTAACTAATTTTACCTGTCGTTTTTATTTATGTACATTTTTTTTTTAAATTTGATTGTTTGGTTTTTTTTTTAAGCAAAACAAAAATTATTTTCCATTTTCAATATTTTTTTTTTTTTTTTTTAAATTTGCTAAACAGGATCCACCAGCCGTGATGACAGAATCATCAGGTGCTGATGAAAATCTTAATAAACAACAAAGTTAAATATAAATATTAAAAATTTTCAAAAATTGTTGTTTAACAGAAGAAGAAAAGAAAATATGAAAAAAAAAAAAAAATTAATAATTAAAAATTGGAAAAATTTATAAATATCCTAATTTTCCGCTTTGTATGTTTTTTTTTCTCTAAAAAAAATTTAAACATATAAATAAATAAAAAGAATTAATAATGCCATTCTATAAAATTTAGTATGTAATTTATATATATATAAAATATAAAAAAAAAACTGATTATATAATCACACGTAAACATTTAGATTTATTTACAATTAATCCTGTAAAATTATATGATTGCAAAAAAAAAAGAAACAGTCAAACTAATTTGGAGTTCAGACAACAAATCCCAACAAATAAGACAAGCCTATGTAGTATAATTCGTAATATATACACGTATACATACCAAAAAAAACTGCATAATTATTTATTATATATACAAACATGATTTTCTAAATACTATATTTATATACAATTATACAGATTTAATACTAAAATTATACATTTCCATTCTTATATAATCCTTCTTGAAACATTACATAAAACACCGGACTTTTGAAAAAAAGACATAAGTACATAATCTATACATAAATTACAATTATATTATCATTAATTAAATTTACATATTTTAAACATCTACTTTTATAGAAATTCCATAATTTTTTTAAACGTAACGTTTATAAAATCCTCATATTTTATCGTCGTTGAAATAGAAATATATTATTTTGTTATAAAAAGCGATCCTGTTATCCTACACAACTCAACCTAGGACACTTTTAAATCAAAAAAGGACATTAATAAACTGTTATCTGTTTTCTGGTAATCTGACAATTTTTACAGTCAAAATTTTATATTTAAAAAACTTTTATTAACACTTTTTTATTGAATTTGGATTTTGAGTAATTTCAGCGTTTTATACTATATGTATACATAGTTTTGCAAAATCGCAACTTATATTTATTTAATTCTTGTTATTTACTTTGGACTCCAAATTATTAACTAAATTAATTTTATTTGAAAAAATTTCACACAAAAATACTAAATAAAAACCATTTTTTTTCTTGATGTTTTTTAAATTCCGATCATTTTGAAAATGTTTGTAAAACTAAAACTAATCGCCTTTTATTGCCATTAAAATTTATTTTTCTGGTTTTGATTTAATTTTGAATAATAAATAATAATTCTGTTTGATATAAATGTAAAAGTAATTTTTTTATGGAAAGAAATTAAAAATAAGTTTAGAGTTAGAAAAAAATATTGAATTTTTTTTTTTTGCAATTGGAAAATGTGTGAATTTTTTTATACTAAAAAAGAGAAAAAAATGATTGAAAAAATTTTGAAAATTTCTATTATAGCAAATTTAGCTTAAGACGACAATTATTACTTAATTTTGGTTATAGAAGAAAAATAATGTTTTTGTTTCGTTCCCATATGAAATTAAATGAAATCTTATAACTCGCTGCTATTATATGCTTAATTAACTTCGTAGTAGCATTAATTTTTCATAGTATAGTATTAATCAAAATTATTTGAAAATAATTATATGAATAATTGTCTGCGGTGCAGGAACTAGTCGCCCGATAAATTAATACTTCATCATGTCAGTTTCAGGATCTTACAGTAGTTAATATACATGAATTGAATATACATGAATTATATATGAATTATCCTCGGAAACTTATTCGGACCTTAATACCCACTCGAGTGGGAAATGATAAAGGAAATATTTACTTAAATGGAAAACTTATTCAATTTTGCAATTTCATAGAAGCAACGTTTTTTTTTGGACATTAATTCCCACCTGGTGTGTATTAAAGCTCCAAGTGGGAATTATTACCAACCAAATTAATTAATTTGTCGGGCTTTTTAGTCCCTGCACTATACTCTTTTTTGATATCAGCAGTTATAAAAAAAAATTATAAAATCAAAATCTAAAATATTTAAATATATATAACTGAATAAATGTGGATTGATTTACAAAATATAAAATTTATTATTATTATTATTGGTAAAAAAATTGTAATTGTTAAAATTAAATAATTATGTTTTATATTTATATATTATTATTATTATTATTAAAAAAAATTTTTTAACAGTTGCACAAAATATTTAAAAAAAATTATAGTTCATTTTTTTTTATTATTATAATAAAAATATGTTAATTTTTGTTAATTTTTAAATTGTTACAAGAGAAAAAACACAGTAAAAAATTTGCAAGTAAAAACATTAAAATTTTGATTGCACTTTTGTTTTATTTTTATTTTTTAAATTTTGTAGAAAATATATTAATTTATAAACATATATATACATAATTATATAATAAAATTGAAAATAATATATATTGGAAACAAATAAAAATATATGTAATAAATTAAAATACTTAATATTTTAATTTAATATTATTAATTATTCGTATTTTTTTTTTGTAATAACTAATAAATTTGTAAACATTTTTGATTAATCAGTTTTTCATTGTAATTTAAAAAATTTTCCTTATAAATTTATTAATTATAAATTTAATTAAAACGAAAATACACAAAATAAAAAAAAAATATAAATTATAAAAATTAATTTGCTTTTTTAATTTTTTTAGTAGATTTTAATATTAAGTAAAACTCTTTTTCTTTTGGTAGAATTCAAATATTATTCACTTTATATAAATGATATAGTTAAATAAAATCAAAGTAAAATGAAAATCTTTACTGAAACTTATTATTTTGCGCATAGTGGAAAAGACGATTAAATTTATATTAGCTTTAATTAAATGCAGTAAATTTGAAAGTTTTCAATATAACGAAATAATTTTACAATTATAAAATGGAATTAGATTACATGCAATTGTATATTAAGCTTATTACATATACTATCCTTACAATACACACTATATATAATCGAAATTGAAATATTTAAATTAATTATATTTTAATTTAATATTATAAATTTAGTAAGAATATTTTTTGTAATTTGATTAACCAATTTTATAATTGCATATTGTCAGAAGATTATGATCAATTAAATATAAGTAAACATTATTGGATCACATTTATAAATATTAAAATATATAAAAATTAATTTTTTTTTTAGATTTAATAAAAAGCTGCATTTAAAAATCCACTTAGAAAATATTAAAAAAAAAATATATATATAATATTATTTTATATTTAGCTTAAATTACACTATTAAATCGAGTCGCTGTATTCGCGACTGTGGCACAGTATAATTTATATTTCGAATAAATTGCTTTTATATAGTTAGGTAAGTTAAGCATAAAATCAAAATAATTTTTTTTTTTTTATTTTATTTTCTAAGTAAATAAAATTTCTCATCTCGTTTTTATTTTTATCCATCATATATTGATAAAATATTTTATATAAAATAAATAAAATTATATATATATATATATATATTATAATTGAAATAATTACAAAATTTAAATATAAATAATAATTTTTTTTTTATATTTATATAAAAAATATATATAAAAAAAACTGTAGTACTGGAAAGCACCAAAAATATCAAGAGCAACAACATTACATTCAGAGATGTCATTACCAGCTGAATGTATAGTACTTTCTGTGTCAATGCCATCATTAAATGATAAACGACCAAAAAGTGCTGGCTCAAAACCAATATGTAAAAATGGAGTCGTCATTCATCCGAAACCATTCAGATGTTATTGAGGATCTCAAAACGAAAAATTGAAAATCGAAGTAAAAAATATTCTTCACTTTAAAGTACAACATTTCTAAATGTGTTTCTTTATATTTATAAACCCATTTTGGGACGCAATTCTTACATTCTTATTAAAACACATAAACATAATAAATAAAAATTTTAGAAATGCAATAAATTTTTTTTTTCATTTAAATTCCACCAAATTATTATTATCATCATCCAGAAAAAAAAAATTATTTTAGCTTTTTCAACAAAGATAAATTTTTCAAATTTTCTAATAATTTAAGACAAAAAAAGGATCTTTAATATGCAAATTTGTAGAATTTTTTTAGTTTTCATCACTGAAAATTTAAATAAATTATATCACAAATTTATATACATACAAATTTCATTGTTGGTGTAATGTTAAAATGAATTATGTTTATTGGAATAAAAATTATATTTAAAAACAAAAAAAATTAATTTCGTTTTAATTTAGTGCTGAAATAAAATGTTATAAGGAAGTTTGATGTTAGTTGAAATGAATTATTCAATAGGATTTGAGTAAAATTGTTTCAGAACATATACAGTTTGCTTACCAAGATCGTGTCAGCTGTAAATGTTGTGTTTGCAATTAGGTAAATTTAATTTAGTGCTATTTGCTATTTTACCACTATACATAGTATAACCCCTCCCGCGCACTTAGCTTATTGTTTCAGTTTAGTTTTAGAACTTTCAAAGATATAACAAAACAAACAATGATTTCAGTCTATAAAAAGCATTTTGAACTTGTATTCCTGTTTAATAGTTTTGGTATAATCAAAATTTGGCGTCGATAGATATCAAATTTGTCTATATTGGAGAGTTTCGATGTACCCCTTGCCATTTTTTTGGTGTAAAACATCGACATTCTCCAATATAGGTAAATGATGTGACTATGGACGGAGATTTTTAATTATAATAAAAATATCCAAACCAATTCCAAATATCTTTTAATTTGCCCAAGTTATAGCTAAAAAATTTTAAAAAATGTTTGCAAATAGGGAGCCATCTTCTAGATCTAGCTAGATGGTCTAATAATTAAATTTTTAAGATGCAGATTCTGAAAATAGAGATTTCAATCTTTAATTTCATATATAAAACATAAATATCAGACACAGATTTCTAGATTTTTAACCAACCTGAAAAACGAGTCCTTGTGAATATAAAAACAAAATTTAATCTATGTTTTTTTTTTATAACTTCGGCAAATTAAATGATTTCCCAATTTTGTTTGGATTGTTTTGTTATAATAAATTTTTATTAAATATACTGATCTTATTATCACGATATTATTAAACATACTGTAAATATGACAAAAATAATCCATAATATGAGAAGTCGAGGATGACCAAAGACAAAATGGAGAGATCAAATTGAAAAGGACCTAAAAATTTTAAGAATTAAAAACTGAAGATTGTTGAGATAGAGAAGCATATAGTTGAGGAAATTAAAGAACTTCCAGGACTATAGAACTGAAATATATTTTGTTGTTTTATAAAATATCAGAAAAAAAAAATGGATTGTGATTTGGTTGATCTAACAATTCAATTTTCCTACACGTAAATTTAATAACAATCGAAGAGAAATTTTAGTTTTTACAACACTTGGTGCTTAGATTTAATAACGCAAATAATACAAATTTTTTTCAATTTTTTTACTTGCTTTTATTTATTTTAATATGAGTTTCAATATATTTATATATTTTATGTATGTATATATAAAAAAAAAACCGAAAATATGGATTAAGTAGTTTTATTAATTTAAGATTTAGAAATATTTCTTCACAAAAATTTTTTAACAACGCTGGTTTCATTTATTTAATTTCGTTTTTCTTTTATTTTTTTACTTCAAACTGAAATGTTTTTTAATTAAAATTTTACAAAAAAAAAAATTAAAAAATAAATGAAAATTCATATATTTTTGTACATTCTTTTATAGTTTTTTTATACCTACAATTTAAATATTTGTTTTTTTTTAAAAAAAGTTTTTTATTTATTTTGTGATGTTTAATTTTTAATTTAATTATTTCTAATTAATTATTAGTTTTTTTTTCTTTATTTTCAATAATTTATATTCATAACAGTTTTCATTTACGATTCATTTTTAATTGTTTGTTTTTTTAGTATTGCTTTTTTTTTTTTAGAAAAATATACACACTTATAAATGATAAATGATTCAAATGAAGAAAATTCAGTAATAAAAAAGCAAATTAGCTAAAATAATTTACATTTTTAATAAAAAATATAATATAAAAATAATTTGAGCATATAAAAAATTTGTGCTGCTAATCAAACTTATTTTAAAAAAAAAAGAAATATTATATTTTAAGAGTTTTTTTCGTCATCTTGGAATTTGTAAATTAATCAAATAGCTTTTTAGGGGATTTATATATTTAAAATTAATTATTATAAATATTCGAGGAAATTTTAATTGATCAGCTATTACTTTATAGGAGAGACAGGAAAGCGAATAAAATTTGTTATGAAAAATTATATAACTTGTATAATTCAAATTCATTCAAAAAATTTACAATAATTTTCTGTATAAACAAAAAAAATAGAAAATTAAAAAAAAAATTTTATTTTTAAGAAATATGTAATTATATTATTTAGTTTTAATTAAAAAATTGACTAGATTAATCTACTAATTATTTTTATATCATATTTAAAAATTATATAATTATTAATGATTTTCTTTTTCCAAAACTATATTATTATTTTTATTTTTCAAAATTTTTATTTAAATAATTGTTATGAAACTTTGGTATATCATTTCTAATTATTTTTAATGACAATTAAAAATCAATTTTATTTATGCTCAATCATATTTTTTGTGAGATTATGATAATTAAAGAAATTTCTAAAACTCATTACTACTATACACTAACAAATAAAAAATACCAATTTTATTTACCTAAGTTAAAAAAAAAAAGAAAAAATTTGAAACATATTTTTTTATATTAATGATTATGATCTTTCAGAAAATTTTAATTTATAATTTTATTTAATTTTTTTTTTATATATAATATAATAATCTAAATATTAGTAAATGAGTATTTTTAATATATATTTTAAATAAATTTATAATTAATATGAATTTTTTTTTGTCATAAATATTTTTTTTCTTTATTTGTTTAAGTTTTGCCAAAAATTTAAATATTGATTCAGTCAAAAAATTCCAAATTTTATTTAAGAAATAAATTTGTTGTATATTTTAAGAGAATAAAAAAAAAATCGGAATTTATTTAAGTAAATTTAATAAAAATTGAACAATTTAAAAAAAAAAAAAACAAGCTAAATTTAATTAATAGCATTAATGAACTCAGTCTCTCCATATGCACAAACAATTATTGTGCATAATTATTTAATTATTAAAAAGGATTTGTCTTTAATTAGGGGTTTTTGAAAGTAATTTTTCCCTCATTACTTTTTTTTATTGATTGAGAAACATAATTTTTATATTTGTAATTTGTTTGTTTGTTTATCTTAAATTTTATTTTTCTATTGCGGGTGATAGTATGAATTTACAATTTATTGTGTGAATATTTATTTATTTTTTTAATTAATATAAAATTTATTTATTTTTATAAAAATTGTTTTCTTTTTTCTTTTTTTTTCATTTCGATTAATAAAAATTACATTAATATTTTTTATTTATATATATATTACTATAGGCCTAATAAATTAATGTCTGTGTGTGTTTCTTTCTAAAATAATATATATAGATTATAATTTAAAAAGAAAATCTATTTTAACAGATGCCAAAATATTGTTAATTTTTTATGTTTTTTACCTTAGAGAATTTTTAAATTTTAGCAATGTTTGTTTCTTCTTTTGTCTTATGGGTTTTTTTCATTTTTTTTTTAAATATTATTTTTAATTACATCACTATACATTTCCTTTGACGGCGCTTTTGCGGTTCGGGTCTTAAGACAGCTCTAACAGCTTCATCGAAAACCTGGAAATTAATTTCAATTAATTATAAAATTTATTTTGTTTTTGAGTTGGTAAAAAAGATTTTTATAACAAATTCAATTCAAATAAAAATAATTAAATTTTATAATAACCTGTTTAAGTCCCCTTTGTGTTAATGCTGAACATTCCATATATTTAACAGCTCGAATTTTATTAGCTAATTTTTGACCTTGTTCCCGTTTTAATGGTGATAATCCTTGTTCAGCCAAACCACTTAATGTATCTCTATCATCACGTAAATCTATTTTAGTTCCTACAAAAGTATGGAATAAATTATTGAAATTATTAGTTTTTTTTTTTACATTATGTATAGTAAAAACTTACCAACTAATATTATGGGTGCATCTGGGCAATGATGTTTTATTTCTGGATACCATTTAGAAGTGACATTTTCAAATGACGATGGACTAGCAACACTGAAACATATTAGAAATACATCTGTTTGTGGATATGATAATGGTCTAAGACGATCATAATCTTCTTGACCAGCTGTATCCCAAAGTCCTAATGATACTTGTATACCATCAACCGCCATTGGTGCTGAATAATTATCAAATCTAAAAAGAAAAGAAAAATGAAAAGTAATCAGTAATTGAAAGAAAGTACATATATACCGAACAAAATTAATTACAAAATAAATTAAAATTACTTACACTGTAGGCACATATTCTCCGGGGAAACTATCTGTTGTATATGATATTAACATACATGTTTTTCCTACTGTACCATCACCAACAACTACACATTTAATAGGTCTCCCAGAGGACATCTATGGTTATAAGATCATAATAACGAAAAATAATTAAATAAAGAATTTTATATATAAATAATGTATAATTAAAATAATATCGATAATTAACAATATTATTGATATTTTTTTCTATTTATTTGTTTTCTAACTAGAATTTACTGACAGATGTTCAATTCTTATTGGAAATTAACAAGAATTTTTTTTTCGTATTATTTATCTTTTCTATCTCAATTGAATTATGGCCTTTTTATGCAAATCACATGGTACATTTTTGTCACTATGAATAATTGTAATTTCCATTGAATTACAATTTAATTTTTTATCAGTGATATTTTATAATTTATTTAAATATTTTTACAATTTAATTTTAAAGTTACAAAAATTATTTAGCATAAAAACAGCTTGAACTAATTTTAAAATGAGTAATAAAAATTAAAAATAATTATTATAATAATCTTAAGTTAGCTCAACTGGATACTTCACTTAAATACAAAAAATTCTTTGTTACAAAAAAATAGATACTTCACCTTTTAAATAATTGTTTTACTAAAATAAATTATATATAAATTATTAGAAATTTTTTTGCACTATAATTAAAATTAATTAAAATCTTTATCCAGCTTTTAGTAATTGTAAAAAAGAACAGATGAGTTTCTTTTATATTAACAAAAAAAACACCACAGCCCAAAAAAACAACAATGTCTGAAAATGCAAATAAAATGTCAAAAAATCGAAAATTTATATACATTTGGCAGTACTTTTACATTTTCTTAAGTTTTAGCATAGATTTGTACACGGTTTAAGTATTAGATAAGAAAATAATTATATGGCCATCTGTGAGAAATTTATATTAGTAAATAAAATTTGAAAGCTGTTGTAATAATAAATAATAAGATAAAAATATGGAAAGCCCAATGGGTGGTAAAAATGAGTGGGATTAGGAAAATACTAGTGGGTAGTGAATTTAAGAATTACCTGTAGTTAAAAAAAGGTAAAAAGTCGCAAAAATATATATAAGTATGTTACCTAGTAGAGAAATCATTTCATATACATAATGTATAACTAGAAAACAATTATGTAAAAAATTCTTTTTTCTAGTACCCCATTACAATCCTTAATTTTAAAAGTACAATAAAATTGTTGATTGATTATGAAACGACAAAGTTTATATTTTAATTTAGGTCATCAACTTCGTAAAAATTATATTTTAGCTTTTATGAAGGACATAATGTAAAATGCACCAAAATCTTGTAGTAAATTTGTATATTGACATTTTGAATGATACATTAAATCCTTAATTTTAAGGTAACAACAAAAAAATTTACTGATTATAAAATTAGAAGGATTATATTTTAATTTAGGATATAAATCAATTTCGTGAAATATTTATTTTAGTTATTAGGAACGACAGAATGTAAAATGCACTAAAATCTTGTAGTAATTTTGTATATTGACATTTTGAATGTTACATAAAATCCTTAATCTTAAGGTAACAATAAAATAGTAAAGTGAAACAAAAAAGATTATATCATAATTTAGGATATAAATCAATTTCGTGAAAATTTTATCTTCATTTAAAATCATAAGTTTATTCATTTACAAAATTAAATATTCATCTTTCAATTATATTTCTACGATCTTTAAATGATCAGACATCGGACTCCGACATTTATAGACCTAAAGTTTTTTCCAGTTTCTAACATCCTAAAGTTATGGACAAATTACGAAAATATGAATCATTCAATTAAAATTTATAATTATCCTTTAAATGTCCAATAAAAAAAATAATCTTATTAATTATTCATTATAATAAATAATAACAACAAAAAAATAATATAAAAAATTAAATTTTTATTATAACATTTTCATTACTTCGATTTTGATTAATTAATTAATAATTTTTATACGATTTTTTATATTACCGACTAAAATCAATAAACAAAAAATTCAAGTTAAATATTTCCTATACATTATTTTAATGATATAGATTGGTCTTGCAGTAACCTTAGACAATTTATTATTAGATATCAAAGAAATTCTTTTAAATTCATTCAAAAACCATCAATCACTAATAAATAAATATAAAGATAGCTAGATATAAATTTGCCTCTGCTAGAAAGACATCTGTATGTATCACTTATAGAAAATTCTATCATGACATACTTATTTGAAAGATAACCTAATAACGTGAATAATGTTGTATATTATTTATTATATATTTACAAGACAATTTATTTACAAAGAGGGTGATTTTTCTCCATGATATTAACATTTGGATATTGCAAAATTGACCTTAGGCGAAATCTTTTTTTCTGTAATTTTTCTAATGTGTATACTGAATAATTTCCATATTGAAGTTTTTTTTTCTTACAGAAATTGTTGAGATTAAAGTAATACATGATTATATTAAATGGAATAAAAAGTGTGTTTGAAAAATTATATTATAAAATAATATTGTATACGAAATTTTAATTTGTCTTGATACTAAATCACTTTATATTCTTCAAAATTTTTGATTTTATGCTAAATTTCCAAAAATATTTAAATACATATTTACATGTTTGCATTTAACTATGTGAACAATTTAATCATTTATAGAATACCAGCTAGAAATTAAATGATTTATGTCTTCTTATCACAATTATTAAAATAGTATTTTTCTATTGATATGCATAAAATTTGAGTTAAGTCATTAAAACGTACGTATAATAAAATATAAAAAAAAAATATTACCAGTAACTTTTCAAAACTTTCCATTTTTTTTACATATCCTAAATTTACTATATAAGTAATTCAAAAGTTTTAAAAAAAGTTACCTCTAAGAATTACTCTCATTAATGCGATTACGTAAATGCGACACATAAAAGGAAAAAAAGGAAAATGAAAAAAGAAATGTTTATTTTTTAAAAGTCGCCTTTAAGTCTCGTACTTAGAGTAATGGCTCATATTTTTTTTTCCCTTATTCTTTTTTACATCTAATTTTTTTTTCTTTTCTTTATTTTATCGAACTCCAAACCAACAATTTCCTGCTCGCTTTGATATAATAATTTAGAGCTGTCTTGGCGTCGGATACATGCGAGTTGTAAATCAACTTCATATATGTGTAATAGAATCAAGGTAAAAATATAATATTGGTATATAACAGAAGAAAAAAAAAATAGTTATAAGAACTTTTCTTGAACATCCTTTTCCTTAAAAACTATAGATAAGATATGTATCTATATACTATGAAAGAAATTTATTGTAAACTAGGTATTTTTAATAAAAATTTATATTTAAAAAAAAAAATATATAATAATAATATTTTTTTTTTTTGCTTGGTAAGCTTTCTCGTTAAGCCTGATAAGTTTTCCAAAAATGAAAATATTTATTAATAAAAAGTAAAAAAATCAACAAAAATATACAAAAAAAAATAACAACAATTCAATTTAGGTAATAGATTTAAATAAAACCAAAAATATATATAAAAAAAATAGTAATAATCATAAATTTGTATATATAACACAACATATCACAATCCATGATATGAAATATATCTTTCGGATATATAAATATTTTTGATTTTACTTTCATTTGAACACAGAAAAAAAAACAAATTTTTCAATGACGCTATTTTTACTAGACTTTACCTTTTTCAATTTCTATTTTTTTTTTGTTCTATAATTTTAGGTTGATTGATTAAAGTTCTAAATTTATGATATTTATGCTCAAATAAAATTTTATGTTGTTTTGTTTTGAAATATTATAATTGAAATAAAAAGTAATAAAAATTGTTTTTGTTTATAACTTTTAGAAAATTCTATTTTTTTTTATATATAAATTTAACTATAAGCAATAATTTTGATTATGTAAGAACTTAATTTAAACTATAAACATTTTTACTTTCTCCTTTCTATTAAGAAATTCAATTTAACTGATTTATTGTCGACTAGAAATTAATTTTATATGTAAAATTAAATATAATTTACCTTATTCTTATATAAATGCAATCCAAATTGTTTTGAAATGAAATTATTTAGTTAATGATTGTCCACTATTATTATATTTAAAACTAAATTGTAAATTTACGATTACAAGTTAAAAAAAGGACATTCAACAAATAGTCATGTGAATATTTAAAGTTGATTTGAAAAATGAAAAATTTATAAAAGACAATAAACTAGTTTCAATTATTTCAGGGAGTTTAGTCAATTTGGAAAATAATTTGAAATATTCAATTAAAAGAAAATGAAAATAAAAAATTCTACTATAAATTTAAAATCTTTTAAATAGTAAATTAATAAATTATTTTGTTAAATAACAAAGTGTAGTAATTTTAATTTACTATCGTTATCATGTAAATTGAAATTGTATATTAAAATATATATCAATAATTTAATTTTAACAACTATGATTCAACTACAACATTAAAACTTAATACATACTTTTATTTGGTGATCTAAAATTATCAGTCATAAAACCAAAAAGCCTTAATTATCAATTTTACTAATCAATCAAATTGAATAAATTTTTGAAGTTAGAAAAACTAATAATTCTATTATCCACCTCTAAACATAAAAATATATAATTTTTATGATGATGCCCCCCACAAAACATTTGGAACTAAACTTCTTCCTTTTACCATTATAATAATTTAAGAATATTATATTATGTATGAATTATGTGTAAATGTACATAAACTTTTTTGTAATATTTAATAGCTGATACAGGATGATTAATAAAATTATAAGATATCTAGATACTAAAATAAATTTTCTTCGATAATTTTAATATCAATTATTTAACCCTGTAAAACGACATAAAAACTAAATGATATATAATTTAATGTTTAGAGGTATATATTATACATAATACATATAATATCTATGCTGCTATAATATTGCAAAAAAAAGAAAAGAAATTATTATAAAAACTTTTTTATATGTACGGTATACGGAAAAAGAATTTTGAAAGAGGGATTAATCGATTAAAACAGATTTAAACGTCCAAGTGGCGCCAAAATATTTTACTCAGCACATACATATGGGTGGTAATACCAAAAAAAAAAAGCAACGAAACTTTTTCGCCGTATATCACAATTTTTATACCCTTCTTATACATAAAAAAAGAAATAGGTAACTTATCAAAAACTAGAATACATCTACTAAATGAGTCGAATCTTTCTTTTGAATTTGAACGCGTATACATATATAGATTCTTTCTATATGTTGATTTCGTAATAATGTAATCCAACAATAAAATAAAAATTACGAATTTTATATTGAAAGGATATAACTACTGATTAATGGCATCCCAAAAGTCTACAACAGGAATTATCAAGTGATTTAAAATAAAATAGTTAATTTTTCTTCAATATAAATAAATTGCTATAACAACATAATAAACTTTAAAATATAATTATCTATTAAATATTTTACCATACTAATTTTTATTACCTATTTTAAAAAAAAAAAGAATATTTGAATAATTATTGTAAAATTTTAATAAAAAATTCAAAGTTAAAATATGATAATATCGTAAAATGAAATACCAAACGAAGAATTACTAATTCAATTAAATAATTTTCATAATAATTCTTATACTATATATAATTTCAAATTGCAATATCGGAAAGGTTAATTTTATGGTAAAGTATAGTTTAATGCCATCATTTTTTTAGTTTCCAATGAAAAGTAATCACATGATTTTTTCAAACAAATTACTTTTAATTCTGTGTATATAAACTCTTTTGGATTAGATTGGTTGGTTTAAGTGGCGAGCCTCTTGACCCGGCTGTAAATCTTTCGGATTAGAACTCTTTTGGATTTACTTTAGAATCTTGGAAAAAAATTTGACACTGAATTTTTTAGAAAACTGGTAAACTAAATAAATTGGATTTAAATTTTAAATATAACTATTGTTATAATATTAACAAGAGCATCACATATCATCTAAAACAAAAAAAGTTTTTAAATCATAATTTACGTAAATACTTAGATTGAATATTAACTCATTTTTTTATGTACTATAGAATTATAACAATATTTTAAGCATAATTTTCCGGGAAAATATTTTGCTATATACTACGATACGATATATATATATATATATGTACATATAGTTTAAAATTTAATGCACAATAGAAGCATTTTCAAAATGTCTATAGAGCTATTTGAATACTCACAAAAAGTCCTCCAAGTTTCGACTAATTTTATATATGCCGATATATATTTTTGCAATGGTACATCATTAAATTCTCATTCATAAATTAATTGAATCATTATTTTTTTTTTCCTTTTTCGTCTATGTATGGATTAATAATAAACAATTGCTAATTATGGTATAAATTATCACTGTTTATAATACTTTATGTTTGGTATCCTAGAAATATTTATATTTAAATGAAATTTTAATTTAATTTGCTTGTAATTTATAAAAAACCACATTTTTATACACATAATAAAATTACGATTTTTGAATATTATATGTAAAAAATAAAATAAAATTAAATCTTATCATTAAATTTATATTATTATATCTTTAAGATACATTAAACTTAAAGGTTATCGTAAAATATATATATATATATCAATGATTCTTTACTTACACAATTCTACATTGATGTAGTATTTTTTTTTTCGAGGAAATTACAAAGAATATATATGTACATATAACAATTTTATTTTATTTTGGTACACGTGTTGATTTCGATTAATTTTCACATAATAAATCTACATGGGATATCCAATTTTATTGAGATTTATTAGATTTTTCAAATCTATATAATTTGTATAGTTATTGGTAATATATAGTTATATACTAATAGTTAAAATTTCATTTCGAATCATCTAATTTCTTTAATTAACTCTAGTAAATTTAATTTATATAAAAATTATATTATTCAATAGACTAAAACTATATTTAAAACTAGTTTATAATTTACCATCTTCTCTGGTACTTAAAACTATAATTAAGCTATGTTATATGTTTAAGCAAATTTTTGAATTACAGACCAAATTAATAAAACGTAAAAAAAAACTAGTTTAATTCATAATTAAAGTTATTTGCTCCAAAAATACCTGAAATCTTTATAAATCATATAATAACACTATATAGAAAAAAAATCAAATTAATTCTCATCAATGTTAACTTAAATTTAAATTTAAATTTTATGCAAAATTTAAATCAGTTTTTTGATCAAAATATTTCCGATTGTATGTTTTTGTTATTTGGTATACCATTGTTGAATATATCATGTGATTGAGTATAGTTAAATTAGGAATTAAATTGAGAATGCAATGAAAATATGTGAATATTTTATTATTATGTATACAATATCAAATAATAAATACATGTATACATTTCTATATATGAAATTAGTTTAGTCGATAGAATTTGAAATATATTTGTGATGACATAAAAAAAATATTTCACTATTCATACGTAAGTGGAAAATTATTATTCATGTGTAAATTTTTATTTTATTTACCTAGGTAAAATTATGGTCAAATTTCATTACAGATATTCGACATTCAGAAATGAATTATAAATATGAAAATTATAATATTATTGATATGATTTGGTTAGATATAGATATAATCGAATAATAGGGGGGGTTGCTATGAACTGAATTACAAAATTAAATTTTAGATAAAATTATAAATTTAGATAAAATCGTATAGTCTTAGATAAATTACTTTACCATAGATTCAGATATAATGTATATGTAAATTATATAAATTCATTTAAAACTAAATTGAAAGAAAAAAATTAATCCACTTATATCAAATAGATATTAATTTTTAAACAAGATTTTATTAATTAAATATTTACTTGCTATAAAAATAACTATAAAATATTTTCAATTGATATTGATTATCTTATAGATTTTATTAACATTATTATTAAAGAAAATTGTATTGTAGATATCGATTTTTATTTCAACAAAAACTTAATTTAAATGATAATTATCTAATGATTATATAATTTATAAAAGTTCTTAAGTAAATCTCATGCTGTTTATGAACTACTAGAATTTCTTCTATATTTTGTTCTTTTTTTAAAGGGCAAAGTACCGAAAAATTACATTTCTAAATATTACTTATATCAATATCCGAAGATATGTATATTATGTATACGTATAAACAAAAATACAAATTGTTTATATACGAGTACGAGTATATACATAATACACATTTGGCCCACATACTGAGGTTTGACCTGTTTCATAAAATTGTCTGTATATTTAATTCTTTATATTTTACATCCTTAGACTAATTGACGTTTATTAAAATAAATTGTGTTGAATTATCTCCCATGAAATAATAATATAAATAATTTTATACAGATAAATATGTATATATAAGGATATGTATGAGAATATTGCACGTATTTTACAAGGATAATTTTTTATGTTTTGTCAATTGTCCTATGATTTTTATTTTCACTTTGTTTTTGTTTTTTTAAACAAATCGCAAGAAATTTAAGAAAAATAATTTAAATTATTTGAAAATAATTTATTTCATATATAAATAATTAAATAATTTTCATTTAAATGAATTAAATTATTGGAAAATTTAATTAACTAATTTTTTTTTGTAATACATATTTACTAATTGTAATTAGTAAATTTACTAATTGTAAACTTTTATTAATTAATATTCATTTTTAATGTGAAATTAATTAAATTTAAATAATTAAAAATATATAAAAAATCAATGATAAAGTGAATTAGTCGTAATCCTTTTTTTATTATCAATCTTAATTTTTTTAAATTCTCTTTTTTAAATACTTTTTCTATATATCATGAAGATATTTAAACAATTTATTTAGATCAATTTATAAATCCTTATATATAAGTTTGTCTATTCAATTAACTTGGTATCCTTTATATACAGAGTATATTTATAACTATAAGGAAAGGACTCTCTCTATATATACATATGTATATAATTTCTTTTATATTAGTTGATTATTCTATTTTAATTTTTGTTATATTTTTATTTACGATTATAAACGATAGAGAATTTTCACACCAGGACATTGCCAATATAGTATATACATATGGTAATTAATCAACAATTCATTCAATTAGTATAGATTTAAATGAACACTAATTAATATTATTTAAAAATTTGTAATTTTTTTTTTTTAAATACTATTTAAAAGATAAAAAACTGATTTTTAAAAAAATCTTTTAAAATTATTTTAGTACTTTTTTTTATATAAAATTTAAATAAATAATTTAAATATTTAAAGTAAAATTTTGTCTATTTTCGTTATTTCTTTTAGAAAACAAAATATTTTGACAAAATAAAATACAAATTTTTAATTAGTTTTATGTGGTTTTTAACCAGGTTTTAATGAAAAATCTTTATTTTTTAAACCGATTTGTTTATATTTGTCCAAAAATAAAAATACGAATATATAATTAAGTAAAATTTTAAATAAATCCTATATATACACATAATGCACTACTAAATATTTGGGTTTTTTTTTTTGTAAAACCATCCTTTGAGCAGTGATTTCTCAGGAGATATAAAATCTGTCATGTCAAAAACATTATATATACAAACTGCAAAAATAACAAAAATATTTGTTTATTTTCATGGAAATAATGTACAAGGATTTAAATATACAACTTTATAAAAATTTTGAAAATATTTTTTTTAGAAACATTTATTTATTTATTTTTTCAACATAATAAAAAATGAATTATATTTTCTGGTTTATATTTTTTGAAACATTTTCCCGGATATAATTTTTTTTTTGTTGAAATTATGCAAGTAATACTTTTGAAATTCCTTAATAATCTATTAACCTAATTATGACCAGTTTTCAAAGGATTTTTTTTAGACATAAAAACAAATTAAGTAGAAATTTTACCTTAATAATGAAAAGTTGTAATTTAATATATAGTATACTTAAAATCATATTTTTTCGTATACCAAAATATAATTATTGGGAATTGACATAATCATTGTATTCTTGTTGTTTTTTTTTTGCGATAAAGCTATAATGATGAACAGGTTTGATGGTAAATAATATCCTTAAGATATTGAAATTTAATCTAATTATTTAGGCCTAATTAACAATTTTTTTGGGATGGGGGGGACATAATATTTAAAGCAAAAAAAAAATCATCTGTGTGGCCTTTTTATTAAACATAAATAAAGTTTAATGATATTTTATTTATGTATATATATATATATATATTTTTGTAACCATAACATCAGATAGTATAAGGTTCAGGAGTCCATTAATAGTATATGTACAGTATATGTATCAGAAAATATTATCTTCTACATATTTATATCTATATTAATATTATTTAGAATTTTTATAATATTAATTACTATAATCATAGTACTATATTCATTTAAAAATATCCTAAAATTTATTGAACTACTAACTTAATCTTATATTTCATCATATGATTTCTATAATTTTTTAGATTTAATTTTTATATACATATATAAAATTTAAATAAATTTTTTCATAAATTTTTTCTAACTCTCAGGTTGATAACCGAAACTTGTATAAAGAAAAGAAATCGAATAAATTTAAACTTTTATAAAAATCTATAATATTTTTACCTATACGTACAATAATTTATTATGAAAAAAAACTTCCTTTTTTTATTTTATACAATATTGAAAATATTATACTAAAATTTCAAAAAAAATTCACTTGCAATCTGTCAAAATGAACTCAATTACAATAAATAAAAAATAACTCAAATGAAATATTTGAAAAAAAAAAATCAAATAAAAAATAAATGGATTTCTTAGAAGATTTGTGGTGACATTTGTTACTTGATTGTAACCCAGAACAAATTTTGGTTAAATTAAAATATAGAATTTTCTACTTTTAGTCAAATTCTATATTTTATAGCTCTTATATAGTATATGCAAAGAAAATTCTGTATACTATATAGATATACATGGATAAAAAGGATATTATGTAGAAGAAACAAAAAATTGGTATATGAAATAAATCGAATCTAAAATAGTATACTACTGGCCTGATGGCCATACACATTTATGTCATACGTTGAAAATATTCTTATAATAAATTTAGAGTATTGATAGTTTCCATATTGATAGTATATTGTAGTTGGAGCTACAATTCAAATTTATTTGATTAAAATAATTTTTATATTGATTTATTACATACAAAACTCTAAATTAAATAATTCTCATCTATATAAGATTATCATTTTTTTATGTATATCATTACTCATATTATAATATTATTACTGTACTATACTTATTTATTATAGTAATATTATAATTTAAGTATTTCTCTCATATTTATAGTCAAATAATTTCGAAAATTTATACAATGTAATATTTTTTTTACAAAAAATATATTAAAACTGATTCATAAATAATTTAATATGATATTATTCAAAACCTCATATAAAATTAATTTAATTCTTTAAACACAATTTTTCTGTTTTGCCATGAATATACATTTTTTAATTATATATTTTAACATAATTTTTTTATCCTATTTTATGTTTTTACATACAGGATTTTTAGGGGCTTGTTAAATAAATAAAAAAAAAATGCATTCAAAAATAATTCAAATTTTTATGTTAGTATTTTGAAATAGAAAATGACAATTTTAATTATTATTACATTCAATTACGAGTATTATGGTAATTATAGTCTAATTAGGTTTTATAATGCTGGCAGAAAATTATATAATGCTAAACACAATAAAAAGTATATATCTATAAATCTTTTAAAAACTTCTTTAACTATCTATGAAATTTAAGATTGACTCTTTCTTCAGTTTTGCTGTTTAAAAGGGACACTTAAATCATTCTACAGTTTTTTTTATAAATTTTGTGTGTCTAAACGTTTAGCAAAATTCCTTCGAAATTTATAGTGAATTTAAATTTTCCACAACAAAATTTAACTATGTAAACTTTCATTTAATTTGTCCAATTAAAAAAAACTTCTGTTGGTCAGTATAAAAAATCAAAATAAAATTTTGTATATATATATAGAAATTTAATAGTAAAATAACATAAAATTCTGTTTTCAAATCAAAATTCTATTTTATAATTACCATTTTCTCTATTATAGTTATAATAAAAATAAAAATGATATTACAAATATATTTTCATTTTAATTTTATGTTAAATACATTTGCACATTTTGTTGTAACTATAAAAATAAAAATGACCAAAAGAAACTATAAATTTATAAATATAATCTTAAATATTAAACTATCAAAAAAAAAAAAATTTACCAACCATTATAATAATTTTCTTCTCCTTTTTTTATTGGTGTCCATCGAAGATATAGTAAAATAAAAACATATACAGAGAATTAATATTTGATACGAAAATTTTGTCCAAATAAAAAGAATTAAGTGCCACACAATTTTATTTCCTTTAATTTTACAAAAGAGTTTATTACTAAAATATCTAAAGGATATTTTTATATATTTTAATATATTATTTATTATTATGTATAGGAATAAAAGTTTCCATTTCTTCAATACATAAATACTTTATTAACATATCTATAATATTTATCTATGTACCTATAAAAACAGAACACTTAGAATATAAATGATGAATTGACATTTAAGATAATCTTTAAGGATTACAATATTTTTAGTATTATATAAAGAAAATTATTCTTTATAGAATTCTTTTTTCTTTATATTATTACCATCCATTAAAATGGATAGCATAATTGTTAAAAAAGGAACAAGAAAAAAAAAGAGAATAAACTGAAATAGTTTTTGTGTATAAATACGATAAAACTTGAAGGATATACAAGAGCATTAAAATAAGTTTCAACTAAAACTTAAAGAACTCTGTATTATCGCGGATATCCTAATTGATATGACGTTATACATATATCTAATGTATAGTTGAGTCTGGAGGTCCTTTTTTTTATACAAAATATACGTATAATAGTTATAAATTTTTATATGTTTTATCCGTTTAACATAATCTTTGTATATATATATTTTGTGTTATATAGAAAAGAAAGAAGATATTATAAAAAGTTGTGGGACTACAAAAAAAAAATTATTGTTATATAACCCATTAGAGATTGAAATATATTTTCTATATTATAACAATTTTTTTGAAAATTTGTTCGAATTTTTTTTTACTTCTTTCATCTATATAAATGGCGCCGAAAATCTTTTTGATACTGGGAGAAACAAAAAGTGCCAAAGGTATCACACAAACTATAATTTATCTTTTCGCATTTCTTCTTTCTACTTTTCTACTCTTTTCTATTATAACAATTTTTTTTTAAATAAAAGTTTTTTTTTTTTAGTTCTCTTGTTTAGTTGTTCATTTTTTGCCTTATAAGTTAAACGATTTGCACAACCCTTTCTCAAAATTGTGAAAAGTTTTCCTTCCCCTAATATATGTAATATTATATGTAGATACTTTCGAAAAAAAAAAAACAGATCGAAAGGATTGGAAAGGATATATTTCATATAGAGACGGACGAACTTCTTTTTTAACAAAAAATTGAACTTTTTTGTTGTATTTGGTGACGTTGTGTAACTTCCCTTACCCAAAACAAAAAGTATGGAAAAATTACTGATGAGAAATAGTGCTATATGCGTTTAGTTTAGGAAAACTGAATTAATAGATAACAAAAATTATGTTTTTTTTTGTTTTGCTTTTTAAAGATTTTTTTAAGCGTTTTAGGTAAAAAAAAGTTTTATAACATGAAAGTTTTGCATTTTATTTAACTTTATTCACTTTGACATGACAAATAATATTATTGTTTATTTATTTGACGTACCATGTTTTTTTTTTTGTTATATTTTGGAGAAAAAAAAATTATATTATTCATGTATTTATAATGTTTAAATTACATGTATGAACTTTTTTGACTCAATGGAGCCATTTGGAAAATATTGGTCAGAGTTTTCATTTCTTGCAGCTTCAAAACTTTATTTAAAAAATCTTATTTTATTTATTTTTGTTATCAGATTTTTTGACTAAATGAAGTTTTACATCTTTGAAATACTATATAGTAGATAAAATACTATAGATTGGATTATATCCATTTATTTATAGAGAAAAATTATTTTTATGGAGAATTAAAGATTGTGAAGTTTTTGAATTTATTTAAAATAAAATTATCAAAATGCAAAATATTAAATGTACTTTTTTTCATATTTTTTGATGTAATATGAATTAATAATTTATTTTAGTGATTATGATTATGACCAGATTTTTAAACATCAATTACATAATTCATTGGATTTATGAAATTACTCAAATTACTTGAGGTAATGTCAAAAATATCGATATTGTATACTTAAACGAGTATTAAAAGAACAACATAAATATTAAGATAGGAAATTTCAGATTTAGATCAGAAATTATATCCTTGATGATATTCTTCGCAAAAAATATCCTTTGTAAATATTTCACAATTTTAGTTTAAACTATAGTGGAGATTCTTTTAATTAATTTAATTCTATATCATTTTGACATTATTAAATTATTCTAAATTAAATTCCAATAAAAATGAAAAAAGCATATTTTAAAATCAAATAAATATTTTCTAAATTTAAACTTTACTTCCCAGTTGCTAATACTGACGAATTCTTACTTAAGGTCGTATGTAAATTTTAACACAAAACTATAATTCTAAAGTGAAAGAAAATCGTTTTTTATTTATAATATGAACTACAATAGTTTGAATTCAGTGAAGTGAATTCAACATAATGAAATAACAATAATTATAATAATTATTTATTAAATCTACTTTTTAATTCAAGTTGTTTATAATATACTTATTTCTTACAACAAAATTATTAAAATTAAATAATTCTAAGAGAAATTATTATGTTTAGGATGTTGGAGGAACAGAATAATTATGTTGAGCAAATTAAAAAAAATAAAATTGTTTAATGATCCTCAATTTACTTCAAATAAATATATCTATATTCAAAGATTAGAAGAATGTATAACAAAAATTAAAACAAATAAGTAAATAAATTTTCTGTACATTATATACAACTTTAAATATAATACATCAATTAAATATTGTGATCGAAAATGAAATAGTCAGTAGTGGAATTACATAAAGTGATTTGTGACTATAAATTATCACATATTATAATATTGGAAAGAAATTACTATGTAAAATTGTAAGATGTGATAGTTGATAGTCAGAAATCATTTTATATGTGATTCCACTACCAGGATATCCAAAATAGTAATGAATTTGTAAAATTAGAATATTAAAATTTAATTATTCGTGTTATATTCTATAATGAAAAATATTTCTGTAATCCAGAAAGCTTAATTTTTATTTAATAAAAAATCTAAAGATGAAAATAAAACTATATGTTAATTAATTATTCCTATAAATTTATCCTTAATAATTTTTTGATTAATTTTGTTTTTAAATAAAGCTTTTAAGTAATAAATATTATATACTTAAAGATGCCTACACACGTAAAATAAATTATTTACAATTCAAACAAATTGGTAAAATATTATTACATGTGATATTATTTAATTAAAAAAAAAGAAAGTTACGCCAAATTTTCTACACTCGTAATATATTTAATTTTAATAAAGAAATAATTTGACATTACAATTTAAATAAAATAAAAAATCTTTCTAAATGTACTCCTAAATACGAAAATCTTACATTACATTATAGGCTTAATATTTAATAATTTTATATACCTTGATTATATAAATAATTATTATTCTGGTTATTTTATATACTCAAATAATTATGTATATTATATATTTTATATATATAATGTGTTTGTGTTTTTTTATTTATTATAAAGGTAAAATAAAAAAAAAATATTAAAAAAAAAATTATTATAAACATTTTAAAATTAGGACAAGCGCATAACAATTTTTGACATAGTCAACTCCCACAAATTAGCTACTATCTTTTTTATAAAATACATTATACTTCTGTAAACGTTATGTATATTAATATCAAATTCTAAGAGCGAAAGAAATGGCTTTATTATCAAAAAAAAAAAAAAAAATTCATTTTATATATAACTTGTTATCCTTCAAAGAAAATTTTCTTTTTACTGCAATACAGAGAAAAGAAATTTTCAACAATCTGACAAGTGAAAATACCAAAACATAAAATTTTATAATGTATGTGTATATGTACACAATATAGTAAAATTATTGTATATTTATATGTACATAGTTTTTGTTTTTCTGGAAAAACCTCGTGGCTTATTTATTTAAATACGCATGTCCTGCGATGATACTAAAAACATTATACAATAATGAATAAAAAAAGGAAAAATCTACTATCTTCCTTTTTTTTGTTTTGGGTATATTAAATAATAATGTAGGCTGATTTTATATGATTTTTTTACCACGTGCATTTTCTTTTAAAAAGGAGATTTTTCTAGTTTATACATAAATTCTACTAGAAATATTCCCCAATATAATTTATAAAAAAAAAGGACTTATAATAAGGAAGCAGTGTTGATTCTCTCATTGTGATATTTCAGTTTATATATGATGGAACGACAACGAAAATATTTCAGTTTATTGGTGAATTTTGGTAAGTATTGGACACGTTTTTTTTGTTTTGTCATTAATTTATGTTATGATTTTTTTTTTGTTTTAATTTTAGCAGCTTAATCATGCGCATATAAATATACTAAAATAAAAAATTAATTATAATTTAAATTTTAAACTTTAAATATTGTGATTTTTTTATTTAAATAAATATCATAAATTTTCATATAATTTTTTACTTTAGCCAAGAGTGTCCTTAAAATTAGTTTATGAACTCCTTCTAATTTTTGGTGGGACATCAATTACATATGTCCTCATGTCCTCACATGATTTAATAAGTGATATTTTAATGAGTTTTAAGTATCCAGTGAAATTTTTATTTTACAAAAAATAAAGTAAATTATTTTTGATATTTTTTTCAATTAGTTTTGCAAAATTGTATTGTATTAGACTTGTTTGGTGTTATCCTTTTCATTATTTATTTTATAGATAATTATATTTTTAAAAATAATAGTTATATTAAAATTGTTATATGTATTAAATCGAAATTGACCAATTACAAATATTTATTAAGAGTATACATTCATTCAATTATTTCAATATTTTATGCTATAAATTCCCGCGCTTTATTACACATAATAAAATATGAATTTATGTATGTACCAAGAAAATGGAATGGAAATTGTAATCCGATAATTTCGTTTCTTTGACTTTTTCTGATGTTTTTTATATATTCATTATAAACACTATATACAATTCTTGAAAAACTTGAGTTATTCACCAAGCCCTACAAGTTTAATCTTAACAGCAAAAAAAAAAAACTAAATTATAATTATAATCACATATATGTATACTGTAATAGTATGATATATGTATAAAATTTTATATTATATTTTGTTACGTTAACATTGCGACCTTCATATATAAATATATAAAAATTCTTCCGTGAAACGTTTTAATATCTTTTACCTTCATTTCAAATTTTATTAAGAATTTTATTTTTACAATAAAACGTTTATAATTTTTTACATATTATTAAAATGAAAATTGATTTAATATTTAGTATAATTTAAATGTGGGAGTTTGTCAGATTTTATTTTCAATTATCATATGATCATATGAGTAGCTAAAGCATAAATAAAAAATGATTATATTGAGTGGTATGAGAGTTACTTTAGATTCTTTAGAATATAATTATTTCGGAAATAGATTTTAAAAAAAAAAAATTATCTCTATAAATTTTTATAATCTGAGAATAAAAATTATAATAGATTAATTTACAAAATTTTGTCTCAATTCACATTATTGTATAGTAATTAAAAGCTCTGAGTAATGTTAGCGCCATCTATGGAATATTAATTAATTAATTAATTAACTATATTTAAATTATCATCTGTACACGTATTAGGTGGGTAAAATACTGTTCAAACTAAAATGAAAATCATTTTATTCATTACAAATAATTGTTTTTTAAATAATTTTCCACTCCATTATCATCAATTACAAGCTATGCGATATATTTTATGGCTTTCTAATTTTCTGATAAATTAATATAATATTACACTATAAATATCTGGTCCTGGATAAATTATGTAGATCACTTTCTACCTCCAATTTACATGGTATAAAACAAAATGATAAGAAATAAAATATTGCATAAAAATTTTTTGAAGATAACAATTTTATTATATTTATTGAGGTCAAATTGAAACTAAATTAAATTTTGGTATACGTCTAATACGTACTCGCTTCTACAGCTTACTAAACAAATTGTAGAAGTATTTTCATTATACTTGGGTTTGGGTATGCTCAAAAATTATTTCCTCCATCCACCGACCACCATATGTACATTTACTTTTTACATTCTACTATATACTTGTAGAGCATATTTCAAATATTTATTGGGAGCATTTTTACTACTACAATACGTATACAAACAAGAAAACCCCCCAAAGTCAAAATATAAAGTAGTAAATCTACTCTCCAATTAGGTATACTAAAAATACTGTTGATGTGTGTTTAGGAGAAGTATTATTTCAATGGTATAACAATTTTAGTGTTTTTGGTGGTAAAAAATGGTAGTAGATTTTTTGTTTGTTTACAAACCTGGGGAATTCGATTGCTTTTGTATCGTTTTTGGATGTTTCTATATAAAAACAAAAACTACTCCGTATACAACACAACAGAAATTGTCTATATCGTTCTTCAGTTGGTTAAAATACACTACCAAAACTACAATAAAAAATACTGGAAAAAAAAATGTGGTACTGTTTTGATGACGATTTTATATATGTAATATATTATATATAACAAAAATGCTCCATGCTCCCTGTATCCTACTATCTATATATACATATTTTTATGTTCATATGGCACACACAACACATAGAGTAAACTTTTCATACAACATTAAAAAGATACAAAAAAAAATCTGAGTGTTGTATTTTTGTGTTGCGGCCTCCTCGCTATATATATATGGACATATATATATATATATATATATATTTTTGTTCAATTTAATTTTATTTAAAAAAAAAAAAATATTTTGAATTAAAATAATTTTTTACTTTTTCAGTTGTATGTTCACATCCGGCTAGAAAGCACAACTTACACTTCGTATCTGATTTTTTTTTTTTTTTTTGTAATTTATAGCCACGAGGTTGCGCTGCGAAATATATAAAAAAAAAAAAATTTAAAACTTAAATTAAAATTATTAAATTTATTTTGAGAAAAAATTCTTTTTACTAGAGTGGATTTTTTTTTACATTGAGTCAAAATTATATTATAGTCAAAAAATTAGTATAAATTTTGATTCTAGAATTTTGAAAAAAATTAAAATTAAATGATTTAAAAAAAAAAAGAAACGACTTTCTTTAGTATGTGTTCAAAAGTTTGATTTAAATAAGAAAAAAAATTTTTTGATTAATAAACTATAAATAAAAAATAAATAAATGTATGTAAAAACTAAATAAAGGCGGTGTATTTATTTATGTATAAATATAAAAAAGTTTATAATACATTTATGAAAAAAAAAAATATTTTTACGTAAAAAAAAGGTGTCTTTTTTTTTTTCAATTACACACAAGAAAAAATTTAACTACGTCGTTTATAAATAAAAATATTTATATTATTATTTTTTGAGTTTATTTTCATAAATTTTTTTTTGAATTAATTTTTCCGCTCAAAAAATATATATAAATATATATACATATGTATACTTTAATTTTGTAAAATGTGAAAATTTTTAATAATTTGTATATAATGTAAAAAAAAAAACTTTAATTAAAAAAAAATTAATTTAAATTAGGTACATAAACCAATATTAAATTATAATAATTTACAAAAATTATATTTCTATTTTTTTTTTTGAACTTACGTAACAAGTGTCATTTTTATATATCGAGAGACCACGATATAAGTTTAAAAAAAAAAAAAAAAAACAAAATATTTTTTACATATTTTATATATAACGAAATTATACATATATGTATATAATCATAAATATTATGTATATGTGTGTATATGAAGTGATAGTGAAGTGAGCTGTAAGTGCTTTTTTAACAAAAAAAAAAAAAATAAAAAAAAAACTACGCCATAAATTAAAAAATTTTTCAGTCAAATTTTAAATTTTTTAGTTTTTATTTTTTATTTAAATTTTTAAAAAATACACAGAAAAAAAATTTTGAGCTAATTTAATTTTTTTTTTTATTATTATTTTGAAAATCTTTTAATTTATTTACTTATTTCTTTTTGTAATAGTGTGTATGTGAATATATAAAAAAATGGCTCGATCATGTCGATTATAGAAGAGTAGAGTTGTGTATTTTATATACATATACGCGCCCCGACGGTAATTTTTATATATACATTATGTGAATAGTAAAGACGACGAAAGTGATCTCTTTGCTTTTCTGTACCTTTTTGGTTCAAACCTAAACTACAATATACATAGACTCTAATATTATTTAAGAATTTCTATTAAATTAACTTTTTCTGAGTTATATAGATCAAGTTTAGAAAAATAATAATTGAATTTTTGTCGTCTTTCTTATTGTGTTGACGATTCTCATCTCGTTGTACAAAAAAAAAAAATGTTAATTAATAATAATATGTATATTTTATAATAATAATTATACAAATCATAAGAGTCAGCAGACTAGTTAGTTAATTGATATCACAACGACCTACAAAATAGAAAATAGAAAATATTAGATTTATAAAAATTAATTTAAATTAATGTTAAAATTAAAAATTTATATTAGACATTTTATTATTTCTTTCAGTTTTAAATTGTAGAATAAAAAGAATATTATAATTCAATTTTTTTCAAGATCAATTAGTGTATATTTATTAAAATGAATTAATTATAATAATGATTATATTTTTTTTAAGTTCAATTTATACACATAATTACATAATTTGATTGTAGTATACAAGTTCAAATTGTTTCAAAATTATTTTTCAATTAATCTAATGGTATATGATCATTAATCAAATGATCAAAGGGCATAAAATATACAAAAAAAAATATAATTTCCTTTAGCATATGTTTATAATATATGTATATTACGATATAATTTAGTTATCAATTTATTAGATTTTTAATTAAATTTGAATATTTATGGTAAAACTGTTTTATAAAAATATATACTTAAAAATTGTACATTTAATATAAGTATCTTTGTAAATTAAAAATAATTGCTAATTTGTATATTTTAAATTTCCATGTGTCTAATTCGATCTTAGATAGATTTTTCTATTACAATTCAATTATTTTTTGGTTTATTTAAATATATAAATTTATGCGAGTACATTTACACTTTAATGAAGTAAAAAATATTAAAATTTATAAAATTCTAAATATTATTGTAATGACAAATATTCTTATAATGACAAATATAAGAATCCAGAAATTTGGGTATTAATTTTATATCAGATTGTATACACCAAATTAATGTTAACTTTAAAATATTTTTATTGCAAATAATTTCAATTTTCTATAGTTAATTAATTAAATTCAATATTTATTTATACAATTATACATTGCACGATTCAAAACTCTAATAACTATAAGAGAAATTTCGACAATATTTTAACCTACAAAATTAGTAAGAAAAACATTTAGAATATTAAAAAGATAAATTAATTTATAATTTAATAGAATTTTTGTATCTTTAGATTAATATTAAATGTGTGGTGTTATGTGAATTTTTTAGTATTTTTATTGATACATTTTTTGATTTTCTTAATTTTTATTAAACGAAGATCATTACACTTACACGTCACAATCTAAAATCGATAAATTATTTTGAACACATATACAGTATATTTCTTCCACATTCTTTTTACACTTTCATAATGAAAAAAAAAAATTATCTTTAGAATATTTGAAATTGTTGAAGAATCTAAATTTTTATAAGAAAAATTTCAAAAGATTTTGATACCTATATAAATCACTTTTTTCTAGAAATTCTAGAAATTAAAATAATTGGGGAGCATAATAACTGATTGAAAATTATATAATATTTTTGAACTCAATAAAATTAATTTAAATTTTCTGAATGAAGAAGGACTTAATAATTTCATTAAATTTAACAATAATTTCAAATTTTTGGCTAAAATATAAATGTTAAAATAGTTATTGAATAATCTTAATTTTAGTAATATATTTCTATAGCTATTTCGGACTAGTTTATGAAATAAAATCTTTTCTACAGTCTATCTATAATATTATTCATAAACCTCATTCAATACTTATATTGAATTCCTAGTAATGATAAAACTTACTGATCGTTGCGAAATCTACAAAATTGTTTCAAATTTTTGATAAATTACATAGACCATCCCAAAATCCAATGAAAATTGAAGAAATTACTCTAACTTATTATGATTAATAAAAATTTCTATGATTATCCATAATCCAACCGAACGTCAAAGATAAGGCTCGAATCATAACATTGTAAATTTCTACTTTGTTTACTTTTTATTAAATTTTCAGAAAAAAAAAAAAATTTTTTGTGTCTATTTCCTATAAAAAACATTTCCGAGAATTTTTCGCAATATTTCATTGATAACAAAAATTGCGTTCCAATTTATTTATTATTTTGATTGATTACAATCAAAAATTGATCTTGCAATTTTTAACTCATCGAAACACACAAAACTACCTATTAAATTTATTATATTTTTGTACCTATAATTCTTGGATTAAATATAGATTTATAGATTAAAAGTTTTGCTCTAATTTTTGGTTCAAATATAGATTAAATAAATTTGCAACAAATATTCACTCTATTTTTAAACGAAAAATGGAAAATTTTTCCAAAAATAATTAAATAAAAAAATTATGATGTATATAAATATAAATATAAAAGCCTTAATAAATAAATAAATGATTATCAAATAAAAATACAAATAAGAAAAAATTCGACCTCGGTATTTGCCTGTTATCATTCTTATCTTTCAGATGTCTGTCAAATATAAAAATATATACATTTATACAATTTTTTTTTTTTTGCTTCTAACAAATACTACAATCAATACACAAATACAATATACAAAAATATCAATATACTCGCGTATAATTATTTTTTAATTCCAAATTTTTAATATTGTTTATAAAGTTGCCATGCAAAAATTTTGCCAATTGATTTGCGGTTTTTTTTTTATCACTTTCATAATATAAATTGTAAATCTAAAAAAAAACTTCATTAATTTTTTTGATATAATTTCATTTTTTTTTTATATTTTTTATACTTATGTACTCGTATATTATAATTTAAATGTAAATTTCAGCATTTAATTATTGCAAATGTAAATTTTTCTGTTAAGGTAGTAAAATTCCAATAAGAAAAAAAAGCTTAAAAAGCTATAAATAATTTTTTTAAATATGAAAAAAAAAAGTTAAAAAACGTGTTATTCCATAATATACTAAATTTAATAACATTAAGTATTTATATTTATTACTATTTTTTTTTTTTTTAAAAAACCTTACACGTCGCCATATAATTTTTTTATTTCTTCTATATTTTTTTTTTTTTTGAATATTTTGAGTATTATATTTGTGTTTGTGTTATTGCTTCTATGTATTGGTGGGTAGTCATCTCTCTATAACAATTTTTCAAGTTATGTACATATATATTAATAATCACGTGTGTAAGTTCTTTTAATTTTCAAATTCACTCAATTTACTTTATTTTTTTGTATATTTTAAAAAAACTTTTTGTTATAAAAATTTTCTCTGACTTTGTAGATCAAAATTAGAGAGAATATACTCATACTACTTTATGGATCATCATGATCGATAAGATCATTTGAATAAATTTAAATTGATATATACAATGTTGCCATATTTAATGATACTCAACATTGTAAAAAATATTTTGACTTATCAAAAAAAAAAGCTAATTTATGTGTTAAATCCAGGCAAAATTTGATTGATTTGATATTTCAGTTTTGGATTTTCTCAATAATTTGGCTCGTTTAACCGGCTCAATTTAATTTAATCGAAAGTATAAATTAGAATATAGAAACATATAAAGTGATCATTTTTGGTGATATAATAATAAATAGATTAAAAAACGAAAAGTGTGATATATAAAATTAAAGTTTTCGCTCAACGTAGAAAATAACGTAATTATATGGAAGGAATAATTCTTCATAATTGAAAAAGTTAATGAAATATGTCACTCTACTAGATAATTAAACTATCGACAAACTATCACTTTAGAATTTCACATCATACTTCGTTTACTTTAATTGTTGTAAATTTGAACCAGACAACCAGAGATTCAGTATATGCCAAATTTAATAATATTGAGATTAATATAATTTAAATTTATTATGATACTAAATTCTAAATTCTACAATAAGTATTCTTAAATATATTTGTGTATACACTTACATAAAATTTTACCAATCAAGATAATATTTATTTATTTGCATAAGTATAACAATTTATTTAAGCATTTTTACATTATCAGATAAACAAATTATATATTAATGTTATACCAAAATAGAATTAGAATTTGATAATAAAATTTAGAAAACTTAGCATATAAAATCAATTTTTTCTAATTATAGCTATTTTTTTTTTTCATTTATTATAATTTTATTAGCCATCATTTTGTTAATCACAAAATGAAATATGACAATGTAGCATTCAAATTAATTACAACTCTTAAATATTATACAATATTGAAATTTTTAATCATTTATCCACAAATTGTGTTCAATTTTATTCTCAATTTCGCGAGAATTTATTTTATATATAAGTATGTATAGGGAATTTTTTTCGTTTTACTTTTTTTTGAGAAAATGTGAACACTCAGCTCCACGGGCTCCACCATTTTTTTATTTTCATTAATAATGTTTCAATTCAAACGTTAATATTATAGCAAAAAGATATACATATACATGTATCTAACCAAAATATATAGGTTAAATTTATACAGATCATTTTATGTAAGATCACTTTTTATTCATATATACCAATACTTGAATTATATAAAATATTTCTGTGTGTCTCTATTAATATTATATTAAATATTTCAATTCGTATAAAACATAATATAAATTTTAGAATATAATTAAGTAAATTTTAGATATTTTGGTTTCTACTTTTTTATTTTATATAATAAATTTCATACAAATATCTTTATAGCCAAATTTAAAATATGTAAATAAATTTTTTAAAGTTTCATTTACATTTCTTTAATTTCTTTAGAAAAATTTCGAGTTTTATATAGAAATATTAATATCCTTCTATTAAGTAGTCCATTCCTAGATAGTGCAGGAATTCTAGACTATTATATTAAAATCTTTTAAATTTTTTTTTTATGAAAATTCAGTATTCTCTCAAATAATTAAATTTTATAATGTACCTAGTCATAAATTTTATATATTTTTATTATATTTCCTTAGATTCTTTTACACTTTTCCATATTTTTTGAATAAACTTCTTTCATTCGTAATAATTAACGTATATACAAATTCAAGTGTTAATTAAAAAATTTAAATAATTAATTAACAATATTAAGTAAATTCATTTTTATAGTTTACAAAAAAATATTAGATATATGTATTTCAATGTTACCACTTTATATAGTGTAAAATGCGTTTAAGAAATTATTATAGAATTTTTTTCTTCTTTTTTATTAAGCTTTATACAAATGTTGTTTTTATTACCAACAACCAACAACAACAAAAAAATCAACATTCTTCCTTGTATTTATAATCTGTAAATTTTTTTTTTGGACGATCATTAAATTTGGCCAAACAAATAGTAATAATTTTACTACGCCGTACGCTGGAAGAAACAAAAACATTTTTGTTTTTTTTTCTACTAATATTTGAAATTAAGGTGTAAAAAGCTTTAACAAAAATAATTTAAACAAAAAAAAAAATTAATTAAAATTAAAATCCTCCGAATATTTTTATATTTACTTGTTATGAAACTAATTTTAGAATGATTCGAGATCGTAAAAAAAACATTTTAATTAATTAATTTAAAAATGTAAATCTTTTTTTTTCAAAACTTTTTTTTTTATAATAATTTTAATAATTTAATCATTTTTATATGATTTTTTTTTTACGTTTCTTTCAGTGAAAATTTAATTAATTAAATTAAAGTTTTATAAAAAAAAAAAAAAATTTTCTAAATAAATCTAAATATAAACAAAAAAGTGTTAATTTAAATTATAGTTTAAGTGAATTTTAAATAAATTAACTAAGAAATAATATAGAAAATATATTTTGTACTTTGTGAAAAAGTAGTGAAAAAAATTTCAATAAAAGAGAAAAACCATTGTAAACAAAATTATATTAATTATGGATCCATTTAGTAATGATTGGCAAACACCACCTAGACCAACAGAAGAATCACTTCAAATGGATTTAGTTGGTGAATTACAAGATGGTAGTTTAGAGCCACAATTTCGTGCTAGATCAAATACATGGCCATTACCAAGACCTGAAAATTTTGTAGAATCAAATGATGATCCAGAAAGTACAAAAGCAAGTAATCAACAATTATCAACAGGTAAATTATAAATTAATTATTAATTAATTTGGAATTATTCAAAATTAATTCCAAATTGCTTTTTTTTTTCTTATTAGTCAAGATTTTAGTTAGGTATAGGATTTTTTTTTTTTCGAAATTAAATTCCTGTATATTAAAATTAGATAGTCTAAGAAATTAATTAACAATAATTAAGAAAAGTTTAATTTAATTTAATAAAGTGAATGATTGCCAGTTATTACATAATTTTTCATATAAACTGTAAACAAAAATAATTAATGATAAAGAAAATATTTATTCTCCAATGAAATGATCTTCTGATCGTATTTTAGAATAGTTTGTCCAGGTTGTTTGTAAAGCTTTTAATTTATATAAATAAGAAATAATATTATAGGGTAGCAAATATTATTTAGAGCTTCAATTGATTCGTAATATCGGATTTCTATACATAATTCAAATATTAAACAAAGTAATTCTGTTGAGTATATGATTTGCTGCTATCAAATATTATTGTGCTCTTTCTGTTCCTCTGCAGTTAACAAATTTTTAAACTTAATGGTAGTCTAAGTATATTATATTATAAAATCATAGTATAGCATACTTACTATACCATCACCAGAGTGGATCACCAGGTGTACTTTTACAAAATTCAAATTAAATTAACTATAACTCAAAATTAATTTTTAAAATAAATTTAATTCAAAATTTCTTACTATATTATATTATGCAAAAATTACTATAACATAAACTGATAATACATATTTTTTTATTGTCATAAATTCAATTATCATTTTAATTATAAAAATGTTGTAGAATATAGAATCATTCGAATTAGATCAATATTTTGCAATTTGTTCAAATATTATGAATATAAAATTAAACTAGAACATAAAATTTTATATTTACATTTCTGATTAAAAAATTTATTATAATATGTATGTATATATTAATTCCTTGGCTACAATGTCAATTAACTTGCCAGTGCTAATAAAATAATATTATAAAAAAAAAATTCTTCCTGATCATTTATTTTTTTTTTTTTAACAACTGGCGTTATTTTTTATATAATTGCATTTGCATATTCTTTATTTATATAAAGTTATAATAATAATAGGAATATTTTTATATAAGTATATTACAAAAATTTAAGTAAAATCAACTGACAAACTATTTTACATAAATTTTAACTATTTTTTTTTATTTTTGCATTTAAATATAGTTATATTTAAATTCTAACAAAGATTAGTAAAAAATTTGTGCGCATTTTATATAATAATACAGATACTGAGATATATACAACATATATTTAAAACTTGTTAATATTTTTAATTATTTAAAGTGCGCATTAAAAAAATGATCTTTTAATATTATATAAAAAAAAAAAAAACTTAAAATTAGAAAATTAATTTATTATTTTGTCCATGTAAAAGTAATCAAATTGATCTAAAGTATATTTTGTAAGAAACCCAGACTCCAGACTCAATTAAGTATATGTTTATTATATTATTCAATTAATAATTAATTGTTATCAATTGTAGAGTTTAGTTTATTTTATATATAAAAACAAGTTTTCTATTTAGTATATATAATAATTATAATAAAAAAGTTATGCTAAACATTTAACCGTTTGCGATTACATGCAGTGGTAGTGTTCAAAATTTTAGGTGTTTATGATAAATTGTAACATGAAATGTAAGAAAGCAAATTTCTTATTGTAAGGACAATATTCTAACTGAAATTTGTTATTGTAAGGACAATATTCTAACTATAAATTGTATATATAAATTCTGATGGTACTTAATGTCCTATATACATTTCTTAAAAATAATATTTCCATATTTTTTGACTGATCCATGTAAATGGATTTTAAATTCACCATACATATACAATTAAATTTTATCTTAGCCTTTAAATTATTTAAATTATTTCCACGCATTATTTAAATTTGGAAATTTCTTTTGTCCTACTCATTGGCTTTTAATAATCATAGTGGCATAAAGCTCTTGGATATTATATTTATTTGAATTCTGGAGTACAAATATATATATGTCTAATAGGGTTAATTTATAATTGTTGACATTTTGTATTAAAATATTATAAAAATTTAACAATTTTTCTGTATTATATATTTTAATTTCGCTTTGAGAATTTAGTACTTATATGAAAATATATGTAAATAAACAATAGTAAATAGATTAGAACACAAATATTATTGTCAATTTAAAAATAATATATATTTCCGTATCTCTTACTTACTTATTTATTAATAATAATTCCTAATTAATCTGAAGTCCATGAATCAACAAAATATTCTCTACCAAAATTACGAATTAGTTTAATATTTCCTAAAATTTTATATTTCCTGGACACATTACTATTGTATATTTTATATTTATATAAAAAATAATGTTAAACAGGACTGCCGCCTTAATGTAACAAGGTAAAAATTAATTTTATGAACGTCATTATGGTTGCAATTATTTTAATTATTTCAAAAGTACCCACACGTTTTGGTATATACTAATAAGTAATTAGAAGTGTATTTTGAATTTTGAACGATTTAATTCTTAATTAAAACAAAAAAATTAATATAAATACTTTTCTTGCATAATTTTAAATTTACATAATTTGATTTGTTTAAAAGTAAAATAATAATTCATAATTTCATGTAAAAAAAATCTTTAAAAGTGAAAAAAATTCTACAATGAATTACAACGACAAATGATTTCATTGATTAAAATTGTTTATTATAAAAAATGTATTCTAAGTAATGAAATTCAATTATTAAATGCAACAAAACGAATCCTTAAAAAATCATTTCTATCAACATATAAAAATATTTAGGTACATCATTTTTCTACAATTATTTAGGTTATATATTTTATTATTTCGATGTTAATATATGTAAAATCAATAATTTGGAGTAAAAAAAAAATTCCCTTTAATTGAATTAATATTTTTTTATCAAAATATGGTAATATGAAAAAAGTATGAATATGTTTATTATAACCAAATAAACAAGATAATTTTTTTTGGTTTCATTCAATAATAAAAAATAAAATAAAATTATAAATACTAAATTTTCCCTCTAATTTGTAATCAATAATAACTTACAGTATAAATTATATATTGTTATATATTAAGAATTTTTAAAAATTCAAAATATTTCTTACAGAAATAATCATTTGAAAATAATTTTATATTCAATTTTAAGATTATTTTAATTTATAATTATAATTTTGTTTTTAATTAATTCAAATAATTTTTAATAATTTTAATAATCAAATAATTAAAATTTTAATTTATATATAGTAAAAAAATTGGTATTTTATTTTTATATTTTATATAATTCTTTATGCAAAAATTACACAGTAAATTAATTAGATGAAGAAATTTAAAAAAAAAATCAATTTGAGTTTGAAATTATAATAATTATTTCAAAAAAATTACAACATTTACACATACATTCTTATAATTATTTATTTTTATAATATAGATGGCCAAACAGGAACATCTCAAAATGCAAATTCATCAAAAAAGAATTCATCACGTCGTAATGCATGGGGTAATCTTTCGTATGCTGATTTAATAACTCATGCAATTGGATCAGCACAAGATAAACGCTTGACATTAAGTCAAATTTATGAATGGATGGTACAAAATGTACCATATTTTAAGGATAAAGGAGATTCAAATAGTAGTGCTGGTTGGAAGGTAAGCAATTACAAAAATTATCCTTTAAAATATTGAATAATTGAAAAAAACAAAAGAAAAGTTATTTTTTTTTATATGCAAAAATTGTAATTGCCTTTCTTATCATGAAATCCAGAATTCAGAGCAATTTCCTTTCACATTTTTGTAGTGTATATACTGTACAAGTACAATCCATTCTATAGTTTTAATAAGAAAAAAAAACGATCAAATGAACTGTGTCTTGAATTATCACAGATCGCATAAAACGCTCTCTTGAACGCCATAAAAATTGTTTAGTATCATTAAATAACATAAAAAAAAATTGATATAATGTCGGGTTAGACCTGTTTTTGAAAAGAAAATATTTATAAACATTGACTTAATTCACATATGTACATATGTATACACGTTAAATACAAAAGTGAGTTAAATAAATTTTTATAATTTGTAGGTTTACTTGAGAATCAAGATCATAAATGTTAAATTATTCTTGGAAAAAAATTAATAAAAAATTTTTAATTGTTTTTTTTTTCTTCTGTGTAGTTAGTTACTCATTTTCTATACACTTTTAATTTTCATGTAGTATAACTAAAGTTAAAATAATTTTCATATATAATTAAATAATAATTTATTACATACTTTACTAATCGATAAATTGAGGAAAATAATTTTATTGTGCAAAAATTGAACTTAACACCTGATTATTATAATTTAATTTAAATTATATAATTACTATTTATAACTATAATAATAACAATTCATTAGTTATTTATGAATATTATTATAAAAATTAAGTATCTTTTTTAAATGTTAAATATAAAATAAAATTAGTTTCAGTAAATAAAAATTGTAAATTTTTCATAATTTAGGTATACATATGTATATATATTAATAATGTTCTAATTATTTATCATCTATTTAGATCAAATTATATTTGAATACTAATTTTTTACTTAATATTTACTATTTTTAGACAATAAAGTATTATAATGATGAATTATTATTACCTGTCAGTAGATGTACATATGTATATGTTAACTATAATTTCAGTCTGGAAAATTCTATATTTCTTTTTAAAAACCCAATAATATTATTTTCCATTATTTTGATGTAAATGTAAATGTCATATTCAATTCAAATTAAAGTCTTTTTCCCAAAATAAAGAAGAAACATACTGAAAAGGATGAATTGGATTTGTAAAATGATCAGTTTGATTTGGGGAAAAGGATAAAAATTAATTTGAACTAAATATATATACATAATACATAATTGAACTAAAAATGCTTAATTATTTATTAATTGAACTGAAAATGCTTTAAATTATGGATTATATACATACACAATTTTTATGAGAGAGGAAATAAAATAAGTTTATTAAGTTTTATTACAAAACTTGTGACCTTAAAAAAAACTTTCATTAAAATTTAATAGTATATTTATAAATTAAAATCCTATATTTAAATTTTCATAATTTAAAAAAAAAAATTTTCCACGAATTTAAATTGTAATTACAAAAATTGTTGATTCATTTATAAACTATAATTTTCTAATCTAAAATACGTACATTATGTACATACATACCTTCAATATGTACATATGTACAAATTATGCTTAAAATAAAATTTAATTTTCAAAAATCTCATTTTGTTATTATTGTTAAAATAATAAACAAAACTATAAATAATATAAAAACACTTTCGATTGTTGCTAAAAAAAAGTACCCATACATTTTCCACGATAAAATTAGAAAATGAAAAGTAAAAAAAAAAAAAATTAAATTAAATTAAATATGTATGTATAAAAATAAAATCCGGTAAAAAATTTTGTTTTTTCGAAAAATTACGATTTTTTGTGAACCATAAATTTGAACCACAAAACAAATTTTAGTTAGATCGACACCAAAACAAAAAAAAAAAAACAATTCCAAAAAAGTATACAAACAAGAAATAAAACCACCCAAAGCTCGAAAATAATTGTTCCACAAAATCCACAAAAACTTTGCTCATCTCCTTATCACCCCCATTCGTCTTTTTTTTTTTTTGGCTAATTTTCTGAATAGTTGTTATTGTTATTATTATTTCTGTTATTCCAAAAAAAAAAAAAAAGAAATTACAAGAAATTAAATCAAAAATTTTTTACATTTTTAAAGCTTTATGTAAACACACAAAAACATTAAATCGGAAACAGAAAAAAAAATATTGTACATTACATACATATACATATTTATATAATAAAAATATAATACACAAATTATTTTTAAAAGCTATCAAATACCGTTTCTGGCTCTGTTTTTGTTATGTTTTTTTTAGCGTTTTAGCCTCTATCCTCTCCGCCGTAGCTCAAAGTAGCTAGCAGCCATCATCATCACTACACACAACAACAACAAAATATTATCCATTTTTCTACAAAATAAATAATAATAATATATAATATTAAAAAACAACAAAAATGACGACGGAATTTTCACTATTTGTTTACATTTTTTTTTTTTGCAGTCAAGTTCATGGTCGGTTATTCATTTTTAGCGAATAAAAAAAAAAAATGAAAAAAGGCGCTCAACATAAACAAAATAATATGTATATAAAAAAAAAACTTCACTTACACAAAGTTTATATATATTTACCGAAGTAAAACAATAATAATAATAAGCAAAGTAAAATATAAATAAAAAAACAACAAAATTATTTATGTTTTATGAGAAAGTCACCCATCATCATAATAATAACATAATCATAATCATTATTACCAGTGTCAGACCAGTCAGACAGACCAACTCGGCTAACCTAAAAACATAAAAGATAAAATAAAACATAAACTTATAAAAAAAAAATAACACCATGTTTTCAAGGTTGATCATAGACAAAATATGAAAAAAAAAAAACAATGAAAAAATAATCATTAATAATTATAATTTATATATGTATGTATGTATGTAGGGTACTATGATCTATGATGGTTACATAAAGGTTAAATAATTTTTCTATTTTGTATATGTAAAACATTTTCGATTTTAAAATTTCTTTGACTTTGTCCACTAAATTTTCAATTAAACTTTTTAATTACATTATTATATTTGGTCTATTAAGGGGGTTTGTTTTGTATACATTTATATACAGTATGCAAAATTCGTATTCGTATATTTTTAATTTATGACATTTTTTAATTTATTATTAAATAATCATTGAATAATGAAAAATGAAAAGTATGTATGGTACATTCGTTTTTTTTTTCTTTAAATTTATGCTCCATTAATGTAATTCATGATTTCTTCCAGAAAATTTTGCATGACATTTTCAGTAAATAGACACACTTTTGTCATTAAAATAAGGGTGTACGAATACGGATTTTGCATACTGTATGTATGTAATTATTATTTCTAATTATCAAAATTTTATATATTTATTGCTGAATTATTATTGTTTTTTTTTGTTAATTATTTTGTTATTTCAATATGGGTCGAAAAAAAGTTCATCATAAACAAAATATTACATATAAAATTATGGGTGACAAGTTAAATTTATTTTTTAATTTAAATTTAATTAATAATTATTATAAGATTATCAATGGCGTATCATCCTAAATGCGAGCATTCGCCTTCATCCCATATGAAGATTTGGGTATAAAAATTCAATTACATACATTATGTGTTATCTATTTTCTATTATCTACTTTTATTTTGAATAATATTTTTTTTCTTTTAAAATTTTACTATTTCTAAAATAGCAAAAAATGTGAAAAAAAAAAAAAAAAAGAAATCAAAAAAGAATTTTTTTTTTTAATGCTAAAAATAAATTTTATAATTCCACAAAAATCTAAATTTGTATACACATGTATGTAACTAAATATATATATATTAAAAAACTTATCTATTTTTTTCTTTTGGCATATGACAAATAGCTACGCAATTACATTTGGTATACAAAATTACACATGGAATAATTTTTATTTACTTTGAACTATATGTAATGTGTACATTGTATAGATATAGATTATGGGTGATTTACAATCTGTGGTAATAATATATACTTAGTATCTATGTCAGGTGAACTTGATAATAAAATAACCCTTTAAAAAGTAAAAGTTCATAATCTAACATACCCCACAACTACTGCAATGCAATAGTTAATTAAATTTTATTTGTACGATATATCAAATCATAATTACTTGGACTGTTGACATTTCTAATTTGGGTAGCCTCCATATGATAGTCAAATGCTTTAATTGATCAGTGATCACATATATGGAAAAGGGTGTATGGGACAAAGCTTAACGACGATGACATTAAATCTGGAAAATATGCCTAAAAATATATTTCATATATAATGTATATGTACCATCATTTCTGTTCCATAAAATTTAAATCGCAATTAACATAGTATACAAGTGATAAGAATCTTCTACATAAATTAATTTAATAATTTTTTTTTTGCAGTGTGGGAAGTTTTAAAATTATTTTCCCAATTTTTTTTTTCATAATAATTAAAAGATTTCATATTATACATAACTTACTTAATTATTAGGGATTTTTGCTTTCGCTTTTAGTATAATTTAATATTGAGTATAAATAGACTATAGACTCAAAAAAAATTATTGGTGCTTTGAACATTATTCCATTTACTAGAATTATTTATATATAAATTTGTACTTTATACATTGTCATGACCGACGACTATGTATATAAAATATATGTCCTTGACAGTGATTTAAATCTGAAATAATAAAATCAAAGAGGGAGAAAGATTGTGTATCTACTATTTCATAATTATATGATTATATCTACTATTTTAGATAGAATTGTATGTATAACGACGTATTATTAAAAAAATATTTTCTAACACTTTCAAAGAAGCTCAAATTTTTTTTTGGAAAAAAAAAAAAAACTTAATTCTCATTCATTTAATTTAAATAATTTATTTTTATTATTGTGTGATGATCGCGCGAAACTATTTTATATAATATACAAAAATAGTTGAAAGCATTATACACATATTTTTCTCCTCCAGCTCTACACGCTTTTTTACATGCTATACTTTTGCTTTTTCCTATGATTGTGTGTTAAATAAATTTAAATTTTTAGAAGTTTTTTTCGGCAATTTTTTTTAGGGGTATTATTTATTTATTTTTTTGTTGGTTGTGTTGTTGTGTTAATATATTTTGTTTATTATATGAATTCTTTTTGCAGAAATTTTCTGGTATTTTTCCATTAATGTTTTCATTCAATCGGCACACACAACATATATATGTATGTATGTCAAAAAAAGATAGAAAATAAAAAGTTTTTCTGTTTTTGCATGTGCTAAAATCATGATATTAACAATAATTTGAATAGAAATACCAAATACAACAACCAAAAAAAAAATTGACTGTTGACATTAAAAAAAAATGGTAACAGGTTAAAATTATTTAAAAATAACCTTTATGACAATCATCAATTTCAAGGTAAATTATGTTGTTTTTGTTGTTGTTGTATATATACATACATATATACATATATGTACATACATAGAATCTTTCTAGAAAAAAAAAATCAACATTTTGTTGTTTTTTTGTATAATTTTATAAGAAATCTAGAAAGCATTATAAGACAAAAAAAGAGTTTCTCGCTTTACTACCACTTACTACATACATAATGTATATGTATGTATGTTATTTATTTATTTTTGTTTTACAAAATTGATAAGCTGATTAGAGCAAAGGTGATGAAAAATATTATTTACTTCTAACTTTATAGTTAAAATAAATTATCAATTTTAATATGTATTTAAAAATATTTTGGTAAAATTTATAATTATTTTGGAATTATGGTTGTTAAATCTTTGAATTTGCCATTACATATAAAATATTTCAGAAGTTTTTTGGTTTGGAAATTGTTTTTAAAGTGCCTTTACTTTACATTATCAGATTTTTCATAAAACATTTATTGTGATTTTTTGTCTGATCAAAATGTGAACGTAAAAATACCTTACAAATAGTCTCATGCGTTGTTTTATCAAAAAATGTGACGGTATGCATATTCATAAGATTTTTCATACGACAAGTCTTATGAAAATTCTGATAATGTAAAGACCCTTTAAAAAAAATGAATCATACATATATACCCACGATCTTTTTAGTATCAAGAAAATCAGAAAAAAGTATCAATAAAATTGGAAAGTAGTGTCAATAAAATTGAAACACCCTATAATATGTACAGTTTGTAAAGAAAGTCTTGTCACATAGATTTTTTTAAGCAAATGTATTTTAGTTATTGATTAAAAGACAGTAACTTAATTTAAATTAATACTTTATTCAACGATTTTAAATTTTGGTTATTTCTCTTGAGTATTCCATAAAATAACAGAGAATTATTTTGATTGGAAAGAAAATCTTGTCACACACTAGTTATTTGTTTTAAAAAACGCAATTTTTTTTTGGAAATTTTAAAATAACAAAATTTTTTTTGAGATTTAAAATAACGCAATTTTAATTTTTAATTAACGCAATCGTGTAAATAATTTGTATGGTCAACAATGAATTTTTAGTTATTTAGATAATATCGGACGCAATTACAAATGCCTGGCAAAAGACTAGGAATTAAAATTATACAATTATACAATACAATAAAATTATTCTTAAAGGCAGGTAAAATTTTGTTGTTGTTGCGTTGGTGTAAATAGTAAGTGCGACAATAATGCTTTATGTAGATGGTAGCGAAAAGTAGTTTCTCCAATGCAAATCAACTTAATACTGATGATGATTAGATTAGAACCAAGTAATTATTTCCCTAAATATGAGGATTCAAATTTTTAGTAGCCCTACAAATTTTTTATACCCATTATTAATAATTTCATAATATTGTCATTATTTTTATTGGCAATAAAAATGTTAATAATTTAAATTTCTACTTACTATTTGCATAGCTACAAAATTTCTAAGAATCATTTTCACTCAAATAAAATGACGATTTCCCAAAAAAAAAATGCGTTTTTTAAAACAAATAACTAGTGTGTGACAAGATTTTCTTTCCAATTAAAATAATTGTAGTTTTTTGTTTTTGTTTTATATTTTTTTGGTTATTTATTGAAATAACCAAAATTTAAAATCGTTGAATAAGGTATTGATTTAAATTAAGTTACTGTCTTTTAATCAATAACTAAAATCAATTTACTTAAAAAGAATCTATGTGACAAGATTTTCTTTACAAACTGTATATAAAACTGAAATCTTGCAGGTGTATTGCTTAGTGATTCGTGACTATCAGCTATCACACTTTACAATTTTGCATAGAAATTTCTTTGCAATATTATAATATGTAATAATTGATTGTCACAAATTACTTTACGCAATACTACACCTACAGTTTACTTCCAAAGCTTATTTCATATTAAAATAATAAATATTTTCCAAATTTAGGTATACAATATTTTTATCATTTTCTATATAAAAAATTTCGTTCTCGTGGTGATAATTATAAAATTTTTGAGACCTCAAAACAAAAATTTCGTCTTTAGCATTTTATATTTATAATTATAACTATAAAAATGACAAAAAAAAAATAACAACACATAATAAAATATGTGGTCAATGACATTTTGCGGTGATTATGCTAATAATAAACCTCGAGAGTCAGAACATTTTGTCTTTTTCATATGAATTTTTCTTAAAATCGCAGAAATTTATTTATACACAAAATTTTGCTTGCAATATTGTTTTTTTTTTATTTATTTATTTTAGTTTTTCTTAAACAAAAATAAATATGTAAATATTTTCATATAACAAAAAATTCAAAACAACAACAAAATAAATAAACTAAATTTTGTTTTGAATGAAATATTTTCATTTTCTCTTCTAAAATTAGAAGACATAAATTTAATTATGAGACAACATTTCCAATCCCCCATTTTAAATTTAGAGATGGTTGGCTAGAAGCTAGATGATTACAATAATAATAAAAAAAGGACAATTTGTTAACTTTAAGGACGATTTGTTTTTTTTTTTATAATTTTTCTTAAATTTATTTTGATGTTACTTGCATTATAAAAGTGAAGAGAAATTACGAGTATTTAATATGAAAATTGTTCTAAATTTATTGAGTCCATAAAAGTATACATGTTTATATTAACATTATTTGTGTCAATTTTGTCTATCAAAGCTTAACGTCTGAGTTATAACGAATGTCACATACTTGTATGGATATGTATGGATGTAAGTTAATAAAAAAAATTTATGCTGAACTATATGCATTTTATACAGTTGTACCTATATATTATTTTCAAATTTATAATTTATTTTCAATTTAATTTTTAATTATGTTTTCAATAAAATAATTTTATGCCTAACTAAACAAAAAAAAATTAAAAAAATTTTGAGTTTTTGTTGTTTAGGAAAAGAAAACATAAAATTTTATTATATACCTACAATAAGAAAAAAAACATTCTGCGAAAAACAATATTTGCGTGGTTAAAAAATAACAAGAAAACGAAGAATTTTTTTTCTTTGACTAAACGAATTCTATAAACACATAAATTAATATTTAAATTTAAAATATTTTTTTTATAAAAAAAATGAAATTTCTACCCCAGGATGTTTATACATTATAAGCAAACATAAAATTAATATTGAAATATAGTAATATTTATTAGTTTGTCATTAATAAAAGAAATCAGCTTATAAATTTGATATTTTCTAATTATGTTTATATAACCTTAAAGTTTGTTTACATTTTCTCGTCATTGCCTAAAGAAACCTTAAAAAGAAACGGTCAAAGAACTGACATTTTATAAACAAAAAAATTATGTTGACATTTTAATAATAAAATGTTATAATTTAATAAAAATATTTAAATTAAATTATAATAATCACTTGTTTTGTTAAAAAAAAAAAATTTTGATTGGAAATTTTCATTTAAATATTAAATTTTAACGAGTTTAAAGTTTCTCTAAAATTATGATCTATACTTCGAATTCCAAATATACATTAAAAACTGTTTCCTAATTTTAATTTTTTTTACTATTAGTATGTACTGAACTGAACTGAAATCTTTTAATCAAAATTATTCGTAAATTTACTGTCTAAAATTAATTATTAATTTTATCGGTGTGTGGATAAATTATTATTTTTATGACCCAAATTATAAAAGCAAGACTTCATTTAACTTTATATAATATACGAAATAAGTTTTCTACATAGTGTCTCATATGCTCCTGTTTACATACGAGTAACATATAATTTGGCCACATTATTTGTCATCTTTTAGATATTGGCCTTAACTTTTAATTTATGCTAGTTTTCAGTATTTTTAAACAGCTTTTAATTACATTATTTTAAATATGTACCATAATTAATAACTATAGTAGTGCCTAACAGTGTGAAATTAATAATAATAAAAATAAAATATGTAATTATAAATATAAATTGTATGGAAAATTAAAATTTACAAACAAAATTAAATTTAAAAAAAGAAATACCTTTAAAAATCATGAAAATATTTTTATAATATTTAACTTATAACTTACAATTTTTATAAATTATACTTTGATCTAATTCTATATTTTCTAATATTACTTGTCTACCAATTTGTCCATGTGCATAGAGAAATTACATAGAAATTAGAATTCATAATCGTTTTTTTTTATTTAATATTTATGACTAAATTCCGTGATTAAAATATTTGCAAAATTATCTTTCGTTTTTTTTTTTTCTATATAATATAAGTATATTTTTTTTGTTGCTGATAATGAAAGGTACTTGACGTACTACATTTACCATGAGAATTTTACCATATGTTTTTGATTATTGGAAAAGTCAACGTGTCTGATAGACTTTTTTGATAACAAATAAAATAATACCACTATATGTATATATATTGTTAAAAATGAGGACTACAATAAAAGTGATATTGTAATATTCTGAACCATTGGTAAGCATATTTTCTAACAATGACCAATGTTTAAGCTCAAATATTTGTACATTGAATATGTTTACTAATTGACAGAATTTACTTTTATAATAAAAATAATGAATGGCTTTTTTTTTCTGGTATGGTAAAATTTTTAATTTAGCATTGAATTTTATTAATTAAATATTTTTAAAATGTCACTTTTCTTTAAAACACGAATGAAATACTTAATTAGTCATTTTTGGTATAAATTTAAAATTCTAGGATTTAAAATAAAATTACATATAGAAGTGTGATAGTTGGATATTGAAATTTATAATAAATGTTTATATCAAATAGATTTTATATAAAAGATTGTACACTGCCTACAATCATTAATTACATAATTATAAATAGATTTTCATTTATAAATTGATGAATGGATATTATTATTAGATAATGATTATTGCTGATCCTCAAATATATTTCTGACAAAACATTTACCTGACAAATTCCAAAAGAGAGAATGATAATTATATATATATACGTCAATGATTTTCAGAAAAATTGTTTTTCTTTTTTTTTTTTTGTAGAATCTCTCAAAAACATGTAATAATAAATAATTCGAGAAAAACAAAAATTTTGGTAAATGTTTTTCTATTCTTTCTATGATATATTCTAGACTAGATAATTTTAAAGTAAAACCTCCACTTTTATCTACATAAATCTATCTAATCGAATATTATATTTAAATATATTATTTATTTGTTTTGTATAATATTAAAAAAGGCTCTTCTGATTATTTTTTTTTAAAAAAAATATTATCTTTAAAACCTAATTATTCTAAAAAAAAAAAATTATTATTTTTCTAATACATTTTATTATAATGTCCTTAATTTAAAATAGATCAATTATCCGGAAGTTAAAGATTTATATTATTAAAAAAAAAATATAATAATAATTTATTGACCTAATTAAATGTCTAAAATATAAATAATTTGTTTTTATTTACGATTCTCCAAAAACAAACATTTATCCATCCCCAAAAATTATTAAATATATTTGTTTATTGATTATCAATAAATAAATATTCTACATAATATACTTTGTATATATGTATGTATATGAAAGAAAATAAGGATATTCTATAAAAAAATAAAATTAAGATGAAATCGAATTAATTTATATAAAAATATCTGAAAGATTATACAAATTTTTTTAACTATATAAAAATATTGTGTCCTTCATTTATTTATTTTTTATTCCATTTTCCCTTTATACCATACCATTTATATTTATTTGGAAGATTATAAGTGTTAAAATAGAATATTTTTATTAGAATATGATAAACTAACTGAAAAATGAAGAAATTTTTAGTTGTTAGAGAGCAATCGATATATTAGATGTTCATAAATATCTCATAAATAAATATTTCCTTTTAAAAAGTCTAACTATATTCTAAAAACTAATATTTTTTATATACATATACATATATACATAAATTGTATGTGTGTTTTATAGATCCTATTTTTTTTTTGTGGACACATTTTTATGCTATATAACATTGAATAATGGTTTATTAAATTTTATTAAGTTATAAAATTTATGTTTAACATTTGACCATTCCGGGGTAGAAATAAAATTTTATATATGATAATATTATTTTATGGATCTTTTTTAAACTATCTAAATTTGTCGTCCTTACATAATATAATAATAAAATTAATTTTATTCTTTTTCGATGTACATAGTCATAAAGTTATAGTTTTAATAATGAATTTAATTATTTTAAATAATAAAATTAGACTTAAGAAAGATAATGTTTTTTAAAATTTTAATTTAAATTTGGTTTTATAATGAATGTTGCATTTTGCATTAGAATTCATTAATTTAACTAATTCTAATTTATCTTCGATTATTTAAATAAAAATACGCGTAAAAAAAAATTACTAAATTATTTTAGGTAGTAAAATCCCCGAAATATTAGAAAAATAGAAATTAAATAATAAACCCATAAAAATATTTATTTGAATTTATTTACTTATAATTTTTTTTAAGTATAGTTTGAATTACAGAAAAATATTATAAATCTTAGTTTTATGATTTAAATTCATAACAAATTCATTTAATAGTAAATAAAATATTTATTTATAATTATAAAATTTTGATATTTACATTATATTTGAATTGTGTATATTTATTTTACATACATACTCATAGTTAGTTAGTTAGCTTGTAATTATTAGTAATTAATAGTTTATTTATTATTATTTTTACCAGTAGTTAAAAATTTTAAGTACAACATTTAAGTTAGCTGTTAGCTGTGTAAAGTAAACTAAAATTCAATGAACAATGTCTTTAATTCACAAAATAAATATTATAAATACTGACCATTACCAAAAATTATGTATAACTAGATGGATGTTTTCATATATCTGGCTATATATGAAAATTCAATTTCTATATTATAAATTGTAGTACCCCATTCACTCAAATTATTATTTTTACTCAAATTCTATTGAGTTATTTATGACCAATGACTTAAAAACCAACAATCAACGTGCGTTTATTTTCGTTAGAGAATTTTTTTTATTTTCAAAGCAATATTCATTTCATATAAAAAAACGTTTTTTTTTGTTTTTTTCTTCGCACATGTGATTGTATTGTATAATCTTATAAATAGTTTTGTTGGTATTCGCACATTTGAAAATTTTCTAATTCATAAATAAATTCTAATGTTCAATTTTTAGTTAAAGGAAATATAGTTTCTTCTATATTTGAAGTATAGTACAGGCGTTTGGGTATTTTTGGTAATATCGATTAAAAAATGCATGGAATATTTCCTGATTATACAATATATTTAACAAATCAATAAATTAATAATATTTTCTGATTATACAATATTATATTCATAAATTTTAGAACTATATTTTAAAATTTGGTTAGCTTTAATTTAGTTTGAAATAATGTGAATTGAAATGAAAAATGTATTAATTCAATTTAGAAAAGATTAATATATTTCTAAACATGTTTAATTCCCTTTAAAAACTACTAATAATCATGCACTATTCCTGCATGCATTTGTTTAATCGATATTACCAAAAATACCCAAACGCCTGTACTATACTTCAAATATAGAAGAAACTATATTTCCTTTAACTAAAAATTGAAAATTAGAATTTATTTATGAATTAGAAAATTTTCAAATGTGCGAATACCAACAAAACTATTTATAAGATTATACAATACAATCACATGTGCGAAGAAAAAAACAAAAAAAAACGTTTTTTTATATGAAATGAATATTGCTTTGAAAATAAAAAAAATTCTCTAACGAAAATAAACGCACGTTGATTGTTGGTTTTTAAGTCATTGGTCATAAATAACTCAATAGAATTTGAGTAAAAATAATAATTTGAGTGAATGGGGTACTACAATTTATAATATAGAAATTGAATTTTCATATATAGCCAGATATATGAAAACATCCATCTAGTTATACATAATTTTTGCCATTACTTTTAAAAAAATAGTGACCAAATATGTATGTATGTAAGTAGTAAAAATTTATATACATTAATACTGAAATTTAAAACAAATTACATAAAATTATATTTGACAAAGTTTTAATTAAACTATTAAACTTAAAATGATCATAAAATATCAATGTGTACAATTAAAATATTTTTCAACTAAATTTCTAATAAAATAAAATAATTCTATGTATATTAAATTTAATCATACTTTTCCTATTTCTAATTAATTACAAAACAAAACTTTTTAATATATTTCCTTCATATTAACTACAACACCATAAAAATGAAATAAGAAATTATATTTTTGTATTATTGATGAATTAATTTCTTTATTACAATGACAACTTCTTAATCTTCATTTCAAAAATTATATCATAAATAAATTCCTCAGTAAAAAATAATGAAATAAAAATATAGACATTAATAATTGATTACTATACAAGGACAATTGAAAAAATTTCTATATTCTTTTAAAAAAGTGGACAAAAATTAATTTCATTTCTTTTTGTTGCAACTTATAACTAAAAAATAATCAAATTTATTCGAAAAATATTTAACAGTTTATTTCGCATAGTTTTTAAAGTTTTTTTCTTATTGCCTTAAAAAAAAGGCTTTTAGTAAAATCAAAAAAAAAAAAGGAAACGAAAAAAATTCCAATAAAATATTTTTATAATGAAAAAGTTGATCTCAGAACCAGAAAAGTATGATCCAAAAACGAACAAATTACATAACTATATAACTATATCAATATATGTCCATACAAACTGAATCATATATATATACATGAATAGACGATGACAAGAAATAACGCCAGGATATTCATTCGTCCTTTAAGCACTAAAAATATAAGTATTATGGTATATATATAAATATGAAGAAAAGTTTCAAGAAAATGTTTAAATATATCTCAATGAGATTATGGGTAGTTTGTATTATGGTTATTTCCCACAAATATAAATTCTATATAGTTTCCGCGATATTGATATTTGCCACATTTTTACTATTTATACCATCATGTCCTCCACAAAAAAAAAAAATTTAGATACATGTATATAAAAGTAGAAAAATATAAAAATCTAACCCAAACCACCTTCACATTACAAAATAAAAATAATATATATGTATATATAAAATATAAATGAAATTTTTTCCTTTTGTGAAAAATTGAAAAGAATAAGACGGAAAAATAATCGATTAATCGGAAATATAACGTCTAGGTGGCGCCCCAACATATTTCCAAACTATGAAAAAAGACACGACTTTCATCCGTGAATATTTTGTATAATATTGAATAAAAAAAAAAAGGAGCAAAAATTTTTTTTTTTTTTGTTCAAAAACTACTAATATAAAATATTACAGGATATGTATCCTTACACATATAAATGAATATAGATATATACCACCCCCACAGTGAAAGTCTTAGCTTTATCTGTACATTATTTTTTGGCGCTAACAAAAAATTTTGGTACTAGGGGAAGGCGAATTTAAAAAAAAAAAATATCCTCATTGGAATTTTTATCTAATAGATATTTTCCTTATGTACATAATATATGTAGATATAATTGTATGTAGATAGAGATTCGTTATACAGTAGTAATACGGTTAGAGAAAGATTTCAAACTTTTTTTTTTATTATTATTATTTTATAGAAATCAAATTGGGACGCCTGCCATCAAAATATTCCAGACGAACGTTAGTATTACATAGTTTTTCTAGAAAAAAAAGCGGAAAAGAAAATTATGAAAATATTGAAGGGAAACAAAATTTTTTTATTGGTTGTGGAAAAAGGATTCTGTAAAAGTTTATAATGGAGATTTGTTCATACAATTATTTTTTTGTTGTTACCTGTAAATTTTTTCAATTAAATTAAATAGATTTGTAATTAATTTTTTTTTTATATAATTTTTAATCGTATTAAATAGTTATTATTTCATTTTATTTGTATTATGATTTCAAATTAATTAAAGAATTTTATCCTTGTACAAAATTATTGATGATAAGTTCGAGTATAGTAAACTGAATATAGAATGATAAAAAAATATCCTTGAAAACCATTTTCAAATTATCTAATTAGTCTTTTTCAAATTATCGATGAATCCTTTAAATATTAGCATAAAGTAATAATATATAGAGAAACTATTTCATATATCATTTTTGTACAAATTTTTATAAAATAATATAGCAATGTAAGACCCCAAGCTTTTTTATAGGCTAGAACCTTTATTTTAAAAGCCCTCTATATATTATTACTTTATGATATTAGATTACATCTTAGAAGCGATTTACTTATAAATTAAAAATTATGCAATTTAATTAATAATATTTATGTATAATCTTTAAGGTTTTTGAATCTTTATAAAAATAATAAGAGAAAATCATTAAAATTATTGATTATGAAATATTAAAAATCTTTCAGTTATATTTTTTTTTTTTACAAATTATTAAGACTAAAATTATTATAATAAAAAATTAAATTGCAATTTATCATTATTATTATTATTGACATAGTTTCACACAAAAAAATCCTTATCACAATAATTATACTTTTAATAATCTATTTTAAGTCATTACATTTTTTTTTTATAGAAAAAATCGATTATTATTTTGGCAATATTATCAGCTCTGTTATGTATATGTATATTTATGTACATTATACATATATTACTCTATATAATATATGTTATCAGTTATGAATGTATATTTTCAAAAAATTTCCATTGCTAGATAATTTCGATTTCACATGAATACAAAAAATAAAGGAAATCTTACAAAGTTAACAATTTTTTTTTTATTTATTAATGATTAATAATAATAAAAAAATATACTTTTAACATGAAAAAAATATTTTACTTAAAAGTAAAAAAAAAATATAATATTACTGAAAAATGTTAAAAAATATTAAATTTTTGTTAGTTACTAATTTTGCCAAAGAATTTTTTATGTGGTATACATATAACATATATAATCGTTCATTGACTTAAGTTTACTGATTTTATATTTATTTTGAAAGTATTTTCCCATCAAAATTATTTATCAAAAATTTTATTTTGGTATAAATATAAATTTTTTTTATCAACTTTTAGCGTATACAGACTATCCAGATTCTATATAAGTTTAAATGATTGTGAACGAACCTTTTCAATATAAAAATCTGTCAAAAATTTAAATTAAAAAAATTAAATTAAAATTTAAGGACTAAAACAAGTTCCCAAGAATATTGGCCATATATTAAACCAAGTTCCAGGAATATTGGCATTCTATTAATAAAATTATCATTTATGTAGTTTAGAATAACGAAAATTTGAATTAATAAATTTCATATATTTATTAATTAAATTTTGAATAAATTTTGGAACTTTTCTGGAAATGAAATGAGTATAGTGCGAATATCTTATTAGTCTTATAATAATAATTAAATAAAAAAAAATGGTTTAATAAATTTTTTATAATTATAATTATTAACAATTAATTAGAGTTTTTTTTATTTCCAATTATTATTTAGTTTTAATGTTTATTTTAATTTTATTTAAATTTAATAGATAAATAATATAAATTTTATTTTTTGTTATAGTTTCAATATTTTTCGTTATATACTTACATGACCTAAAAAATATAAAATTTTCCTTGTTTGAAAATCATTGACAGATAATAATAAATATATACAATTTTAATTGTACATGTGTTTTTCTATAAATATACTAAAATATATAATATAAAAATGGAAATTTAAAAATATATAAATTTTATTAAACCATTAAATAAATTCTGATAACTTTATGAATATCGTCATTTTATATTTATATTATTAAATATTTTTTTTTTTGGGATATAATTTATTCTCGAACAACTCAAGGTCTCCAATATCGCCAGTTAGAAATATTTTATGTTGTATAATATTGATTATTATAGAACATCGTTTTATTACTGGAAGTTAGCGAAAAAAATTTTGAGAGTTACGTAAGATGTTCGATAAAATGCCTAAAAATATTTCTAAGTCTCAGTCTCAGTTATATATACTTTACGACGAGTATACATATATTTTTTTGAAATTCCATTTTAACAATTATAATCATAAGATCACCAATAGATGGTAATAAAACTTGATACATACAAATCTATTTCCAAATATTACAAAGAATTTCCATTCAATAAAAAAATTAACCAATTAATGCATATACATAATCAAGTCAACTTATGTATATATTCTTATGTTCTGTCAATTAAATATGAAATCAACTGAAAAATGATCCCAAATATAATATCCTACCTTCAATGAAAATTGAAGTATCGATCCTTTTTTAAATAAAAAAAAAATTTATACTTTATCAATTTATAAATAAATTCCAATCTTAAAATTTTTAAATCAAGCATAAAACTAAAAGGACATTATATTAATCCTTTAATTTTAAAATAGAATTTTATTATGAATTTTTCTATTAACGTTGTAGTCATCATCCAATTCACTACAACATATTATTTTTTATTATATGTACTTGAAATTTGATAAACAATTTTGTAAAATTATTAGAAAATATAATTTCGAATGTTTTTTTTTAAATAAATAATATTGTCTATTAAATATTCTCTAACCATAAAAATTTTTTTTTTATTTTGTTTAAAGTGACGCTAAGGATATAAAAAAAAATCAGTATACAAAAAACTTCAATTACGAGTTGTAAAAAAATAAGTATATACATAAACAATTTTATTTTTATAAAGTACATTTTAAAACTAGAATATTATGAACTAAAAAAATTATATTAAATAAATTGCATTTGAGAAAAAATTCCAACGACAGAATAATAAAATGAAAATATTATTATACTTTGACTTTTACGACTTGTGTCATGATGGATCCTTTCATTCTGATTTATGTAATAAGTAATTCCCCCATTGGGTATATATACATACTTTAATTTGTGTCACAAAAAACCATCAAATCAAATGTAATAAAAATATCCATTCGTCTGTTGATGGTATACATGTACATAGAATCCTTAACCACCGTGAATATCTGTCGTTTTTTTTTTCTTGCAAAAAAAAAAATTTATATTTAAAACGAATAAAAATAAAATCTAAACATAATAAAGTATAAAATCAAAATCACACACAATAACTTTTAAATCTAACATCAAATATATTTATATATTTTGTATATACATTATACATCCTGGGTACTAGAGAAATATCCTTTTTTTTGCGTAAACTATAAAAAAAAAGAAACTATATAATATACAAAATGATTTCAGTTTAATACTCAATTTTTCAATAAATTCAACTTTCTTGTTTATAAACTTTTCAGTCATCATCATATACTTTTTTTTTTTGCTATATTATAGTCACATATGTGATGTAATTTTTTTTCCTTCGTTGATATCCTTATTCACTTCCTTTTCGCCACTACTAATATTATTGTTATTATTATTATTATTATTACATTTTTTTTTGTTGTAAAAATGATGTGAAGTAAGAGTTTATAATATAATATTGAAGAAGAAAAGCAAAAATCCATTTTGTCTGATTTAGTTCAAAAAGTCAAAAAGAAAACTACTGATTTTTTATTATTTAGATTTAGACTAAGAGCCTTTTATATAATTTGTTCATTTAATTTTTAATATAAATAGGAAAAGGAACTCTGCACACTAAAATGGTTGAATATTCAATATCAAAGTTTGACTTTTCTTTAGTAAATTTCGTTGTAAATTTCCATTTATGACATTCACATTATCATTAATTAAATTTGTTAAACTTTTTTAATTACTAGATTATGATCATGAGAAAACGGATTAGCTACTTACTTTTTGGCTATAGTTTTGTATATTATCAAAGTCAAAGAGGTTTAATATTTCGAATAATAATGCGAAGCTCCATCATATTTCGGTAACAATTATATTTTGAAACAAAATCTTTATAAAATTTGTCTTTAATTTTTTTTAACGATTAAATTTAATTTTTAAATAAAAATTATTTAAAAAAACTGATATTGTCTCAATATATTTCTTCCTATTTTTTTAATAAAAAAAAGTTTTCATGCTTTTTGTCTAAAACTTTATATCACCCACCACTAAATTTTTCTACAATTTTTTCCTACAAATATTTTATTATCTAAAATGAAGAAAATTATTGTGTAAAAAAATTTAAAAAAATTTCATCGAAACTATATATAAAGACATTTTCAGTATTAAAAAAACCAATTCCCCCCACAACATAAAAGCAATTTTATTTAATGCAAATTGATCGATTCCAAAAGAACTGGAACTTTTGAATTATGTAATATATTAAAAGTTTTCAACAAAAAGAAAAAAAAAACTTCGATATCATCTTTTTTGAATTTTAAATATTTCATAAGCCCAATTTTTTTTTATAGAGAAACATTAAGGCTTTAGTATTTATTCAATTTTGAAAAATTGTGGTTTTTTTTGTATATTTTATTAGAGAAATATTTAAATAAAATACTAAATTATCCAAAATATACTTTTATGTATGTATATTAGAAAAAGAGAAAATTTTATTATCCCTAAATATTTAATATTGTATTTTAATTTATATAAGGATTTTATTTATTTATTTTCATTTTTTTTTTTTCTTTTTTTGTTAAATTTATGCAAAAAGAATTTTCTATTTCTATATCAAAATCATATGATTAAAAAAGTTTAATGTTGCTATATAACAAATCTGCGATTGATTTTGATACTTTGAGAAAATTTATATTTTTTTTTTATTGGTTTTTTTTTTTATTTTGGATTAAAATAAAAATGAAAATTTCTTTGCCACTTCTGATTCGATTGAGCATATAATAAATTTAATTAAAAGTTTTTGAATTGATTTCATTTAAGTATAAACATATTTTTTCGAAATTATGATGTAAGATAATGTTAAATTTTGTTAATTTATACAAATTACTTTTTAGCAAATATCTAAATTTAGATTATTGGAATTTAAGATAAACAAATAAAATTATTTTTTTAAATATTATTTTTATTCGAATAACAAGTAAATTAATTATCGTTTAAAAAAAGAAATGTTAAAAATTAATTCTAAATTGTGTGTAATATGCCAATAATAAAAAAAAAAAGTAAATAATTTTAAATTTAATTATAAAGAAAATTGACTAAATTTTCAAATTTTAAATAGAAAAATATAGAAGTAAAAATTATACAAATTATTTTTTTCTATAAACTTTTAATATGATATTTTATATTGAAAATCATATTTTCTACACATTTTTGTGGTAAAATTAAAATTTCAGATATTTTATAATTATTATGGCCGTTTTCGTTAACGACAAATGACTGCAATGTTCTTATTCGTTCTTATGGTAGTTTAATCAACGAGACAGCAACCAGTCGACAGAAGGAGCATTGGTTAAGCTAAATTTGTCGATTTTTCACTGTCTCGATAGTCAAAATACCAGTAAAAAGAATTAATACATTCCTATATGCAATCATACTGCGTTAACGAAAACGGCCTATATTACAATTTTTTACCAAGTTTCAAATTAATTAAAATAAACGATCTTTCAGTCTTTCTTCTAAAATTATTTTTCAAATAATTCTCACCGATTACATAACATTTTTTTTTTTTTTTTGAATTTATTAAAATCTTACAAATCAAAATTTTGACACATTTACTCGTATAGTAAAATTTGTGATCCACGCGAATAAAATTCATTGTTGATTTCAAAATTCATTTCTAGTGTATATAAAAAGAATTTTTTGATACATTATCAATTTTTCGGAATTGTACATCATAATTTTTCTTTAACTTTTTGCTTTAGTCAGCTCGTTATCTAGTTTTTTTTGGTATATAATAATATGTTCAATTTCAATTCAATGTTTTTTTTTTCTTCTTTTCGATAAAATATCAAATTTGTACAGTAAAAGAAAATGTATAATTTTTTTTCTTTGGAACGTTTTTTTGATGATACTAAAAATAAAATATTCTCTTTATATTTTATTATTATTATTTTGTGGTACAATAATAAATACAATATAATATTTTTGACAAAATATCAATTTCATTTACCCAATTTAGTATATGTATTCCTTTTCCTATAACCAAAATAACATTTATTAGTTGGAAAAAGTAATAGTGAAAATAGTGTAGTTACTATATTTAATATAGTTAAAGTCACTTTGTTAAATCCTTTTTCGCCAAATTCATATACGTTTAAATAGGATAAAGACAATTGTGTTTCGTATAAGAATTTCATTTTTCCACTTTAATAAAAATAAAGTTAAGAAGAAAAGTTCCCTAACAAAAAAAAAAGTTTTCTTTCACCGTTAATACCGTCGTCTAGTTGGCGCCAGTTATAATAATTTTCATTTTTCTTTTTTTTTTTTCCTTTTTTTTTTATATACATATACTAAATTTTAAGGATTCTAGTAGAGTTGGTTGAAAATATTTCTGGTTTAATAATGGTGGGTGGTGAAATTATACAACAACAACAAAATATGTAAAAAAGGATAACAAAAATATGAACTTGTTTGATATGATGAGAGCGTATGAAGGAGAGAGAATAATTTACTATACCTTGTACAAAAAAAAAAAATCTATCTGAAAAAAAAAGGATTCTTTTTTCGCTTAACTTTAATATCTGTGTTGATGGAAGACTATATATGGATACATATATATTTTAATGCAGAATATATATGTTAACACGTATATGGTGTGACAAGCGTTTATGTATATTTTTTGTATTATAAAATATTATTAGAAAATTGTCACAATAAAATGGAATTGACACACATTATTTTAGGTCCTATCTTTCTTTAAAGGATTATATACATATATTATTATGGTTAAAATTTTAGTGCTACTCTCTTCTATATTATAACAAAATTATATATTCAAATCAATTACTTTATTAAAGATATTTTTTATATAAATTTTGTATAATGTAAAATTTTATATTATATACAAAATGAATTGTAAATGTTACTTCAGATTCATCTAATTTGAATAAAAGACGAGGATATATCATTTTTTTTACTTTATTTTAGAAAGGTTATTAAGGATATTCTTTATAGAAAATATTTTTTTTTTTTATTAAATGGTGAGTGTTTTCATAATTTAATAGAATTTCATATATAAATATTGTCCAAGACAATCAAGATTAGAAGAAAATAAATTGTTATTAGGAAGACCTAATGTCGACATTTTAGAAATTTTTATTTAAATTAAATTATATATAATAATTTAAAACTTTTCAAATATATTTTAATATTATGTATACTGACTAATTTAATAATCCATATCCTTTTTTTTTAAGATATTGTCCTGTAATTCTTTAATAATAATTCACCAACGATTTTATGTAACCAAATTGAAATATATGTAAAGTTTTACAATTGATAACATAATTAAAATTAAATTTCAATTTTATTATAAATTCTTAATTTATTTATTTATTTTTTTAGAATTCAATACGACACAATTTGTCATTGCATAATCGTTTTATGAGAGTACAAAATGAAGGTACTGGTAAATCATCATGGTGGATGTTAAATCCAGATGCAAAACCAGGTAAATCAGTTAGAAGACGTGCTGCTTCAATGGAAACATCAAAATATGAAAAGAGAAGAGGTAGAGCGAAAAAACGTGTTGAGGCACTTCGAAATGCTGGTATAACTGGTATTAATGATGCAACACCATCACCAAGTAGTAGTGTTAGTGAAGGACTTGATCATTTTCCAGAAAGTCCATTGCATAGGTAACTATATAAAACAATTTAAATAATAAATTTTGACTATATATAATTTTCATATTGCATGTAATTTCTTAAAAATTTTAATAAATATTATTAGTAGTTAGTACATATTAGAAAGCACTCTTCAAGTAGACTAGACTAATTTTGTAACTTTAAAATCTTTCTTTAAAAGTTTATTTATTATTTTCGTAGTTTTACAAAAGATATTCTTCATTGTAATAAAAGTCTAGCTTTTCCAATTCTAATTTATCCTTTTTTTAAAATAAAAATTAAATTTTGAATTTATGATTTTTTGAATATAATTTGTACAGTCGTTAATTACTGATTAATTTTATTGATTGATTAAAATTATTGACTGATAAAAATTATTGATTAAGTTGCGTCCGAAATGATATAACAATAAATTACACCAGCAAGAAAGTATATATAAAAATCCGGTTCTTATCGGATTGTATATAGATTAATTAGTTAATCATCTATCGATATCGATGATTTTTATCGATGAATTGTATTGATGAATAGATTTACAAAACAAAATTTAATTTTTTCAAATTTTCTGTAAATTATTACATTTCTCTAAAAGCTTTGTAGATTGTTTTGGTCCTAAAGTTAGTGCTTTTTTAAATTTTCCAAAAATTTATACAAATAACAATTTTAATAGCTTTTACAATTCGAGATATTTTTTATTTTTATTTTTTTAATATTTTTTTTTTCAATTTTTATTTATTTATTTTTTATTTTTTTTTTTATTATTATTCAATTTAAAAAAAAAAAATATAAAACAAAAAAAAAGTGGTGGATTTCAATTATCACCTGATTTTCGACAAAGGGCATCTTCAAATGCAAGCTCTTGTGGCCGTTTAAGTCCAATACCAGCTGTAGTTGCTGAACCAGATTGGGGATTCTCATTATCAACTGAATATCAAACATCATCATTAACAGCATCACAAACAAATGATTTAGATCAATTAGCTGGTGAGCTTGCTGATGAATTAACATTACAAAAAGGATTTTTACAAGGGTCAGTTTTTATCTTTTTTTATTTTTATAATTTTTATATTTTTATATAATTTTTTTTTATTTATTTTTAAAAAAAATCAATAATAAAAAAGAAAATTATTAATTTGCCTAAAAAAAATGAGTTTACTTTCAAAAAGCATGTAAAAAGTAATTTTAGATAATTTTATTTTTTTTTGTAACTCTTGTAATTTGGTAAACCAAATTAATTTTTAATTCAAAATTTTTTTAGTTGCATGAAATTATAACAATTTTTTTGATCTTTTACAAAAATCAACTAGAAAAAAATCAATTTTTCAATTAAAAATAAGACAATTTTCTATTTTTAGACCAAAAAATATATAATTAAAAATTGATTTATTATTTTGTAACTATTTTTAAATTTTAATCTTATCACCAGACAAGAAATATATTTTTTTTTATTTTTATTTATTTATTATTATTTAATTTATATTTATATTATCTTGTTTTATTTTATTTATTTTTTTGAAACCAACTGATCGTACGGATGGAGTAGATTTAGTAATGCGACGGGTATACCAAATCAACCGCCACCACCTTATCAACCGCCGCAGCCTTATTCATTGCATGCAACTGTTGCACAATCTTATGGATTACAACAAAATCAATGTCCACTACATCGTTCACTGCCCTGCACTTGTATGAGCAATTGCCGAGAAGTAAATATAAATAAATTAATAATTTAAAATATGATAATAAAAATTTTATTAATATACTTATGATTATTTATTAAATTAAATTTATCTTTTATGTGTAATTTGTGTTATTTTTAGGGATTATCGCCATCTTCTGGTACTGGTATGTCACCATCATATCCACATAGTGAACCATCTTCAGATTCTATAAATACTTTTACGCCATTAGATTCATCAATAATACAACAAAAAATAAATTTACAATTAGAAGGTAAATTTAAATATATTTTAATTAAATATTGAAAACTTTTAAAATTTTCTTTTCAATTACATAGTTAACACAGCATCAACATTAATTGGTCAATGTATGGAAGCGCTTAACAATCCAACACAAATAGATGATTTTAATATTGAAAATTTTCATGGTGGTTTAGAATGTAATTTAGAAGAGGTTTGTTATAAATACATAATTTGTATTATTTAATTTTTATTATGAATAATATTATTTTATATATTTGTTATTAAAATAATTTTACAGCTTATCCAACAGGAATTAAATTATGATGGTTTATTAGATTTTAATATACCATTAACAACAACAGCAAATAATCAAAATATATTAAGTCAAACATCAACAATAACAACAACAATAACAACAAATTCTCAACAACACCAACAACACCAACAACAACAACAACAACAACAACAACAACAACAACAACAACAACAACAACAACAACACCAACAACAACAACAACACCAACAACAACAACTACAACAACAACAACAACAACAACAACAACAACAACAACAACAACAACAACAACAACAACACCAACAGCAGCAACAACATCCAAATACAACAACACCAATTTTATTAAATAATGGTGGTATCAGTGGTATAATTGGTGGTGTAAGTGGTGTTAGTGTTACTAATAATACAATAGGACAAATTGATATACAACAACAAAATTTATCATCATCGGTAACAACAACAACATCATCTATAACATCATCACCAACAACAAATTCTCATACAAAAGTTCAACAATATTCCCAGACGAGTGTAACACCACCGTCTTGGGTTCATTGATGTTGGTGGGGTGCTAATTCAAATACGAATTAACATACAAAATTTTATTAGAGGTAAATTATTAATTTAAATTTCTTAATTTGAACATAATTACAAATGTACCTCGAAATTTGTCTTTTGCCATATTGAAATGCCTAGTGGTCTGACAAATAATTTAACAATATTCATTTCTCTTTGCAAGTAATGGAATTTTAATTATGGCCGTTTTCGTTAACGTCAAATGATCGCAGTACTGCAATGTTCTTATTCGTTTTTATCGTAGTTAAATCAACGAGACGCAGCAACCAGTCGACAGAAGGAGCATTGGTTAAGTTAAATTTGTCGATTTTTCACTCTCTCGATAGTCAAAATACCAGTAAAAAGAATAACTACATTGCAGTACTGCGATCATATGACATTAACGAAAACGGACTAAGTTATCACTTCGGTATGTTATGTTCTTTTTGCATAATTTAAAAATAAAAAATTGCATTGGAATTACATATATTATTTAATAAAGGTTTTAGTTCAAACTAAAATATGATTTATGAAAAATATAGATATGTATGTACATAATATTGTAATATGTATATGTAGTAATTATGATTATTAATAATTTTTGTACTGATTTTTAAAATATACAATTTATATTATAAATACGCCCACTACTTTCAACACGCCTCTACTTCAAATTAATATTTGCGAATCACAAAAATTCAAATAATATTGTTAACAAAATAAAAAGAAGGAATTTCTAAGAATTTTTAGTTTCCCTTTTATTGTTTGTTATCTTCTATAAATAAATATACATATATATATATATTTTGCGTAGGATACAAACAAACAAAAAATTATAGAAAATCCTGCGTAATTATAATACTTAAAATGGCAAATTCCTATTAAAATTCATATTTATCCCAAAAAAATAAGTCAAAATAAAATTATATTATATTCATTTCCCTATACAAAAGAGTTCATCCTGTCTTTTAAAAGAAAAATTTATGCTATTGAATTGATATTTTCAAAATTACATTAACGAAAACAAAATCAAATTATGTTGGCTTAAAGTTGTTATTTGTAAGGATATTAAATTTACAATTTATATAATGTCCCAAATAACATGAATTTTAATTTTCATTTAACAATATATTCAAAATTTTGACTCCATATTTTAAAATAAAACGTTTATAGAATTTAAAACAAAGCTTTGGAACGCTTAGAATTAAAGTGATTTATAGAATATAAGAAAATTTCAAATAAAAAAAAATTCATAATAAATCTTTTATAATTGATATAGACAACATTGATTTCAATGAATTATAAATTTATGTTAATATCCACAATTTTTTTGTTGTTGTTCCAAAAGAATTTTCTTTTAAAATTTTAATTTTTCCTTTAAATATATTTTTTTTTTTTTGGGTGCACATTCAACTTTTATGCAAATTATTGTTTTTCTAGGATTCATTATGTAAAGTTAAATTGAAAGTTATTTTCCCCTATAAATTTCCACATCATTTATTTAATTAAAATTACATATACTTAAAAAAAAAACCAACCACATTAAAAAAATTAATTCTGTTTAGAAATAATTTTTTAATTGATCAATAAATTTTCCACTTGAATTGTAATAATAATAATTTATTTTTCTGTCTTATCGTAAACTTTGTGAAAATTTCATTTTCTAGAAAAATTTTTAAAATTTAAATCAATCAAAAAAAAAAATTATATATATACTTAGAAGAAAACGCAAAACACTGAACTGAAAATTACCTTTAGGTTAATTAATAGAAAATAAGAATAATAAATAATTTGAAAGTAAAATGAACTTAATTTGACTTCCTATATAAAATAATATTCTAATTAAAAGATGAAAAAAATTCAGTGAATAATATTTTTTTTTTTTTTGGTTTGGAGGAAAATTGTGATTATTTTTTTTTGTTTTTGTTATAAATTTTCTTTGATATTCTCTGTTTATCCTTAAGGTGCTTTATGTATAAAATAACTGGAATTTTATTATTTTTAATCATTTTAAAATTAAATTTCACTTAAAAAATGCAAATAATAATGTATTTTATTTATGATGGTGAAAAAAAGTATGCGGATTTCCTTTTTTTTACTTACGCGAAAATAGTTACTTCCAACCACAAAAGTTCAGAAATTCATATTCTTTACTATACTTATAAGGTATATAAATACTAAAAATTTTAACATCACTTATATAATTATTTGTCCTTGTTGGAAAATTATAAAACACAAAAAATTTTCATTTTAATTTTCCACTCAAATAGCCTAATTTTTCTCTATATATATACACCCTCAAAAGTGCTATTTAAAATTTTCCATTTAAATACATTTTTTTTTTTTTTTCAAACTCCTCAAATTAGTTTAGTTTTGAAGAAGAAAATAGAAACCAGCATAAAAAGTAACTTTTTTTTTTTTAAACTAAATTCAAGTTATAATTTTTTGAATAATTTAATTATTATTTGTATATAAAGAGAGAAAAAAAAAATGGTAATACCATTTTGGTAAAAAAAAACTTTTAAATATTATTTTTTTTTTCCTAAATAAAAAATTTAAATTCCCTAAGAAATTTTCTTACAAATTAAAATTACGTAGAAAAAAAGAAAGAAAAAGATTCTCTATAAATAAATCTGATAACTTTTTAAGCGGACATTCATTTTTATTAACTGACAGAAACAATTTACCTGATCTAATCAACGGGAAAGTTTTCCTTTTAAAAAGAGAAAAATTTTCCAAAAAAAAAAAATTTAATTTCTTTGCAACTTTTCTTTCTTTTTTGAAAATTTGAAAAAAAAAAAAAAAAAAAATATGAAATTAAATTATCTTTTATTTCAACAAGGGAAAAATATGCTTAAAAAGTATGTAACCAATTGAATTGTGATGAAGGGAATTTGAATATAATAAAAAGAAGAGAAAAAAACTGTTGAACAGGAACTTATTACGGTATAATAAATATTTATATATTTTTGATGGATATAATTTTTCTTATTTTAAAGATTTTCATTATATTTTTATTTTTTTTGGGAAAAATTTTCAAGCTTATATTCCGGAAATATAAAAAGATATATACAAACTGTTTCCTTTCTACCTTTATAGTATATTTATAATTCAAACATAATAGCTACTTATCTTAATTTACCAATTTTATCTGTCATTTTTTTTTTATTTTGCTCGCTTGATTTAATTTTCAGTTTATTACAAGAGGGAAAAAAAAAATATATTGCAATATAAATTATTAAGTGACCCCATTATATCTAATGATATAGCTTTCAACAACAACACTAAAAAAATCTTATACTATATTTGAAACAGTTTTATTTTTATGATTTTAATAATCCCTAGTGATTTTTGATTTATTATGTAATTTTACCTTAATTTTGAATGAATTTTAATCTTTGTTAAAAAAAAATAAGATATGTTGTTGTCCTTTTTGGAAATATTAAAATTTTCTTTATGTAATGTAATATAAATAATGGAAGATAATTCTATTTTAATTTGTCGCATTATAATATGTATAACGATTTACGAATAAATCTTTAAAAGCAGATTAATTTTGGAGATCCTTTTTATTATATAGTCCTTTTAACCTATAATGTTAACTAAAAAATATAATTCCTTATAACGAAATGAAATTTGAAATGAAATTAATAATGTAATTTACATTATATTCCAAATGTTAATATATTTTAATATTATTAACCTAATTTAAAATAATTTAATTATTCTTAATAACAAATTAAAATAAATAATTGTAAATATATAATTTGATTTAGATTTAGATTTATAAAAATATATATATATTTTCCGATTAATTTATTTAAAATTCCAATTAATATAAATATTTCCTCTTTTATTGTACAATTTCTGAGTATCAAGATATATATAAAATTATAGGAGTAATAAATGTGGTATTTCATTTGTTTCAAATTTTTCGTATTTTTATAAATATAATAAACAAAATTAATTCAAATCAATTCACATTTCTTTTGACACAAAAATATTAATTAAAATTTAAATAATAACAAAATAAAAATTCATAATAAAAATTATATTAAAAAAAAAATGAAAAATTATTAAAAAGTAATATCCTTTTTCCATTATTTCAAAATAGAATATTTAATATTTTTTACTAACCAAAAAAAGGAGCAATAGTCGTGTACAATTTTGAAGTATATTTTTAAATTTCTATATTTATTTAATGTTGTAACAAAATTTCCCATAATTTAATCACAACTCGAATTGAAAATTTCCATTATTTAATAGAGGAAATTTTTCCCATTATTATATTTTCTTAGGTAAATTAGAAAAATTCATAAATTTATTTTAATATTTTATAATTGTAACGAATCCAAAAAAAAAAATAAAAAATTAAAATAATCACGAAATAAAATTTTGTGTTTGAGGTTGAAATAGAACACATCTAGTTTTTTTTTTCTATAAAGCTGAATCTCTGGTATATGTAACTGGTATATGTAAATGTATATATGTACATATAAATTTTTATGTAATAAAGAAAATGTAATAACAAACATAAAAAATAAATAAATATCAACAGGTAATAAAAATGCAAAGTAAATATTAACAAATCAAATATAGTATATATTATATAAAAGCTTTGCACATGTTTTTCAAATATTTTATTGTATTAAAAAAGCCGGAGGAAATTGAAATTTTATTTTATTATCATTCTTTAAATTTTGACTTTTGTATAAAACATTTTTTAAACAAATGACGGTGGTTAGAGGTTTGGTTTTTTTTTTAACATTTGGGAAATCGTAACTTCTCTGGATTATATTGTTATTCAATAAAATTGAACAAATTTTGATTTAACTATAAATCTTGTCGTCAGTATATGTTTATAGCAAAGCTTCTAATGTGTTCACATATTCAAAATTTTATAATTTTAAATTATTAATATCTAATTTTTAAAATCAAAATTATTATGATCACAGTTTATCGAAAATTTCTAATTCAAAATTTGATTGAATAATTTCAATATTAAAGATATGAACAATTTTTTAAATTATTAATTTTATTTATTTATGCTGAATATACATGTATCTACATATTGTATAGATTATAAATTACAATTCGTGATATCAAGAAACCACAAATCATGAATTACTTCTTTTTTTTTTTTAAATCCTTAAATTTTGTCCTGATTTATCACTTACCTAATATAAAATACAAATTTAATTCTATATTCTATTTAGTATCATTAAAAAATCTTAACGTGTGCGAAAAGAAAACTGTTAATAAAAAAAAAAAAAGTTTTCAAGTTTATAAAAATTTTGTCGACAAGACAACTAATTTAAATACGAATAAAAAAGAAATTGCTAATAATTTTGACAACCTTGACTTAATATTCCCCCAAAAAAAATTAAATACAAAGGAATTTTCTTTTTCTTACAATTTTTTTTTATGATATTATTTTATGAAATATTTAGAAGCATTTAGAATGAAGACCTCTACTTTTGTATTTGTTAATATACACACTAGCTCCAGGATAATTTTTTTTTTTTTGGTATATAACACAAATAATAATATGGTTACATACAATTGAAATATTGCCTTGGCACTTTACACTCCTCATCGTCCTAAAATCGAAATAGAAAAAAGTAGAAAATTTTTTTTTTGATATTTTCTAATTCAAATTATTTCCTCTTAAATTTTAAACGTATACGTCAATTTTACATATATATAAATACCTAATTTATATCTTGACACAATGAACCACAACTTAATAATCTTCTTTTAAATATATATACAGATTGGCATGAAAGTGAAAATCTAAAATCAAATATTAAATTTATATATACGGTAACAAAGGGAAAATCATGATAATTATTAATCAATGTAAATTGTATAAATATTTATTAAAGAATGTATCAATATTATCTTACCATAAAAAGAAACTCCCAAAAGATTTAATATAATTGAAATCCTTAAGTAATGAAATACCGAGCACAAATTTAACTTTAGTTATGGAAGAAGTGTAAACTGTTTTAGACAAACACTAGTAAAGTCACTTTTTTACCAAAAATTTATTCAACATAAAAATACAATACCGACTTTTTTGCTAATCTGTATTTAAATTTAAAATATGTATACATAACTTATGCGGCTTTATCCCTGCGGCAGCTAATTCTCTGGAAAACTTTTATTAAAAAATAAAAAATCAAGTATTCAAAAGAACAATTACATTTTTTTTTTCTGCTCAAATCAAATCCACAACTACCAACCCAACAATTCTTTTAAGAAGAACACTTCTAGCTATTCTTCCTGGTGGTTTTGATACCTAAAAAAAAAATTTTTTTTCACACTAATTTTAATGAAGTAACACGACACTAAAGAAGGAGAAACGAAAAAAAAAGTAAAAACTGCCAAACTGTGACATTTATTTTTTTTTTTCCTGTGTGTGCCAGGATAAAATTTACAAGGATATTTTTTTTTGTCTAAGTAAAAACGCAAAAACAACAACACAAAAAATATAAATTTCTTTATCATTTCTACGGAAGGTTTTTAAATAATTCAATCAAATCATTTCTTATAGTAGAAATTCTTTATATCGTGTCGTCCTTTTTGTTACACAGGACGATCAAAAAAAGAAAAAAAAAAGAAAAGAAAAAACTTGTTAGCTAAATAATTTGCGTTGACAACTTTTATGTCTGATTAAATTTTAATGTTGATGAAGAAAAAAAGAAAACGTATAAGAATGTACATTTTTCTGTAAATTTTTTTCCTTTTGCTCTGCTATACATTTAATAAATTCTGCATGAAATGAATAATTTGTTTGAGATGATGGTGTGGAGGGTGGGCCTAGTAGATTATCCATTCCATAAGTAAAATGTCTTGTGGTATAGATGATTTTTTTTTTTTACTTCTTAACACTAAAGATTTTTATTGTCATCAAAGTCAAGAATTAATCGTCCTTTCTTCATTCTATTAAAAGTAAAAAAAAAGGGAAAAAAAGTTATTTGATTTCAATCGAACAAAAAAACATTTTCTTTTTGAAAAGGATTTGAGAAGAGGGCGGAAAAACAAATTAAATGGCCATTATAGAAATTGCTGGGATAAATGACAAGATAAATTGGTTGATAAATAATTAGGGCTAGAATTTATATGTATAGTAATAATATAAAGGTAAATTTAAAAATTAGTTTAAAATTAATTAATGTAGAATCCTTTTTTTTTTAGCACTGCATTATTTCCTTTCACTTTATTAAATTAGTTATTACGAATTAGGAATAATTTTAGTAAATTTTGTAAAAGGATATATATGTTGTATGAAATTTTTTTAATTAAAATCCGCCAAACTTTTTCAAATTCCATAATATAATAATAAATTGGTATGCTACCATAGAATTTAAAAAAATTATCAGTGCCCATCATCGAACTAACTATATGATACTTAAATTCAAATAAAATTATTCCATGTTCTCATTACTTCAAAACCCACTTTAAAAAAACCAATACTTAATATTAACAAATTTACACCAAATTTATTTACTAAATCTTCTTTTATCCATCACAATTATCCAATTTTCTTACACATAAAAAAAAATCCTTTTAAATATATAATCCATCCCTGATAAACATACAAAAATATGAATATGAAAAAAAAAAATTAAGTAGGTCTTTTTTTTCACTTCATTTACTCATAAATGTCTCTATTTGGCATACACACAAATCTATATACACATTAAATAAAATATTTAATCCATTTTACAAAAAATGTGTATAAAAGAAAAAAGGATACAAAAAATTCTCCAATCAATTTATTAGAAACAATATAATATGTATAATACCAAGAAGATGGAAAAAAATTTAATCCTTGCTTGCCTATATAATATAAAAGAATTTCCATAAAAATTATATTCTTCTTTATATGTCCTTAAGTACCGGAGGAATATATTACAATAGAACGACACAAAATATAATATCAAGATGAAAAATCTTTTAACGTGTTAGGGGGGGACTGAAATAGTTTGTGAATAATTTTTCATCTTGCACTAAAACTACTGAAGAATGAATGAATGAATAATCTCGGGTTCAATGGGTATTAAAAGTTAATCTAATAATAAAATTTGGGGTCATTTTTTTTTATATGACTCTAATTATTTAAATTACATTAATTTTGTGAACATTTTGTGAAAGTTAAATAGTATAATTTCAAATTATTATTTTCATTTGTTCATCAATATTTAAGTAGTAGAAGATGTACTAATAAGATAATTAAAAATTACTTAGTTTGTTGCAGTTGGTTAATCATTTTGTGTGTTTTATTGATTGTTAAAAATAAAATAGTATGATATGATGATTAAATTATTCATTATTGTAATAATGATCAAAAATATTGTTAGAAATAATATTCAGTTCAAAGTTTTAAAATAGTCAAAATTATATAAAAAGTCAAAATCCTGAAAATAGCTCAGATGAATATTGAAACCCGTAATAATTGAAATTTTCTAAAATTCTGGTGACACTAATAATTAAAATCTGTTATAATTTATTGTGGCAACAAAACACAGTTTAAGGGTCTCAGTAGTCTAGTGGGTTAAGGCTTTGATTGATAACTGAGATGACCCGGGTTCGATTCCCGGTCAGACCTAATTAAATAGGAAATCAACCCGAGGTCTGTTAGGGAACAAAAAAACCTTAACAAAGATAGCTTCTCCATATAATCAAATATGATTGGTGACAGTTTTGCTTATTTTTTTCTGTCTTATCAAATCCTTAATGTTTGTTTGATTTTGATAACAATAATACTTGCTGCTTTCACATCAACAGGTGATATAAAAATCTTAACAATATTTTGCAGAGTCCAAATATTTAAATATTAATTTAATATGCTATTAAAAATGAAACATCTTAAAATATTGTTTTTCAAAGCTTTTTGATGGCATAATATTGGCTTTTGCTTAATATTAAAGAAGCAACGCATAAGCCAAAGAAAGTTGTTCTTTTAAACCAATTAATTTTTTCGAAATATTTTTAAATTTTTACCAACTTTTTTCGGTAATTTGGGTAATTATTTCCCTAATTAATTATAATTTTTTTCATTGCATTAAAAAACATCGATTTTTAGCATTTTTTACCCATAAAAAATGATAAAAACAATTTTATCTCAATTTTTTTTTCACTTCATCTGTGATCTGTGATACTACAAAAAAAACCTCAAAGTGAAAAAAAAAATGTCACAAAAAATCCTTTATAATCCTTAAAAGATATTTCACTTTTGTATTTTTCCTGCAGAAAAAAAAATATATTATTTTTCTTTTCCCAACTTCACGGTATAGTTTGTGAGGATATTTTTTTTTTTTTTTTTAAAGCGTAAGGATAATTTTTTTTTCTTCATCTAGTTAAGGTAATACGCAATAAGTGATTTTTTTTTCTGCTTTACTGTTGTGTTGTCCTGGGAATCAACATTTGTATCTTTGGTGATACTATCGACCTGATAATTGAACGTTGTTGTCGAGGTCACCAATTCTTTAAGCTTAATAAAATATAGTACGGTACATAAATATAAATAAAAGGAACAAAAATATAAAGAAAAAATATAAAAACATTTTTAAAACAAAACAAAAAACATACTCCTAATATTTTATAATTCGGAGAAGATTTTTTATACTGAAATTTTGTACGTGGTAAATTTCACTGGCGGCTTTAAATATTTTTTTGTCTACGGTCATTAATGTTTATGAATGAAAAAAATGTACTTAAAAATATTATCCTTATATTTCATTATGTCTGTTTAGGTTACGGAAATTTGCGGAATAGTATTTAAATTGATTATTTTACATTTAACAATTCCATCAAAACTTCAATTAGAATTTGTCAATCATCTGTATTCACCCCATATTTCCATATTATATTATTGTTAACAAGTAAATATGTATAGGGAAATTTCGAATAATGAAACTTTGGCGCAATTTATTACTGCTCTTGTATTGCTCTGTGTACCAAAACTAATTTTAAAAATAATAATATGTACTTAGTTTACATATAAAACTCATATATATTTGATTGCTTATATTTTACTAAAAGAAATAATTTAGCATAAAAGTGCAATCAGAATTTAAAATATTTCTTTTAAAAAATAAATTATATCCTCTCAACAATATCTTATACTTTTTATGACTCTTAACTTTCCTTATGTTATATTACTAGAATTTAGCAAGGTGACATTTTTCTTAAGAAGTTTATAATATTACTTCTATATAACCATGAATTTATATTCATACTTACATAAATAACAAAATGCCATCCTTGTGTGTGCACCGCATATAAAAGTCCTTATACAAAGTTTACCACTTCTTGAGTATTCAACAGACAATTTAATATTGTAGAGAGAGAACTTATATTGTATATCAAGGATATCATCATTATATTTCTTAGGTTTATGTTCATTTCTGTTTGGTTTTTTTCCAACCTTTCTTTCATACATTTATATATTTATTTCTGTTTTTTTCTTTAACCTTTTAGGTTCCAATTTTATAATTTTATTTCCAGATATAGAAATTATTCACTTAAAAATATATTAACATTAAATTTTCATCAATTTTAATGCCTGGATAAATTTGAAAAATATTAAAATATCAGACGTTTCACTTTGTTGTTTCGAAACACTATTAAATTATTAAATTGATGAGAGGAGAGCTTTTAAGACAGAAAAATAGGATACATTTTGGCAACCAAATGCGTGCCCTAGGCCTCCTAGGGATCTCCTTTGCTGGGATTAGGCCGATCTTGGCTTCCTCCCAGCTGTTGCTAATCTTAGCAACACTGCTGCTAAGGAAATCTAAGGAGAACTGATCTTGACACTTGATTACCCTGTAGCCTCTGACTACACATAATAACATAAATCATATAACGGCGACGTCAAAACCATTTTTTTTTCTTTTCAATACAATTATTTTTGTGTAGACTTAATATTGGACCCACTGGGTGTTTTGGCAACAATACAAAAATAACAAACTTACGATTTCATAACAATAAAAGGGATTTCTTTTTATTGCAAACTTTTTATATATTTCCGTTTTTTTTGTACAATGCAATTTTTTTTTTTTGTTATTGAGAGATTATGCAACAAGTTTTGTCCGCAAAGGATATTATCAAATTAAATATATAATTTACAAATGATTTTGAGAAATGATTATTATTACATAAAAAAAAAGTGATAGAGAAACAAGATTTCAAAATTATTTCCATTTTTCATTAATTAATTATAATTAAATTTTTTAATTTTTTAGGTTTCAAAATGACCGCATCTAAAGCCATTGGTACTAAGCAACAAGAAATATTAATAATTTTTCTTTTTCTCTTTTTTTTTAATTTAAATTGTTAAATATTAAAATATAAAAAAAATATATATAAAAAAAAAATGTGTAATTATAAAATTTAAAAAAAAATCTAATTTACAAAAAAAAGATAAAAAAAAATTGAAAATTGATTAAAGGAAAAATAGCACAATTAATTAATTTTTAAGGATAATTAAAAACAAAAATATATATTAAACTACCAGAAAATAAAAAAGAAAATTATGTAATTAAAAAAAATTAAAAGAAAAAGAAAATTCAAATTTTTTTTTTATTATTATTTTATTTAGTTTTTTTTTTTTTCATAATTATAAAATTGTGTAAAAGTTTTTATTTTATATTTTTTAAGTGTTATATTTGTACTCAAATTATATTTTAAGGAAATTAATCTGTCAACAAACAATAAAAATAAAAATAAAAATAAAAAATTTAATAAAAAAAATTTAAAAAAAAAAATGGGTTTAAAAAAATTATCGAAAAAAAAAATTAAATATACAAAAAAAAAATACAAATAAAAAATAAAAAATAAAAAAAATATTTTAAATTTTAATTAATTGTTTTTGTTCTTCTTATTTTTTTTTTTAATGTGTAGTTTGTTTTTAGTGTTTTTCATTTGTAATATTGATAACTTTTAGTTTTCTTATACCATTTTCATTATACAAGATTTTCCATTCTAAATTTAGTCATTTATCAAATTTAATTATTAATTTAATTATTTTATTTAATATATTTTGTTTGTCAAATAGATCTATACGCAATTTTTCAAATATTGGACATTTAATTGACGCGCAAGAATGCTTTCAACACACTCTACGAAAACTTAAGCGATTAATTTAAACAAAAAATATGATTGATGATTTTATTTTTTAAATAAAAAAAATGCTAAAAATTTTTGTTTTTAAATTCGAATATTTCTGAGAATGAAGAAATTAAAAGATTTATTAAAAAAAAATTAATTTCAAATTGAACCAACAATTTTTGTAAATCTATAAATAAAATTCAAATATTTTGGTATTTTAATTATTTTTTCTTTATTACAAACTCCAAAAACCATAACTAATTTATAGTGTCCTTCCATTTATACGAAATTAGTTATTAAAAAGAAATTATATTTTACGAATAAATGTTACAGCCCACCGTAAACTTACACTGCGTTTATTTACTAATACCAATTTCTTTTCAGAAATTTTTTTTCTACACCACACCATGGTGGGAATTATCAAAAATCTGTGGTGTAGGAAAGTGTAAGGTATGAAAAAAACATACTTTTATTACATTCTAACAAAATTCTGTATAATATTAAATTGTTATACTTTTTTTCATAATTTGTGATTAAAACATTATTTAATTGACGAATAGTATATATTTCCACCTTAAAAACTTAAAAAAAAAAAAAAATTAATTACATCTCCACTTTATACACCTTCAAATTTGACGGTGTAGAAAAGTGTAGAAAAGTGTACTGTATTTAAAGTGTATTTAAAAAAAGTGTAGAAAGTGTAGTCAAAAGAACGCAAAAATTTTCTACACCATGGAGGGTGTAAGAAAGTGTGTCTGAAAAGAAATTGGTATAATATTCCTTTACACATAACTTTTATAGACGAAATATGAAAAAAAAATTAAAATCTCCTATAATATGAATTAGGATAAATAAATTCAAATTAAATTAATTTCTTCTATCTTTCTCTGATTTTGTAAAAAAAAGAAAATCACCTCCACCAGCTCTCATATAAAATTATGAAGATAAAAAATTGGATAATTTCGAAATTGGAATTCCGAAATCAAATAAATAATTAAAATTATGGTATGTTTCTGTTTGTCTGGTTAATACCAGTAGTACTGGTTTAATTATGCTATGTCACTGGTATGTTTCAGTTATATATTTTTTTTAATTATTTTCAAATATAAAATTAATAAATCAAATATGTAGTCAAGGATTAGAATATATTTTATATATTTTTTTAAAAATAAATTTATATCAAATTATAATTTCACACTCATGTTCAATACAATTTAGAAAATGCTATAATATTAATTATTTAATTAAATTACTATTGTACTAATAAATGTTTATACATTATATTGAATCCAGGATATATCGAGAGAGACTAATATCACCGAAAATACACTAAATATTTGTAATATATTTGAATAAAGAACTCATAAGTATTTGACCAAAAGCATTAAACTAAATAATGATTATATGAACTTTTTACGTTAAAAAGCACGACAATGAAATTTTCAATTAAAATATTTATAATATTCGTAATTCAATTTTATACAACAACTTTTTAATGTAATTAGTAGAGAAAAAAAATGATATAAAGTAAAAATGTTTTTAATTTCCAAATAAATTAAATATTGTAATTGATTACGAACTGTCATCAACTTTCAATTATTCTATTCCCAAAGCACAAATATTTGTTGTTAAATTAAGTTTTTTATTACAAAGTTTGGAATAATTAAATATTTACAAAAAAAAAATCTAACCATGACGTAACAATTAACTATTATATATTAATCATAAAATATTATTAATAGCAAATGCCATAAATATTATAGAAAAAATTAATACAACTTAAATTATTTCTCCATAAATTTTATAAATAATTCATAAAAAAACAATGCAATTTTTTTGGATATATAATTGTCTATATTAATAACTAATTAAAAGATTAAAAATTAATTACATTATTCAAAACATAAAAAAATATGCTAAAATATTTAATTATATAACAATAAAAAAAAAATTGTTCTTTGTAAATATTTTTTTTTAAATTTAAAAAATTATATTTTAAATTTAAATTAAATAAATTAAACGATGTAAAAAATATTGAATTAAGAAATATATGTATAAATGTGAAAAAGGTAATAATAATTTACATATTAAAATTATGATTTATTTTGAAAATTTTTTAAAATTTTATAATTATAGCAAAACAAATAAAATTTATAATTTTAATTAAATATTTAAATAGTAGTTGTGAATCAATTATAATTATATTTAAAAATGAATTATGAAAATTTTAGATGAAAAAGATATAATAAATATATAATATATTATTATTGTTTTATTAGTTAAAAATTTTAAATTCAATTTTGTATTTTAATTTCAAATTAATTTTAAATTTTTCGACATCATTTTATAAATTAATAAATTTTAATTTATTGAAGTAAATTAATGGATAATACAATTCATCTAACTAAAATAATATTATGAGTCAATTGCAGATCTACTATAATTACCATTACTACTTACGATTACTACAATTTACAATTGGTAGGATTAGTAATAAAAGATTAATGGAAATTGGTGAAACTTTCATTTTACGATATTAGAATTTATTAATCAACAGAAAATATATAGACTTAATATTATTCGATATTTAAATTTTCTTATACATATACATATAACAGTTTTAAAAGCCCTTTCACAAAGCTCTATATTTTTTTTTTTCACAAAGCTTTATTGCTATTCAGCCATCTTACGAATTTTTTCTACATAAATCCTAATATTAATGTTATACAGAAGCTTTTGCTATCAAGACTCAAACCTTTATGTGAATTAGTCAAGTGTATAAAAATTTAATTTTATTATGCATTTTTATATTTTTCAATATTTCCAATAAAAAATTTCGTTTCCTATACAAACTACTGTTTTCTGGGACACTTTTATTTATACAAATAACACTTGTTGTATAATCTGTTACACCCTTTGGTGTGCAATGCTATGGATGAAGTTATTGTTGACACTTTAAAGAATAAGCCGCTTAATTCAGGAGGACATCTTTATGAGTTGCTTTCCTTTTTCCTTAATATTAAATTTGATTCGAATACCAAATTTAGCGGAATTTCACATTTCCTTTTAAAAAAATTTTATAACCTTAAAATTAAATTTAGTATTTAATTTGAAAGAAAAGATATTTTATGCAAAATTTAAATTTTTTTAACAATCTGAAACAACAGAGAAGAGTATTAATCCTTAGGGTGTGATTTGTGATTTTTAGGGTCTTATTTACGATTACGACACTTGCTGTCTTTAACCTTAAAAAAACTAAAGCAACCATCATATTAGTATAATTAAGTATATTAATTGTTTAAAAGGAACTTCTAAAAATGTTTAATACATTATTAAAATGAATATTATGATTATTTCCTTAATATATATACTAATTTATATATATATAATTCTTTTTATATATATTTACTATATAAAACTAATACCAACACAATTTTTAAAATTAAATATTTACATACATTTATGTAAATCCTTTTGATAATAATAATAAAAAGCCGACAGACGAAACGCAACAATTTGCTCCATAAAAAATAATATTTTATTGTATATACTAGTAACTAGTGTATGTATATGTATGTACATATTTTTTTTATTATTATTATTATCATCTCATCCTATCTCAACTAAGGATATTGTTGCTATAACATTTCTTGTCTACTTGTTGTTACTTTACCTACATATACACGTGTAAAAATCCATAATCAAAAAGTAAAAAATATGACATGGAAAATACACAACGACAAAATATACAAACACATAAAAAATATTTTAATTTGAAAAGCTTTTTTCAACTATAAAAAGCTTTCCACTTTTGCACAGGACAGGACGAAATATTGAGAATAAAATGAATTTTTTTTTGTTACGAAATATATATATATATATATATATACTACATATATGTATGTTTGTTATGTATATTGGTAACCAAAATCATATATAAAAGGACACTCTTATGTCAGGAACTTCTTATTCGATATTTTGAGTTTCAATTGCCGGATTGGGAATAAAATATTATAGTGGAATTTTCTATAAGAAAATCAATCTTAAAATTTGAAAAAAAAAAAAAAATATAAATTATAAAACAAAGAAATTAAATCAAAAAAATATTTTAAAATTCATTATTAATAATTATATATTAATTTATTGTTAATTGTGAAACATAAATTAATATTTCAAAAATACTAATTTATATAATTTAGATTTTAAATAAATGTTAAATTCGAAATAAAATTTCATCTTATTTATTGAAAAAAGACAAAAATTTGGAATCGTGAAAAGTGTAAAATTTTTGTATAATTGATTTAATACGTTTTTAAATTCTATTTAACTACACTTAATAAAAATATATTATAGTACATACTTAAATTAGTAAAAATAATTAATTGTATATTTTAAAAACGAAAAAAAAAATATTAATTTATATATTTTAATAAAAAAAAAAATTTTAATTCAAAGTATATTAAAAATTTACAAGACAAGAAAAAGCACAAATATAATTGACAGTCATGATAAGTAAGTAAAAAATTTTCTTTAATTTTTCAAATAATTTTGCATGAAATTATTTTTTTTTAACTTATTTTTTTTTTTGTGTGTGTAATTGTATTGAGTCCAAAAAAAATCATATAATAAAATTATGTATACTATACACCAAACAAAAAGGAAATGAAAATATATAATTTAAATATATAACTTGTCAAAATTTGTTATTTACAATTTATTTACTTCCTTTATGAATATCCTTTTTTTTCATATTTTTTATTTAAAAAAACTTTATTCAATGATTTTTTTTTTTTAGACTTTTTCCAAATACAAAAAAAAAGTAAAACACGAAAAGAAAAAATTATCATTTTAATCTTAATTGTACTTCAATTTGGAGCAAAAAAAAAAGGATATTCAACAAGCAGCTTTTTTATATATATACGTTTTATGATTCTTACGACTGATAAGCCTCTATATAATACTTACACATATTTCTCTAAATTTTAAAGAATATTCAATACAAAGATGAAATTATATGTTTTTTTTTTGTAAGAAATATAATACACACAAAAAATACGAAATACCATTTATTTAATACTTTAGAGACAGAGTTTGTTTTAGCAATATCAGGTTAAGTTTTGTATATACAAAAAAATCCTTATTTTTATAATATCATTTGATATTTTTCAATATCAGATTTAAGGATTGTATTTATACTGGTTTGGTATATATTTCCAACATCATCCTGTATACTCCAATACTTTCTTTATATGCAGACTGATAATTCTTTTTATTTAATATAAGGAATATTGCAAGTAAAAAATGTATATATAATACCAAAAGTTAAGGATTAAATTTTTATATTAGATTGTTTTTTTGTTATATACGAGTATATGTGTATTGTATAATGATGAGTTGAAATAAGTCTTTGTATTTGTAAGATTTCAGTATGGATTTATGTATGCAAAATCATTAAAAAAATATATATTTTCTTTTTACTTTTATGAGAAGTAACAAGTTATTATAAAATGTAAAATTTGTTTAAAAGATATAGTTTTCTTATGGTATAGTTTCATTATAATATGCATTTAATTTATTTGGATAGTAAATTTCCTATAATTTTGATAAATGAAAAATATAATACCGAAAACTTTTGAATTAAAATTAAAATAAGAAAATGATATTATTTAAATATATTTCCGAATTTCGTTTGATAAAATCCTTTTTCAAAGTTGGGGCTTTAACAGCTTTCGAAATAATTTCCATTTTACATTTATAACTTCTATAATATCTTTGTTAGTCGCTAAATTCGACTTTTTTGCGTTCATTAAGAAAGACTACTATTGCGTTCATTAAGAAAGACTACTTTAGAGATTAGAGCACATATTTAGTAAGAGTTAACCAAATGTTGCTCTGATTCTGATCTACCACATTTTTGGTAAAATTATAGATGGACGCATCTTATAAATTTATTATACTATTTAACTTTCTGTCCGATATTAATATCAAGAAAATGTTTTCCTTTAATATATTTATATTTATAACTTATAAAGCGACTAACAGAAATATTTTAATTAATTTCTACATGTTTTGATATTAAAATTACATAGATAAATTTTAAATGAAATAAAAATTTAATCCTTTCTAAAACTTTTATCATTAAAACATTTATTTTCTTATCATTAAAATAATATTTACCATAATTTTATTTACTATATTTGTATATAGGTAAAAAAAAATAGTTTATGATTTTTCATTTTGATTATATTTATTATTTTTAATGACAAAGACAATATTGAAATAAAGATATTAGATAAACAAATTGAGAATATTTTTATTATCATTAATTTTTTTAATAATTATAATAAGAAAAATGAATTTTTATATAATTAATCAAATTACCAATTTATTTATGTTGTCAATAATTTCAATTATATAAATAAAACTTTTAAAAATATTATAGTAAAAATAATAATTGCTAAGGTTATTTCCAATGTTAAAATCTACAATTTGCCATTTGCAATTAAATTGAAATCAAAATGTATGAAAAATTTAATCTCTTTACTTCGATTTCCAATAAATAAAATGTTAAATAAATTTATATACTATAAAATTATTGTTTACAATACTTGAAAAAGTTTTATCCTAATTTTATTTTAATATTTTAAGAGAGGAAAACATTAAAATAAATAAATATAAAGTAAATATTATAAAACATAATTTTCACCATTATCATAATAAATTTTTAATTTCTAATAAGATTATGATATAAAATATATTCAATAATTTATGATTCAAATTTTATATATTCGAATATTAGATAATTTTTGTTTTCTAATAAAAAAAAAATTCTTTTTTCGATGGTAAAATTGAAATTTTTAAAAATAAATTGATAAATTAACATAAGTTAATTACTTTTCTGTTTGCTACCGCAAGAATTATAATAAATGAATCAATTAGTTTAAGTTTTATATTATATATTGTGAAATTTCTGGTATAAGAGGATAGTATATATTGTATATGTATGTATTAGACCACAAAGGACGAGAAATAAGACCCTTCCAATATGATTTATTTTCGTTGGTGAAAAGGATTATATTTTTTTCATTATTTGAAATATATATTTGTTTCCAATGAATATTACATTTTGGGACATGATTGGAAATTGAAAGATTTTCGAAATGAAAAAAAACAAATCATTGGTATCTAAAGTAGTTACTATAGTCTAAGTAAAATGTATATAATCAAATATATATATATAATATTTATACATATGTATATATAATGTATAAATTATGTAATTATAGTTTTGTTATGTAATTAGTCTATTAAAATTATTATTCAAAGACACATCAAAACCATTGACAGACATCATATAAATTTACAAAGGTACATTTAATTATTACCTTAATACCAATTATAATTTTATATATACATTATGTACCTATATATTATATGGTTTTAAAATTTTTACTTCACAATCACATTATATAATATGTATATGTATATATATAAAACAATTCATATATGTATGTATATGTTCGAAGCAAAAAAAAAAAAATTTAAATACTATAGTTTGTAATTTTCAGTTCAGGAATATTAGATAAGAATTAATATTTAATTAAAATGAAAATATGAAACAGAGCAATTCTATTTATGTAGACAGACTACAATATAAAATTATTTACAAAAACCTGTCAAAAACCTCAACATAACAAAATTGAATAAAAAAATAATAAAAAAACAATACAAAAAAACAAATGTACAATCAACGGATTAAAAATTCAATTAAAAATTAATTTTTGCATAATAACGTAACCTATGTATATGTCCATGTACATATGTAAATAATATTTTTGATGTAAATTTACAAATACATATTATTATTGAGATTTATTGGATAAAGATATTAATTAAATTATATATAGGCATTTGGTATAATAGTGAAAACAAGGATTGGGTACGTGTTGCTGGACGATAGTACCCGCTGTACCCTGTTAAAGGGCTATATCATCGTAAATCAACATCCTCAACTGTAACGGTTACACAACAACCACATAATAGTAATCGAAATAGTCATATAGAAAATTCCCATCAACAATCACATATAATACACCCATCAACATCATCATCATACCACCAACAGCATTCCACACCATCATCATCATCACAACCTATTTTTGATAATATAAATACATCACCAGGCTGTTCAACAATGGTGAAAAGAGAAATTCGTCGTTGTGCAACAGCACCAAAATCCCATGATTCTAGTGGTGGTAAGTATAACACAAATATAACAACAGACTACATAATATAATATACATAAGTACATAGACTTTTTTCCTAAAAATTATATTTTGTTAAATATTATGACATTTATGTATATATTGTCGTGTCAAAAAAAAATTATTTAAGATTAAAATTCTGTAATTCATAGACAATTATAGAGATAAATGGCCATTATTTTATTATATCGAAAAATATTATAAAGTAAATCCATTAATATTGAAACTATAAAAATATACAAAAGTTTACTATACTAATTTTTTTTATAATACATACATTTATAATTTGTTAAGCATCGAAAACTTCTTTAATAAAAAATTAGCTTTCATAATATAATTTTTAAACTACATTACATTTACTGGTCAAATTACTAAAGAGTGGAAACATTATAAATTTATGTATATGACTGATAAACGATTGAGCTAAACTTTGTATTATATACTATAAAACTATAGGAACGTACGATTATGTAAATTTTAACCATCGTTTTTGAAAATTTTATAGTAAATAAAAAATAGAGTTGAACTACATTATGATGGCATGTTAATTATAAGATAACTAATTACATTTCAACTTTATTATATAGAATGAATTTAACAATATAATACGAGTATTTACGTAGATGTAGAATCTCTATTCTGAAACTACGAGTATATAAATTAGCTAATATATGTAGTGGCAAATATTTAGCAATAAATTAATTTTTCAATATACCTATACATTATTTATTTAATGTTTATATGGAGTACTATTTACTATTAATCCAATTTATTTATTTATCTTTAATTTTAAGTATTTTCGACAAAATTATTATATAAATATTTTGAAATTAACATAAAATTAGTCTAATATACATATTAATAATTAGCCATATAATAAATTGAGTTTTTAGTTATTATATAGTTATTATAATTTTATTACTAATTTTTGGTACATAATATGAAATTTAATTAAGTGTAAATGATACCAGTTTACATAGGAATAAAAGCTAACTGCAGAAAGGCTAACTTAAATTTAACTATTTATACAATTATTGGTATAATAATATTCCGTAATTAAATACTACTTTTATAAATAAAAAATGAATGAAAAATTTAAATTTATTTAACCTTCTAGCGACTTCATTTATTTTTTTTTTTTAAGAGTGCTTCCCAAGAGTGCTTCCCTTTGTGACATGTCCAATCCGCTGATATTTAATTTACCATTGGTATAATAAAAACACAATCTTACAAAATCAATTTTTTATATAAAAAAATAATATTTTTTATTTTATAATTTTGGTTGTTGTTGTTGTTGTTGTATCCTACTACATTTTTTTAATAATTTGTAGTCTAATAAATTATTATTACTATAATAAAAGCAAAATATATATTTATATAAATACATTAAAAATTATTAACATATAAAAAAAAGGACTAAAATTATAAAATTTATTTATCACCAAAATAATTGAATATTATAAGCAAATTGTTAAACAACAAAAAAAAGCAATTTTTATTAATTAATTATTTTTTGAATTACTAGAGCAACTCATTTTTTTCAAAAAAAAAAAACATAAAATTAAACTTTTAATTTTGTATTGTTGATTTTGTAATTTAAACTTTTTAAATTAAAAAAAACATCACACTTTGAGACGACTTCACTTTTCTAAATAAACATAAAATCATTTTTTTTTTAAATAAAAAATAACCATGGTGATTGGTGAACAAAAATAGGAAAAAGTAAAACTTTCAAAATATACAAAATGCGCGCAATAATCATAAAAAAAAAATCTCTACCTTATTAAAAATAATTAATTCTAAATATACAATTATATAAAAAAAAAAAAAATCTAATAAAACATAAAAGTTCTTTCTATTGACCAAAAAATGTATCTGTTTCAGCTAATGCTTTCCTCTGATATTGATCTGCACATGGATTGATATCCCAGAAAGAACCACTACAACCAATTTCCTCAAAACATGCATAACGTATTTTTAAATCATCTCGGGCACAACATGAAACTATTGCCCAAACACAATTTGACGGTTGTTTCGGACGTAATTCAGTTGATCCTATACGAAAATCATTATCAGAAACTGAATTTATTATTCCACTATCATCATCAGCTGTAAAAATAAAAGTAGTATTCAATTAAAATGTTTAGTAATTAAAAACTTTTTTCTTATTGTTTATACCTATTCTATTTGTGCCAGAATTTCCTAGAAGGATTAAGGGTGGTGATTGTGCAGGTATACGGTTTGATGTTCGTTCCACTATATAGATAAAAAAATATAAAATTGTGGTTTTTATTTATGAAACTTTATTCATAGAATTGATATATTATTCAAAATTTATGTATATGAGAATATTATTAGTGGTACAGCATAAATTTTTTTTAGTTTTTTCGAATATATTTCACACCAAAAAAAATCAAAATATTAATTTCATATAACTATTTCACTTACAATTATTCCCTCTTGGTGGAATTCTATCCCACACAACTCTATCACGATCCTCATAGTCTGAATCAAAACGGCCCCGAATCCGAACACCTGGTGGAGCATTTGGTGTTGCAACATGAATTAATGGAGGAGATGGATTTTTATTTAATGGTCGCGTAACTGAAAATTATAAAAACAATAAAATGAATTCAAATAATTAAATGTTTAGAATTTTGTTGAAAATTTAAAATTACATTAAAAATTCATTTATGAAAAATATGTTTTTATTTAAAAAATTAAAAAATTAATTGAATTAAAAAAGCATTGAAATTATTAAATAAAAAGACTGTCATTATGTTAATATTTTGGTTATGATTTGTATAATACAATCCATCTATATTACATTATTAGATTCAACATTTCAAGTATGTTTATAATTAATTATACTTAAATATTTCTAATCGATTAATTATTAATTTTAAACTTACTTGCATTTGGATTTCGGTTTCCTTGATTTGGTTCATCACAATTACAATTATCTCTAGCGATATTATTTTGTGATTGTGTTCCACGAATTGGTATTCTACCCCATATAAGTCTTTCATCAGTAAAACCAGCACGCATTCCGATACTATCAGGTTCATTACTATTACCAACAGGATCAGATGGTGTATTAACTGGTAAATAATATCCTGATGGTGAAATAGCATTATAATAATTTCCAGGAATTGAATATCTATATAACAATATAATTTATTATTTATATATATATATAATATAATAAAAATAATTACTTTTCTGGTTTTGCTAAATTAGCTAAAATACGACTATTAAATTCATTATTCCATGGATCATTTTGTGTACCCTGTGAATAATATTCACGTTCAAATGTTGGATTTACAGCTGGTGCTTCATATACATAACCATTTTGTCTTTTAACTAATTTTTTATTATCAACATTAATTAAATCACGTTTTAAACGTTTTTTACTATTATTATTATTATGAATTTTATGTTGTAATAATTCTGTTAAATTTTTTTTTAATTTTTCTTGATCTGATAATAATATTACTTCAATATTATCATCTTCTTTTGAATCATATTTAAGTTCAACTTTTTCAACTGGATAATAATCAAAATATTGTTTATTTGGATCTAAAAATTTACGTGATTTTATTTTTGATGATTTTTTATGATGTTTTCCTATTAGTATATAAAAATATTTATTATATATCATAATTAATCAAATTAGATATTATTTACCTTTACGTATTGGATAATATTTAATATTTCCAGTCAAACTATCTTTATATAATCCATTATGTACATGATATTTATTCACAAGCTAATAAAATTAAATTATATAAATAATTATATTAATTTTAACTTGGAAAAATATAAAAAAAAAAATCATTCTTTTAAACATACCCCATTTTCAAAATCAACATTTGATGGTGGTAATTCAATTTCATTATCTGGCTGTGAATAAACTACTGATGGTATAACAATTGCAAATATCAGTAAAGTTGAAAATTTGAAAATATTTCTGTTTTTACGGAAATAATCAACATCTGTGACAAAACCATTCATTTTCGTTTTATATCTATTTTTTTCCTTCTTCTTCTATATTATTATTGGTATATTATTCACGGTTGTGTGTGTTGTATCTGTTTGGATTAAATAGATAATAAAAAAATGTATCTATACATAAGTTTATTAATAAGTAAAAAAAATAAATAAATAATAATTTAAATATTTATACATATATAGAAAATATAAAGAAGAGAAACATCTTTTTAAAAAAAAATCTCTTTCTATCTGTTTTCTTGTTGTTGTCTTTATATTTCTTGAAATTTAAAAAAAAAAATTATTTTATATCAAATTTTATGTTACAACATAAAATTTAACATACACAACAACAAAAATTAATATTTATTTTAAACATTTAAGAATTTGATTTTCTTAATTTTCCTTTTTAACAATTTTTTTATTATTGATCTTGTTGTTGTTGAAAATATTTCAAAGTATATAAATTTTAATTTTTCTGGGGGTGAAAAAAAAAGCATAAGAGTGAAATATTAAGAAACAATTTTTCTTTTATTTATATTTTATATCCTTATGCTAGCTCCTTTTTTTGTTTGTTTGTTTTTGGTAAATATACCAAAGAGAAATTCTATAATCTGAAGATGTACAAATTTTTTCTTCAGAAAACTTTTATAAATTTGTTTTTTTTTTTTCTTATTTATTTATTGGGGTTTTTAAAAGAGTTCAAAGTTTTAAGAATGTGATTTAACCCAAAAAAAAAAAAATAATAAATAAGTGAAGATAAAATATTCTTTGTCATTCCTATATCAATAAGAATTAAAAAAAAAAAAAAGAAAAGAATGTTAAGAAAAAAATTAATTAATTAAATTATAAAACTGCCCATTAATAATATTTATTTATTTGAAAATTTATTTTGTAAAATAATTCAAATTATAATTTTGATTTAAAATATGTACATAATTGTAAAATTTTAAAATTTATTAATGATATAATTTTGAAACTGGAACCATAAATTTATATATTGAAAATTTTAATGAAAAACTATTATTTTATGTTGCCGTTGGCTAACCTAATATCGTTCTTAATCTAATGATAACTTTAACTTTTAAGTTACATTCTGAAAAAATTAAAGTTTTTCAAAAGTTTCTTAACATCCACTAATTAATAATTTTAAAACCAGATAAACCTTAATGACCTTAAATATGACATACATATGTATAGTAAAAAAAATAGTAATCGAAGTCCAATTAATTGGATATCCGGTCATTAGAAATAATCCAGGAAATTTGTATTATAGTAACTTTTTTAAGGATATCTATAATATTGATTTTATTTTCGATATACAACGATTTATCTAAACGTGATCTATGGGATATATGCCTAATCAAAACAATATTGGGTGACCGGATACCTGATTTCAAAGCAACTCACTAATATCAGAATTATCATCGACACAAAATCCTTCAATTTCAAATAAAAATCTTTCAGTAATATTTATCAAATTTTTGGTATTCAGCATAAATTAAAAAAATCATTATAATTTTTTGTATCTACACAAAATTATTCAATTAAAAAGTTGTTTTGTTTTTTTTTTAATTCGATGAATATTTAATTTAAATTTTCACAAATGCAAGTTATAAATTTTTTGAGATTATATATTACATAATATAATTTTGCGAATACTAAATTAATTAATTATAGTTTTTAAAAACAAAACTTGAAAATTTCTTTTAAACTTTCTTATAATAAAATAATATCACATTTTAAATAAAAGTTATTAAAAAAAAATTTAAATTCAAATAACTTGATTTAAAATATCCGTCTATAACATTAAAACATAGATTTTTTAAAAAAAAAATGTAAATATTAAGTATAACTTTAATTTATTTAACAAAACTTTTTAAATTGTTTCAATTTTCAATTAGATTCTTTTTTATCAAACACCTCTGAGAATATACAAAAATTTTTTATCTATATATAATTTATTTTTTTTATTAAATAATTTACTTTTATAGAAGTAAAAGTAAAAACTAATCCACTCTAAAAAGTAGACTAAACACTAAAAAAATATAAAAATTGTTTTATGTGCATGTTAAATCCAAAGATATTTTTACAACTTACTTTTGGGAATTTAAAAACAAAAGCAAAAATAAAAACATCGATTAATATAAATTTAAGTGAAATAAAGGTTCCTTTTTTAGATTATCCTAAAGTTAATTTTATAAAATTTACACAATAAAAAAAAAATCCCATATCAAAATTTTTAGAATTTTTAAAAAATTACATAAATATACTAAACAAATTTGCTTATAAACAAATTAATTATTTAGGAAAATATATACTAAAATCTTTTATTCACTATATAAATATAAATTATGTTTCCATTCGAATAAGAAATATCATTAATTTCTACAATCTTTTATTTATTTGAAAAAAAAAGCATAGATTATTTCTTAAGAAATAATCCATAAGCATTTTCAAATATATAAAATTAATAAATTATATCCGTTTTGCCTACCTGGGAAAATATAGTAAACATAATACATATAGTAACTATATCATCTCTAAGATCTAACAATAATATTATAGAAAAATACAATCAAAATACGAAACGAATTATAACATAATTAAAATATACAAGGATATATGAGGAATTTTATTTATTTTTTTCTTTTATATTTATAAAAATACATAATTCATTTCAATCTTTTGTTGCAAAAAAAAATTTCATATGATATGAGGAGTTTGCTTATTACAAGGATATATAAATAAAATTATACGTTATAAAGTGTTCAACAAAATTGAAAATGTTATATTATTAAGCATAAAAATAATATGTATATTTACAAAACAGGAAATTGTAAAAAAAATTCAATTTAAAATTTCATTTATACACAATTTATGTCAATGTCAATTTTATATTAGATTAAATTGTGTGGCAAATTAACTCATATACATATTGTATATATATACTTTCAATCCTTAACGATATACCACTTATAAATGTATTATTTATAAATTTTCTAATGAAGACTGTATGTCTACCAATTAAGCACATTTCATCAGAATATATACCGACAGTTATAAAGTTTTATATATCTAATAATTTCATATTTTTCAAATACATAATTATATATTTTATAACAATTTCTTGCTTAAAAACTTACAATGCCATAAAATATACCATAATGAAAACAAAAAAAATATGTTTTACCACTTTATGTATCTGACACAATTCAAGTGTACAATAATTTGATATAGAGTATTATAAAAATAACTAATATAATCATAACAAAAAACTGTCTTCATCCTATTTTATATCTAAACATACTATAATATTATATTTTTTTATTATTTATAATTTTCAACAGTCGTTTATAATTTTTATATTGAAATCAATTTCTATACATCCTGCTGTATCCTTGTACAAGAAATTTCAAAGCAAAAAAAAAAAAAATATAATATAGTTGTTCATCATTATATTTTCTATGAAGTTAGGCAAAAAATTCAGGAGAAACTTGAAAAGAGCATTGGTATATATATCACAGGAAACTGCTTGTTCTGTACCGGACATTATATTAAATATTTTATATATTTATATCATCTATACAGAAAGATAACTAAATAATTTCAAGGTAAACACGTCAATATTCTATGATGTGACAAATATATGTTTATATAAAAATATATTACATGTTTATTATGTTATATATTTGTCTAATAAAAGAAATTCTTTTATAAACAATTTCTGATGAGAGTTTTTTTTTTTTAATATTTTATCAATTTTAGAGTTTATTAAAATGGGAAAAAATAAAACAAGGAGTATGAGTAACGTTTTTGTGATATGATAAATTCATTAAATTAGTAAATGATGAATTATTTTTTAAATTATTTTCTTTAATGGTAAAGAAAAAAAATTAATCTAATAAAACAAGAATAGATATTACATAATTGTTGAAAATATTTTTTTAGATTTAAAACAAATTTTTACCGGATGTTGAGTCATAGGAAATAATTGAAGAATAATAATTTTTTATTCTATATTTATGTCCCTGAAGAAGTTCAACTTAAATAGTTGACATTGTGACATCAAAAATATACAAATACTTAGTTGAAAATTAAAGTGAAATTATATGTCAAAAAAAGTAAAATGAAAATTATTTTTCTGCAGGCAAAGGAATAATTAAATTTAATATTTAATTTCATTTTCATTTCCTTTTTCCTATGACATTTTAGACAAATCATTTTCAACTTTAAGACAATTTTTTTTTCCTGTTCCATTTTGTTATATTACTGAAAATAAATACATTAATAATAAATTTTTGTATATTTAATTATCAGTATATTATATAGAATTTAACAATAAAACTTGATTATTAATTTATTGCGAAGATTGACAGGAATCTTATTTAGTTATATAATGTATATGTTAAAAATTATAGTCCATATACATTTTAATAATTTAGATTTAGTAAAGTTTGAGGACAACATACATGTAGTTTAAATTTAAAGGATAGGAGTCATACGACTTAAATATTTTAACTGAGACTGAACTGAAATAAATTTTATCAGGTTGAATCAATGCATCAATATAGATAATTTTTGATTTTTCATGAAGATTGAGATAGCTTTCTCTCGAAGCTCTTGGAAATTAAGATGTTTGAAAATTTTGCAAAATTTACAGTACAGGCAAATGTTAATCATAAAATAAATTATAATAAAATCATAAATTCATTATTTTTTTGTCTATAGAATAGAAAAAATCTTCCAGAAATATTTAGCTATATAGATAATATTTCAAAGAATTTATATTTTTATTCACCACATTATATTTATATAATGAAACAATTTCATAATTCCAATGGGATATAAAATAAATATTTAATAAATATTTATAAAAAAAAAAATAGAATTATTTTCCCATGAGATATAAAATAATATTTGTCCGATATATTTGAATTAATTCTTTTTCTTTCCATTTTTAATTAATTAAAAAATTTCAAAATATTATAATATAATTTATATATAATTATATACCAAAAATATATGGTATCATGTATTAATTACACATCAGATGCTAAATTGAATTTTTACTATCCACTTATATTTAGTTCTTTATTTGCAAATTTGTTAGCTTTGCAAAACATAAGATTTTTAAGATAAATATTAGAATTCCGAGATTAATCTAATAATAATTATAATGAATATTAAAAGTATATTAGGTATAGAATAAATCGTAATATCATCGAGTATAATTATACTACTATGTATATAGAAAAATTGTCTTCCTCAATAAAATTATTCACATAAAATAATACATAAATATATTTTTCATGAATTTTTATTATTTTTCTTATATATTTTATATTTGTTTACATTACATGGAATCTATATTACTACGTTAACCTTTTCAAAATCTATAATTACGTCATTTTTTTTTTTATTAATCATTTTTATGTCTGGCATTCAAAATAAAATATTTATCATGATTACAAAATCTCATAATGGGAGGATACCCAATCATTATTTAATTCTTTTTAACAAAAAAAAAAAAACAATTTTGAACTTTGTAACTTTTTTAATCATTTTCTTATATTTATGTATGTACATATATTTACAATTGAATTTATTAATCAATAATCACAATTATTTCGTCACGATTTAATGAATAATTTTCATTATTTTACAAAAAAAATAAAATTAAACAATTTTCCCATTACAAATTATATTTATGTATATATGAACTTCCTTTAAAAAAATAATTACGACATTTAAAAATTTAAATAAAATATTTGTTATTTTAATTTACCTTGGATTAATAATATAATATAATTATTATAATTCCTTAAATGATTGATGTGATAATTTGTAAATTATATATATAAGAAAAATCACACCTCAGAAATACAAAAAAAAAAAAAAACAAGAAAAAATCATGTTGAAAAAAACAGTATGGGGTAAAGTAAATTGTAATCTCTCTTTCATATAGTAAATAAATCAAACCATTGAACCAAAATAAATACTTTTGCTTTTATTATTAAAATAAATAAATAATAGAAAGATTTTCCAATTTTAAGCTTTTATATCTTTCATTCAAAAACCACAAAATCTAATTAATTTCTTTAGATATATCAATGTTAAATTAATATATACAAAAAATCGCTAAACTAAAATATTAAAATTAAATTTTTATTAATATAAATTTCTGTTGTATACCAAAAAAACTATTATCAATTTTTTGTTTTATTATTTTATGTTGTTATACATTTTTTTATGTATTATTTTAAAGATTTTTCTTATATTATATAATAAAATTCTAAGCTGTTGGGTTGGGTTTATTTTTTTATGTTCATTTAAAAAAAATTCGCAGAAGAAGAAAGGAAAATCCCAAAAATTATTTTGAAATTAATATAAATTTTTTATTGTTTGTTATTTTGGTACCCACAAAAAACAAAATTAATTTTGTTTTATGGTTAATTAAATATTTAAAATATATATATACAAAAATTTAAATATGGATTTCATATTTGTATACCAAATAAATGATATATGATAACAATTTTAATTATATACCTTTAATATAATTTCAAATTAATAATTTTAATATAATTTTTTTTTGTTATGTCCATTAGGAAAATATTTATTTTAAAACCAATATATATTATTATTATTTCTTTTTAATTAAATGACATATCCATCAGCTATAAATTTATTTACCCATAATTGTTTGTTTCATTTAAAAATATGGATTGAAGATGAGTCAAATTTACCTGTGAAAATATTTTTTTTTTTTGAAAAAATATTTGAATATACGCGAGTATATTAAAAATCATTCGAAATTTAAAAAAATAAATAAAATAAACATATAATAATACATAATTAATTATAAAAAATTCTTATGATATTAAATATTTACTATATAATAAATTTATCATATTTTTTTCCTTTGTACAATAATTTTTTTATAAAATGATTTTTTAATTGAAAATAATAAAAAATTAAAATTTATTTATAAAATTTGCAATAATTTTAAAAATATTAATTAACAAAATTATTATTAAAATTATTCAGAAAGGCTAATAAATTTATTTAAAATTAAACAAGTCATCGACAAATTAATTATAATGTCATTTAAAAAAGAATATAATTCAATTTGTCGATCTACTATCAAATAATTTATAAATTTTCAATTATATATTACATAAATAAAGATAAATTCATTTATAAATTATATTAGAAATTCAATATTGTATTTACTCTAAAAAAAAAATCATCAAATTTTTTATTAATTATTTGATTATTTTTTTAATCACTTTTAAACTATATCCTTGTGTCTAAAAGTATATGCTTAATTTAATAATCGCATATAGACAACATAAAATAATATTAAATAATAAATTAATTTAGAAACTGCACACGATTTTATAACTCTCTGATGTCCCGATTTTAATTTATATAAAAATGATAAAATGATTTTATATCTATAATGTTAAAAACAATTATGCAAAGTATGAGAAAATAATAAATAAAAGATAAAATTATGGTAACATTGACAATTTTTATCTCAAATTCTCAATGGCTTTACAAAATTTACAAAAAAAATAACAAATTTTTTTATTATTTTTCTTAGGAATACCTTTTTTCTTTGGCAAATGTTTAACTTCAAAAAGAAATATATAAAAATCCAGTTTAATCGAAAAAAAAAAAAATCAAAATCTGCTTCCTAAACAGAAAAAATAAATATAAGAAAAAATCTTTTGAACTTTTTATTTTCTATTACTTATATAGATCATTTTAATCTTTCGTTTAATATGTTTGGAGTGATGCCAAACTGATGGAAAATGTTATTCGGGAACCTTCAACTTTTAATATTTTCTCATTAAATATTTAAATAAGACAAAAAATATAAAATAAAAATAAAGCAAAAATTTTTAATCATTTTCAATTCAACACACAAAATTAGCACATTAAATAATTTATATAAATTAAATTATCGAATTTTGTAATTTATTTATGTGTTACTATACTATGGTATAAATTTACCTTTATAATTTTGTTTATATAGATCATTAAACATATTATTATTATAGGAAACATCATTTCCACACAATTTTGTAAAATTTTGTTATATAAAGCAAACATTTATTTTTAGAATAATATAGACAAAATAATTATAAAGTTTCTAAATTCAATTGAAACATATTTAATTTATTATATAGATACATTTTTTTATTTGATATATGTATATATGTACTTTTAATTTATTATAGATATATTTTTCTTCTATAATAAATTTATTAAAAAATAAAATTCGTAAATAATTTAAATAAAAATTATTTGTAATTTAATATTATTATTATTTTTTCTAAAATTAGTAATTTTTAATTAAATAGAAATTTCTTGGGAGGAAAATTTATCTTCTTAATCATAAAAATTTCACTTTTATATATAATAATAATTGTATTTCATTTTTCTTCTCTTCAATTACTCACCTCTAATATAACTTGAAAATTTAAATATAGCTTTTGATCTACTTAAATATTTGTCATATACATAAAGTAATTTTTTTTAAATTATTAATTTTTTTAAAAAAAATAACACCTGCAACTACATACAATGTCTACACACCTTTTATGTTATCTATATAGTTTTTTTTCTTTTGTAACATGTTAGAGTATATACAACAAAAATAATAATATCAAAATTATTATTCAAATATTATTCAAATATGAACGCACATTAATATACAATATCAATTTATATATATATTTTTTTTTATCTATATATTACATATATGTATATATATTTTTTAAATGTATATATATGACAGCAATTATGTAAATTACATCAAAAACACTTTACATTTTTATATTATGTACATACTCGTTGTATATCGCATAAATTATAGTATATATATAAAAATAAATAAATGAATTTTAAAATTATGATTACCTCATGATTGGTGTCATAATTGCAGAGTATAAATAAATATTTAATTATATTTTATACAAAATATAAAATTACAATTAATCTAAAACAGAGACCGCATAATGTTCAACGCATATTTATCTTAATATTGCCCAGAAGCAAAAATAGAATCTAAACATTGACAAAGAAACCGAATTAAAGACATACCACATATTTTATTATAAATTTTAATGTTTATGTATATTACGGTTAATTAAATATTGTGACCTTGTTCATTAAATATAACAAAAAAAAATGGAATCTTATTTTCAATAATTTAAAATCTAATTTTTTTTATATATATGAAAATGTTTTGCATCATTAAATGTTGACCGAGTTTAGATTGTGAGCTATTAATAGAGTAATTTAAGGTCAATTAAGTCTTAAAACTATTAGAAATTCGTCTTTCCTTAAAAATAAAAACAAATTTTTGGCAAAAGTGTGAATCAAATTTGTGAAATAGGATAAATTTGATTACTAGAGAAATTGACAAATTTGACGTATGGTGATAGTCCAATTTTATAATTCTAAAAAGAATTAGATATGAAAACGCTACAAAAATATATTGGCAATATTTTACAAAAAATCATATATTAAATGCTTTGATTCGGAAAATTACCTATAAAAATTTAATTTTTTTAAACTATTTATACGTAAATTAATGGTAAACCACAATATTTTTATTGAAGAGATTTTTTTTTATATATTCCCGTAAATATATAAAGAATTTATCCATAAGATTAAGAATAAAATATTTTATGGTAATTCCTTGAATTTACATTTTTTGTTAAGAAAAATTATTTGAATTATTCACCTTAAAAAGCGTAACGATGGAAATCATTTTTTTTTAAATATTATAATATACTTTTTTGTACTTTATAAAACTTTTATAATCCTATAAAAGATTTTTTTCTTCCTTATGTTGTATGTAATATAAAATTTATATATTTCTTATATATATATAAAAAAAAAGAGTATTTTTTTTAAGGCTAAAGAAATTAAAGAATTTAAATAAACATCGCCTAAAGAAAATCTCTCCTATAATATAAATTAAACTTTATTTATTTGGTTTAAAGAAGAAAAATTTTATATTATACATAAAATTATATAAATTTTCCAATAAAGAAGAAAAATACATGGTTTTTCTTTTATTTTTGTATAAGTATAAGAATTTTTTTTAATAAGGATAATAAATTTATCAATTAAATATTCATAAGAGATTTTTTTTTTTGAGATAATTTAAATTGTCCCCCTGTCATAATTATGCTTGATGGAATATTGTTTCAGATTGTAATTTATTAAAATTTGTATGTAAATTTTTTTTAAGGATTGTGAAAATTGAAATCTTTAAAATATTCAATAAAGTTGAAGGAGTATTTTAAGATTTCTAGATTTTCAGAAATTTTGGATACTTTTAAATACTCCTTCAACTGAATTCATTTCTAGATTATTATTTTTTTGTAAAAAAATATATCGAATTGATGAAGGACGACAATAAGAAATATATTTACTTTGTTAGTGATATAGTACTTGGAGTATATGTATGTAATTGAGTATGAAATTTTATTACAATCAAAAATTAATTTAGATTTATTATCCATATTACCATATTACAAATTTAATTTAATTAGTATAGTAGCTAAAAAAATTTAAATTTACCGGAAATAATAATTGTTAAATCAAGTATAAATATCCTTAATTATACATTTTAAAATCTTATATGTATACACAAATAAATTAAAAAAGTATAGAATTAGATAATTTCCATATTTTTCCGGATATAAATAAAATAAAAAATTTTACACATTAAATATTTTCATTCAATTATATAAACTGAAAAATGTTTTTATCAGTTTTTCTTTATACATATATATATTATATCCTTTATAATGTAATTTAATATTTTGGAAAATTTTTGGGGTTTGAAATTTTATGAGATATGTATATAGAATTGAACAGAAATATTTTATTCTGTATTATAAAATTCTAAGCTTTTAAAATAAGTTTTATGTTCATAATATCGACATAGGTATATGTACGCATACGTCTTTTATATTAAATGTGCTAAACATTAAACTATATAAACTTTACAACATATATCCAACACTATATATACTCGTATATATAATATATGTATATGTGGATATAATCGAATACATCATGTATGTAATTCGATAATACACCACGCAAACATAGCCCTCCGGGTTTTTATGTTCGGATATATGAAAATGAAATATATATTTGCTTTATTTATTTTTTGTACATATTTTTATTATTGTAGATGTTTGTACATATATATGTACTAGGTATATATATATAATATATGAATTGATCAAAAATAAATATTTTATTTCCTTGAATTGAAAAATATTTTTTTTTTTATTATACCAAAAAGATATATATAATATTTATTTTATATAAATTTTTATTATCGATTTGGTTTTAAATGTTTTATATTATTTATTTTTTTTAAATATATATAATATAAAATATCTTGTATAACTTTGAGGTGAATTATTTAAATATTATATGTGTATACAACTCTTTTTTTTTATTATTATTATATAAACATTATTATTATATTTTGAACTTAATACGTGCTGGGATTATAATATAAATATAAATTTAATCTATATATAACAAAATAAAAAATAAATAAATTAAATTTTTCTCAGCTTCTAAAACTTGTTTAAAAAATAATTTAAAACCAAAAACAAGAAACTCTTAAAGAATTATTATTATTTTTTTTTTGTTGGTATAATTAAGTTATTGAAAAAAAAAGGTCAAAATAAATGTTTATCTATATAATAATTAATAATTTTAGGTTAAGCTTTAGGTTAAATAACCTTCAAAAATCTTATCAATCAAAAAAATAATTTATATTTTTGATGATTAATTGTACAATTTCAATACATATATACTGTACATTAATTAAAAAGTTTATGTGATTTTTATCAAAATTTTAACTTGTTCAAATTTTTCAATATACACGAATGATTTTTATCAAATTTTTATATAGAATCTGAACAATTTTCACTTTTAATTGCATTAAAATTTATCAATTTTTATATCCTACATAAAAAAAAAACAAATGTACTAAAACTATTTCAAAATTCAATTATTTCTGGATAACTTACTTAGTTATATGGTATATGCTAAGTGAATAAAAAATATTGTATAATTATATTAAATATCCGAATATCAGAAATTTAGTATAATTCTTCAATATTTTTTATAATATATTATTAATAGTTTGAAAACCATACTAGATATGGAATTTCAAATATTTTCTATGTATAATTTGAATATTATTCAATATTTGAGGTATAATAATCATTTCTCCAAAAATTACATTATTTTAATAAAAAAAAAAAAACAAAAGCTCAACGAAATTTTGTGAAATTTGATTTCAATTATTTGAAGAGAAATTATTTATTACTAAAATAGTATTGGGAAAAATTAATTTGATATTTCAAAAATAAACAAATCTTTACACCTATAAAATTTGTGTAAATAATTTACTTATAAATCAAATTTCACATATTTCCTTGTAAAATTACTTACTAAAAAAAAATCATTAAAATAATTTAATTTTTGTTGAAATTATTAGCTCAAACAATGTAATATTCAAATTATATAGAGAATATTTGAAGTTCAATACCTTATGGTATATGCTAAGTGAACTGCATGAAATTAGAAATGTAGGTATCTCAAGAATACCCAAATAGATAATTTTTTTTTTCAAATCCTAAGCTAATATTTCAGCCACCTTATAAAATAAATGCATAGCTAAATGACTTTGAGGAAAAAAATATCTCAAGGATATTTATATAGGTTTTCTGCTTTTATCGAAACAAGCAAAAATATTGACAAAAAAAATATATAATTAATAACACATATTTAAGCATTTTTTTTACATTTCAACACTTCTTTATGATATCCAAAATATTTGTGTATGTTGCAAAAAATGATTTGGCAAATTTTCAAATAAAATATTATATGCATTTGAAGTTTATTTCAACGGAAGCTTATTATTAAGCACACAAAAAAAAAAGTATTATATGAGTACTATTTATTATTTATAACAAAAAAAAATTGTATTTAATAATTAAATTTGTACAAAAAAATGAACATAAATAATAAATTATAACCAAAATTATTAAAATAAAACATTAAAGGTAAATGTACTTTTTCGAATGGAATTAATTATACACTGTTTTCATTATTTTTTTTGTTTCCAAAAATAATTCCCAAAATATATTTAAAAAAAAAAATACCTTGAAATTATAATCATTAGTTTAAAAAATTAGCAAATTTTAAGAAACCTTATAATTAAAAACCAAAATACCAAATGCAAACAAACCAACAACAACAAAATCATAAAAATTTCAGAAATGTAGGTTATATAAATATACTATGCAAAAAGAAAAAAAATATGATGTTTAAAACGAAACGTGTATTACCTCAATTTAAACAATGAAATTAGTAATTTATTAACAAACATGAAGATAAAAACGCTTTAATTTATATTTAAATTATGACAAATTTATTTGAAATGTCAAGTAAAAAAAATATTATTTTTATGTGATTAGAATATAATAGATATTTTTGGTTTTGTTTAAAAAAAATATTTCAGCTGGGGTCAGATTCTCTCTGAGTCGATATCGCATAGAACGAGAATCGAGTAAAAATTTCGATGACGATTCTCTAAATAAATATTTTTTTTATTTATGTAATTATTATTTAAATAATTTCATTCGATAATAAAATAGCTATCGAATGAAATTTATCGTTTGATACTCGATCAATCGTATGATAGAATTCCAAAGAGCAAATTTATCGTTAGATTTCGATATCGTTTACTCGATATCGACTCAGAGAATTCGACCCCTGGTTTAAGTAGTGTATAATGTATAATTAATTGTCTGCACTCTACAGGTATCATAAATCATAAAAATATCATAAATACAACAACATATTTTAATAGAATTTAAAATACTTAAGACCGGCGCAGAATTGAAGCTTTAATCGAAAGCGTTAACTTTAACTTTTATTAACGCTAGCGGAAAAAGCCAGACTTCGCACAATTCTAGCGTGGATTTTTTTCATATATGTCAAATTTTCATAATTTTTATGTGATTTTCGAGCAACTTTGTGCCTCTCATTGTTAAATTTTGTATTTTGCCAAGTTTTTGCCTTCCAAAAAATTGATTTTTCACAATTTTTTTGCCTCCTAATATTAAAATAGTCTAGCGCTGGCGTTAATTTTTCAACTTGTTGAAAGCCAGCGCTGGCGTTTTTTTCGCCTAGCGTTAACTGCTGGTCTTGTGTTCGGTTACATTGATTTCCATATGTTGAAACTTTTTTAAATTAACACTATGGATTAAAGCCCCAATTGTGCTCCGGGCTTTATTGTTACAAAAAAAATTTTGTGGTAATAAATAATTATTCAAATCTTTAACTTACAAATTCAATTAAATGAATTATATTTAATTATTATTTTGAATCAAAAAAATTTATTAATATAAAAATTTTTTATCACAAGTTTTCCTTTTAAAAGTTTGTATTGTCATTTAATCTTATTATTCTCCATATTTAAATGTTAATTGCAATATAGATTTTCATAAAAGTATAAATTTATTAATAGAAACAATATAAATTTATATATAAATGCAATTCTTTTCAAATTGCAAAATAGAAAATTGGTATCTTCTCTTATATAACCAATAAAACCACACAATTAAATTTTCTCTTTTTGTGTTATTATACAAAATTTAACCACTCGCATCAAAGAAAATTAGTGGATTAATTAAATATTTAATAGACAATTTATATTGCAATGCTTTTAAAGTATATTCCTTCAAAATTTATATATTATATTTTTCACCTTTATTTTTTATATTCATCGTGAATTTAATGATTTCTCATTCTAAATAATTTATATAATAAATTGCGAGTTTATTTAGCTAAACAATAGAATAATTACCTTAATATTAAAATCATTTAATAAATTCTTAAACTTTTAATAGAGAGAAACATAAAAAGATACTTAACAATACCATAAAAGTATCTTTTATTTTTGAAATATATGTATTAAATTTTTTTATGTTTTGTATAGTCTGTAAAATCTGAAAATTTTTCTTCTGTCTGTCAAACAGCTACTACACAGTTTTTTATCTATGTAAATGAAAATAAAACATGCCAAAAAATAAAATAAAAATTCTTTCACAGATTCTGAAGTAATTTTTATTATTGGAAAAACCATGACATGTCATTTGTTTTCTTTTGAGGGAAAGTGCTTTTTTTTACAATTTTTTGTATTTAATGTATATATATATATTTTGTTTCCATTTTTCATGAGAATTTGCGCTTAAATAAATAAATCTAATAATATGACTTTATAGTAGAGCCGCCAAAGACATGTATGTATATCAAAAAGTTTTTCTTAATACGAATTTAATTGTCATACGTGATAGGTGATAGAATGGAATAGGAATGATATTCAAAAATTCATTTGTATTATTTTAAAAAAGAAAATAATTTTTTCTTGTTGTTCTCTTCACCAGAATATTTTTCTACTTTAGGAGAAAGATCATTTATGTATAAAGTCAAAAAATTTAAATTTCATTTATTTCATTTTCTATTCTGATGGTTAAATTTAGCATTAAATATAAAGTCTAAAAGATTTTCTTGCGTATATTAATAAGAAGTCATTAAACAATTTATTGCACTTATGTTTTAATGTTATAAATATTTGAAATTAATATTTGAATAAATATTTGAAATTAATTTTGTGTAAACATGAATTTTATAAAAATAATTTTAAACTGAAATATAAAAAAATCTTATAATTAATTTTTAATGAAATTTTTATACATAGTAGATTCAGAATTTATGCAATTTTTTTCAGTTTTACTTTATATATATATCGCAGTAAGATTATTATTGATTCCATTGCAAAACCATTTGACTATTTCATTTTACTTTTTCTAAAATTGAGTTTGAGAAACAAAATAAAAACTGAATTATTAAATTTAACATTATTAAAAATTCGTAAAAAAAAAGCTAAAATAGTCAAACTGCCCACATTAAAAAGTCCACTTTAACCAGATGGAGATTAAAATTTAATATTATAAATTCAACCTACATACAGTCCATTACATTTCCATTACATTGTATATAATTAATTTTTTGAATTACATTAGATATTGCAAAAATATCTAAAAATTATTAAGACTCTTATTGCCACAGTTTTTTATACAAAAAAAAAAGAATATTTTACAGATTTAATAAAATTTTATTTACGGAAATCTTAAAATTTTCAATCCAAAATTTGACTAACTTATAATAAGCTTATAAACAAATTAAAATCATAAAGATTTTTTTTTTTCATAAATTATTAGACATAAACATTTAATCTAACACCAAAATAAATAAACTCTTAAATCAAAATTTTTAATTTTAAAGTTTATCATGAATTTTAGAATTGAAATCTCCTCAACCCCAGAAATAAAGAAAATTGTCTCTTCTTTTTTTTTTAATCAGCATTTTAATTTATGTTATTCAATTTCGAAGCGATTTAAATAGAAGCTATTTTTATATTACATACATTAAAAGTTTTATTCGCGTTTCAAAATTCTAAAAAAAAATAAAACAAAAATCAACTGAACGAACACACATGTTTCTCATTATAAATTTGCAAAAATTAAAAAAAAAAAAACAAACAAAAAATTTTTAGAATAGAAATTGTATATTTATCACGGTCTACAAATATACCTACATAGGGTAGAGTTTCCCTTCTCCGAATATCCCCAGTAACCGATCAGTTTTCGAGAAAAACGTGGAAATTAGTAATAATCTTGTAACTCTTCTTAGAACGCATAAATAAAAAAAATATCTATTGATATTTTATAAAATATATTAATAATTATTTAATAACTTTTATTAATATATATACAGTTATACAGAACATGAAAATAGCAGTAGCAGTGAAAAAAATGGTTACATATAATTCAGATTTGCTTTGAGCTGAATATAAATTATTCCTAATTGAAATGTTTTTTATTAAATAATTTAAAAATTGTATCCGAAAATTAATTATTTCAATTCTAACTTTATAATGGCACAAAATTATAACAAATATTAGTTTTTTAATATTGCTACAGCTACTGCTATTTTAGTGTTCACAGCTGTAATAGGTGTTCGACTACTGGAAAATTGGTACTTTTTTAGTTATTTTAAAAAGTTTTTATATTATTTATTATTAAATTTGGTAAACCTTTATAAATTCAGAAAATTCAGAAAATTTCGGTTTAGATTCATTAAACGTCACATTATAACATACGTTTTTTAAGAATCAATTCAAGTTCGAATTGTCGCTAAGTGTTCGACCATTGGGGAAACGACCCTATAGTTTAAAACCAGAAAAGATTTTTCTATATAAATAATACATATGTAAGTCAAAAAAAAATATTAATATTTATTTTTAATTAACATATCTTGTTTTTTTTTTTAATCTTTTGCTTTTTGGGATATGACGTCACGAAATATGTTATCGCTAATTTTTTTTTTGTTTTATCATAACATATCATTTATATATATGTATTTAGATTTACATATTTAAAGCACATAACCATGAACACATTTATGATAATGAAACGAAAATAAAGAAATAGTTTATATATCTCGGGTATCTCATATATAAAATTAAAGAAATATTACCTGAGACAAACTTTTTGTTGTTAGCTAGTTAGTCGTTTATATGTCGTAGACGTAGACTATATATATAAATATTCAAGACCAAGAAAGATAAAAAGTTTGCTATTATATCTTTCTTATTCTTCTTTTTTTTTTTTTAAATTATTTGCTGGTTATCCTTGAATATATTTAACTTTAAGATTTTCTTATATCTTTTATAATTTTGTATCTCGTTAATTTAAAACAACAATCATAAATAAATAAATAAATAAAAATAAACTAGTAATAAAATAATGGAAATTAGTAATAATCTTGTAACTCTTCTTAGAACGCATAAATAAAAAAAATATCTATTGATATTTTATAAAATATATTAATAATTATTTAATAACTTTTATTAATATATATACAGTTATACAGAACATGAAAATAGCAGTAGCAGTGAAAAAAATGGTTACATATAATTCAGATTTGCTTTGAGCTGAATATAAATTATTCCTAATTGAAATGTTTTTTATTAAATAATTTAAAAATTGTATCCGAAAATTAATTATTTCAATTCTAACTTTATAATGGCACAAAATTATAACAAATATTAGTTTTTTAATATTGCTACAGCTACTGCTATTTTAGTGTTCACAGCTGTAATAGGTGTTCGACTACTGGAAAATTGGTACTTTTTTAGTTATTTTAAAAAGTTTTTATATTATTTATTATTAAATTTGGTAAACCTTTATAAATTCAGAAAATTCAGAAAATTTCGGTTTAGATTCATTAAACGTCACATTATAACATACGTTTTTTAAGAATCAATTCAAGTTCGAATTGTCGCTAAGTGTTCGACCATTGGGGAAACGACCCTATAGTTTAAAACCAGAAAAGATTTTTCTATATAAATAATACATATGTAAGTCAAAAAAAAATATTAATATTTATTTTTAATTAACATATCTTGTTTTTTTTTTAATCTTTTGCTTTTTGGGATATGACGTCACGAAATATGTTATCGCTAATTTTTTTTTTTGTTTTATCATAACATATCATTTATATATATGTATTTAGATTTACATATTTAAAGCACATAACCATGAACACATTTATGATAATGAAACGAAAATAAAGAAATAGTTTATATATCTCGGGTATCTCATATATAAAATTAAAGAAATATTACCTGAGACAAACTTTTTGTTGTTAGCTAGTTAGTCGTTTATATGTCGTAGACGTAGACTATATATATAAATATTCAAGACCAAGAAAGATAAAAAGTTTGCTATTATATCTTTCTTATTCTTCTTTTTTTTTTTTTAAATTATTTGCTGGTTATCCTTGAATATATTTAACTTTAAGATTTTCTTATATCTTTTATAATTTTGTATCTCGTTAATTTAAAACAACAATCATAAATAAATAAATAAATAAAAATAAACTCTTTTAAAAATTGAATAAATTTTAAATATTCGTCTGAATAAAAATAAATGAATAAAAATTTAATTTAAAAATTATAAATAATTTATATTTTTATGTATATAATATTTAAATTGAAAAATTCACTTCACTTTGAAAATAAAAATCTGTAAATTTTTCTTGCACTATATATTCAAAATTAAAATTTTGTATCTAATTTTAATTTTTATTAATGCAAAATCAGCACTTATACAATTTATGAAAAATTAATATAAAAAGTTTTATTATATAGATCAAACGATATTTTAATTATTTTTATTCGGAATAAAATCTCCGATGTGTTTGAACATTGACAGTTCAAGTATGTTTTGGTAACTACCGGCTCTCGGTTAAAAATCTTAGCTTTTAAAATACAATTTTAAACAAAAAAAAAATGCGAATTATACAAACAAATTGATTGTAGGTATTTGTATAATAAAAAACAGATAGAACTGCTTCTAGTGGTTGAACGAATATCACATGAATGAATCGCGCCTTTTAGATTAAGTTATATGAACTCTATAATAAATATATTTTATTCGTTAACTATAAATTGACGCGCTACTCGGGTTTTTTTTTAATGGTATTATACACGAAGAGACTATATAATACAATGGTGGTAGGTAAGCTGTGCTGCGGCTAGCAAAAATTATATATAAATATAAAAAAACATAGATAGATTCATAGCGACAAACGATTGCGACTATATTATACATAAATTTTTGGGGTAGGCAATCACAATAATGAAGAAAACAAAAAAAAATAATTTAAAAATATAAAATATCATCAATACAAATAAATTTAAAAAAGTTTTTTTTTTTTTCAAAATAAAATCGACAGAAAATGTATAACAAGAATACCAAGCACATGTGTAGTTGATTTAAAATAATTATTTTTTATTTTATTTATTAACAACAACAAAAAAATCGACCTCCATTATTGATTGTATAAATGCCGCCACAAGCAACGAACCATGATGATGAGAATAAGATATTTTTAATGCTTATAATTTTTTTGAATTTTAATGTTCAAAAATTTGTCTCGTCTTTTTTAGCGCAAAAAAAAGAAAAATCTTATATATACTCTAATTTAATTTTTGTTTCTTCTTTTTTTTTCCTTCAAATAATCAATATTCTTATTCTGTCTTTAATTGTTTATTTTTGTATAGAATACAGTGAAATGGGGAAAATATTCATAGTGAATAACATAAAGAACAAAAACATTTAGAAGAATTTTACTTGAATAAATCAATCAATGTATCAATATTAATTCGACAAAAAAAATTGTCTGGAAAAAATATAATATCTAGTAAGAAAGGATAAAATTAAACCTAGTAAATAGTATTTTTATAATCTGAAAAGAGTATATTCCTTAATCTTGTTATTATACTTTGTAATTCAGGATTCGTCAAAAACAATCTAACCTTATAATATATTATGATATCCACTTTTAGTCATCTTCCAATTATAGTTTAATTTATTAAATGTTTTCAATTTTAAAATAATTATTAACCAAACATTAATCAACTACTGGTAATTATTGCATTTATTTGTTTAACTATATGTATCTATTATATAGGGTGTTTTTTAGAGGGTTAGAACTTTAAAATGAAATAAAACACATAACAATCGTGGTAATGGCCATGTTTTTGGATTTATTTTAAAGATAATTTTATGCAATTAAGTTTAAAAATGACTTCCGGCATATGGGCGCCGTGCCGTGCTGACTCGAACAAAGCGCAATCTCGAAGTCCCCTTTTCGACCACTTTTTTTTACAGTTTTCGTATAATTTTTATGGATATCAATCAAGTCAAATTTCGGATTCCGTATTTATGAATTTGATATAACTCTCTAAATTTCAACTCTCAATATTTTATAAGTAAATATTTTAATGTATATATATATATGTAATACAATAAAAACCCCGCTTTACGAAAATTCAAATATATAGTTAAATAGAACTTGATTGTTCCACCAATATAAATAATATGATGTCATATAGTGATTGAACTATATTTATTTTTAAATAAAATCAGTAATCGTAAAAAGATTATAGCACCACATAAAAAAATTCAATATTTTTGAAATTATACGTATTATTTCTTTTGAAGTTTTTTTTAAAATAAAATGCAATTACATAAATAAATTATCTTTAATAAGATTCTTAAAATATATGCTTGTTTAAAGAACCCAAATAAAACCCAAATTAATCACTTAAATAACATCAATAAATTCTTTTTTTTTTTTTAATTTCAATTAGAATTTTAATAAGTGGCTTGTCATGCATGATCAGATTAAATTATGAAAGATACCATAATAATATTAAATCTATTATGGATAACAAAAAGATTTCCATCATATATAAGTATTTTAGTTTAAAAAAAAATCCTTATGTTAAATTCAATTCAAATTATCAATATAAGTTTTCAATAAATTTAAAATAATAATTTCAATCTTACATTTTTGTTGACCAACAAGAGATTTAAATTTAAATTTAATATTATTTTTTTCATTTTTATTTCATTGGGATAAGCACTATACCAACAGTAAAATTTTATGATTGTTCAAAAGTTTAAGATCTTCTAAATTAAATTAAATTCATTGGATAATCCAAATTATAATAATGTAACTGGTTCCATTTAAAGCTTGATAGACTGGAAATGAGAAATATAAAACTTTTATTTAATAAATAATAACCTATATTACGAAAATAAAATAGTGCAAGTAATTTTTAGGGTGTTGCAATATTGATACTGTAATATCTTCCTTTACTACAAATTGTAAAACCTAAAATAAAATACAACCTCAAATCTAAGCTACTACCACGGGCATAGACAAATAGATAGAATATGTATTTTAGGAAAACTTGAATATTCACAAAATTTTATTATTGTAATTAAAAGTTAAAAAAGTTTCACCCCTTCACATTTAAAATTATCTAACCTAAATAAATATTAAGTCTTAACACATCCTTGTACATAATATTATTATTAGGTATGTAATTGGAATATAAAAGTTCGGCCCGTGAGTGTTACGCGTATTTTTCAAGTTTAACAATCACTGATATACAATTTAGGAATAGTGTTAATAATATTTAAAGTAGAAACCATAAGAACCATTACTAATTTTGAAAGTAAATTAAAATATCTTAAATCTCCTTTAAATTTTTTTTATTTATTTTAAAGCTCTTTTTCTTAGATTCATTTAATGTCCATAATTTAATTATAAATATAAGCTTTTATGGAAAATCTGAGCTTTTTTATGTAAACAAAGTTATATAGATTTTTTCTTATGCACAACCTTAATTTATTAATATTATCGCGCTTACAATTTTTGTGTATCATCAATTTCAAATGAACTTTTAGATAATTTTTTTATTTCCTTTTTGAGAATATTTTTTTTTTATATATCTACGTCACGGGCTTTTCCATACTTTAAAATTTAAAAGAATTAGTTACTAATTCTATATTGTCACAGTATATTATAGATAGCAGGAGTAATAATAATACATAAGTCATTTTGCAATCACTATAGTTTTTAACTAATCTGATAAATGACATAAGGAAAATTTCTATATAATTGATTTATCATATTTTTTATTACAGAGAATATTTAATTCAATATTTAGAAAATTTTGTCTGACACAGAAACTCTATGAGACCACCCCTAAAAATATTAATAATTATGATCAAATAACATAAAAACTATTGTAGAATTTTATAATTTTTAATTAGTCATGGAAAGTCAATATAATATTTATTTATCCTGAGTTTTGATATTACTAAATAATTATTAAATAAATTTGATGGTTATAGGTTTTTCACTTCTAATTCATTTTTTTTTATTTCAAATTCAATTTTATTTCATTTCAAATTCAATATTTGTAAAAAATTTTTTGAGAATAGAATATTCTGATGATAGCAGTGCAGAAACTACACTTAACTCGGAGTTAGATCAAAAATAAATACTGCTGATCATATAATAGTACAAACTGCGAGAGGACGAAATGTTTCACTCATAGTGGCTATGAATGTACATGGGGATGGGATCATATAGTCAAGTAATATCAAACTAATCTGTTAATTCAAATATTTTTATTAAGTTCCTTGATGAATTTGTTAAACTGACTGAAGCTACCATAATAGAGTCATGTCTGGTTCTGGACAATTGTACAATCCACAAAAATCTCGAGAAGTGAGTGATAAAGTTAGTGAAACAACTCATACATTAATTTTTCTTTCTCCATACTACCCGATGTTGAATTCCATTGCAAAGGTTTTTCCAAAAATAAAAATTTTAGCGAGATATTTGCTGTCTTATCCACAAACTAAGAGAAAAATTCGTAAGTACAATTCAAACATCCGTGGTAACTGTTACCTCAGCCGATTGCAACAATTATTACGTCAATATGTCCATGAAATTGCCATTGGCTGCAATTGAATAACCATTACATTAATTGTTCTAAATTTCTTTAATTACCATTTACAATTTGTTTTGATTAAAATAATTAAAAATAAATATAAATTTTTTTTACAAATATTGAATCTGAAGTGAAAAAACTTAAAATAGATGTGAAAAACCAAGGACACAAAAATGAATTATGGCTATTAAAAATTATTTAATTAATTTTCAATATTCTAATATAAAGTTCATTTAAATAAATTCCTTGAAATTTATAATTAATTTAATGTTGTAATTTTATAGCTGCAAATTTTGTTGGTAAATTTACACAAAGTGTCCGAAGGATTGTTCAAGATGTTAAGGATGAAGGAGCACCAAGTAAAAATAATTATGTTAATACAAAAATTATAAAAATAAATAAATAATTTTTATTGACAGGTGGAATGAGTCGAGAAGAAGTCATTGAAACAAATGAAAGACTTCGTGCATTACGTTTACGATTAGAAGATTCATATGAAACTGCAAAACAATCTTTAGTTAATCTTATGTATAAATATAGTGAATCAAAAACTCAAAGAAATATATTTCAACGATATCAAATGTTAAAAGTTATGATAAAGGTAAAATTTAAAACTATTACACATATTATCCTTTCCATACGTATATACACTTTGTTTGTAATTTTTCGTATTTTCCAGGATTTTAATAATAAGGATATTTATTACTTATTTGCCTAATGTTTATTTTCATCACTTTTCATGTAAATTTGTTTTTTTTTTACGAAAAAATAATATGTTTAAAATTACTAAATTGTGTTTTAGCACTTTTCATGTAAATATTAGAAATCTACACTTATGACCGTCTTAAGTTTAAGTTCGTTTATAAATTCGGGCCTTAATGTTAATCAAAATTATGTATAATAATTAAGAGAAGGACATTAATTATTAAATTATATACGTGATGAAAAAGTAACACATTTTAAAATTTATTACTAAATATAATATCACAAAATTCAAAATGTTATTTTATGAAATTACAATTTTTGGTTTCTAACACAATTTAGTTATATTAAATCGCAATTAGATTTTTTTTCTTGTTACTTTTATTAAGAATTTTGTACAAAATCATTATTCGTTTTTTTTATTGAATTTTTTAATTGGATTTTCGTGTCAAAATATCAAATTTGGGAAATTTTTAAACAATGGGTTTTTTTCGCAAAAATTAGCTAATATCTAAGTTAATTTTTTTAAAGTACTTGTTTTTTTTAGTCAATAATACACAATTTAATTAATTTTTCAACAGAACAATAACATTTCTCAGTCAGTCTAAAATAATAAATAATTTAAAACTGCCAATTTTTATTAATGTTAAAGATGATTTATCTATTTTTTTAAAATAATATTAAATTACATTTCCCAATTTCATAACTAAAACCACTATATAGTATAGTATTATAGTCACTATAGTCACTATATCATAAAATTTTATTAACACATTTTTTTTGCTGTATATAACGTAAAAATATTTCTGAAAAAATTTTGAAAATGGAAAAACTTTGAATTAAATATTATTTATTATTATTTATTTATTTATATTTTTTTTGTAATAATAAATTTGAAATATAATTTTGATAAAATAAAATGAATATTGTACCTATATTAATTATTTTTTAATTTGTTTAAATTTAATCACAATATAATATTTTGATTATATTTTAATTATATAATAAAAAATTTATAATGAGATTTTTTTTTTATTACATACTCTAACATTATTATGTTAAAACATTAATCTGAATACATATAATATTTCTTAAAATTGACTTCATATATTATACATTTTCATTATTATATTACTAGAGTAATGTTGTAATTTAATCTTTGTGATAACCATATAATTTTTTTTTTGGTTGTGTTATCCAAAAGCAAAATAATTTAATAATTTAAATACTTAATTAAGATGTTTATCCATAAAATTATATACATTAAATATAACCATTACTTCTTTAAATATAACAAACAATAAAGAAATTATTATTAAGTTAGTTTAGTTGGGGGCTTGAGGCCGAAATATCATAAAATGAGTTTTTATTAAACAGAATAATTATAATATAAGTTCAGTTGAGCCTAGCTGTGTCACTTAACATGAGATCATTATTGTGCCTACAAAAATTTAAGGATTCTGATTCTATCTATTATATAATTAGAACATTACTTGATTATTCTTAATTATTAATCACTTGAATATACTCAATACATACTATGAATTGTATTCGATAACAAAAACATTTTTAATAATTATTTTTAGGAAGTAACACGTTTAGAAAGACAATATTGGACACTAATTGATATACCAAAACAAGAGAAATTAGAAACTGTACCATCATATGTTATGAGAGCTTGTACAATTATGGAAAAAACACAAAAATCTGGTGAAGGTGTTAAAACATCTGCTAAATTAGCTGAAGAAGCAGCTGAAAAACGTGAAAGAATGGACAGACTTGAAAGTAAAAATTATATTAAATTGAAATTATTAAAATTTATAAAATTATATATGTATATAAATTTAATATTTTTTTATATAGTAATGACAACTGCACAAATTGAACATGAAAATAATCAGGATATTAATGATTTATATCGTCTATTAAAAAAATATTTAGCATTACGACATTTAATTCGTGCATTAAAGGTAATTTTTAGTTTATTTATGTTTTATGATAATTATATATAAAAATATAAAATTTAAAAAAATTTTCGGTATATAATCAGGAAGATTATGAAAGCTCTAAAATGTATCCAATTTTTCCACGTTACACAATGTTAAAAGATATGATCAAGGGGATTATGCATGATCCTGATTATATGGAAGTTTGTCATGAAGTAGTAAATACTTAAAAAATATTGAATATTGTATAAATTTATATTATTATTGATGTTATATTTTCATGATTGAATCAATGAAATTTATTCAATAAATATTTTGGAAAATATATTTTAAAAATAAATAAAATAAATTAATTAATTGGTTTATTCAAAAAATTTATATTAATTAATATTTATATAAATTTGTATATGATTATTAACAAATTAAGAAAATAATCTTTAATATAAATAAATTAATTATATACTAAGATAATAAGTTTGTAATAATTAAAATAATTTAAGAAAAATAAATAAAAATTATTAGTTTATATATAATATATAATTAATGTTTTATTTTTATTTTTAAATAAATCAGATTGTCACATAAAGATTATTTTTAAATATTGGTAGGTGTTATAGTTGCGGTTGTACAACTTATACACATTAATTTTTACTCAAAACACAGTATTAAGTATATATTTCTTAAAAAAAAAATTTCTTATTTCCAAACTTAAATCAAAATGTATACATATATATTTTCAATTATATTCTTAAAGACACTTTAAATATATAGTTTATTTTATTTTATTTTTCATTTTTAACTTAACCGAATTTGTTTTTAGATAGAAACATAAAAAATTTATCACATTCTGTTATTATTTATATACAAAACAAAAATAAACATAAAAAAAAAAATTCTTTAATAATTTTATAAACATAATTTTTTTTTATTATTATATATTTCAAAACAAAATTTATATGAATAATTTAAAAAAATGCTAACCACCGACTTGACACTCCTATATATAACTGACGTTCTCACCCACCGAAAAAAAAAATATTTATATTAATAAATAAACTATATTATATATAGAAGACTTTTGATATAAATATTTTTAAAATTAACTTTTGCTAACTTTGTATAAATGTCTGTATATCTATAAAATAATAGAATATTTCTAAAGTCTTCTAAAATATACACAAAATATTATAATAAAACTAATCTATAAATTAACTATGGTTAATATTATATTAGCCCACCATAACATAATATACATATATATATATATATATATTACAATTGAAGATGTTACAAAGATTTTCATCTATCACAAAATTATATTTATACTATATATTAATGTAAAATCTATTCAGGATATATACATACATATATGTACTTTATTCCAAAACATTTGAAATGTTGTATATTTGTATAATTACAAAAAAAAAAATATTCACAAAGAATTTATAGAAATAGAAATTATTAATATTATTAATTTTATATATGTAATATTAAAAAGTACCATATTAATAAACGTTTCAAAATATCTGGAAAGAAAAAAAAGTTGTAACATAAAAATGGTAAAAATAAACTTGGACCACCTAAATAACAAATATTTAAAACTACATATTTACAAACAAATATACATACAATTATTGTAATAATCTAAAAAAAAAAAAATACCAAAAATTCTTATAATCAAAAAATTGTTAAAAAATTCAAATTTACTTAAAAAAAAAAAGTCTTTTTTTATAAAATTATTAAATTAACAAATGTGGACACCAATTTTTGAATTTTTAAAATTAATTTATTTGTTTTTAATTTATAAATTTTTACCAAAAAATATATTATTAATTAGATAAATTATAAATTAAATTATAAATGTATTAAAAGTTTTGCAATAGGTACTTATATATAATTAAGATTTATTCCGATCCAAAATATTTAAGTTCCTCTTGTCTATTAGTATCTTCATAATAGACAATTTTCTCTTGTCTACTATAACACTTCATTTTTTATATATTATCAAATAATATATTTAATTACATTTTTACAAATTAACAGAAATAATTTTATTTAAAATTTTATATTTTTTTATATATGTATAAGTTTCGAAATTATTTTGATGCTAACTAAACATAATATTTTGTATATTTTTGATGATTTTTTAGTAATTAAATAAATATGCGATGATCTATTATACAATATACATTATACATATAGAATTTAAATTGATTTTTCTAGAGAATTTAGCTAGTATAAACTATAATATAATACATATTAATTTACTACTTAAAAGTAATAAATAAATTTCTGTAAATATTTTATAAGAAAATATACAAAAATTTATATACAATTTATATATAGTTATATATTTAAATATATATATATATTAAATAATATTATATATATAAATTCATTTTTATAATGAAATATTTTGTGTGGCTGAAGAGCACTTTAACTTTATCTAAAATATATCAATAATTAGATTTATATACTATGAAATATATAAATAATAAAATAATAATATAAAAAAAAATAAATAAAATGGATAAATTATTAATCACAATTTAAAGTTAATTCAAATTTAATGTTAACTATAAAAATATATTTGAAAAAAAAAAAAAATAATATAATAATATTTATATAAAATTATAAAATTTCCAAACAAAAAGTGTTGAGATGCAATTTAAAAAAAAATAAATAAACCGCGAATGGTTAAAAATTTGTTTTTTTTTTTATACATGAAAACATGAAATTCAACTACAATTATCTTAATCACTCTACATTTTTACGCACATGTAAAAGACTTACTATCTATATGCTAACAAAAAAGAACCTTCAAAATCGAAATAATTTACTTCTAAAAAATATCAAGTATAAATCCAACAAAATTTTAAATATTTATCATATCGCAAATAATATATCAAGTAACTTGCAGCACTAATATGTATGGTTTGTGGATAGCAATATAGTATGCCGGTCACACAAATATTATAATGTTGGCACTTTTAGACAAATAGTCCCGGTAAATTGGAAGCTTAATATCCGTTCCCTCTTTGTTGTTCTTGAGAATGTCAAAAAATATATACAATGTAAAATCTATAATCTTAGTCTAATCTTTTATCTAACATAATATTGCATATTTCTTACAATGAAATTAAAATGATAATATTTTGTAAATGGACAAAGTATTGGTTCATAATATAGGATGAGCGATAAAATAGAAAGTTTTGTAGTACAGACAAACTAATCAAATGTATATAATAATAGCATTATTCAGATTAAGAGTGCAGTTGATTAGGATAATATAAATAAAATTAATATACATATATGTATAATAAGATAATTAAAAAATTAAATATATATGTTAAATTTAATTAAGTACTTAATCTAGACGGATATTGGTATCTTATAAATTTTATGCATAATTTGTAAAATGTTTGATATTATATAAGATATTAAAAAAAATATACATTTATGTATATTGTTTGTTTGTTTTTTTTATTTTATTTTTTTTTGTAAATAACGAAATATAGCGAAGAAATATTTCAGGCACGGTTTTAGTTTCCATTGGGGAATGATTTAATTTATAATCACTTCAATATTTGATATAGCAAAAGTAACAAAAGCTTTAAAAATAATTATTGTATGCAGAAATTATAAATATTAAAAATATACAAGAATAACAAAAAAAATATAAACTAAATACTTTAAGTATTAAAAAAAAAATATGTAATTTTTGATTTTATATAATAATATTATATTAATAAAATTATGAAATTTTTTTTTTATATACATTTTTCTTATAGCCGTCAAAGCACATCAAATTTGTAGTTAGTAAAAAAATAATCATCAAAATATCTTTGGGAATAATATTTAATAAAATCAAGTTTATATGTGATTAATTTTTGCCAATATATAAATAAAATAAAATAAATAATAGTATTGATAATAATTCATAGAAAACAAAACAAAAAACAAAATATAATTAAAAATATTTCTAATAGTAATTATGATTTTCAAATTTCGGTAATGCATTATTAATTTGAAACATTTTAGCAGAGTTTATTTGATAAAAATAATTAAATTACATATTATATAAAATCTGGACTAAATATGGAATTTAAAATTTTATCTATATATATATATAAAAAAAAAGAGCCACCACCAATCCCAAATTTTTTTTTTTTTAATTTTCCTATTTTAATATAAAATATTTCTTACCATAAAATAATTAATATTTTACTTAGATTGTAAATAAAAGCCCGGCAAACTATATAGCATATATAGCCCACCGAAATTTATGTTTATTAAAACAAATGCATATTATTATGTAATTTCTATTCAAAAGCTTTATAATTGATAAAAAAAAAAAGAAATAATTAAAATAAGAAACAATAAAATTATATGTGTTAACAAATCTATGTCCAATAAATATTATAAATATCAATAAAATATTAAAAATTATTTCATACAATTTTTATTAATTAAAATTTATGCAGGAGGAAAATTGACCTATATATAGATGTAAGTATCGAGTGATTCCTCTCAGTGCACCGATGAATTTAATTTATGGACCGAAGGAAGATATGAAATAATAAAGCGAGTTATTATTGCAGGCAACTTGATATCCAATATTATTAAATGGGCTTTATTTGATGAATTCAATTATGTGAATAATTTTGTCAATAAAAAAGTAAAGTATATACTTTAAAAGTAAAGTAAGTATATGTATATGTAAAAATTATGTAAACTAAATACTTTAAGTATTATATAGAGTTATATAGTAACTTTGATTTTATAAATCCATTGGGTAGACTTTATTGCAGTCCATGAATCATAAATCTCTCAACATTTTAATAATATTAATATTTACCAATTTATTATACTATTATAATAGTTAACAAAAAGAAACTTAGGATTAATCTCCTTTGCAACTAAAAATTAAAATACATATTAAATTATTATTAATTAATAATAATAATAATTATTTCAATAAATTATTTTTTTATTTAAATAAATAAATTATATAATTTTGTTTCTTATTATTTTAATAATTAAAAAACTAATTAAGAAGAAACTATTTCGTATTTTTTTGAATATTATACGATATATCTGTTTGAGCTGAATTTGTAGTGCATTTCTTTAATTGATTTAATTTAATAACTTTTCTTCTCAAATCCCATATATTCCATGTATAATCCTTATCTTTGCAATATTGTATTGGATGAAGTTCTGTTTGTATTTCAATAGAACGAAATTTATCTAAAATTTCTTCATTTTCAATATCTTCATATTTGTTTGTTTTCATCAAAAATTGATAATTTCTTATATCATCATACATATCAAAGAATATAATTAAATGTGGATTCATTCGAATTGTTTTCATAAATTCATTTTCAAATAATTTCGGTTTATTTGAAAATATTTTAGCATATTTAATATCACTAAATGTATACAATTTTTTACGATACCTTAATAAACCAAGATTAATTTTGGATGGTATTAAAATACCATTACCAATAATAAGTAGGTTTAGGTTTAGGCTCGGGTCGGCAGAGTTCTGCCTGGTTACTGCAGCCGTTGGCTTATTGTAACTACCCTTTTCTTCTTACTCGTTTGATAGACCAGTACTGACAATGAAGTTGTACAGTCTTGTCAAAGAGATATTCCATGATTCCGATGGGGAGATGGTATAACTGCCAAAATGTATTAGCCTCTTATATAGTAGGGCTTCACATTCGCACAGTATATGCTCCGCTGTTTCGTCCTCATATTCACAGAATCTGCACAATCGTTCTTGACTTAGACCTAATGTGTGCAGATGTTTCCTGAGTCCACAGTGTCCAGTTAGGAAGCCCACCAGAGTTCTGGTTCTTCTTCTACTGCACATTAGTAGCTCTGCTGCTTTCTTTTTCGATGGACCCTGTATGAAGAGCTTCGAGTGTCTAGGCCCTTCATTGTTCCTCCAACTATCTGAAAAAGAAAGAAAAGTGTTAGTTTTAATTTGTAGTTTAGTTAGGCATCGTGGTACGCCACAAAACGGTTCTGGACCAAAGAGTGGTGTACTCGCGCCTTCTTTCGCTAATAGGTCCGCCTCTTCGTTTCCGTCAAATCCAACATGCGCCGGGATCCATGAAAGAATTAACCTATTATTAGCTGCCAGAGCTTTTAGCGTGTTTAAACATTCGCCTATTAGCTTCGATTTCAGCTGATTAGAGTTCAGGGCTTTGAGAGCCGCTTGACTGTCCGAGAAGATTGTTATCGTCTTGTTCTTGTATCTTCTGCGTATGTTTTCTTCCGCGCATAATTGAATTGCATGAACTTCTGCCTGGAAGACTGTTGCGAGGGTACCTAGGCTTTTTGATATTTTACACCTTGGCCTCTTACCGTAGACACCGGATCCAACTCCTTCTTCTGTTTTTGATCCGTCTGTATACCATTCTAGCTCCGTTTCCGAGGGTCGTGTGGCTTCCCAGTTGTTCCTGTCCGGAAACATTACCTTGAATGGTTTGTAGAAATCGTAAATAATATTACAATCATCCTTCGGCATGTTTATATACGGAATGTTGCCTGTTGCTTGGATGATTGCAGGGTGATTTTTCAATTTCTGAGTGTCCGTATTGCTAGATCCTTGTATTCTCAGCGCTCCGAATTTGGCTTCCTCTTCAATTGCTAGATGTAGAGGGGCCAAGTTGAGCAGTACTTCCATCGCTACCGTTGGTGTTGTCTGCATAGCTCCAGTGATGTTCAGGCAGGCTACTCTTTGTAATTTTTCGAGTTTCTTCCTGATGTTTAGTTGGGATACTTTCCGCCACCAAACCACCGCAGCATAGGTTACAACTGGCCGTACAATTGACAGGTACATCCAGTTGGCTATTTTTGGTTGCAGCCCCCATGTTTTTCCACAGATCCTTCTGCAGGTCCACAGTGAAAGTTGCGCTTTTTTTAGAGTTTTCTCTAGGTGAACGTTCCATTTTAGCTTACGGTCCAGTGTCACTCCTAGGAATTTTGCTTCTTCAGAAAACTCTATTTCTTTCCCAAACAGCATTGGTTTCCTCATTTGGGCCACATTGTGTTTATTGCTGAATGGGACAATTATGGTTTTATCAGGGTTGACTTTTAGCTCCTCCTTTTCACACCATTTTTGGACTATTCTACATGCGGTCTGTAGAAGATCACATTGAATATTTATGAATTTGCCTCTGATGATTATTGCGAGATCATCTGCATATCCTTGACAATCGAAGCCTGCTCTTTGCAGCTTATCTAGTAGTTTATCTACTACTAGTGACCAGAGAAGGGGCGATAGAACGCCACCTTGCGGACATCCCCGATTGGTTGTTGCTTTCATCTTCTCTTCACCCAGAGAGAGTTCTATTATCCTGCTCTTTAACATGGATTCTGTCCATTTACATATTGCGTTGCTTACTCCCCTACTTCTCAATGCCTCTATCATTGACCTATGAGAAGTGTTGTTGAAAGCCCCTTCAATATCCATGAAGGCTACTATAGCTGTCTCCTTAGCCATTAGTGATTTTTCAATCTTTTCCGTTAGATTTAGAAGAGCCATCTCTGTGGATTTACCTGATTGGTATGCGTATTGATTTTTGTGAAGGGGATTATTTGCCAGAATTTTGTCTCTTAGGTATCTCTCAATCACTTTCTCTAGCGTTTTCAATACAAATGATGATAGGCTGATGGGTCGTAGATTTTTTGGGTCGCCGTTCAGCCTTTTGTTTGCTTTAGGTATGAATACCACTTTTACCTGTGTCCATGCTTTTGGTATGTGACCAAACACTAAGCTAGCTTTAAAAAGCCTTGTTAGTATTAGTATTAGTTTTTCTCCTCCTTCTTGTAAGAGGGCCGGGAATATTTCATCTGGTCCTGCTGATTTGAAGGGTTTGAAAGTGTTGATTGCCCATTTGACCCGTTCTGGGCTGATGATCTTAGCTGCCAGTTTCCAGTCTTCTTTATGAGGTTTTCTTTGGGAAATGCTGGTAGCATTATTGTCATTTTCTAGTGTTGCAGCTCCAGGGAAGTGTGAATCTAAAAGTATTTTTAGAGTTTCCGCTTTTGATTCGGCATAGCGACCATTTTCCCCTTTGAGGAGTCCTATGGCGCCTGGCTTTTCATTTGCTAACACCTTGTGGATACGTGCTGCTACAGGAAGTTCGTCTATTTGTTCGCAAAACGTCTGAAACGAGGCTTTTTTTGCTTTTCTAATCTCCCGATTGTATTCCGTGAGAGCCGTCGTGTAAATTTCCCATTCTTGTGGGCTCTTATTTTTCGCCTTATTGAACAGTCTCCTAACCTTAGTTCTAAGATCGGAGAGATTGTTATTCCACCAATTTACCTGTCTATTGCTGCGCTTTGTGCGCATAGTGCAGTTTTCTTCAAAGGCTCCTATGATCGCCGTTTTCATCATCATAGCAGCATCTTCTAGGTCCTCAATATCTTTAATTTTGTCCGGGATCGCCTCTATTTTACTACCTACGTCGGCTTTAAATGACGACCAGTTAGTTTTCTTTTTGGGGCGGTACGTGATCGATAAGGGGCCTACTCCTACTATATCGAACCTAATGTGTTTGTGGTCCGAACAAGATGGCTCATCTGAGACGTGCCACTTACTTATCTTATTCGCTAAGAAAGGGGTTGTTATTGTTAGGTCTAGCACCTCATTTCTTATTCTATTAACGAATGTTGGTTCATTACCCGAATTTGCTACCGAGAGATTATAACTAGTAATAAAATCAAGTAATGACTCACCCCTAATATTAATGTCCGTGCTACCCCAATTTGTATGATGAGCATTGGCGTCACATCCAACCAATAGCTGCATTTTCTTCCTTTTTGCAAAAAGTAGCAGTCCTATTAATTCGGGTGGTGGGCATTGTTGATCCGCAGCAAAGTATGCAGAACATACTATGATGTTCTCCAACTCGCCTTTTGGTTCAGTTATTGCCGCTACTACGTCCTGTTGACAGAATTCTGTAATTGGAACGTAATTAGTTTCTTTATTAAATAAAATACAAGCTCTTGGTCTCGAGTTTGTATTGTCGTAAAGTAACTTACCTCCGGACACTCCTAGCCCACAGATCTTACCGTTTGCAAGCCAGGGTTCCTGGATGAGCGCTATGTTAGCGTCTTCTTTTACAAACCTGCAGCTGAGTGTTGCTGATGCAGCTTTGGCGTGCTGCAGGTTTGCCTGGATGCACTTCCAGGACATCTTTTATCTCCTTCTTGACGGGGGACTCCTAGAGTCCGCCCTGCTACGTCTATGGTTGGGTGGGCTCCGAGACGCCTCTCTTCTTCTGTGACGGCTGGAGGCATCCAATCGTGCCGGCCTGCCGTGTTCCACTCTTCTCCAACCATCTTTCCTATCTTTGGATTTGGACCTTCTTCTGGGCGCTTCTCTCCGAGGGGATCTCCTACGATGGTCCGTCCGCCTCTCTCTATCCTGTCTTTCTTCTCTGTGTTCTTTATTATTATCAGCCTTAAGTGGTGGCCTGAACATTTTCTTGATCACTCCGCTGGTAGAGGGTACTGGTTCCGATGCCGACTTAACCACTTCTACTAGCGCTGGCATGGGTGTTGTTACATTTTTCTCACCTACTTCCTTCCTTATCCTTGAAACAGCTGGTGTTGGCACAGGAGCTCCCTGAGCCGCCTGCACTTCACCTTGCTGTACCTTACCTTTTGATGTTTCCATCTCTTCTTCTTTCCTACTTATTCCACCAGCACGGATTCTTAGACGGAGATCTATCTTGTCTAGACCGAACCATGGTCTGCAATCCATACCTTGGATGACTCTAGCAGATGCGTCATCTATTGAGAGAACCAAACGGTGGCCCTTCTCATTAGATGTCCTCTTCAGAATCTTCCAATTCCGGGTATGCAGGCCATCGTTTTGTCTGTCCAGTCGGTCCAGGATCCTCTCCTCATGAAGATTCTCTTCATCAGGAAAGAACCCAGAACAAACCGCGTGACCAGGTAGATCTCTGCCTTCTACTAACATCAAATCCGCCTCTTTGTAGGGCTTGATTTTTTTTATAGTTTGTTTCAGCCATTGCTTACTAGCATCATCAGCGCAATTTAATGATACCCATCCGGGTTTGCGTGTCGATCCAAGGAAGCGTACATGGGTGCCTCTGGGCAATTCGTCCATGGCGTTCAGTATCGACCTTTGAACTTTTTTTGCCTCTTCTTCGCTGAGCGCCCGCACAGGATATTGCCGTGGTAGTATACCTACTTTGGTAGTACTCGCAACTTCGCTGTACGTTAGCTTGCTCTGTGTATGAACTTTGTTCCTCTTTGTAGTCATCGGTGGCGTGCTACCGTCCGATCTATTACGTTTCATACACAGAGAGCCGGATGCTTTCCGTGCTAACATATCCTCGTACTCTTTGTCCAACTTAGCCCTTGCTTCATAGTACGGGATACCTGTGGAGATGATTCTCTTCAGCTTCTTCCTAGCCGCACCACACAACCTCCTGGGCTTCACTTGTGAACCGCTTGACGCTTTGCTTTCTTTGTCTTCCGCGTCGGAGGTTGGCGTATTGTCAATCACGGTGACGTTGTCGTTGTCAGAGGACATTAAATAATCGCTCTCGTCTTCCGTAGCAATATCAATATCACTGGCGTCATTGTCTGTATCGCCTAGCCTTGTTCTTTCTATCATCTCGATAGCATCAGCAAGTAAGGAGCCTGCATACGCGGCCTCTTTCGTTGCAGATGCTATAGGTGCGCTTGTTATTGCCGTTGTTGTTGATGTTGTTGTTGATGTAGTTGTTGTCGTTTCGTTGTTTTTAATCGTTGCTGTTGTCTTCTTTGTTGTTCCTTTGTTGATTTTTTGTTGTTGTTGTTTGTTATTTATTTCCATATCTGTTCCCACGAGTATCGCGACAAAGTAGAGTCCACCATGGCAGAGGTCCGATACCATGGTAAGGCTGGTTAAAACCGGAGGTCGCCTGGTATCCGGAGTACACCGTTATCGACTGAGCTCACCCTCAGCCACGCAGCCCTCGGCACGGTACGTGTAACACCATTGGCTTGGTCGCGCACTGCAAATTCGGTCCGTGTCCATGTTTAATATGGACACAGTTCCAGGGGCCACCACGAGGAGGTAATGCAGGCACTTGGCTAGGAACTCCCACAGTTGCAACATTTATACCCTAGGATACAAATGCCTACCCTGTAGAATCCCCACCCCGACCCCCAATAATAAGTAAATATGTACAATATTGATGAACAGATGTTAGATTCTAAAAATAATATAATAATTTATTTTACAAATATAGATATATACTTATTATTAAAATGATTATATATAAAATTAGTTATAACTTAACTGTTTGAATTTCTTGAGAATAAGAAATCCATTCACAATCTTCATTATTATTACCAAAGAAATTATCAAAATGATGAGATGTTGATTTGTTTTCATCATTGTTCAATTCAATATTATTAAATTTTGATAATATTTCTGTATTATTTTCAATAAATGCAATTTCCAACATTTTATCATTTAATTTGTTTAAATCAACGATAAAATATAAATAATTCCAAAGGGTATGCCAAATTATAGATAATTCAATAAAAAATGGCTGTAAATGTGTAAAATAATTAAAATTTAATAAGTTTTATACAATTATTATTTTGCTTTAAAAAAAATAGAAATATTATTTACAAATACAACTTCAGTTGGAACTGAAATACGATATTGAACAATTTCATGAAGTTTCTGTAATGTTAACCGCCAATTTTCAAATAATTCATCAATTTTATATCGTATTTTATCGATCGTATATAAAAGTTTTCTTATATAAAATTCATGCTGTGCACATAATTGTAAGAATTCTTTTAGTTGTTTTATATCCGACATATTTGTATAATTATATGTTAATTCATTTGTATCAATATTAACATTAATTATATTATCATAAATTTTATTACAATCATTAAGTAAATTTTTCACTTGACCATAAATCTCACTCACAGCAGAATGAGTTTTTTTATAAGCTAAACTAACATCCTTAATAACTGAAAAGACAAATCAAAAAATTAATATAATATAGTTATAATTAAATTAAGAGTTTTATATAATTTAATATTTATACATTATGTACTTACTGTCTCTCATTTCTTCTCCACATTGTCCATCATCATTATTAAATATCATTATACCACAAACAATTTTCCTTAATGTTTTTAATGTATCAAGACGTCTGTTTCGTTTCATTTTAGAAAAATCTTGTAACTCTTCACGTGTCATAACACTTTTTAGAGCATTCGAAGTTTCCGAAATAATCTTAAAATAAATAAATAAATAGATAATAATTAAATATACTGTCTACTGTGTAACTTCTTTGTATAGATAGGTTCAGTTACATAAGACAGTAATTACTCTAATTTGTTATATCTGTTATACTTTTCCAAAGTAGTATAGACTATAGAATAGAATATACATAGATTTGATATAACAGGGTAAAATAGAGACTTAATAAATAGTATATAACTATAGATGTAGCTGAACCTACGTTAAAAATGCCTCATATACACATATGTATTATAAATTAGTTATAAATTATTTTACTTTTATATTTGCTGGCTTCCCTAACTTATTGTATATAATAATATCAAATACAATTTTTTTGAAAAGTTTATCATGTTCATCCCTTGTAGTAGCATTAAATTCGATAATTTCTTTTAATAAATTATCCGCTTTTACTGCTAAAACTGTACTGTATAAATTTGTTGGATCTACTTCTTTAAATTCTAATGATGCACTTAGAAAAGTTAGTTGCAATTCTAAAGATTTTATATATGACGATGATATTTCTTATTTGTACATAACATAAAAAAATAGTACTTAATTAATTTTTATTTGAATTTCATATTAAAAATAATCTATTATATAATACCTGATAATTTAAAAATACAATTTTTAATAAAAGTCCCTACATCTGATGAATTTATTTTAGATATATCAGAAATGCCTTGTTTTGGATCAAGGGAAAATAATAAAACTGAATATGATATAATATCCGAAGAAAGTTTAATACTTTTACAATTACATTCATGACATATTTCCGTAATAATATTTTTAAGCTTAATTCCAGATTTAGAAATTAAATCTGTTACAGAAAATGCCATTTCCTCTTCTTATATAAATACTATTACAAATAGCATAATAACATCGATTTTTTCCTTACGTTTGTTTTCTCGTTGTTATGGTATAATATAGTTTTATTTGTTTAATAAAATATATTTATATCTTTTATATAAACAGGTCACTTATTTCATAAATTTTATGATAACATCAAAGAAATAACAAAAATCACGAAATATTTCATTCTTATTTTATTAATAAAATATTTTTTATTATACTTTTCATATTTTAATACAATTTGAAAATAAAAACTTATTATTAACAATTTCAAATTACTTGGTTACAATATAGCCAATATAAAACAAAATTTTATCATATATTTTCTTTTTGTATTTATATTACAATCAATAGTGATTATTATTTTGTTTTAATAAATTTTTGTCGATACGTTTTTAGATTCATTTTTTCCACTTCTTTTTTTATTAAATTAAAAAAAAAATCTGCTTACGAGTCCACAATATGTTAGTGCTAAAGCAAATTAATATTTTGTTGTTGTTTTTTTATTTAAAAATACATATTAAAAATAAAAATTAAACAGTGGGCCTGATATGCTTTTTTAAATATTTTAACATTCCAAAAGTACGAAATCTTTTAACACCCATGACTTTTAATAAATCCTCATCGCAAATAGCATATTGTTTATTTTTGGGATCATATAAATTACGTTCTTTAATCATAGACCACATTTTTTTAACAACTTCATGTCGTGGCAAAGCATCAGATCCCATTAAATTTGCTAATTCTGGTGATAATAAGCATGCTCGAGTGAATCCATTACCCTTACCTTTAGCCTACAAATGTTGAAAACAAAATTATATATGAATTCTCATTAAAATTATATAATTATATATATGTACATGTACAATTTTCTAATATTAAAACATAATAATTGTATATACCTTCTTAGTTTTTGGTTTATCTTCTTCATCATCTGATTTCACTGCTTTTTTGTGTGAACGTTTTTTACCACGGCTACCACCAGAAGTACTCTTTAGAAAAAATTAAAAGTAGATAAATAACTTTTATAGGAAATTTAAATTATAATTATATAAATCACTTTTCTAGATCTTTTAACTTCGTCATCGGAACTTCCAGTTTCTTTATATACTCGCTTAGGTGCCGCTCTAGTTCTACTACTTTCTTGTACACCTTCATCATCTGAATTCTGATTTAACCCTTCAATAATTCGTAATTCATTTTCATTATCTGATTCTGATTCATCTTCTTCTTGTGCATTTACAAAATCCATAACAATTTTATCAATTTCATCTTTTCGCTTTAACAAATCACAATTCAATTTTTTCTCAAGCTGTAAACGTACTTTTTTTGCGGACATAACATGCAAGTCGGCATTTTTTAATATTTCTAGAATAAACAATAATAAAAATAAATAAATAACATTTCAACAAACCACGCTATCTTGATTAAATGCTAACTAAAAATGATCAAAATATTTAACATTATAATAGTCAAGTTGGAGGCTATATGCTATTATTTAAATTATATTTAAAGTAATAAAAAATAATTTAATTTGGTTTTAATTACCGTGTATTTCCTCTTTTAATGCTGGTTTAGAAGCCATTTCTCAAACAGAATTTGACCAAATAGAAATAAATAATATTGATATTGAATATAATGAATGACACTACTTAATAAATAGCTAATGTGACAGCTTTGTAGTTTGGCGGTTAGCCAAATAGGTTATGTTTACTTTTTTGATTTTTTGTTTGACATATCTAAATATTACTTGTGTTTATGCGATAGAACTTTATACGATTTTATGCGCTATAACCAACGAATTAGAATATATGGAAGGAGTATAAGTAATAAAAATTAAAGCCAGCCTGGCCTGGATATAGTAGTCTCTTTCTTTTCAACACCGAACTGTCAAAATTAATAAATCACAAATAAGAGCCGAACTAGGTTTTTTTTTAATTCGGGCAGCAATTTTTAAGGAGATAAAATATATTTTTTTTGAAAAATACATGTAAAGATCATCCTAAGGAATATTTTAGGTCGCGCAACGATAATTATACAAATGGAAAGTAAAATAGAGTAATTTTGTTTAGCTAGTTAATATATTTAATTTATGTTGAGACTCTTAAAATTAAAAAAATAAGCCAGCCCTGTAAATCTAAAATTAGCTGTTATAATATTTTTCATATTATTAATTTGACAGTTCGGTGGTGGAAAGAAAGAGAACTATCGAAATCGTGGCTTCATAAACAAATTTTTCAATAAATTAAAATGTTAATGTGTTAAAAAGAGTTCCCTATTTATGCTCCTTCCATATATTTCTTATTCGTAGGTTATAACTTTATATTTCAAATTTATACGAGTTTTAAATCAACATTTTTGGCACCGAAAACAAATTCTTTTATTTCGAAAATATTTTAAACTGTTTTTTTTATTTATATTTTTTTATAAATTAATAATAATAAATATTATTAAAAGTAGAATGTAATGTATTGTGCATTTGGGAAAGGAGACTGTTTCACAAGGCAAGGCAGCTAAATATCAGATTTTAAAAAATCTCAATTCTCTACAGACAGATTGATTTTTCCAACAAATTTAACTCTACAGACAGATTGACAAAGAAGAAACACACAACCGTATACGAACTAGATAAGTAACGCCTTTTTAAAATAAACTTTATAATTTTCATAACAAAAATAAACAGTAGTGACAAAGGTTGTGTCTTATAATAGTATTTTGTTAAATATAATAAAATAAATATTAATAAGTAATTTTGTGTTTTATATAATAAATTAAGTAATAAAATTTAAAAAAATTAAATCAGTGGTGAAATAATTATTTATTGTTAAAAATTATATTTTTTATATGAAATAAATGCTAAAAAAATAACTTTTCCGTATTTTTATTTCTAGAAATAAAATCAGTTCGTAAACGAACCGAATTTGGCGGTTCCAAAACGAATCGTTGCGGCGTTTCGTAAACGAACCGATTTTGGCGAACTCTTGGCGTTACGTTTTTTTTTCTACTGTTCTTATTCTAACATTTACGTTTCCGGTTCGCTTACGAACTGCCAAGGCGGTTCGTAAACGAACTCATATATGAAGAAAGGACTTCGCCGGCGGTTCGTTTACGGTTCGCTTTTCTTAAAGGGACTTTCGGTTCGGTCGGTAATCTTTCCCTCCTCTCTCTCTAACAAATAAATAGTATAATCATAATATTAATCGATCGATATTTCGGATTTCGGTGTCCGTCTGGCCGGATTCTGAATTGTTATTCGTTTTTGGCAGCACTTACTTAAATACGATAATGGCGAAGCAAAGAATGTCAAATCAAAAAACAACAAAAATTATATAATCTTCAACTTCAAGTTTGGCGCCAATTTATTTGTCTTTTTAAAATATTGTAACTTACGAATCAAATGCAATAAAAATATTTTGAAAATGGGTATAACAGGACTGATTCCTTTTTTAGAGAAGGCATCTACAAAAATTAATATCAGGGATATTAAAGGTTACACCGTAGGCATCGATACCTATTGCTGGCTTCATAAAGGAGCTTTTGCTTGTGCTGATAAGATAACTAGAGGCGAACAAACAGATATGTATATAATTTATATAGATTTCATATTTTTTAACCAAACACACCTAAATAATTGATTTTCCAGTCACATCCAATATTGTATTAAATATATAAATCTATTATTATCGCATGATATAAAACCAATACTGGTATTTGATGGGAGACATCTGCCAGCTAAAGCTCTAACAGAAAGACGTCGTCGAGAAGCACGAGATATTTCAAAAAAACGTGCTGCAGAACTCTTACGATTAGGTAAAACAGAAGAAGCCAAATCTCATATGAGACGTTCTGTCGATATTACTGTATGTAAATGTAATCTCTCATTATAAAAACACTAACAAAATAAATCTCAAATAAATATTTTTAGCATGAAATGGCTCTCCAATTAATTCAAGAATGTCGAAAAAGAAATGTTGATTGTATTGTTGCACCATATGAAGCAGATGCTCAATTAGCTTTTTTAAATAAAAATAATATTGCACAATATATAATAACGGAAGATTCTGATTTAGTTCTTTTTGGTTGTGAAAAAATTATTTTTAAATTAGATTTAACTGGTAATTGTCTATTAGTCGATGCTGGAAAATTATATATGACAATGGGTTGTCGTTTAGAAAAATTTACATTTAATAAATTTCGTTACATGTGCATTTTATCGGGCTGTGATTATTTAGATTCTTTGCCAGGTGTTGGTCTGGCAAAAGCATGTAAATTTATATTAAAAATTGAAGAAACTGATATGACGAAATCCTTACGAAGATTACCACAATATTTAAATTTACGAAATACAATAGTTACAGATGATTATATACAAAATTTTTTAAAAGCTGAAGCTACATTCAAACATATGTATGTGTATAATCCATTAATACGGCAAATGATTCGTTTAAATCCTTTGCCAGATGATATAGAAGATTATGATATATATTGTACAAATGCTGGACAAATTTTAGATAATGATATTGCATTTCAATTAGCTTTAGGTAATTTACATCCGTTCTCATTTAAAAAATTAGATAATTGGCATCCAGATCATCATCAATTAAATGTTAGTTATCTCAATGCAAAATTAATTATATTATAAGAAATATTCGTTTTTTAACTCTTTTTAGCATAATGTAAAAACTGATAGTTGGACACAGTCAATTAAAACAAAACACAAAAGTATATGGCAACCTTTATTTGAAACACATTTACCAAAACCAAAAAATACCATCAATGCTTTTTTATTCAAAAAAATAAAATATAAAACTGATAAACATCAAATTACTAACGAGGAAGAAAATAATTGGTAATATGTATATATAATTAAATATTACAATAACAGCTATTACTTCTAAATATATCAATTAAATTTTCCAACAAATTTAAATTTAAAATAGTAATAACAATTTTATTTATTTTACCCATCAGTGAAAGTGAAATTTCTGTAGTATCTCTTTATACTGGCAATGATAGTCAACCAACAATTAAACGACAATGTCTTAATAATAAATTGTCAGAAATTGATGATTCTTATGACAAAATAACTTTAGTAGAATCCAAAAAACACAATCCTTTTCTCAAATATACGGTAACTGAAAATATAGCTTCACCAACAGATATTACAACTGAAAATAATTCGCTATTAAAAACACTTAGTCCAATAAAAATGTTTAATAAACAAACTATTGATTGTAAAAAACTTAATAAATTAAGCAAATTTAATAGAACCATAGTAAATAATGATAATAAAGAAATCAAGAGTCGTTTTTTCTTTTCAAATGCAATCTCAGTTAAAAAAAATAATGAATCTCCTAACACTATTAATAAAGATCTTGGAAAGATTGTTACTGATATTGAAAATTCCTGTGATAAAAATAATGAAAAATTTATTGTATTTTATTCACCAACTAAATGTAGTGAGGAAAACAAAATAGAAAAACATGAAAATTATGATAATGAAAATAAAAGCGATATATCATTATCTATCAATGATAACGATAATGATTTAAGCTTAACAAGTTCTCAAAAAGAAAATGATACATCAATAATATTTGATAATTTAAAAATTAAAACCGCGGAAATAAATAAACAAATAGATATTACGAGTAACGATGATGAAGTTATTGAGATTTCTGATAATGAAGCCAAGACTAAACCGATTAAAGAAAAAACTCAAAGGGTAGCAATTAATTATAATTTGTACTTTCTTAATTATATTGATTTTTATTTTGGTTCTAGTCCATACAAATTGGATTGAAAAGAAAGTCAAAAATAAAATGTGAAGATCCAAAAATACAAACACGTCTTAGCAAATTTGGATTTAAAAAAAAGTAAGAAAATATTGAAAATTTACCAAAAAAATTAATAAAAAAAATTTACTATTGATTTCAGGCCAACTATTTGATTTTAATAACTTAATATTTAATGAAATTAGATTTTAAGATTATATTATACTAATACTACTACTATTTATTACTAATTAAATGAATTATATACATAGATTATTCAAGAAAATTAAACTTAATTTATCAACATTTCACATATTTAAACTTACATTTAATTATTTATAAATTTTCTCGCTTTATGTGTGTTTACAGATTTAATAGATCATAGAACGCACTGATAGGATCTGGAAGAAAAAGATTATTTATTAAATTATTATATGTATTATTTTTTGTAAGATAATTCTTACTAATCTGGATAAAAAATTGCTTAATCGATCTATAAAACTATTTAGAAATTCGATACCAAAGTATTGAAATAATTTATCCAATATCTCATAAAACATTGTCATCATAGGACATAGATGATAGATTTGGTTACAAGTAAAGTACAATACAATATAATAATGAAATAATAATTGTAAATTTATTAAGTGACAGCTACAAATTAAAATAGAGCTGTCGGTATAATGTGCCGAATATAATTCAATCAAGAAAAACTATAAAATAATGTTCCACACAAAAAATTTCGTTTTTATGGATTTTAATATTTTAATACAATTAATATACCTAATATAATTGTTTAAAAATAGGTAGGTACTAAATCTATTTTAGTACATATTTTTAAATTGGGAAAACAATAAATATTCAGTTTTATTTATGTCGTCATACGATCTGCTATATTAACGGCCCCTATATCGTAAGGTTATACTGTTATACATATCCATACTAAATAAAAATCGTAATATGTATGTACCCATATAAATATTTAATTAAATTCTTTTAACAAATGCGTCATCATATAAATAAATTAATTCTCATTCCATCGTTGAGTGGTGAAAGTCGGACAAACTGAATAATTAAGAAACTAAAAAAATGGTATGTAATTTTTATTTCATTAATAATTTTTATATTAATAAATTAATTTAAATTAAGACAAAACCTTCTGTTGTACCAGTACCAAACTTTAATGCTATTGAAGATGCTGCTGCACTTCGCCAAGCAATGAAAGGTTTTGGTACAGATGAACAAGCAATTATTAATATTTTAACAACTCGTTCAAATGATCAACGTCAAAAAATTAAAAATGCATTTAATAAAGAATACGAACGAGATATTATTGAAGATTTAAAAAGTGAATTGGGAGGAAATTTTGAAAATATTATAATTGCCTTAATGACACCAACCAGTGAATATTTGTGTAAAGAATTGCATAAAGCAATGGACGGTATGGGAACAGATGAATCAACATTGGTAGAAATAATATGTACAAAATCCAATGAGGATATTAAACAGCTTGTGTCCGATTATGAAAAACTGTATGATCGACCATTGGCAGAGCATTTATGTAGTGAAACCTCAGGTCATTTTAGACGACTTCTGACCTTAATTATTACTGGTGCTCGAGATTCAATTGGAACTGTTAATCCAGAGAAAGCTAAAGAAGATGCTGATTTGTTGTATGCTGCTGGTGAAGCAAAACTTGGAACAGACGAAGAAGTATTTAATCGTATTTTTGCACATTCCAGTTTTGATCAGTTAAAATTAATATTTGATGAATATAAATCAATATCTGGTATGACTATTGAGCAAGCAATAAAACATGAAATGGATGGAACTTTACATGATGCTATGAAAGCAATTGTAGAATGTGTTCAATCACCGGCAGCATTTTTTGCGAAACAATTGCAAATATCAATGGATGGAATGGGTACAGATGATGATGCCTTAATAAGGATAATAATTAGCCGATCAGAAATAGATTTGGGCAATATAATTGAAGAGTTCGAAAGAATATATGATAAAACCTTATTGAGTGCAATATCGGTTAGTATTTTGTGATTATTCATTGATTAGAATAAAAAATATATTTTTTCATTCCTTTCAGCAGAACGAAACATCTGGTGATTATAAAAGAGCATTGATTGCTTTAATAAGCCAATAAGAAAATTCATACTAAATTTTGGAGATTCTCATACAATTATTATCCATGTATCGAAATCTGTATTGTTTTTAGAAGTATTTTTAGCACGTTCCTTATATTTTGTTATAAGTATGTTTCCAATCAATAATCAAAAAGTATTATTACTATTTTATAATTTGGCTATGGTATAATTTTGTTATTGTTTTTATTTGCGAATAAAAGGATATTGGCCATCACTCTACTAATTTATTGTATAGAATTGTTTAAAGTACAGAAATTAAAAACTCAATAAAATTCTACGTTAAATTGAACTTTATTTTACTTATTTTCTTAATTGGTATACATTGCAATTAAATTACTTTTCTCCTTTAAATGCTTTGATATGATAAACTACCCAAGCTGGAATTATAGTTAATGAGAGAATCATTCCACCACCTAAGAAAATTTTTTCCTGAAAAAATTATATAATTATGAAATAAAATGATAAGAAAAATATAATTGTATTCAAGAAATATTTTTACGTAACACTTACAGCTGTAGAGACATGTTTTGTTGGTGGTCCACATACAACGGATTGAGCTCGAATTTGAACAGCATTTCGAATAGCTGGAACAAGTAAACGTGCTGCACTTTCTCTGAACATATTTCTTGTGTTATTAAAATTTACAAGAATTTAGAAATTATTACAAAACTGGTAGGCAAAAATCTACTTTGCAAAATTATACTGTCAAATGTCGGGTCGGAGGAAAAAATACTTGACGACTGACATTTCATTTATTCGTTATTCACCAGTGCTGACAATTGTTATTAAATAAGTGTTGTCGATTTTATTATTAATAATTTATACAAAACGAAAATGAAAGGAAAAAGGATATAATTATAAAAGGATATTTTGCATTATAAAAACTAATTTTAAAGAATTATTTAATCTTATCTCAAATAGGATATTTAGATTTTATTTTCAACTATGCTTATTTGCAAAAATAATTGATACTTTTAAATTTCGTTTGTAATGTTTATTTATACTCTAAATAGAAAAACGGTTCATTTATTTGAATTTAACGAAAATTTTACTTTAAAAAGCTTTTTCTGATATAGAAAAGATCATTCTATTTCAAGATTATATAATTTGGACAGCAAAGAATAATTTCAAAATCCATTGAGTTAAAAAAAAAATTATTTCCAAAACATATAATATCATTGATATAAATTTCAAATTTTCTGTTTTATTTTCAAAATTTTGATAGTAATAATATAAAAATTAATTTTTAATATAAAAATTAATAAAAAATCAATATAATAAATGGAAACGAATAGAGTATATTTTGTGCGACATGGAGAAAGTGTTTGGAATAGAATGAATTTATTTTGTGGTTGGCATGATGTTGAATTAACTGAAAGAGGTAAAATTACAATGTAATTAATTGCTAAAAAAACACTCTTTTATTATTATATATTTACTTATTTAAAAATAATTGAGTATAATTTTTTTTTTTATAAACAAAAGGTATCTACCAAATTGTATTATTAACATCACCAGAGTTATTAAAAGAAGATATTAAATTTGAAGTGGCATATACATCATTGTTGAAACGAGCTATTCAAACATTAGAAATAATAATGAATTCTTTACATTTACCTAAAATTAAAATACATGCAGCATGGCAATTAAATGAACGTCATTATGGTGCACTTACTGGATTTAATAAACGACAAATGGCTAATTTACATGGTGAACAAAAGGTTCAAATATGGCGAAGAAGTTATGATGTGATTCCACCGCCAATGACACCAGCACATGCATTTTACAAAAAAATTAGATCAAATCCAAAATTTCAAAATATACCTAATGATCAATTTCCTGATTCGGAATCGTTAGAAATGAGTTTGAAACGTGTTATACCATATTGGGAGAACTGCATAGTACCTGATATTAAAAAAAATAAAAAAATTTTGATTGTAGCCCATGGTACTACACTACGAGCTATGGTTAAACATATTGAAAGTATGTATATATAAATCATATTCATAATTTAATAAAAATAATATATCCTATATTCATATTATAATTTTTTTTATTTTTAAAGATATGGATAGCAAACAAGTTATGAAGGCTAATATCCCAAATGCGATACCATTTAGTTATAATTTCGATATAAAAACAATGAAAGTAATTGGTAAAATAAAATTCCATGCAGAAGATCATGTTGTAAAAGCAGAAATTGCTAAATCAGCGTCTATTGGAAGTTAATTTTTCTTCTTAAATATAATATATATGTGTATTAAGTAAAATTAAATTATTATAAACAATTATTATTTGAAATCTAATTTTAATAATTTAAATTTAAATATTTCAATTTAATAATATTAAAATATTTTAATTTAAATATTTCAATTAGCTTTTAATTATTGTATTATAATAAAATAAAATAAATAAATTCTTGTAATAAAATATTTAACTATTTTATACTATACCAGAATTTCATTTATGGTATGTTTCTTTCCACTAAGAAAACTTTTTATGCTATTAATTACAACTATATGTAGATTGAGCTTCTATTCTAATATTTTCAGCATTTTGTTATTGCGTTTGCTCCAAGTTAACCGTTAATAGTATTTATCTCGTAACTCGTGCCCTTTTTAAGGCTATAGCTGACAAATAAAAAATAATTTCTTTAGCTGTGAAAAATTTTTGTATACACGGTAACACTACAAAATTTAAAATACAATTTTGACATTTTGCAGAGAAATTTTTTGTGGAATGTAAATTTTATTGTCAAATTAAACCAACCCAACCAAAAAAGCCCCATTTATTTGTCTCACAAAGTAGTGCAAATTTACTATAGAAATTAAAATAAATTATAAATAATTATTATCAAAAATTATTATAGTTAAATATATCTGTTATAATTAAAATTCTACACTATAAGAATTGTGTTCTTCCGGAATTTTCTTTTAATAATACATATTAGATATTTTAATAAAAATCTAATGTAAATTAATTTCATGTGAGAAGAAATGTAAATAACATTGTGATTAATGTGTCTCCTAATAAATTGAAATTAATATAAAAAATTTTACACATTATATGTGATAATTGAAAGATTATGCAAAGTTTAGTCTTTGAAGCTGCCATATATGGTTGTGGTAAATCAATTTCATCATCAAGTAATTAAAATAAAATACCGAAAATGGTATAGAAAACAGCAACCAATTAGATATATAAATTATTTAAAAGGATTTATTTTTTTGCACAATATAAAAATATAATAATTATATTCCAGGTAAATTACTAAACTATAATATATAACGAGTATATTTTAAAATGTTTATACTAAATTAAAATAAACAAATAAATATATATTAGATAAATGATTGTAATCATTAAATAAAATTGAAATTATATTTGATAACATACGATCTGAATCTTATAAGAAAAATCAATTTAAATTTTTTTTTTTTGGTAAAAAATAAAATAATCAACTGATTAGTGCGCAAGGTTATCATATTTGTTTTGTTGCACTAAAATTTTGTTTATTTATTATTATTATTATTATTATAAATATATATACCATATGTATATACAATATAATGTATGTCAGTTGATATATCATTTGTTAAAAGCAAAATAATTTAAATATACATATAGCAATAAAAAGAGAAACTGAAATATTTCTGTTATAAATATTTCATTTAAAGTGAAATTTAATAACTGAAAATCGTTCAAATATTTATTTACATCAGTTTATTATGTTATAAAAAAAATGGTATTTAAGATATTTATATACCACATTTGCTATATTTAAATTAATGTAGATAATATTTCAAATGTTTTTAATTATACTAGATATTTAAATTTTTTTTTTGCCAATAATAATACATATTTAAATTTAAAATGGGTCATAATAAGAAAATAATTAAAATTAATTAAATCTAATTATTTGATTAAAAAAAAGTATATTATTTTTGAAAAAATATTAATACCAAACCAACTCTAAAAAATTAATTTTAAAACAAACGAATATTTGATAATGATACAAAAGATAAAAATGAGCCAAAACTTTTAAAATGTGTTATTATTAAAATTATAGTTATTTTATTTTAGTACAAATAATTAAATTTATAGTTCTTAACATTGAGTGTTAAGCGTTTTTTTTAACTACAAAAATTCCAATAAACTAAATTTTATTTATTTATTTAATTTATTCATATTATTTTTTTAGGAACTCTATAGTGAACTAGAAAACAATTTCAATTAATTATGTAATTCTTCACTTATATTTCATTCTCAATAAGAGATGAGAGGTATGTAAATTCAAAAACAAAATAATATATCTACGAGTAATAATTTTATTTCGTTTGAAACAAAAATACAATAAGTATCTATATAAAATTACTGTAGTTTTCAATATAAACCGAAGTATACTTTAATTAAAATTTTTTGTAAAAAGTATAATTAATTTTTTTTTTTTGCTTTATAAAATGCAATTGAGTAAATATTTATACAATTTTTGTTTAAAATTTTTTGGTATGATTTCTGATATATCAAAAAACGATGTATAAAAAATTGTCACGAATATTAATTTTTTTTTGTTTGTTTAAATTTAGGTAGACGACGAATAGCAGTAGCATTGCCCAATACCGGGGGTATGTATCGACGTAAGAACACAATATGCATGCGTGTAGCTCTTGGATCATTTCTATTCTTTTTAATATTTCTTGAATTTCAAGTATTCAATTTTTGTAAGTATAATATAATACATAAATTTATTAATTGAATATTTTAGTACTAATTAAAAAATATAATTATAAATATAATATAAGAAATAAGAAATTTATTAGAAAATTTTAAATATTAAAGCAGATTTTCATGAATCAAATATACATGATACAACTACAAATGATTCAAATGCAGCTATTTTATCAATGGTGCCATCAGTTTTACATAAATTTTTAAAAGGCAAAACACGAAATCAAACATATATTACAGGTAATAATATATAAAAAAAAACCATACATTACAGATAATAAAGCAATAAAAAAAATTATTACTTTTTTTTTTAGTTCAAAATGGAACGCAAAATTTATTATATACTGAATGGTATCATCCACCAAATATTTCAGAAATTCAAAAACAAATTTTTAAATATAATGATCTGCAATTGGTATTAAATGAAGATGCATTTGGACCACTCCAAAATGATTCTGTGATAATAGTTGTGCAGGTAGAGTTAAAACAATAAATTACTAAAAAATTAAATCTATAGACTATTATGTTTTATCTATTCTTTTCTATTAACTAAGTATTTTAGTTTTACGATTTTTTACTACATATAACATTATTATACATAAATACTTGTTTTAACATTTATATTATATGTATATATATTAGAATATAATATTATATATTAATTTGTTATTCAAGCAATTGTTTTGATTTTGAATATTATTTTTGGCGCATAATTAACTACGAAAGATAATTATTTTAAAAAAATAAAATATATAAATGTATACAATATGGAAATTGTACATCAAATAATATATTATTGTATAATAGGTACACAATCGAATAACATACCTTAGACATTTAATTGTAAGCCTTGCACAAGCTAGAGATATTTCACGCACATTATTGATTTTCTCACATGATTACTATGATGAAGATATTAATGATTTGGTACAATCTATTGATTTTTGTAAAGTTATGCAAGTAAGTAACATAATTATAATTATTATGATTTTTACAAATAAAAAATTTTTAAAAATATATTTATATAGATTTTCTACCCACATTCTATACAAACTCATCCAAATGAATTTCCTGGAGTTGATCCAGGCGATTGTCCTAGAGATTTAAAAAAAGAAAAGTTTGTATAAATATAATGAATAATATTATAATTTTATAATTATTTCGATTCTATAGAGCCCTTCTAAAAAATTGTAATAATGCTCAATATCCAGATTTATATGGTCATTATAGAGAAGCTAGTTTTACACAAACTAAACATCATTGGTGGTGGAAAGCTAATCGAGTATTTAATCAATTAGAAGTTACACGTTATCATACAGGTAAATTAATAATCATAATTATAATATTGATTAATTAGTTGCACCTATATCGCTTGTATTGGAGCAAACTATATTTTCATTATTATAAAAATAATTTTTTTGTATTACTATTATTATTATTTTGTATTACTAATCTACTAATTATTGATTTTTTATGATTAATAAATAAATTTTATTTTCATTATTGCAGGATTAGTGTTATTTTTAGAAGAAGATCATTATGTAGCAGAAGACTTTTTATACGTACTAGAATTAATGCATAAACGAGCACTTCAACTTTGTCGACAATGTAATATTCTTTCACTGGGAACGTATTTAAAAACTTTTAACTATTATACATATAATAGCAAGGTAAGATTCAATTTTATATTATTATTTAACTACATAAGAAAATTTTCCAAAATAATTCATTTACAACATCATACAATACACAAAATTATACAGAAAAAATTTCCACTTAAAATCGTACTACAAAAATAGCACTAATGTTTTTTTTTTACTCGAAATAATAATCAAAAAAGAAGGGAACTCATGTGTTTTTTAGAGCACATACAAAAACATATTCTTTTTGTTCTAATTTAATATCATTAATAAAATAATTTCAATATATAGTAACAGATTTATTTATTATATATGTATATATTTTAATATACAGTCTAGAATCAAATTTTATTTACATCTAATTTTGTTTATATACATTGTAGATGGTTAATATAATTAAGAAAAAAAATATCATTAAATTGTTATTATATATTTAAAAGAGAAATTTAAATAATAATTTTTAGTATATGCACAAATTAGATTTAAAAAAATGTGAACATTTCATATCTATTATTTTTATATATTCGTAATTTTACACACAGAATAATAAAAAAGCTTTTTACGGCCAATATTCCTCCATCGTATCGGGTTCTTCTAACAACATATTAGGACATTATGGTAGCAAACTAAAAACCTATCAGAATCAAAATTCTTTTCATATTGATCGTAAAACAAAATCTAATTTTTCACCTGCATCAAATGAACAAAAAAAATATACAAATACAGCACAACAAACTTGGAGTTATCATGTTTTACCATCTTTGTATTCAGTTTATCAAAAGGTAGTCTTGTAATATTGGTTTTTTTTTTGTTCATTTTAAAAAATAAATTTATTTGTATAGAGGTAAATTCGAATCCATTTATTGCTTTTTTTATTTGGTTGGTAGTTTGAATAATTTTCATTAATTTAAAATCAAATAGTTAATGAAAATTTTAAAGTAATATAATAAAAATTGCACGTTTTATTACAATATTATTAAATTATCATACTATAATATAATTAATATCAATTCTAAATTTCATATATTTTCTTTATTTAAGTATATTAGTAATACTAAGTTGAGCCTAGTCGTATTTATCCATTAAAAATTGATAAAAAAAAAATAACAAATTAATTCTCGCAATATTATGTCCAAAAACATTTAATTTCAATTGGAATTAAATATTATTTAAACTTATTGAATTAATTATTCTATGATCACTTAAGATTATGTTATGCCTCGGCTCATTTTAGTATAATGTGTGACGATAATATTTTTTTTTATTATTATTATTATTTATTTCCAAAAAAAAATAATGAATGAATTTAGCATGTCCAAATTAAATTTTATAATAAAAAATTATGAAATTATTCTATTACAAAATTATATCTTCTAGAAAAAATTATGAATTAATTTATAAGTAGAAAAATTTAGTCGTTAATGTAGGAAAAAAATTATAGTAATAATTTTGTCACTATTATTATCATTAATTATTGGTCATTATTTATAATATATATATATAAATGTGTAAATAAATGTTGTGTTAATTAATTAAAAGAAATTTCTGTATTAGGTGTCTTATCGTAACAACAAACTTGATTTCCATAAAAGAAAAATAATATTTTTAAATCAGGTATACGTATAATATATTTGTGTGTTGATTAATAAATTTTCGGTTAGCAAATTAAAAATAAATAGTTATCATTACAAATAATAATATAAATTCTAATTCAAAAATTTTAGATTAATTTAAAAAAAATATAATTAAAGTGTAAATGATGAATATTAGTTTTAAAGGTTTTACAACAATATTTTTTAATACATAATTGGTTTTTTTTTTAGTTTCAAAAATTTTAAATTCCGAATGAAAAATAAATAAAACTAGGTTTAGAGATATATGAAGAAATATGAAAATAATTTGAAAAAATTATAAATGAAGCAAAAATTTCGCACTAATATTTAGTTCTTTAAAAAACTAAAAGTGTTTAAGATCAGATTACGTCTTATTATAGATTATAAGTTAATAAATAAATGGAATTAGTTAGAAACGAAAGCTTGTATTTAGTATTATGTAAACATAAATAGTTACATAAATTTTCTTTTAATTTGTAATTAGAAAAATTATATATAATTATGTATAATAAAAATTAAATTCGAAAAAATTTTAATTTACTTCACTTCGAAAATAAATAAATATTATTTTACTATAAAATTTTGTATAATTTACATAAATATAATTTTTGTAGCATAGATATACATATATAGACTTTTTTTAAATCTTTTTTCTGTTTTGTCTGAATTTAAATTGCAATGTTTTGAAATTTCGAAAGAATAATTAATTATAAATTATTAGTGAAATAATAATAATAAGATGAGAATAATATTTTTTTTATAAGGTTGAAGTTATGCCTTGGATAAGCAGTCAACACAATATGGGATTTTCATTTAATCGAACAACATGGAGAGAAATAATACATTGTTCTAAACATTTTTGTAATTATGATGATTACAATTGGGATTGGTCATTACAACATTTATCCCAGCAATGTTTAAAACATAAACTTCATGCAATGATTGTAAAAGGACCAAGAGTTTTTCATATTGGAGAATGGTATTTTTATTTTAAATATTTTTAATCTTAAATCATTTTAATTTTATTATTTTTTATAAATTATTTAGTGGTATACATCATAAAAAACAAAACTGTGAATCAAATCAAGTCATTTCAAAAGTTCAGCAAGTATTAAGAATTGCTAATAAATCTGGTCAAATGTTTCCAAAAAAATTGACATTAACTGTTGCTAGTTTAATAAAACGTACAAAATTGCGTAAAGGCAATGGTGGTTGGGGTGATAAGCGTGATCATAATTTATGTTTAAATATGACATTAGTAACTAGGTAAATAGAAATATATATATATACATATATATATTATATATATATTATATATATATATATATATATTAAAAACACCAAATAATAAAAGGCAAAAAAAAACGATAAACTGAAAATGCACATTTTATAATGATAATAATACATATACATAATTAATATAATATGAAAAACATAGAAAAATATTTTAAATATCGGAATTTTTTTTATCTATGTGTAACAAAAATTTCATTACAACTTTTATTTATGTCATTTTTTATAAATCTTATAATAATAATAATATTGTTGTAATTTGAATTTATTAATAATTTTAAATTCACATCATTAAATAAATAATGTAAATAATGTTTGCTTTAAAAGTGCTTTTTACAAAGAATAAAAAAATGTAGAGTATAAAATTATAATTTTATAAGGAATAAAAAGTAGATAGAAAAACTTTTAATTAATTTTTAATTTTTAAACGATTATTTGTTTTTGATACAAATACAATTATAAATCATATAATTTTATTGATATTTTCAAATTTTGTAACTTTAATTTTTTTTTTTCAGAAAAAAAAACTTATTTAAATAATGTATATATATATATGTAATTTTATAAAATTTTAGCCCGACCGGCAGTATAGAGGAATTTGTTTCAAAATATCAATATTATTTTCACAATTTTTGAACAATCAGACAGATATCGTAGTCAAATTAAGAAAATTCCTCTTATTTGGGCAGAACGGTTTTATATGAAAAAATTATTATATAAATTCAATAATCGAAATATATTACAATTACTTTTTTAAAAAATTTTATTTTAAAAAAACATAAAATAGTTATTCATTGAATTATGTTGATTTAAAAAAAAAATCTTGTATATTGTAATATACATATAATTTTAAAATATGTTTTTTTTTTGTTTTTAACTTTCATAATAAATACCACTAACTTCTTTGTAATGCCGTCCAAAATATTAAAATATTATTAATTAATAAATTATCAATTTTCATTATATGATTTATTTAAAATATTTACATTTTCTTTAATATAATTTTGTTTAAAAAAAATAAAATTATTGTAAGAAAATTATTAAAAATTTCAATTTTGAGATAAAAATACATAAAAAAATAAAGAATAACAATCTTTAACAAATAATTAAAATATTATATATAAAAAAATATTTTGATAAGAAAAAGTAATCTCCAAATAGAATTTAAATTATAAAAATCTAGGATAGTTTGTATTGAATTAAATTATTTGTGTAATTCTGATGTGATTGTAATGTTAAGAAGACTAGTCCAAACCAAAAATGATAATGTAAAATCATATAGAAAAAAAAAATAGAATTTTAATTAAATTTAATTTATTTAAATTGGTTTTTTTTTAAATCCTCTGAACATAAACAGAAATATTTTGTGCTACAGAACAAAAATATTACAAAAAAAAATTACTTTGTAAATTAAGATTTTTATTTAAAAAAATTTTTAATTAGAATTTTTTAAATTTAGAATTTTTATTTTAACTAAGAAAAATTTGTATGCAGTATAATTTGAAAATTTTTAAAATTAAAGACAAAATATTTCCTTTTACAAAGATTTTTAATTATTCCTAGTCAAATACAAAAATATATATTGATAGTAAAAAAAAAGAAATGTTTTTAAATTATAAACTAGTTTCAACGATTGTTAAAGGATTTAAATAGTCAGGGCATGAATCATAAGAGACGATTGCGACAGTCGTGTATCTTTAAATATGCGATTTAAGACAATCGTCTTAAATCGCATAAGACAACCATAGGAGACGACAATCGTCACATGCTGTCAAAATTATAATGTCGTATCGTGTAAAAAACTTTTATACCATTTAGTTTAGTATCATATGAAACGATATCGCAAAGTGTGTATCGTTTTATCTATCAAATTTACACGATATTGTCTAAGCAATCGTGTAAATATAAAAAAGTAGTTTTATTATAATGTTTGAAAATTATTTTAGAAAATTATAAAATAAAAAAGTTACTATGATCTAAAATTAAAAATTTTTCAATAAAAAGTGACAGCCACTCATTTCATATACTTAGGTTGTCAATAAATTTAATATATTATTATACCAAATTTAAATTTATACCAATAAAAAACGATAGAATTACAATCGCCACATATGATCTTAAAAAAAAATTACGACTATCGTCTGTCGTAATTTTTCACGACACTTTAATCAATCGTGTCGTGTTCTTATGATTCATACCCAGGTATGAGTATATTTCGTTACTCTTGATCATATAGCAACATTTGATCATTTGATATTTGATTATTTACGTTGAATAAAGAACTATACTATTTCAATAGGCTTTCGGTAACTATTTCTTATAATTTATAAATAAAAAGAATTGTTTAATTCGTTCGGATCAAAATTTTTAATTGTATTGTATAAGAATTATTTATTTATTTATGCGAATTTCTTTTGAAGTACTATTTACACTTTGTTCACCTCTTATATGGATATGGTCATGGTGTAAAAAAGTGTAAGAAGGTGTAACTGAAAAATTGGTATATAAAAAAATTTATATTTAAAGTTTTTTTTACAGCGCTAAATGGGCTACATTTAAATTTCGTTTGAGTAATATTGGCATCACTGTATATAAAAAAATGCGCTATACTGTCAAATTTTTAATTCATTTTTTTAATGTCATTTTGTTTGGTTTTTGGTTTGTTGGTTTTTCATTGATAAAAAACATAAAATTAAAAGAGAACGTTCAATATAAACACCACTACCAACACCGAAATTATATTTATTTTTTATTAATTTTTTGTACTTTGATCAAGTTTGTATCTTGTCAAATTTTTTTGTAAGTTAAAAATATATCATTTTTAATCATTTTAAAAATTTAAACGAAAAAAAAAATATATTTTTGTATATTTATAATTATATATTTTTTAGTTACAAAATTTTGGAATGGCGTTTGTTTTAGCAAAATTTTGCAGTCGGAATCTGAAAAATGTTGCAACTGTTAGTCCTATTAATTTGGGTAGAAATACATATTTTCAAGGAGTTAATGAGTTATCTCATATAATCCCAAATAGAAAACCAAAAATAGTTTCAGCTCAAGAAGCAGTATCGGTTATTAAATCTGGTAAAAATTAATATACATTAAAAACTATTATTTCTTTTTTTTTCATGCATATAATAAGAAATCCGGTTTTGTTTTGTTCCAATTGATTTGTTCTATGCTGTAACACACAGATTATATAACCAAAATGTATATTGCAATTTAGAAATATTCTATTTTGTATTCAACGTGTATATAATTGAATTATATTAACCGGCAATTTATTGGTATATATAATGTTTTTAAATTGGGATTAGTAATACATAAAAATAAGTAAACATATATTAAAATGTTTATGGTTAGAAAAAAACTTATGGTACGGTACCTATAATTTTAGTCAATTTGATATAAAAGTTATTATTTTATTTTTAGCTAGCCGACGTTTTCCAACCAAAGGCATTTTTATATTAATTTTAAAATTCATTAAACTAACAATAAATAACAATATATAAATTATGCCACCTACTGAACTTTGAAATTTTTAACGTTGTAATAATGATAACATTTATTATTTATATACAATTATTCTCTGTTTATTTTGAATGTTCAATTTTCTTATCTTATTTATAAACAATTTCTCAGGGATGGATTAAAAAAAATACTCGTTATTTTAATATAATTGGATTACATATTTATGTTTATCATGATGACACTATTTTTTTTGTATTGCGAAATATTTTCACACTTTTCTACGTCTGTCTATCATTATTAGATATTTCCATTAGCGATTATTAAATAGAAATTAATATGTTTATGAGAATTTACAAAAAATTATTAGTATTAATAAATATATATTACGGGTGTCAATGTTTATATACATTTATGTATATAATATTTATGTAAAGAAACAAAAAAATCTTCCAAATTCATTTAGAAAGACTTGCCATTATCATATTATTTTATTAATTTTAAAGTAAAATGTGCCCATATTAATGAAATATTAAAATCAAGCGAGGGAAAAATTATCAAATATATCAAAATTATTATAAAATAAACTTATAATTTTGTTAATTAATTTTTATTACATTTTAAAAAAAAATAATTAATATAGATAATAGATTCGAAACATGAAATAAATTAGATTTTTTTTTTCAGGCGATGTTGTTTTTGCTTCTGGAGCAGCTGCAACACCAAATGTTTTACTTGAAGCTATGTCCAAACATGGAAAAGAATGTAAATTAAAAGATGTTACAGTTTGTCATATGCATACAGAAGGACCAGCAATATATGCAAAACCAGAATATTGCGAACATTTCCGTTCACTATCATTTTTTATGGGTGGAAATGTACGCAAAAGTGTAGCTGAAGGTTTAGGCGATAATATGGCTATATTCTTACATGAAATTCCTTATTTGTTTTATAAAAAAATTGTTCAACCTGATGTTGCATTAATACATGTATCAAAACCAGATAAACATGGTTATTGTTCGTTTGGTACAAGTGTTGATTGTGTACGTGCTGGCTGTTTACATTCAAAGAAAATCATAGGTTGGGTTATTTCAAATAAAAATAATGTTTAAAAAATATATTATAAAATATATATGTATTTTATAGCTCAAATAAATCAAAAGATGCCTAGAACTTTTGGTGATGCAATTATCCACGAATCACATTTTGATTTTGGAGTTTGCATTGATCAACCATTGCCAACACATGGTGGTCAACCTCCAAGTGAAGTTGAAACGAAAATTGGTGAATTTATTGCTGAAAATTTAGTTGAAGATGGTGCTACTTTACAAATGGGTATCGGTAATATACCTGATGCTGTATTATCTAAATTACATAATCACAAAGATTTGGGTATACATTCTGAAATGTTTGCAAATGGTGTTGTTGATTTAGTAGGTGCAGGCTGTGTTACAAATAATCAAAAAATAATCCATAAAGGTCGTATAGTTGGATCATTTTTAATTGGATCTCAGGAATTGTATGATTTTGTTGACGATAATCCATTCATCGGTAATAATATATTATATTAAATATTATACTTATAAAAATAATTTAAATTTTCTTTTAGAAATGTTGGCAATAGATTATGTTAATGACACTAAAATAATATCCCAAATGCCAAAAATGACTGCTATTAATTCATGCATTGAAGTCGATTTAACAGGCCAAGTGTGCTCAGATTCAATTGGTACCCGTTTTTACTCTGGTTTTGGTGGACAAGTTGATTTTATAAGAGGGGCAGCTGAAGGTTTTGATGGCAAAGGTAAACCAATAATTGCAATGGGAGCTACAACTAGAAAGGGTAAAAGCAAAATTTCACCAATCTTAGCTCCGGGTAAGAATATTTTTTTTTAAACTAATAAACTTTTACAAATTATTTTGCGTTTGGTTTTTGTAGGTGCTGGTGTAGTAACATCTCGTGCTCATGTTCATTATGTGGTAACAGAATTCGGAATTGCATATTTATTTGGAAAGTCGATGCGTCAACGCGCTCATGCATTAATAGCGATTGCCCACCCAGATCATAGGCAAAGTTTAGAAAAAGCAGCATTTGAACGTTTAAAGATAATGCCTTCTCCTTAAGATTGTCTTAAAAAAAAAATATTACGGTTTATAGTGAATCATAATTAAATTATTTAAAAAAGAAAATGTTTAACAAACTATTATATCTTATGATACAATGTTTCTAATTCGACACGTTTTTATATTTAAAAAAAAATTGAATATTTAAAATTTCGAATTAGTTATTGATTTTATTTTATGAATAGATTTTTTAATTTTGATTCAGATCAAACAACAAATGCATTTCTAAATTGACCGTATGTTTTTATATATAAAATAAATTTATATAATTATATATTTTTTATTATTTTTTGGCAAACATTATTTAATTTTTAAAATTAATTTTATGAATAAAAAAAATCCATAAATGCTTACCTATAATTATATATTAATTTATTAGTACAGTTTACGTAAATATATAAATAAAATAAAGATGATTTATTATTATAGTCAAGGAATTTTGCATAAAATAAAAGATTTTTTCAAATTGTACATTTGGGTAGGTCAAGAATTCAGACACTGTACAGCCAAAGCAGCCGGTATGCATACATTTCAATTGAATATTAATACGAACGACTGCAAACAGCCAAATATTTCTCAATATTTTTCTCATTCATAGAAAATTTAAAAAAAATATTTAAAATCATAAATTTATAAACAATTTAATTAATCATAATCTAATCATGGCTTGCTATTTTGAATTCAATATTAAACACGAGAAAAAAAAATATGAATACAAGAAAGAATGAAATTGAAAATTAAAACTTGCAGTCTCTTTTCAGTGCGTAAACTGCAGAGGCTGCAATTGTATTCTGAATTTTAATCCAACAAATTGCGCTGCTTTTGCTGCAAAACTGAATTTTTGACCGATTTGCAGCAATAACTGAGCAGCGACTGAATTCTTGACCGCACCGCACGCGCACGCATTGATTGAAACTGAATGATGTATTTTAAATACATATTTTTTTGTTTCAATAATGAAAATAGAAATTTTGTCATTAACATTTCAAGTAATTTTATACAGTACAATTAAAGTGCACATTTTTCATTGTTATTCAAATTTATATGTGTTAAATCAAAATTTATTCAATGAAAATATGATTTTAAGTAGGCATATCGAAAATGACTAGTTTTTTTTTACCATAACATAATTTATTTAATTTTAGTGTATTCAAATTTCAATGTTAAAATATTAATATTATAATTAAGTTATTTAACCCTATGATCTTCAAATTTTAAGTTCAGATTGAAAACTATTTAACCAACACGATGTGTTTAAATGTAGTATTTGTATTGCCCACAATATATAATAAAACTAAAAAATATGCATCAAAAAGCTACCTGATTTAGTTTATTAGAAAAATTAATTGAAATCAGGCATCATTCCCCAAAATTAGCTACAAGTGTGTAGTGTAGAGCATGAACAACAGGTTGTTGATAATTTATGTGTTATGCGCGAAGTATTTAATTTAAATAATATAATAAAAACTATTATTATTTTATTTTCGTATATTTTCTTCTATATACATAAATATCTACAAGAAAAATGTAGAATTTTTATATTTTATAAAAAATAATAATTTTCAGATAAAAACATATGCACATTTTACAATATTGTGTGTACATACTTTTAAAATTTCCAACATTATTTCTGTTCAGTTCTTTTTTTTATATATATATATAATTATTTTATTGAGACAAAATATTGTAATTATTAGTCAAATTATTTTTAAAAAATCCTGAAAATTAAAAACTTATGTATTCCAAAAATATATATGTATGGCAAAAAAAAAAAGGAAGAATTAAAATAGAAAATTACAATTTCATATATTTGTAATTCTATATTTATATTCAAATTTAATTAAATAATAAAAATTCAAAATGTACAAGTTTGTTTAAAATATTATTAAATTAAACTTTTGTGTCCATTTTCTGTTATACCTTTTGTTTTTTATTCTTAATTTTATGTACTTAATCGAAGAGAATGTCTCAAAAACGTTGTCTAAAAAATTATTCTTTTACTTTTATTTAAATTTATAATTTTATTCTTTTTTGTTCTGTTTTGCTCCTGTTTTACTATCTGAATTATTATCTAATTTCAATTTCTTTTTTGGATGTCCTTTATTCTCTTCTTCATCAGCTTCTTCGTCTGATTCATCAGATTCCATATCAATTACTTCAACATCATCTTTTAAATTATGTCCAAGAATGTGTACAGGACCATTTCCTTGAATTAATTTAAATGTTACTGATGTATCATAAAATTCAATATCTGGATTCACAGCACGTGTTTCACCGGCTTTTAATACAGCAATTGGTATTTTTAACGAATCTTTAACTGTGTGAACCTGAAATTTTAAAAATAAAATAATTAAATTATAAAAAAAAAATACTACGCGTAATTTAAAATTCGGGTTTTTTTGTAGCCTATTAATTTTTCCAAACACGTAAATGCAAAATATTGTTTTTTTTTTTTAAATAATATTATGTATGTATAGTTTTTGTATCTGGTTTTATATGGTTTATCATAAATAAATTAAATAAAACTTATTAAGTTACAAAAAAATATTTAAAACTTAAACTAAAAAAAAACTGATTGTATTATAAAATAATTTAATGATAATTGTATAATTTGTAGAAAATTTTTACAATAATATAAAATTTTAAGTTCAAAGACATTTTTCTGTATCTTCAAAAAAAAAAATCCATATACATCATAATATACTTAATTTATATTGAGGTTTGTAATTGTCATAAAAGTTTTATAAATTAATAAAATTATTCAAATAACGAAAAAATTCCAAAGAAGCTAGACAAAAAATATACATATACAAATTATTATTAAATGTGTAATTATTTTTTCTTTTTTTTTTTGTACATATAAATATTGGCAGATACGAATTTATGTAAATAGAATATAAAAATTTAGATAATTAAATCATATAAATGAACCACTTTTTGTTAACAACCTATACTTAATAATTTTCCGGCTTCATAATTATGATAATAATTTTAATTAAATAATTATTTCATTCACGTGATTTTAATTTAAAATTTCTACCATAAAAAAAATGTGATTTACTTTAAATTTTAATAACCAAAATTACGACTTTTGACAAGTAACATAAATTAAAGGATTTGGAAAAGTAAGCATATCCTAAAATAAAAAAAAATAACAATAAAAGACTACAGCATTTTAAAGTCTAACATAAATCTTAAGAATATTGTGATTACGTAAACATTTACAGGGGGTTAAAAAAATAATATAATTTAAATGAACTTTGTAAAACTTGTTTTTTTAAAGAAAAAAAGTACCTAATTTAGTAATTTCTTTTGGATGATAAACAAAAAGTCCAATCTAAATACAGGTTTCAGATTCATTTACAAAAGACAATTTCTTGCTAGCTAGTTAGTGAAACAGAGAGCATTGAAACCAGCAGATTATACATCATTTGTAGGATGTTTTCAAATAAGAAATTACCATCTAAAAGATTTTGTTCAGAAGTGATTTTTTTTTAAATGTAATCAGACCGTAATGTTTTTGGCGGGAAATTTATACAATTTTCTGACATTAAATTATTTTCCAATAAAATTGATTTGAAAATTATTTAATTTAATTTTATTATCGTATATAATACAAGTGTATACAATAATTATTTTTCTGTTTCCTACAGAAAAGTTGATAAATTATTTCATATTTAATAAAATTGTCATGTCGAAAATATTAAGTAAACAATTTAGATACGGTTTTTTTTAATTTCATAATTGCAATATCATTTACATATAAAAAATTTACACAGAAAGCTAATTATTATAATGAGGAAATAAAAATAATTTAAAATAAATTCGATAATTATTATTAATCATGATTTGTTTAGGGTAGAAAGTATAAATAAAGTCACAAATTTTTAAAATTCACTATAAAAAATCAGTGATAACATCACGATAATGTTACATTTTTTTGCAAATTTTTTGATTAATGGTTTTTTTTAATAATATCTTATCGTAATTTAATAATTTGTGAAACAGTTGATTAAATCTATGTAAAAATACATTATCTATCTAAAGTTGTCGTCATTGAATTTTTTTAATTGATTGTTTTTTAAAAGTAAAGATTAATAAAAATATCTTTATTATGTTACTAACTAATAATTGAGTATCTGATTTGATATATTTTTATATACTTAGTTAGTTATTGATTAATAACTATAAAATCAGATTCTATTAATTAGTAATAGTGTGTAAAAAACTGAAATTTTGTTTGAAAATTAGTGAATTTTTATTTATAATATTCAATTTCAATGTTTACAGATGTATATATATAAGTATATTAATGTTGAGTTTATTTATTTCATTTCATTTTAAAATTTAAGTCTTTTAGTTATTTATTCAATGCAAATGATAGATAATTATTAAGTGAAATAATTTGAAATTTCCAATCTCACTGTCACTAAAAGTTACATTAAATATGATAGATAATTTATGATAAAAAGGAAATTAATTTCATCGTAGTAATTATAGAAAAAATTAAAATGAATTTAGCAAGAAATTAGAATTTTTTTTTGTAAGAAATTGTAAGATTGTTTTTGTGTGTTTAAATTTAACTAATTTGTTAAATTAATCATAGGTACTTAGCCCCTTGCAGTAAATTAATCATTAATCACTAAAATTAAGAATTTTATATCAAAAATTAAAAAATAGTAAAATAATTTTTGTTTTCAAATTATATGAAAAATCTATACAGAGCGGTAATGGGCTATATAAATTGCTCAAGAATTAGAATAAGCTCAAGAATTATTAAAAACTTTGAGGAGGACAACTACGTTGGTCTCTTTAATAATTTGCAATAATTTTTAATAGTGTGAACAAAAAGAAATTCTTTCTTTTTGCTATTTAACTTACAAATAAAATTAAAAAAAGAATTAAATCACCCACCCTGTTGTTTTAAAAAGTATTCTAGAAATAAAAATATTTTTTTTTAATTTAATATATAATCTAAAAAAAAATAATGACAACTTTAAAATATCTTAATTTTTGAATTTTTTTCTTATTAACTTATTATCATAATATAATTTAGTTCACTACGGAATTACATGCCATATTAGCATATTACTAAATTATATATAAATATGTACAACAGTCTCATTAATATGATTATATGAATCTAAAAGTATTTAGTAATATCGACACTTTTTTTTTTACAAAAATAATGACAACAAAAGAAAAACACAATTGAAAAATGTGTGATTTAATTTTGTAAATGTAATAAAACGACAAAAAAAACCAAAAATATGCATCACATAATATGATAAAATAAATACTATACTGTTTTTGGTATAATTTGATTACCCGGTAGTTTTTATTTTGAAATTTTCATTTAAAATTTTTTTTTGTTAGGATTGTAAATTCTTATCGGCAACAGAGCAAATACAATCATATTAATAAAATATATTATAAATTATAACACATAAAAATTTTTATATCATATTTTTTAACATTTTGCATGAGAATAGTCTGACAATGAGAAGTAAATTGAACAGACGTGTTAAATAATTTTTGAAAAAAATAATAAAATAAATATATGTATATTTATTATTTGATAAATTAAATACAAATAATATTTTAGTGATTTTTTATTATTAGTTAGTGACGATTATTATTTTTACAAGTGTTTTTTGATGAATGGAAAAGAATAAAATTTAAGAAGGATTTCATAGTTAAAATATATTATTAAAATGGCTAACCATAATATAACAACAGGTATTTTTTTTTTGCTGATAAATTTTAAATATTTTTTTAATTATTCAATTTTATTAATTATAATTTTTTTTATTATTAGATGACGATATTTATAAAGAAGAATTATTAAATGTTGGTCATTTATTTAAATATAAAGCTAAAAAAGTTTGTCGTCAAAAGACAATTATAAATAAATTACCAATTATTAAATGGTTACCAAAATATACGTTAAATGATTTAATACGTGATTTTGTTGCTGGTTTAACAGTTGGTTTAACAGCAATACCACAAGGTATTGCATATGGAGTTGTTGCTGGACTAGGTCCACAATATGGTTTATATTCAGCATTTATGGGATGTTTTGTTTATATATTTTTTGGTACATGTAAAGATATAACAGTTGGTAAATATTATTGGAAATTGATAAAAAAAAAAATATGATTAAATATATTTTTTTTAAATAGGACCAACAGCAATAATGGCATTAATGGTACAAAAATATGTTACAGAAAGTCCAGATTATGCAATATTATTATGTTTTTTATCAGGATGTATAATAACATTATTTGGTATATTAAAATTAGGATTTTTAGTACAATTTATATCGGTACCAGTTACAGTTGGTTTTACAACAGCAGCAGCTATAACAATTGCCAGCGGACAAATAAATCCATTATTTGGATTAAAAAGTACAGTTACTATGGTTTTTTAATATCTTGTATACAATTTTTTTTTTTGTATTTCTTATCTTAAATTGATAAGAAAAATAAAAAATAAATAATTGACGTTATTTTTTATAATATCATAAATAGTATAGAATTATTAATTATTATTTTTTGAAGGTCCATCAAATGAATTTATTGAAGCATGGACTCATTTTTTTACCCACTTAAATAGTATTAAAATCTACGATTGTATACTTGGTATATTAACATTAATATTTTTACTTGGTTTTCGGGTAAGTTTTCTATTATAATTAATTTTATTTCTTTATAAAATAATAATGATTGTTCTTTATTTTTTAGCAACTAAAAGATATTACCGGTCAATTTAAACCAATTGCAAAATATTTATCATTATCTAGAAATGCTTTAGCTGTAATTATTGGAATCTTATTAGCATTTTTATTAAATGATTATAAATTATTTACATTAACTGGTACAATACAATCTGGTTTACCAGATTTTCAAATACCACCATTCACAACAATTATTAATGGTACAAAATGTGAATTTAGTTATATGATACAAAATTTAGGTTCATCAATAATAGCAATACCATTAATAGCAATTTTAGAGAGTATTGCAATTGCTAAAGCATTTGGTAAATATTTTATTTTATTAATTAAAGCATAAAATTTATAACATATTTATAATTTTCAATATTTTTTTTTTTTAGCTAAAGGTAAAACTATTGATGCATCACAAGAAATGATTGCATTAGGATTATGTAATATAATGGGATCATTTTTTCAATCAATGCCAGTTACTGGATCATTTACACGAACAGCTGTTAATAATGCAAGTGGTGTTCGTACACCACTTGGTGGTGCTATAACAGGTGCACTGGTTATATTAGCATTAGCATTATTAACACAAACATTTTATTTTATACCAAAAGCAACATTAGCTGCAATTATTATAGCTGCTATGTTATTTATGATAGAATATCATAAAGCGTTTGAAATATGGAAAGCTAAAAGTATGTTTTTATTTTTATTTTCATTATCGTTTAAAAATGTTTATCATAATTTTTTTTATTTTAAGAAATTGATATTCTTCCATTTTTGGTAACATTAATAGCATCATTATTTCTTGGTTTAGAATATGGTATGATAATTGGTATTGGTGTAAATGTATCATTTATATTGTATACAAGTGCAAGACCAACACTTAAATTATCAAAAGAAAAAGTATGTGTAATTTCAATTTTTATATATAATTTAATAATCAATGTTTATATTTCTTTTAAAATAGATGAATGATTTTGAATATCTTATAATAACATTAAATGATAATTTATTATTTTCATCTGGTGAATATGTTAAATATGAAATATTGAAAATCGTTGAACAAAGTAAATCAAAATATGTATTAATAAATGGTTTAGGAATAAATAATATCGATTCCAGTGCGGCATTGGTAACTTTTATAAATGTTTTTATTAAGAAAATATAATTTTTAAATTTTTTATTTTATTTTATATAGAATATATTATCATTACGAAATGATTTAATTTTATTAAATTGTGAATTGATTTTCTGGAATTGGAATGTTAAATGTGCTGGTGTATTATATAGATTAAATCCATCAAATAAAAAATATATTAAATATAGTAGGAGTGCAGATATTGCTATAAATGATTATTTAGATACAAAAAGTGAATTAACAGTATAATATATTACATAAAAAATATATATGTATTGTATTTAAAAATAGTTATATATTAAGTTAATTATATATGTCTGAATTGATTTGTTGAATGTTATTTGTTTATATTTGGATTTACAAATTATAAGTTATTTAAAAAAAAAAGCGTTTCAAAAATTTATTTTTCCTGAAAGATAATATTGAAGAATTAAGGAGTAATCTACAACTTAGCGAGAGAATTTAAATAAGTCAGATATAGCTGTAAGCTGTAAGTCGAAACTTAATTGTATAGTTTTTTATAGTGTTTATCGATTAATTTCACATTTAACTTTAAAAATATGAATAATAAATTTCGTTAAATTATTTTGAAATATTTTATTTGTAGTGGTCTCACTTTCTATTTACTTAAACATATTTTATTATATTACCTTATAGAAGAAATAATGTAATTTTCCATTTTTTTAACGTAACACAACATTCATTTTAATAAACTACATAACTTGAAAATTTGATTATGCAATTGAAAAGTTCCATGTGGTTTTTTTTATTAAATTTATTATTCTGCTAATATTATTCGGCAATAGCATTTCTGGCTATAGCACAATAGCATTTCTCGCTTTTATATGTAATAGAAAAAAAAATTTAAAAAAGAAATACTTCATTGTGTTCACTAAGTACTAAGAATATTTTTGTTATTAATATATTATATATATATATACAATAAAAATCATAATCATGTTCATGTATACAAACATTTGTTAAACACGTGCGCTTAGCAAGCACGCACCACACGGGTAAGATTCTATTAATTTTTAGCAAAATATAAATTGGAATTTAATATGAGCTTGTAGTTATTAACCGGATAACGTAAATTTTAATGCGAGACAATAATATAAGTATATTTACATTTACAATAAATTACCTCAACAACATTAAATTCTCCTTCTTTAGCTTCAACACCAAGTAAAATTTGTTTAATTATTAATTTTTGGCCACGAGGAAACTCTTCATCATTTGATATGACTTCCCATTCAATTGAACTATCTTTTCCTTTAAGAGTTACACCTAAAACATATTTATGAAAAATTTATTATATATCACGCCAAACAAACAAAAGATCGTATACATTTTAAATTAAATTTTTTTATGAGTGTTTGATTATTAGCATAAAAAATTTATATACTAGAAAATTATTACAAATTATGTTTATAAAATTTACCATAAAATGATTCGTCAGACATTATGATTGTTTAATATTTGGTGGATTAAAAAATGAACGTAATGTATATTCTATTGATAAAATTATTATATTAAAACAGCCGTTGTAGTTTATAATAGCAAATAGCCGGTGATTTCTATATTTTAACTACTTTGCCGCTGCCAGAAGTTTTTTTTTTTTGACAACTTAAAATTATGTGAGAAAGAGTAAGCTATATAAATAACACTATTGTTATCTCATTTTCATACGTAAATAAAAAAAATTTCCATTCCTGCAGAAAATTTAAAATGGCTGTCATATTATTGAAGTTAATTGATCTCCGAAATCGTAATCATTGAGCTCCGAAATCGAAATCTATTCATTATTCTGAAATTGTACTTGAAGAGAAGAGCGGTATATATGCAAAATAATTAATTGCCAGTTTGTTTCATAAATTTAAAAAATACCAAAAATTGCCATTATATCCCAGTTTCATTATTTTTATATTGATATTATTCTTTAGGCAAATAAAATAAAAAATAAAAAAACAATATTCATAACTCAAAAATAAAAATTTTAATAAATATAATTAAAAAAATCAAATTATAAGAAATTCTATTTATTTTTGAAACATTAGTTTGCTCCGAACCGTAATTATAATGCATTATTACTCCACTTATTTTAAATTCATTTGAATATGTAATTGTTGAAAATTTTGAACAAGACTGATAAAGTTCTATTAATAATGACAAATGATGTGGAAAACAATATTGTGCTCTTAAATTACTCGAATTAAATTTTATTTTAGATATATTTGTTGGATTATCTAAACATTCAAATATTAATGTATTTATCATTCGAAAATTCTTACAATTTGTTAGTTCAGAATATAAATGATTAACATAATAAACTGGACTTTCAAATTCATTTCCCATTAGTTTATGAATTGTATATATAGCATTTGTATAAACCATATCATCCATATATTTCAAACGTATATATTGATCGTATTGTCCTGTACATATCAATTTCCATTCTGTGCTTTTGATATAACAATCAAAATAAGCTTTATTAAAAGATGGTAGAACTGCTGAAAATAAAATTGAAAGTATGAAGATAAATTTAACAAAGTATAATGTCATAATTTGAAATTTATTATACAAAAAAAAATGAAGAAATAGAAATAAATAGTAATTTATATTGTAGAAGTGAAAATTCAATGAAAATACAAAAATATTTTTATCTATTAAATGTAATTTCCTAATTTGAGATAGGAAACTGCTGAGATGAAATAAATCAAATAATTGAAAAAAGTAAATGTAAAACCCTCCTTTCATTAAAATTTATTGGTGGGTATGATAAGCCGATAGAGCGATAGATAATCCAACTTCACGATATGATTTTAAACTTGGATATCCGTGCTAATATTCTTGAGTTAGGACTGAGATTTATATATCAAGTGGGAATTGGGAAATGATTTTTAAAACCAGGAATGTCAAAAAAAATCTAGTACCTTTTATATACCATGTTTCCATGCACGGAGTTGAGTTGAGTTGAGTTGAGTTGAGTTATCGTTCAGTTGAAAAAATTCAAATTTCAACCCCAGTCGTTTCCATGCAAAAACTCGAGTTGAGTTGAGTTGAACTGACAGTTCTGGCAACACGATATAAAACAGGTTTTTTTATTTCATAATAATTAAATTTATGTCATTAATTTTAATATATTTTTCTCCTCCATTATTTATATTAAAATTTTTACTTCATCGTCACTCCAAAAAAGTCTTCCTGATGCCATTATTATTAAAAAAATAATAATTTTTTGTTTATTTACACATACAAAGATATAAAATGTCAATTTACTAATACAATGACATAACTCAACTCAATCCCAATCCCACTAGTTTCGTGGAGTTGAAATGGATTTAACGAAAACTCAACTCAACTCGTGTTTCCATGGGGTTCAACTCGAGTTGAACTCGAGTTCAACTCGTCATGGAAACAAGGTAATATTTTGTCAAAATTGTCATCTTGTACTTGTCTTTCTTGAACATTTTGCATTTGCTTGCATCCATTTTCCATTTGATTGTTCACTTTCCCTCTCCACAGCTACACGTGTATTGGATATATAGGTTGTTTCTATTGGAGACTTGGTTATTTGTTGTAATATAATAAAGAAAAGTATGGAAACTTATGCATTTTATGGTAATTTATTAATTTTAATACTGGCATAATTTATAAATATAGATTTAATTTACTATATAATAAATCAATCCACTTAGAGCAACAATATAATATAAGTCTAAATGAAATAATAAAGTAATTTAATTATTTTTCCCAAGGTGTAACATTAAGTGAAAAGGACTCAATTGCTCAATTTGAAGCAACTGAACATCTAGTGGATGAAAAATTAATAATACGACAAATTATATTGGGAGCTGAGGCAGCTGAGGGTGAATTTAACGTTGTACAGGTAAAAATGATTTTTAATATTTTATTATTAATATAAAATTTGGATTAATTTATTATAGGCTGAACAAGAGGGTTTAAAAATTCCAATTGCTGTATTAAAATTAGGTGAAACCAGAATACTAAGACCAAACTTAGAATTTCCAAATTCCTCAGTTACATTTAAGTTAATTCAGGGTAAAGGTCCTGTACATATAAATGGACAACACGTACATGGTGAAACAGATGAAAATGATGGAGATGGCTACTATGAGGATGAAGAATGTAGTGAAGAAGAAGAAGAAGTAGTTCAACCACCTCAAACAAATGGCAAAAGTACAAATAAAAGAAAATAAATTTTTAAATTCTCTTCTCTTTTTTCCAATAATTATAATTTTATAAAATATTAAATTTAAATATAACAACATAGGAAATATTTTGAAATAAAGATGATAATAATTGTCTATATATATAATTGAAATTAATTTCTTTTTTAGTATAATTGTAAATCTAAATAAATTTTTTAAACAAATGATGCAAAATGTTACAATTTTTTTTGTTTAGAAGAGATAATCAAAATTATATTATTAGCTTTCTAATGACGTCAATTATCATATTAATTTATTTAGTGGTATTTTTTGTCGTGGTACCCTGAAAATAAATTTTAAAAATGATAGCCATTAAATAAACTAATTAATTACCTTATATGAATAACACGTCTTCTATCGCTCGGATGAATTAAATCTAATTTTTGGCTCCAGTCTAAGTCTTTGAACTCTTGTCGACGGTTTTTTCTATCGAAATATGAGATTACACAGCTAGCGGGTATCCAAAATATTGATGTTAATAGAACCACGGCCACTGATAAGAAATAAACCTATTAAATTAAAATGAAATAAAACATTTGGAGGGATATCTTACTAACGATGTTGTCTTTCAAAAACCGTAATACTTTATTGATATTAATTTCCTCAATAATATCCCAAAAACGTTCAACAACATCTTGTATTGTTTTCTCACATGTTCCCTAAAATATTTAAAGGTAATTATTTTTTGATTTCGCATATGAAAGCTGCTGAAAATTATTACTTTATTACAAAATCCTTGAATACAAGGAGTTCCATCTTGTAAAACGTCTGGAGGTTCTACTGGAAAGCAAGTTTCATTAATACTCATTCTACAGCATCTAAAATAATGAAAATAAGGATACGTTACAAACAACAAATATATTAAAATTAAATGTTTTTTCTATGGTAAAAACCTTTTACAGGCATCCTGAATAATATCACACATACAACTTTGTAAACCTTGTGTTTCACAATATGGTATACATTTTCCATTTCTACATTGACCACGTTCCTGGCATACTGTTCCATCTGGCATTGGTGGTGATTTTGGGCATTCTGCATGATTTCCAGTACATTTAGACTCCTGTTCACAAGTTACATATTGAGCTTCTCGACATTTAACACTTGATGACATATATTGACAATTTTGGCAACAAGGTGAATTTTTATCACTATTACAATTACATATATTTCTTTGTTTTATTCTTTTACTTTTATAATGGTATAATAATAAACGTTACCTGCAAACTGCTCCTTGATTTCTACGAAGTTTACAATTTTTATCGCAACAAGCATCATTATCTTCGGTTCCTAAAAGACCAGCATCACATTGTTCATCGCCTTCAACGCGTAAATTACCACAAAAGGATTCCTCTGGCTCAGAGAAACAACGTCCAGATTTAGCTTGCAGAACTTTACGAATTGACCGTAAAGAACATGGTGAGAATTTCTATAGAAATAATAATTATGAATTATATATTTGGGAAATAATAAAACTAAGAATTTTACCTTATTATTAACATCATATCCACTAACAGAATAAGTGTACATTAAAAAACTACCACCCTGTGATGCACTTGGTGAACATTCCGGTATATCTGGATCGTGTTCAGATCCCCAATTATGACCAAATTCATGAGCAGTTACAAGATCGGCTTCCCTAGTTATAACTCGTTGACCATAATGATTACGAGAACTACTTAGCCCAGAATTTAAATACAACGTATATCCATTTTTAAAATATTCTAAAAAAATATATATAAATTAATTTGGATTAAAGTTTAATCAAATTTAGGATTATTAAATAAATAAAAAAAACTTAATATTATTTGAATAACAAAAGGAAGGCAGGGTAAACAAACTGTATTCGAATTAAAATATGTAAATTATAAAACCAAAGAATTGTAAAAAAATGCATAAAATGCTATTTGTTTTTAAACCTGGTGTGCAAATTCCACCAACAGAATTCCTTCTTGGTGATCCAACATACGCTAACCCTAGAATACCACCTTCGAATTTTAAATCAGTAAAAAGATGTGCTAGACAAAAATCTTTATGACTATATTCCCTTGAAAAGACCTTAGGAACAAATATAATATATATTTATATACTATATTATGTTGCAGATATTTTATTATTAATTTAATAATTTTAATAAATTAATATTAAACTTTACCTCTAATAAATTTCGAACATCCCATTTTTCCCGAACCATATTATAATGAGCTTCACCACCTCTAACTCTTGTAGGTTCTGAATGAACAACAATTTTTTTTATAACAAATCCCATTCCTTTAAATCCTTCCTGATCCTATCATGATTAATTAAAATCAATAAAAATAAATATTTAATAAATGTTAATTTAGATTTTATTAAAATTACCGATCTATCTTGCCATATGGTATCATTGTAAATTTTATGTACACGATCAATTAAACTAATCTTAAAATATAAATACACATATGATTATTTGAACAAAGTACTATTAATTTTTTTATTATATATTACCAAATAATTAATCGTAGTTTTAGTATTACCACCACCCATTTCTTGAAAAAAACGATAATCAGCTACCAAAAGTAGTGGACATCTTGTTTTAGTTGGAGTATATTCATACTGATCTGTTTGTCGCTTTTTTCTTTTTGGTGGTGTTGTAGAATTTTCAAGAAAATTTATTTCATCAATATTTTCAGACCAGAATGAATGAAATTTATCGTCTGTTTCATCATCATTTTGATCATTTTCTTCATCATCAGGTTGTTCAATATCTATTATATATGGAACAAAATATATATATATACTATTTTCTTTTTTTTTTTTGTAAAAGAATTCTACAAATTACCTAATCCTTCTTTTATATATCCGCATGTCATTGGGGCACCATCATGTGGATGATCTTTATCATAATTATTTTTTAAATCGGAAGCCCTGTATGCTATCATACTGCGGTCATTAAAATGAGGAAAGTGTCTCCATGAAGGCTTTTAAAAATACGACATATATATACTCAAAAATTAAAATTTTACATTTAAAAAAATATATAATTTAGTTACTTCAATGTGATATGTTTCATCTGCTATAACTATAGAACCAGTTAAAAGACCATCGTCAATATGCGCTCTAACTGAAGAATGCATTTCCCCAAATACGCGTCCAGTATAAAAGTTATCATGATCTAAAAAAAAGTAAAATAAAAAAAAAAGTTCGATAAAAAAAAGGAATTTCTTATTTAAACTTTAAAAGAAAGTAAAATGAGAATAATTTTTTTCTTTTAAATATAAATTTATATGGATTCTGTACCTAAATGAACAATAGTTTCATTGCCTTCACCATCAACTGTATATGCTTTAAATTTGCTATGCAATACTTCACGATGTGGATTTAATATTAAACGAAATTTTTTACCAAGAACATTAAATTCAATTTCTTTTATCACATTATATGGGTGAGTACTATGTTTTGTACCTCTTTTGACTATTTTATGTGATATTTGATGAGCTTCTAAAGTTTCAAAATGTTCAAGATTGTGCAGTGAATCTAGAATATAATAAATTATATTAATTATATTCTGAATTCTTCTATTATTCATAATAATAATACAAGCTTTATGGAAGATAATTAAAATTTGTATTAATATAATAATCACATTTAATTTATTAATAATTAAAATAAAAAACATTTTTGTTTTCACAAACTATACACTGTTTACTATTTTTGCAAGAGAAAACATAAATCAATAAACAAAATTAACATTTTCTGATTTCTGAACGCACTTTTTATTTCACAGAGTTACCATACCATAAGTTAATTTAGTTGAATTAGATCGAATAAACCACTCGCTTCAAATTCTGATTGAATAAGAACGAATAAATTCGCTTTATTTTATTCAAAATCAAAAAATCCAAAAAAAATTATAAAAGAGCAATAAGAGGGATTTAGGTAATTTGATAAAGGGTTTTATTTTATTAATGATTTCTGACTGGCATTGGCATTGCATACGTTTTGCGTACATTGAAATATAAATTTTGCATTTCCACCATTTCGTTGCTCACCAAACGCATTATATAGGATTTTTCTCTGCTTAGTTCTGATAAATCCTTATCCTATCTACATCGAAATTAAAAATAAATATCATATCTTATTGAAATAAATAAACAATTATAAGTAATGTACCTATATGTATTTATATTTATATGAAAAAGAGAGATTTTGAACAAAACTTGTTTCTTTTTTTACAATATTTATATTCACAATAATAAATATCTATTTAAATAATAATGTTTGCTTATGGAAATTTCTTTTTTGAACGAGATCAAAACGAATATACAATAATTTTTACAACTTAAATAGTTAATTCAATAATTATGTTAAATTACTTAAACTAGGGTTTAAAAAAAAATCGTAAATGGTTGTATATGTAAAAAAGTCTTTATATTATAATAAAGACGAAAAACAAAATTTCTGAATAATAAAAAAATCGTTACAATATAACAAACTCTTCTGTTTCATCATTTTCATCATCTGTCGGACACAACTCCTGTCTTATTTGAGCTAATTGTAATTGTAATGGTTTATATACTGATTCACTTGCTTCACTTGTTTCTTCATCCGAATTTCCACCACGTGAAAAAATAAATAACGGATAATTAATTTCTGAATTTGGTATAGGACTTCCATCACTTTGTCTATCATGGAATCGCATCGGATGTAAATACTGTAATAATTATATTATTTAAATTATAAATTGATTAACGATAATTATTTTAAAATTACTGGTTGCACATTTATAATAAAATTATCAAAATCAATTTTTGTATGGCAGTAAAATCCAACACAGCAACTTGGATCCATTTTAGAACTTTTCAATTTGCGCGGCGATTTACAATGAAATGAACAAACTTGAAAATTGTCTTGAGTAACATCAACAACTTCTTGACAATAATGGGGATCTAAGTGAATTAGTTTGTCTTCTGTATAAAAAAAAATTAAAAAAAATTATATTTATAAAATATTTTATTTAAAAATTGCGTTTACCTTGAAATCCTACAAAATATAAAGAATGTTTTGGCCGTCCTCCTATAATTCCAATACAATTTTCTATGCTTAATAATAATTTCAGACAATGAGCATAAACTGGATTCAGTTTTTCTGTACCTAGTCTTAATGGAACTAAAATAATAACAGATTTCCAATGCATTTGTGTTATCGTAGGACTCTTGTTAGCATTTGAATTTTGCCAAGGTACTAAAGGCTTTTCTGGCACATAACACTCATCCAAAAGATCTTGAATATATACTGTAAATTTTTAATAGTAGGTAATAATTTTAATATGGCATAAAAAGAAAAATATGTACTTGTGCAATCTTTTGCAACATAAACAACTAAATCATCAAAGTCAGCATTTTCTTGTTTTGCTTGAATAACAGCTTGCCTATAACATTATTTATAAATTATATATTAATATTACATATTATAATTTTAATAGATTACCTTAAAAGATGTGAAACTGAAGATGGACCGTACCAATCTCCAGCTTTTTTACCACTTTCCTGTCCTAAATTAACTAACGTATGAATTGAGAATGGGTTGTTTTTAGATGAGCTATCTCCAAACCAACGTATAATTTTTCGGTGCATATTATCTTCATATGTTGAGTGTAGTTGAGTTTCAGCATCCCATCGCCAACCTATTATATTAATACATCATTAAATTTCTGTTATCCAATTACAAATATATCTATACTTCTGCCTAAAAAATGACATAAAAGACCCTGAGCAAGTAACATTTGACCACTTCGTAACATACAACCCCAACCGCAATCAGACGTATAATTTGATCCATTCATAATTGGAAATTCTCTTCTATATGTTAACCATAATCGACTAAAAAAGTCTTTCTTAAATCCTTCAATACCTTCTTCCCAAGGATTTTCTGCAATTTCATTTTCAACGACATCAGTTCCAAACTCTTGGACAATAATTGTTTCTTCTGGTCCTTCAAAATTAACTTTTGATTCTAAATTACTGGCAGTGAATTCAACAGAATTTTCCATTGAAGAAGGAGGTGTAAATTTTTTATGATAACATCTTCCTAATAACCACACTGGCTGTTCTTTTGAAAAACTTGATCTCATTTTACCACTCCAGCCATATTTAACATTATGCCACATTGACATTAATTTTGATTCCATTCCTCTAGTTGGTGTGCCATCATTAGAACTACTACTATTTCCATAAAGTTGAGAAAAGGCATTGACTAGGCGTGATGAAGAAATTTTTCGTGAAGGTGACAAATCTGATTTTTTATATCTTTCACTACAGTCTTCAGCTTGTTCAACTTGAAGATTTGAAAATTGTGTTTCGTTATTTTTAGATAACATTTCATCATGATTCATTTTTTTTGTTATCACTTTTTACAAATAGTAAATAAATAATATTTTAACAAAATAAATTTATAATAAGAGGATTTTTTACACCACGGGTTTCTCACTTCAACCATAAACATTGCCTGTCATAAGACGAATACTTTAGGGTTGCCAATATCTTTTGTGCGTATAGTGTAAAGTGTAAATGTAAAACAATGTTGTCTTATTTCGATTTGAACTTGATTCAAATAAATAACTTATATACTTTATTTGTTTTAAGTAATTTTTTTTAGGTTTCCCATACAAAATACAAAAATGGTCCTCCTGCCCGAACCCCCTGGCAGAACGGTACGTCGTACAGCCACCAACTTGGATCCAGTTTTTGTTTTTGAACTGAATGTTAATGTTTTTATATAGACTTACTCCATAGCTCCAGAGCTTTTATTTGACACCCCACTCGACCCCTTCCACTCCGCAGAAAAATGTTTCATATAAACTTTGGCCATCCTGGGGGCTGCATTTGGCCCGACCCCTCCAAAAGGGGAAAGAAGGCGTGTCCTTAATTTCTTCGGAATCCACAATATCCTAAAGTGCATTTCAGCTATATACACAAAACTGAGTAATGAGAAATAAAACAATATAAAATTTTCAAAGAAATTATATTCAATTAATTCTAACACGTTAACAACCCTAGCTGAAGATGAATTGACATATTAATAATTTGGCGCCTGCTTTTAATGGGTGTTTGACATATAACCAAACTTCAATTTCTGTATATATTTCAAATTAATTAACAAAATTATATTTATATATAAATAAAATAAATAATATAAAGAAATAAACAATAATGGAAGACAGTGTCTTTGAATTTCTTCACTCTGAGATTGTAAATTATTCTCAAGATCAAAATAAGGTAAAATATTTTCATTGGAATTTTAATAGTAACTACAACGATATAATCCATCATTAGGAAAAAAATTTATCCACATTAGAGTACATTGGATATACGACAGGATACCGACTAATTGAAAGATTAACTAGAGAATGGTCCAGATTTAAGGATGTAAAGAATTCTATATTTTACTTCAAATAAAAAAAAATATTTTTTTCATAGGATTTAGAAGCAATGAAATTTATTTGTACAGATTTTTGGACTGTTATTTATAAGAAACAAATTGATAATTTGAGAACAAATCACCATGGTGTATATGTACTGCAAGATAATTCTTTTAGATTTTTAACGAAATTATCACCAGGTACTAAACAGCTCGAGCATGCACCAAAAGTATATTATATATAATACAAATAATTTAAATATAAATAAATTGTTTTTTTTTTTAGTATGTAGCATTTACTTGTGGATTGATAAGAGGAAGTTTGGATAATCTAGGTATAACGACTACAGTAACCGCTGAAGTGCAAACAATACCATCATGTAAATTCCACGTACAAGTTAATAGAAATTAATAATAAAAACAAGTAATGTAAATATTTTAGTATTTTTACTAAACAAAAAAACTTGTATAGACTACTACTTGCAATGTAATAAATCCTCTCACTCCTGTTCATGTGGACATAGCGCATAGCCATAGGCTATTGCAAAACCATTTTAATTTGGATGTGCTCTTATATTACTTAATTTTAAATTATTAAACTGTTTGCTGTTGAATTTTCATTGACGATACAATCTAGGTTATCCATATTGTATCTAGTATTTTCAGCTTAATTTTGTACAATATCATAAGAGTGAGATGCATGTACTTAACGCCCCTCCTAAATTAGGTCATTTAATTAATATGTTTAAAGTGAACGTAGAAGTGCCTGTGCAGGTGGAGTTATATTGGATATAAATGTAGGAATAAGTTAAAAACTAGCCTTTAAGGAGTTGCTGATAGATATAACTTTTTTTTAAAAGCATACTGATCAAATTATAGTTATCAATAATTAAATAAAATTGATGCTGCCGCTTTCACCTGAAGTTGCTTTGCTCTAATCGCATCTTAATTCATTCAATTAACCCTGCTTTAATGGAAAAAATTATCGATATCTTTTTGGGCAAAATATATATGGAAATTTCGTGATGTGGGTATCGATTCTTTTTAGCAAATGTAAATGTCAAATTATGTTACATTGCCAAACAAAGTTTTGACTTCTCTGTATCTACAGAAAAAAATAAAAAAAAAAATGTCTGATCCTTCTCATCCTGGATCTTCTTCCAAGGAAAAAGAAACAGAATCATTTGAATATTTCTACAATGAGGTGAGCTTCATATTTATTCAATTTGTTTGATTTATAATCATAAAAATTATTCTATATTTCATCAGTTAAATGATATATATTTGAAATCATAATATAAACAATACAGTTTTAAGTATTCAAAAATACAATTTTTTTAAAATATAGGTCAAAGAAATTGAAAAAAGAGATTCGGTTCTAACATCAACACAACAAATAGAAAGGCTTTTACGACCTGGTTCAACTTATTTCAATTTAAATCCTTTTGAAGTCTTACAAATTGAGCCTGAAGCAACAATTGAACAAATTAAGAAAAAATTTCGTGCCCTCTCAATACTAGTACATCCCGATAAAAATCAAGATAAACAAGAAATAGCTCAAGCCGCTTTTGATATAGTGAATCGAGCATGGAAAACACTAGAAAATGATATTGGCAGAAAAAGATGCCTGGATTTATATGATGAAGCTAAACAGAGAACTGATCATATGGTAAGAATGGTACAAGAACAAAAATTATGTGTAAAATACTAAAAAAAAGTCTTTCAGATATCTGAAAAAAAGAAAAAACTGAAAAAAGACGGTAAAAGTAATGAACCAATACCTGAAGATGATCCTATAAAATATAAACATGCCATATATGTAATGGTAATGAAACTTTTTGCTGATATGGAGCGAAAAAGACAACAGCTGGAACAAAGAGATATGGAAGAACGTAAACGAAAACGTGAAGCTGAAATTGAAGAAGAAGAAAAGCACAAAAATGATAAAGAATGGCAAAAAAATTTCGAGGAATCACGACAAAATAGAGTGAATAGTTGGCATGATTTCCAATCTGGAAATACATCTAAAAAGAAAAAGAAACAGAAGAAAATGATAGGAATGTTTGTCCCACCTAAACTTAAACCAGAAGCTAGAAATTAATTAAAATAATAAATCAAATAAAACCATTTACATTTTAAAGAAAAATTTACACAATGACAACGCAAACACATTTTATTTTCAAATGATGTTATTCTTATTTTAAAAAAATAATAAAAATCGAATCATTTACATAAATATCTAAAAATTTAATATAAAAATAAAATACAATTATAAAAAATTAATAATTTGCATTAAAGTGCTGTATACAAACTGGCTGTAAATACAATATCTCTCTTAATAGCTGTTGATGCTTCTTCCATTTTATTTTGTAATGTTGGATTACCAATTCTCATAGCAGCTGTTCTAACATCCTGTATTGTTTCAACTAATTGTTGAATACATCTGACAATTATACCTTCTTGAATATCTGTTAAATTGGTTATCTCATAGAAGGGCTTTTCAAAAAAAAAAAACACTGAAATTAATACATCTTAAAAATAAAATAAAATTGTTTTACCTTATTTCTTGCCCATTCATAAACCACTTGAATAAGGCCAAAATTTAATTGGCCTTCAGATTTTATTTGTAATTTAATTTCGGTGTCTTGAATATTCTTCCAAATATCTTCAAACTCAACCATACACTATAAATGGAAAAAAAGGTTAGTAGTTTAGTAATTCTTTTTGATCTATACATATATCATATTTTTTATCATTGTTAACATGATATCATTTTTTTTATTATAATTAATTTACCTTTTTAATTTTTTCGTTTGGTGCTTTAATTTCAACATTGGTTTTAGCTTGAAAAACTAACCCAGATAATAAAGCAGCAATTTCAGCAGAATCCAAATTATTAAAGATATTACACAGAATAAGTTCGGTTTTGAAGAGTTCATTTTGTCCCATTTCACATGCAATTTTACCCTTTAAAGTGACTATAAAATAATAGAAGAAAAATATAATTTAAAATTAATAAAAACAAATGAATTTACATTACCCTCATCATTTTCATCAACATATTTTAGTTCACGAAGTACATTTAATTTACCAAGATAATCTGGATATAGTGATAAATTTTGTGGTGATATTTCAAATTTTAATTTTGTTATTGTTGTTTCTAAAATTTTTTTATCGAACACTTTTAGAAAATCTTCTTCAAAGTTTGGTATATCAGTAAATAATAATACTTTATTTAATTTTTCTTCTGTTAGTTTATATGTTGATAATATTGTTAAAATATCATCATCATTTATTTGTAGTTCTTTTAATAAATTTAAAACTTGAATATTATTTGGATAATTATCATTTAATATTTTTAAATCAGCTACAGCATTTTCTAAAGTTGGACCAGGTGGTGAATCTCTAAATCTTTCCATTTGACGTTGATCCCAATTTTTAATTATTATATCAGGATCTGAGATTTTTATTTGCGATTTTGTAATACCAGTTATTTCTGATATTTTAATATTAACAACACAATGACCACCTATACCATCAGGTAAGAAATGTTTATGCTTTGGTATTAATGATATCATATTATGCCAAAGATCAACATGAGTTTTTGGTATTTCATTCTTGAATAATTATTTTAAAATAAATAAATATATCAATGATATATTATAAAGAAATAAATAAAAATACCGTAGTTTTGCAACTGTCCTGATGATCTAATACAAGAACCTTTAATATAGGCTCTTTAACATTCTGTAATTTAATATTTAATAAAATTCCCAATTTATTATAATGTCTACCACTGGTAATAATTAGAATTTTTCCTGGACTTAGTTTTTTAATATTCTTTGGTTGCATCAATAAAATTTTCTATAAAAAAATGTAATTAGAAATTGCAAGAATTCAGATTTAAAGGAAAACAAATGATTTACCATTAGTTTACGTTTTGCTTCCAAATATTCATATGCAATATCATAGAAATCCGAAAAAGGTTTAAATTCTTCTTCCACTTCTTTCATTTTCAACAGTTTCGATTCAGCCTCTTTTAATAATAGTTTATTTTCTTCTGGATTACTTAATTTAAATTGCCTAAAGCTATGCTTCATAATATCCTCTACTTTAATATTTTCTATTCTTAAGCAAGTTAATATAACAGCATAACGCAATATAAATTTCGATTGTAAACGTTCTGGTTGACCTAATATCATTTTCCTTAAATCAGTTATATCTGGTATATCTTGTTTACATAAAATTATTACGGTACCATTTTCATCATGACCCCGACGTCCAGCTCTTCCAGCCATTTGTGTATATTCAGACGTATTAATAATTCTCATTTCATTACCATCATATTTCATATGTGAATCAAATATTACTGTACGTGCCGGCATATTTACACCCATTGCAAATGTTTCAGTAGCAAAAAGTATTTTAACTAAACCTTTTTGAAATAACATTTCGACAATTTCTTTTAAAATAGGTAAAATACCACTATGATGTATACCAATCCCACGTTCTAAAGAACTTTGTAATGTTAAAACTTGCTTTAAATCACGATCAGCTGGTTTTAAACGTGCCAGACATTTTTGAAAGAATATTTGTACAGCTGCTTTTTCTTTATTCGTATTCAAATCAGTTGAAGTTAAGGCCTCTACATTTTTATCACAACGATTTCTTGATAATGTAAAAGCAACAACTGGTAATTTTTCCTTACGTTTTAAAAAATCAATTAAACTGCTCCAACGTGTTTGGTCCTGTTTGAGTAAATTCTTTGAATATTTACTTGGTTCTTTTTCTTTTTTAGCTTTATTATAATTATCAATCATAAATTGTTTATTTGGATCTACTACAAGAAATATATCTTTATCAAAATTACTTTTCCCACCAGAACCAACATATAGATAATGCATTAATGGTACTGGACGTTTTAATGTACTACATACATAAACTTTACGTTTTTTAATACTACCAACCCAATCAGCAAGTTCCTGGGAATTAGGCACAGTGGCACTTAGCATTATAATATTAACATGATCGGGTAATAACATAATTACTTCTTCCCATACATGACCACGATCTGTATCGTTTATATAATGAACTTCATCAAAAATGACATATTCCAAATCACGAGTTATATCACTGCCACAAAATAACATTGATCGTAGAATTTCGGTTGTCATTATAAGACACGTAGCATCTGGATCAATTTGTAAATCACCTGTTATTAGGCCAACATTTTTAAATGTATTTTTAAAATCACGATACTTTTGATTTGATAATGCTTTAATTGGTGAAGTATAAATTGTTCGTGTCATATGATTTTGTGATAAAGCAATAGCATATTCCGCAATTACAGTTTTACCTAAAAAATACATTTTTTTAATAATTTCTTATCAAAAATATATTTACCTGCTGATGTATGAGCAGCAACAAAAACATATTTTCTTTCCTCCAATTTCAAAATTGCCTGCTTTTGAAAATTATCTAATTCAAATGGAAAAGTCATTGCTGGCTCTGGAATTTTCTCTTTAAAATCTAAAACTGGTTGTGTTGTATCAATCATTTCAGCCCATTCACTATTACTTGGTTTTGTTTGAATTGATGAAATTTGCAATACACGATTTTCATTTGAATTTGCCAATAATACATCATCAATTGAAGTATCATTTATTTTCTGTATATCAATGAAATCATTATTATCGTTTGAAATATTTTCTTCCTTATTTATTTGAAACCATTCATCAGTGATCATATTTTTTTCAAGAGCCGATATCAAATTAACATTTTCATCTTCATTGTTATTGATGAATTCATCATCTTTAAATTCGATACCATGTGTGAAACCTGGTGGAATAGTACAACGATTGTTTTCTTCAAAATCAAAATTATTTACACATAAATTTTCTAATTCCGAAACATGTTCATCTATTAGACCACCAGGCATAAATGGATAATTCATAGCTGAACCACGTACAGATTCATGTACATCACCAGGTGCCCTTTTGTATGACATTGAATTTTTTGCATCTGCACCCGCATGATAAATTGGTGTTTCAATGAAGTTAATTATTTCACCGGTAAAATAATCACGTTCAGCTGTTAATGTTGTACTAGCTGGACACTTTGATACATTAAGTAATTTTTTTTCATCAATTTGCCTAGGTATAATGTTTAAATCTGATATGTTTAGCAAAATATCTGGAGCTGTAATGTAATCTAGTAATGGAGAGGACATTTCGGTTATATTATATTATATTTATATTAATTTATAATATCAATATCGAATTCGTATCATAAACCAAAACCAAAACCAATAAAAATTAATTGTAAAAAATAATGTCAAATTGTCAAAGAACTCTATGTCAGTCATTTTTGAAACAGCTGTTTTGTGTGTCAATTGGGAGTGTTCGCATTTTGGTGTTACTTTAAAATGCCACTTCTGTTTCGTGATTTTGACTACCCTTTTGATTCTGACACTAAAAGTCGTAGTTAGTTTTTTTTTTACGATAAGTGACGCGAATCATATAAAAATATAATTTTAAAAGAAAAGAAGTGGAAGCATAGATAATCAAGGCATTCAATACATTTTTAATTTTTAAATATTCAAATTCTTACTTCTTTATTTAATTCTTTATTGAGCTCAGCTACCAACGTTGGCGTCTGTACTCTGCTGACGGTAGGTTAAAGTCTACATCTACACTGCTTTGCTTGCTTGGTTCCTTTTCAGCTTTGTTAGAATTTGCTTATTGGGTAAAATTTCATTCATAAAAACTTTCCTTTTTCTCACTTTTGTTGTTCGTTGAATTTGTTTTCTTCTTTTTTTTTTACTATTGTTATCTGTCAACGACAAATATTATATTATTTATTTTGTTATTACTTATTTTTTTAAAATAAAATTCCACAATTTAATTATTAATAAAATAAATATTTTGTGTAAAATATTTGATAATGGTATATATAAATATCTATAATTCAATTAAAAAATAAATAAAATATTTTTTTTAGAAATCTCCCGAGAAACCGTCCAAACAAAACTTTCTAATTATTCGTGGAGTATTAATATTTCTCATTTCAACAATAATTAGTTCAATTCTTTTAAAAAAAGTTGAAATACCAAAAAGTGCTGAAGATTTTAAGAAATTATTAAATATAAAACTGTGCAATACTAATAGTTTACCAAACAAAAATGAACATTATACTTCTTTAAAATTATCACCTACTTTCGCCATTTATAATGAAAGTCCAGAAGAAGACCATTTAAAACATGTACTTGAAATACTAAGATATATGGGCTTAAGGAGAGTATCAGTTGAAGATGATTGGGATTTATTATGGTCTCATAATTTTCCATTTCGTATTATGTCATCAAAATTGAAAAATTTAAAATCACATCAAAAAGTTAATCATTATCCTGGTTGTGGTTTTCTAACTAGTAAAGTTCATTTATCGACTACAAATTTACCATTCTTACCGAAAGCATTTAAACTACCTGAAAATAAAATTGATTTTATCAAATATAAAAAAGAATATCCAGAAAAATATTTTGTTGAGAAACATAATGAACATCGTCATATTTATATTAAATCTATTAATGATATAAATTTGGATTCAAATGATTCATTTGTACAGGAATATATTGATCAACCATTTTTAGTAGATGGTTATAAATTTGATGTAGGTGTTTATGTTATAATAACTAGTATAAATCCACTACGAGTTTATATTCATACCGGTGAAATTTTGTTTCGATATTGTACAGAAAAATATTATCCATTTAATGGAAGTGATATTAATAAATATGTAGTTGGTGATGATTATTTGCCAACATGGGAAATACCATCATTAAAAATATATTATAATAATTTTAAATTTGGTATGAAAGATTCATTTGATGCATACGTTAAAAGTCAAAATAAAAATCCAAAATTAATTTGGTTACAAGTGGAAAAAATTATTAGAGAGACAATATTAGCAAAAGAAAATAATATTATTGATATTTTAAAATCTTACAAAACAAAAAATTTCTTTGAATTAATGCGTTTTGATTTAATAATAAAAGACGATTTAAAGGTATATTTAATGGAAGCAAATATGAGTCCAAACCTTTCTTCAGCACATTATAAACCAAATTCATTATTATATGAAAAATTACTTTTTAGTATATTTCAGTTATTAGGGATTGGTTCTCCATTAATGCGGCAAAATTTTCAAAAAATGTAATATTAATATTTTTAATATTTATAAAATATTTAAATTTATATAAATTTTATTATTTTTAGGAATGCATCAATTGAATCGATAATTTCTTCTGATAAAAATATAGCGACAAATTCAGAATCATGTTATACAAATTCGTGTCATAAGTATTGTCATTTAGATAAATGCAGACTTTGTTTATCTTGTCTTGACAAATATACTAAGCAAAGTTTACATGATGCATACCGTGAACATATACATAGAGCAGATAATAAACGAATATTTCCAACTCCAATAGTATATATAAATTAAACTAAAAGTTATGATTTATAATTAAATTTCTAATTTTCTTTCAGATAAATTTTCATGAATTTAATATAGAGGCAGAGATAAAATCCTTGAGTCCACAAAATAAATTAATATCTCAATGGTTTTATGAAAAATGCAAGATGGAATTTACTTGGTGTACTTGATGTATATTCTATTTTTTTAAAATGAACCAGTATTTTCTTATTAAAAATAGACAGTTATATAGCTACTAATTTAATAAATCCGTCCATTTTTTAAATTACTCCTTTTAATTTATTATTAAAAAATGTAAATATGTATTTATATTAAAATATTTTATTTAACACTTTTATATTAAACGATTAATTTAATAATAAATATATTAATTATTATTTGTGGATAATATATATGGTATTTCAATTACTTGGTAAGAATTTCTGCGTGCCGAGTATTGCATATTTTGCCTTATGTTCTCACATTTTGGATGTCAAACAATCAGCTGTTTCTGCATTTGTCACTTTTGTTATTGCTACTTGTGCCATGTGGTGCGTGTGTTTTTAAAAATAGTATTTGTGTGGATTGTTTTTTTTTGTAATTTATAAAATCGTAATTATGTTTTATTTAATTGGACTAGGTTTAGGAGATCCAAAAGATATTACAGTGAAAGGATTGGAAATAATTAAAAAGTGCCATCAAGTGTTTCTAGAATCATATACTTCTATATTATGCTGTTCGAAAGAAGAACTTGTACATATAACTAACTATATTATTATAAGGATAATTTTTTATTTTCACTAAAAAAATTTTATAATTTATTTTTAAGGAAAATTTCTATGAAAGACCTTTAATCGTAGCGGATCGTAATCTTGTAGAACAAGGAGCTGATGAAATTCTGGATAAAGCTGGTGATTTAGATGTTGCATTATTAGTAGTTGGTGATCCATTTGGGGCTACAACGCATACTGATTTTCTACTAAGAGCTAAAGAAAAGAACATACCATATAAAGTAATTCATAATGCATCTATAATGAATGCAATTGGTTGTTGTGGTCTTCAGTTATATAATTTCGGTGAAACAATATCAATACCATATTGGGATGATAGTTGGAAACCAGATAGTTTTTATGATAAAATAAAAATAAATCGTTTAAATAATATGCATACATTATGTTTATTAGATATAAAAGTAAAAGAACCAACTATAGAATCATTAATGAAAAAGAAACTAGAATATATGCCACCAAGATTTATGAGTGTTGCTGAAGCATCACAGCAATTAATAGAAATTATTAAAAATAAAAGAATTGAAAATAATGAAAAATTAGCATTTGATGAGAATAGTTTAGTTGTTGGATTAGCTCGTATTGGCCATGATAGTCAAGAAATTATTTCTTGTTCTTTGTTGGAAATGTGTAATAGAAATCTTGGTAAACCTTTACATTCTTTGGTAATACCAGCACAAAAATTACATCCGCTTGAAATTGAATATTTACAACAATTTTCTAAAAAAAATATAAATGAATTTTGTGAATAAAATATGTATGCATTTCGTTTATTAATTTTATGATTAATTAATATAAATATTTTAATATTGAAATTATGAATAAAAACATTTGAAACTACATTTATATATTGAATATTTTTATAATTATTCCTGTAGAGATCATTAAAAAATAATTTTAAATGATAATAATTATTTACCATCACTTTTATTAAGGTATTATTTAATTACATTGTTTTGTATAATAAGATTGGCATGTACTATGATGGGCTACAAATATTTATTTTCGTTCTGGAATAAAAAAAATGAATGCGCAAAGAGAAAATTCCTGAAAATGCGCAATGATTCAAATTTCAAATGGAATTTTTTAAAGATAATTTCTTAATTTAATATACAAAAATATTCTTAATTTTGTATATATATTATTGCATTATCAAATATGAATATTATTTACAAATAGAAATCAAATATATATTTCCATTAAAAATTTAATTACAATCCTATCTAATTTACATACATTTCCAGCTAATAGTATACATTAAATACATATGTATGTATGTACATATATTATTATTTTTAAAACCCTAATTTTCCACTTTATAGTAGGAGAATTAGGATTTTTGGCACCAAATATAATAATAAATAGGAAATCAAGAGAACAGAGCTACCAGTTAATTGTTCACAATTCGTAGTAGTTAAGTAGTCGCATTTGGTCGCAAGTTGAGAATAGACTAGTGGAGCTCTGGAAAAGGATATTAAATTAAAACAAAAAAAAATAACTATTTTATGTACATAATATAATAACATAAGTACATATATACTACTGTTGTATTTGAAGAATTATCTAGGCCTTCAATTCTTTAAAAGTGCACCTAAAGTGAAATAATATTTAAAATTTTTAATTTAAATTTTATATTATAATTTTTTTAAAAAATAATTTATATTTATTACTTTTGGAATTTGAATAATAATAAAAAAAGAAGAGCTGCCGATAGTTAAAAAATTATAAAAATTGAAAATAATTTCATAAAAAAATATACATATTCTCCAAAATGAAATTTTTAGTTTTTATAACTTTGTGCCTAATAGCTACAACTATTGTGGAAGCTAAAAAGAAAAAATATGAAGGAGATTTTGAATTTATTGATGAGGTAAATTTATATTAATATATAATGTAGCCTTTTTGTTAAAATTTGTTTTAAAAAAATTAGATTTTTTTTGAATAAGTATTTATTGAGAAACTAGAAGAAGTCATACATTTATATATATGTACATATAATTCCATGTGAATTGTGGTAAAAATCGATAAGATTAATATATGAAGAAATAGTATATGCAATTTTGGTACATACATATATATATAATATACTTAAATTTTTCTATTTTATTTTACTTTTTATTCTTATTTTTTTATTTAAGTATACAAAATTATATATTGAAAAACTCATCTTATATTACATAACATAAAAAACAAAAAAAAAAAAAAAATAAAGGAAAAAAAATATGTATGAGCTCATAATGCTCAAAACATATATATACATATATATTGAAAGATATTCCATATATAGTAGTATGTATATAGTAGTAGTAAAACCTTTTGGATTTTTTTTTGATATATTTAAAATGTTTCAATAATATAATCCGTACAAATTGGGTGTATTAGAAGGATTTTAAATACACAAATTATGCTAATATCTATCTCTACAACGAAAACTTAAAATTCTTATATTTGCCTAGATCAAATAAATAAAAAAAGAAACCAATCAAAACGAAAAAAAAAATATAAATAAGATAAATAAATTTAGGTTTATATAGGAACGTAGTATATTTTATATAATAATGTTATATTTGAATATAAAATTAATTTGTAATTTTACTGATTTAAATCTAAATAAAGATGTAAAATATATTATTATTATATTTATTAATTATTTTCATATTATGTGATATATATATATTCATACTTATTGATATCACATTCGTACAAAAAGTAGCATTAAATAAATAAATAATAATTTTAAATTTAAAACAATAAATAAATAATAATTTTAATAAAATTTAAAATAATTTATTGTAAATATGTATATATGTATACATATGCATATGAATGTTATTTAAATATTATACTATACTCAGTACATATGAAACATTATTTATGAATCATGTTCATTTGTAGGATATCGTATGATTATGTACTATACTATATAACATATATAATTATTTTAGAAATTATTGAATAGTGAGAATGCATTACAAAATATTTTAAAATCTGTTCTATTTTTCCAGGATCAATAATTTTATATTATTAGTTGTTTAAAAAAAAAGCAAATTAAATTTAGAAAATTAAATTCATCAATAAATTAACAATAATAAAATCATAATAATATATACAAATATTTATCTATTATTTACCATGACCATAGTTGTTAAGCCAACATTTGCGGCAGCAAAATTATAAGATATACAAATATTTATCTATTATTATAATATTTATTAATATTATTTAAATATGAATTATTTATTTGAAAAATATTTAAAATATTAATCATCTTCTAGTATATATACAAAATTTAAATAAACATATTAAAATACTATTTTAGGAGTATATATATATTAATATTTCAAGTTTAATACTAAATTTATTAAACTATTATTATAAATTATTAAATTTATTTTACATGAAAAAAGGACGAAAAACAAACACCATCAATTGAAAATCAATCATCTACTGAACGAAAAAAATGGATTCACGATCCATCAAGTAAGATTTAAATGATTTTTTTTTTTAAATATTATACGAGTAAAATACTAATTGAATTATAATTTTTTTTTGATAAAAAGGTGACCTTTGTCGACCACTAAATTGTAAAAAACGTGAATTATGTTTGCTCGAAGATGAATTTAGTGCTGTTTGTGTATCAAAGAAAGAACTACATAAAAATAAGTAATAATTAAATTTTAACATTATAATAATTATTATTATAAAAATAATTTACATTATTAATAAATATTGTAAATTTCCTATAGAGATGAAATTATTTCTAAAAGCAGATATGTTAAAGAAGAGGCCAAACGAAAAGCTAGTCAATTAAAGGATATAAAAGAGAAGGATGATTTAATATCAGATGAAATTTCTAAAGAAGATGATATATTTTATGAAACTGGCGAACCATTAGAAAAAAATGAAGAGTAAATTGAAAAATTAAAATTTATATGTTTAATTAAATTTATAAAAAAAATTATTTCAATTCTACTCATATGTAATATAGTAATTGTAAACCATGTCCAGTTGTTAAGCCAACATTTTTATGTGGAACTGATAATAGAACATATTCATCATTATGTCGTTTAGATTATCACAATTGCATTCATTCTAGTTTAATTCGAATTTCTTGTAAAGGATTTTGTCCTTGCAATGGTAATTATTTAATTATTAATATTTTCTTATAAATAGTTAAAAGAGCAAGTTAAAAAAAATATTTTTTTGCTATTAAAGATAATAAGAAATTACAACGAATAACAGGACGACAAAATAATAATATACTCAGTGCCAATAAACATAAGAAAACTTATGATCAAATAAATCTTGAAGATGTAAGTAATTTTTTTCAAATAATTTATTTTTTAATTATTATTAATAAATAAAAATATTAAATTATAAATTTTATTTTATTTTAAGGATGATAAAAATGAACAATTAAATCATATTAATTCACAAATAACATTTACACCAGAAGAAATTAAATATGACAATAAACATTACAAATATTTGAAATATAATTCTAATAAAAAAGTATAATAATTATAATATTTTTTTCTTCATATATAATTATTATTGTGATAAAATTTATTTATTTTTAAATTTATGTATTTTAGGACAATCAAGAAGATAAACATAAATCTCGTGGATATAATGAAGTAATTGATAAACAAAATAAATTAACCAAAAGTTCATCAATTTCTAATTCAAGTTAGTAAAAATTAATATAATAAAAATTGCTTTATATTGTATTTAATATGATTTCAATATATAATATTAATTAATTATTTTTATATAGGATTTTTATTAAAATCAATTGAATGTAAACCACAACAATTAACAGCAATTGGTAATCGTTTATTAGATTGGTTTTCAGTAATAATGGCAGATAGTAAAAAACGACGACAACATAATC